>OX421327.1:23662614-24875114 GCA_949125395.1 Diaphora mendica | reverse complement strand
AAATTTGAATCGAATACAGCTGCTAGTGTTGTTGTTATTTGTTGATATCATCTTTGTAGACACTCCTGCGTCCCGTGGGAAGATAATAACCTGAAAAACAAAGAAAAATTTTAGTTTCTGGACTTAGAATATTTTTAAATTTCTAAATTAACAAATTTTCGAGGTTTTTGTCGAATTATTCGATAACGCTTCACCTCAAAGTTGACATAGTTACAGATCTAGATAGCCCTCATCAAGGCCTATCTAATAACACCTCCTTTGTATAGGTTGGGTAAATAGAAGTTACTAAATTTTCACATTCATTTTGACTTTCGGCATTTTTAAGGAATTTTCCAAGGCGCTTCGCTTATAACTTTTCGAAATTTATTTTTGGAATTTTTAATTATATATATTTAGATAGAACTCGTCAGGGCCTATCTAATAACACCTCCTTTATTAAGATCTGGTTAATAAAAGTAGTAAATTTTCAACAAACAAAACTCAATTTACCGCTTTTTCGAAAATTTTCTGAGATTTTCTTTGAATAACTTGCTCCCTCATTTTTTGGGAACAATAAATTATACATACCTAGATAGCTCGCGTCACGACCTATCTAACAACACCTCTTTTATTTAAATCTGGTAAATATAACCTTAGAAATTCAACATTTAAATTTAAATTTTAGTCATTTTTGAGGTTTTTGTCGATTAATTCGATAGCCTTTGTTTTCCAAATTACTAATTATATATATTTAAATAGCCCTTTCAATTACCCGTCGAACGACACCACTCTCGTCCGGATCCGCCTGACGGAAAATTAAAAAATTGCCCGCCCACCCTCTCATTTTTTACTGGGCCATATAGACTTCGTGGAACAAAGGTCACTGACCCCTCAAACTACATTTAGCAAAAAATTTCGTACCTCTTTTTAAATTAAATTTTTAATTTTAACCAACCGACCGAGGCTCCATACACCTCACCATACCAACAGACCGGCTCAAATTAGAGCAAAAATTTTTCTTGTCTTGATTGTATTTACTTTCAACTCAGTAACTGTGTAGAACAGCGTTTTACACAAATCGTAGTTTAAGTTAGTTGTATAATTGACACACCCCCCTATACAGGGTCACACAAACATTTACTTTTTACACACAGACAATTTTCCCCGAACATTCGCACTACACATTATACACACACTCTCTCACACACAAACCTACCATGTTCCAAACACCACCAACAACTGTCGCCGCCAAGAAATCAACCACTCCCGGCACCTCTACCTCGCCTTCCATAGTGTTAGACGCTGCCAAGACCTTTATTCGCAGACCCGGAACAAAACGGAGGTCGCTCGACAATATGGACATCTATAAAAAACAGCAAACCAACTACGCTGAGCAGTCGAGCGACCAACTACTCCAGGAGGTGATGGGGACCTTTGAGGATATACCCACAAAGGTCCAGCAGTACCCTCAGATGAGGCGCGACATCAAAACCTACCTGGAAGCACATTCCGATAAAGGTCTACGCATTCTTTTTGAATTGAGCAAGCGAGTGAAGCGCTTGGAGGCGGAGGCATCCGGGGCTGCTGGTGCGGCTGCCGTGGCTGCGACTTCTGCACAGGAGGATGCAGCTGCAGCGGCCGCATCTCTCGCACAGGAGAAAAGGCTGACGAAAATGATGGAGCACATGAAGGACTCAGTCCAGGAATGGATGAGTGAGTCCCATCATACGCTCCGGCGGCTGATCCAGGGCGTTGATCGGAAGATAGATAGCCAGAGTGTCGATATTGTCGAAAAGGTCTCCGAAAAGATCGAGGAGACCCAGGTCGACATCGACAAATCGACGGAGGTCATGATTGTGCGTGCGCAGTCCCAAATCGAAGACCTGATCGGGACTGTCGCCAAAGACATAGTTGTCGAAACACAGACGCACATCACCTCAATCTTTAAAGGGCTAACACCCGAAAGCGCCCTGGACCAGGTCCCCAAGACCTACGCCAGTGCAGCAGCAACCAGACCCGGGCGCCGACCGGCGCTTCACTCCGTGGCGGTGACCTCAAAGGACAGTCAGGAGACTGCCGATGAGGTACTCGCCAGGGTGAAGAAGGCGGTCGACGCCAGGGGTACTGGACTTAAAGTCAGCAAGGCCAGAAAAGCCAAGGGCAGCACCGTGATCTTAGGCTGCGACACGGAGACAGAACGGGACAAGGTGAGAGAGCGCCTTGAACGACACGGAAATGGGCTAAACGTAGTGCCCATGAAGAACAAAGATCCACTCGTCGTCCTTAAAGATGTCTACATGGACAGTGACGACGAGGAAACGATCAGGGCCCTTTACACCCAAAACACCGAAATCTTCATGGGCCTACAACAAGAAGAAAAGGAACTGTCCATTAAATATAAAAAGAGGACAAGGAACCCCGAGACGTCTCACATAGTCTTACAGATCAAGCCAAGGGTATGGCAAAGGATGACGGAGGCGGGAACCCTCTACCTGGACCTGCAAAGGGTCAGAGTGGAGGACCAGTCTCCGCTCATCCAGTGCACGAAGTGCCTCGCTTTCGGTCACGGCCGCAAGTTCTGCACCGAGAGTGTGGACAGGTGTAGCCACTGCGGAGGCCCGCACCACCGCGAGAAATGCCCCGATTACAATACGGGAGTCGAGCCGCGGTGTTGCAACTGCTCGCACTCTGGGCTGCAGAAAACCGGCCACAACGCCTTCAGTGCCGAATGCCCAACCCGCACAAAATGGGACTACCTGGCGAGATCCAACACGGCATATTTGTGACTCACTAACTCATGCACACACACGACACAGAAACACACACACACACACTAAATTTGATCTGGAAAGTATATAATGATTATATATGGACACATCAAAACACGCATACAAACCATTAGACACATAAACAACATGAAACAGCTTACAAATAATTCACAATAGAAGTGGCAACAATTACGTATATTTAAGTATATAAATATATTGTTGACAAAAAAGATAGGTACAAAAAATTTGTGAATTAGGTAAAGAAAACACGCACATTAACACCGGACACGTACACAAAACAACATACACAAGTCACAAATATTACTATCTCACGTGTTGGAGATTGATGGCTGAGTGAGACGTCTTGGAGAGGTAAATCAGGAAGATATTGAATAAAGACATACTAAATAAATAAGGAGACAAATTATAGCTATTGGGAAATTATCTAATGGAAAAACAACAGAAATAATTAAGGAAGAATATATCGAGTCAAAAACATTATATTAAGTATACAAAGTTAATATTATATAATTAAGTTTTACAAGTTATAAAATTTATAAATATACGTCAAATAAATAAGAAAAGCAAAAATTGTAAGTCATAAAGAATAAATTAGTACTAGAAAGAAGTAGACAATCAGAAGTAAGAAATATAAAAGCTAAGAAAACAATAAGTGTATATAATATAAAGAAGAATAGTTAAGCCCTATAAATAAAACATGTTAAAATACTCCAATAGAAGATTAGTTGAAATAGCTATAGTACCGGGAATATTACCCGAAGAAACAACACTAATAATAAATGATAATATTGACACCCAGAATAATAAGGTCCTGTCGAATCTTTGGACGGGGAAAAGCAGCGAGATCTTCAAGATCTCTTTAAAAAAAAAAAAAAAAAAAAAAAAAAAAAAAAAAACCTAACCTAACCTAACCTAACCTAACCTAACCTAACCTAACCTAACCTAACCTAACCTAACCTAACCTAACCTAACCTAACCTAACCTAACCTAACCTAACCTAACCTAACCTAACCTAACCTAACCTAACCTAACCTAACCTAACCTAACCTAACCTAACCTAACCTAACCTAACCTAACCTAACCTAACCTAACCTAACCTAACCTAACCTAACCTAACCTAACCTAACCTAACCTAACCTAACCTAACCTAACCTAACCTAACCTAACCTAACCTAACCTAACCTAACCTAACCTAACCTAACCTAACCTAACCTAACCTAACCTAACCTAACCTAACCTAACCTAACCTAACCTAACCTAACCTAACCTAACCTAACCTAACCTAACCTAACCTAACCTAACCTAACCTAACCTAACCTAACCTAACCTAACCTAACCTAACCTAACCTAACCTAACCTAACCTAACCTAACCTAACCTAACCTAACCTAACCTAACCTAACCTAACCTAACCTAACCTAACCTAACCTAACCTAACCTAACCTAACCTAACCTAACCTAACCTAACCTAACCTAACCTAACCTAACCTAACCTAACCTAACCTAACCTAACCTAACCTAACCTAACCTAACCTAACCTAACCTAACCTAACCTAACCTAACCTAACCTAACCTAACCTAACCTAACCTAACCTAACCTAACCTAACCTAACCTAACCTAACCTAACCTAACCTAACCTAACCTAACCTAACCTAACCTAACCTAACCTAACCTAACCTAACCTAACCTAACCTAACCTAACCTAACCTAACCTAACCTAACCTAACCTAACCTAACCTAACCTAACCTAACCTAACCTAACCTAACCTAACCTAACCTAACCTAACCTAACCTAACCTAACCTAACCTAACCTAACCTAACCTAACCTAACCTAACCTAACCTAACCTAACCTAACCTAACCTAACCTAACCTAACCTAACCTAACCTAACCTAACCTAACCTAACCTAACCTAACCTAACCTAACCTAACCTAACCTAACCTAACCTAACCTAACCTAACCTAACCTAACCTAACCTAACCTAACCTAACCTAACCTAACCTAACCTAACCTAACCTAACCTAACCTAACCTAACCTAACCTAACCTAACCTAACCTAACCTAACCTAACCTAACCTAACCTAACCTAACCTAACCTAACCTAACCTAACCTAACCTAACCTAACCTAACCTAACCTAACCTAACCTAACCTAACCTAACCTAACCTAACCTAACCTAACCTAACCTAACCTAACCTAACCTAACCTAACCTAACCTAACCTAACCTAACCTAACCTAACCTAACCTAACCTAACCTAACCTAACCTAACCTAACCTAACCTAACCTAACCTAACCTAACCTAACCTAACCTAACCTAACCTAACCTAACCTAACCTAACCTAACCTAACCTAACCTAACCTAACCTAACCTAACCTAACCTAACCTAACCTAACCTAACCTAACCTAACCTAACCTAACCTAACCTAACCTAACCTAACCTAACCTAACCTAACCTAACCTAACCTAACCTAACCTAACCTAACCTAACCTAACCTAACCTAACCTAACCTAACCTAACCTAACCTAACCTAACCTAACCTAACCTAACCTAACCTAACCTAACCCGTGCGAAATTTTCATTGAAAACAGCTGCTAGTATCGTTATTTTTTATTGATATCATCTTTGTAGACACTCCTGCGTCCCGTAGGAAGAAAATAACCTGAAAAACAAAGAAAAATTTTAATTTCTGGACTTAGAATAATTTTGAATTTCTAAATTGCTTAATTTTCGAGGTTTTTGTCGAATTATTCGATAACGCTTCGCCTCAAAGTTGACATAGCTACAGATTTAGATAGCCCTCATCAAGGCCTTTCTAATAACACCTCCTTTGTATAGGTTGGGTAAATAGAAGTTGCAAAATTCCTACATTCATTTTGACTTTCGGTATTTTTAAGGAATTTTCCAAGGCTCTTTGCTTATAACTCTTCGAAATTTATTTTTGAAATTTTTAACTATATATATTTAGATAGAACTCATCTAGGCCTATCTAATAACACCTCTTTTATTAAGATCTGGTTAATAAAAGTAGTAAATTTTTAACATACAAAACTCAATTTACCGCTTTTTCGAAAATTTTCTGCGATTTTCCTTTAATAACTTGCCCCCTCATTTTTTGAAAATAATTAATTATACATACCTAGATAGCTCGCGTCACGACCTATCTAACAACACCTCCTTTATTAAAATCTGGTAAATAGATTCTTAGAAATCCAACATTTAAATTTCAAATTTAGTCATTTTTGAGGTTTTTGTCGATTAATTCGATAGCCTTTCTTTTCCAAATTATCAATTATATATATTTAGATAGCCCTGTTAATTACCCGTCGAACGACACCACTTTCGTCCGGATCCGCCTGACGGAAAATTGGGAAATTGACCTACAAAAAATTCGGCATTGTTTGTTTACGTTCAAAAGTCTACCTTAGGGGTGAACATTTAGAACATTTGTGCGAAATTTTCATTGAAAACAGCTGCTAGTATCGTTATTTTTTATTGATATCATCTTTGTAGACACTCCTGCGTCCCGTAGGAAGAAAATAACCTGAAAAACAAAGAAAAATTTTAATTTCTGGACTTAGAATAATTTTGAATTTCTAAATTGCTTAATTTTCGAGGTTTTTGTCGAATTATTCGATAACGCTTCGCCTCAAAGTTGACATAGCTACAGATTTAGATAGCCCTCATCAAGGCCTTTCTAATAACACCTCCTTTGTATAGGTTGGGTAAATAGAAGTTGCAAAATTCCTACATTCATTTTGACTTTCGGTATTTTTAAGGAATTTTCCAAGGCTCTTTGCTTATAACTCTTCGAAATTTATTTTTGAAATTTTTAACTATATATATTTAGATAGAACTCATCTAGGCCTATCTAATAACACCTCTTTTATTAAGATCTGGTTAATAAAAGTAGTAAATTTTTAACATACAAAACTCAATTTACCGCTTTTTCGAAAATTTTCTGCGATTTTCCTTTAATAACTTGCCCCCTCATTTTTTGAAAATAATTAATTATACATACCTAGATAGCTCGCGTCACGACCTATCTAACAACACCTCCTTTATTAAAATCTGGTAAATAGATTCTTAGAAATCCAACATTTAAATTTCAAATTTAGTCATTTTTGAGGTTTTTGTCGATTAATTCGATAGCCTTTCTTTTCCAAATTATCAATTATATATATTTAGATAGCCCTGTTAATTACCCGTCGAACGACACCACTTTCGTCCGGATCCGCCTGACGGAAAATTGGGAAATTGACCTACAAAAAATTCGGCATTGTTTGTTTACGTTCAAAAGTCTACCTTAGGGGTGAACATTTAGAACATTTGTGCGAAATTTTCATTGAAAACAGCTGCTAGTATCGTTATTTTTTATTGATATCATCTTTGTAGACACTCCTGCGTCCCGTAGGAAGAAAATAACCTGAAAAACAAAGAAAAATTTTAATTTCTGGACTTAGAATAATTTTGAATTTCTAAATTGCTTAATTTTCGAGGTTTTTGTCGAATTATTCGATAACGCTTCGCCTCAAAGTTGACATAGCTACAGATTTAGATAGCCCTCATCAAGGCCTTTCTAATAACACCTCCTTTGTATAGGTTGGGTAAATAGAAGTTGCAAAATTCCTACATTCATTTTGACTTTCGGTATTTTTAAGGAATTTTCCAAGGCTCTTTGCTTATAACTCTTCGAAATTTATTTTTGAAATTTTTAACTATATATATTTAGATAGAACTCATCTAGGCCTATCTAATAACACCTCTTTTATTAAGATCTGGTTAATAAAAGTAGTAAATTTTTAACATACAAAACTCAATTTACCGCTTTTTCGAAAATTTTCTGCGATTTTCCTTTAATAACTTGCCCCCTCATTTTTTGAAAATAATTAATTATACATACCTAGATAGCTCGCGTCACGACCTATCTAACAACACCTCCTTTATTAAAATCTGGTAAATAGATTCTTAGAAATCCAACATTTAAATTTCAAATTTAGTCATTTTTGAGGTTTTTGTCGATTAATTCGATAGCCTTTCTTTTCCAAATTATCAATTATATATATTTAGATAGCCCTGTTAATTACCCGTCGAACGACACCACTTTCGTCCGGATCCGCCTGACGGAAAATTGGGAAATTGACCTACAAAAAATTCGGCATTGTTTGTTTACGTTCAAAAGTCTACCTTAGGGGTGAACATTTAGAACATTTGTGCGAAATTTTCATTGAAAACAGCTGCTAGTATCGTTATTTTTTATTGATATCATCTTTGTAGACACTCCTGCGTCCCGTAGGAAGAAAATAACCTGAAAAACAAAGAAAAATTTTAATTTCTGGACTTAGAATAATTTTGAATTTCTAAATTGCTTAATTTTCGAGGTTTTTGTCGAATTATTCGATAACGCTTCGCCTCAAAGTTGACATAGCTACAGATTTAGATAGCCCTCATCAAGGCCTTTCTAATAACACCTCCTTTGTATAGGTTGGGTAAATAGAAGTTGCAAAATTCCTACATTCATTTTGACTTTCGGTATTTTTAAGGAATTTTCCAAGGCTCTTTGCTTATAACTCTTCGAAATTTATTTTTGAAATTTTTAACTATATATATTTAGATAGAACTCATCTAGGCCTATCTAATAACACCTCTTTTATTAAGATCTGGTTAATAAAAGTAGTAAATTTTTAACATACAAAACTCAATTTACCGCTTTTTCGAAAATTTTCTGCGATTTTCCTTTAATAACTTGCCCCCTCATTTTTTGAAAATAATTAATTATACATACCTAGATAGCTCGCGTCACGACCTATCTAACAACACCTCCTTTATTAAAATCTGGTAAATAGATTCTTAGAAATCCAACATTTAAATTTCAAATTTAGTCATTTTTGAGGTTTTTGTCGATTAATTCGATAGCCTTTCTTTTCCAAATTATCAATTATATATATTTAGATAGCCCTGTTAATTACCCGTCGAACGACACCACTTTCGTCCGGATCCGCCTGACGGAAAATTGGGAAATTGACCTACAAAAAATTCGGCATTGTTTGTTTACGTTCAAAAGTCTACCTTAGGGGTGAACATTTAGAACATTTGTGCGAAATTTTCATTGAAAACAGCTGCTAGTATCGTTATTTTTTATTGATATCATCTTTGTAGACACTCCTGCGTCCCGTAGGAAGAAAATAACCTGAAAAACAAAGAAAAATTTTAATTTCTGGACTTAGAATAATTTTGAATTTCTAAATTGCTTAATTTTCGAGGTTTTTGTCGAATTATTCGATAACGCTTCGCCTCAAAGTTGACATAGCTACAGATTTAGATAGCCCTCATCAAGGCCTTTCTAATAACACCTCCTTTGTATAGGTTGGGTAAATAGAAGTTGCAAAATTCCTACATTCATTTTGACTTTCGGTATTTTTAAGGAATTTTCCAAGGCTCTTTGCTTATAACTCTTCGAAATTTATTTTTGAAATTTTTAACTATATATATTTAGATAGAACTCATCTAGGCCTATCTAATAACACCTCTTTTATTAAGATCTGGTTAATAAAAGTAGTAAATTTTTAACATACAAAACTCAATTTACCGCTTTTTCGAAAATTTTCTGCGATTTTCCTTTAATAACTTGCCCCCTCATTTTTTGAAAATAATTAATTATACATACCTAGATAGCTCGCGTCACGACCTATCTAACAACACCTCCTTTATTAAAATCTGGTAAATAGATTCTTAGAAATCCAACATTTAAATTTCAAATTTAGTCATTTTTGAGGTTTTTGTCGATTAATTCGATAGCCTTTCTTTTCCAAATTATCAATTATATATATTTAGATAGCCCTGTTAATTACCCGTCGAACGACACCACTTTCGTCCGGATCCGCCTGACGGAAAATTAAAAAATTGCCCGCCCACCCTCCCATATTTCACTGGGTATATAGACTTTGTGGAGTATAGGGTCACTGACCCCTCAATCCAACTGGTAAAAATTTCGTACCTATTTTAATTTAAATTTTAATTCATTTTAACCAACTGACCGAGGCTCTATACACCTCATCATACTAATAGACCGGCTCAAATTAGAGCATTAACCATTTTTACTGATTTAAATTTTTAATTTTGTTTAAATTTTAACCTTATAACTAGGTAAACCATATTTTACCTACAATTAATTATAAGCTCAACACAAATCGACACACCCCCCCTATACAGGGTTGAACACACATCTACACATACAGACAACTTTCCCCGTTCACACACGACACATCACACCACAAACTCTCTCACAAACACATACACGATGTTTCAAACACCACCTACGTCTAATGCGGCCAAGAAACCAACTCCCGGCGCCACCACATCACCATCGATAGTGCAGGACGCCGCCAAAACATTTATCAAGAGACCAGAAACCAAACGAAGGTCACTCGACAACATGGATCACTACAGGAGGCAGCAGAACAACTACGCTAGCCAGTCGAGTGACCTTCTACTCCAGGAGATTATGAAGACATTTGAAGACATTCCCGTCAAAGTCGCACAATACCCCCAAATGCGACGGGACATAAAGATCTTCCTGGAGTCCCAGTCCGACAAGTGCATCCGCGTGCTCTTTGAGTTGAGCAAGCGGATGAAGGAACTGGAGACGGCGGCGTCCGAGGCTACCACTACAAAAACCACTGTGGCCGCACCATCTGTGTCTTCTCCAAATGAATATAAGGTGATGGAAAGGCTAGAAGAAATGGAAAAGACAGTTTTCGGGTGGCTAGGGGAATTAAATGACACCCTGAAGCAGAACAAGGAAGACCTTAACACGAAGAGCGACAATACCATCGAAAAATTTCTCGACCAGCTAGAAGAGACTAAGATAGAGATAAATACGCTGACCGAAATGAACGTAAAGATTTCGCAGGAACACCTCGAACGTTTGATTGGCACTGTCGCCGGTGAAGTCGTGGCTGAATTAGACACGAGAGGTAAAAACCGGAGCGCTGGTATTGTCGATAAAATCTCCGAAAAGATAGAAGAAACTCAGGTCGACATTGACAAGGCGACCGAGTTAATGATAGTGCGAGCGCAGTCCCAGCTCGAAGACCTGGTTGGGACTGTCGCTAGGGATATTGTCATAGAGAACAAGGCGCACATCATGGAGACAGTTAAAGGCCAAACACCCGAAAGCGTCCTGGACCCGATCCCTAAAACGTACGCTAGTGTCGCAGCAGCCAAGCCCGGGCGTCGGCCGGCGCTTCACTCGTTGGCGGTGACCTCAAACGACAGTCAGGAGACTGCCGATGAGGTACTCGCCAGAGTGAAGAAGGCGGTCGACGCCAGGGGCACCGGCCTGAAAGTGAGTAAGGCCCGGAAGGCTAAGAACAGTACCATCATTCTGGGCTGCGACACTGAAGCGGAACGGGACAAGGTGAGGGAAAGGATTGAGAGCCGCGGCGATGGTCTAATAGCGGCACCCATGCGAAATAAAGACCCACTGGTCGTCCTCAAGGACGTACTCGTAGACGGCGACGACGACGGACTAATTCGGGCTCTTTACACCCAAAATTCCGACGTCTTTATGGGTCTGCCGCAAGAGGAAAGAGATATCGCCATCAAATACAAGAAACGCACCAAGAACCCACAGGCGTCTCATGTCGTGCTCCAGATAAAGCCAAGGGTGTGGCAGAGGATGACGGAGGCTGGAGTCCTCTACCTGGACCTGCAAAGGGTCAGAGTGGAGGATCAGTCTCCGCTCATCCAATGCACGAGGTGCCTGGCTTTTGGACACGGCCGCAAGTTCTGCACCGAGGGTGTGGACAGGTGCAGCCACTGCGGAGGCCCGCACTTGCGCGAGAAGTGCCCCGAGTATAACACGGGAGCCGAACCGCGGTGCTGCAATTGCTCGCACTCTGGACTGCAGAACACGAACCACAATGCCTTTAACGCCGGATGCCCGACCCGCTTAAAGTGGGACTACCTGGCGAGACAAAACACGTCTTATTTATGACTCACACACTCATGCACACACACGACACAGAACATACACACACACACATGATTTAGGGAATATATATTAGATATATATGAATATATCATAACACGCACACAAAACATTAACACGTACACGTAATCAAACAAATAAAAAGTTGGAAAAATTAATTCGTAACAAGATTGCAATAATTATATATATTTTGACATATATATATATTGTTGAAAAGAAGGATAAAACAGAACTGTACGAATTAAGTTAGGAAAAACACGCACATAAACATCAGACATATACTCAAAACAGAATACACGAGTCATAAATATTACGATCTCACATGTCAGAATTAGTGGTTATATGAGACGTCTTGGAGACATAGCAATAAAAATGAACACAAAATTGAAATAAAGACATGTTGTATAAAATAAAAGATAGAAATTGTAAACATTGTAAAAACATAGTATATTAAAGATTAAAATAATATAGTATAGTAAATATAGTTAAATAAAATTAAATACAGTATAGAGAGAAGCTAAAAATAACAGTAATATCAAGAGAAGATGTAGACAATCAGATATAAGAAATAGTTAAAGTTAAGTAAAAAAGGAAATTGAGTACAAAACAGAAAGGAATAGTTAAGCGCCAGAAAAAATAATATAATTTAAAAATATTCCAATAGTAATTAATTAATTAGAACTAGCTAAAGTTGCGGGAAGATTACCCGCTAAATCTAAAATAAACAAAGATTGCATGTAGTATCTGAGTGACAAGGTCCTGTCTTCATGGACGGGGAAAAGCTGCGAGGTCACAAAGGCCTCCTTAAAAAAAAAAAAAAAAAAAAAAAAAAACCTAACCTAACCTAACCTAACCTAACCTAACCTAACCTAACCTAACCTAACCTAACCTAACCTAACCTAACCTAACCTAACCTAACCTAACCTAACCTAACCTAACCTAACCTAACCTAACCTAACCTAACCTAACCTAACCTAACCTAACCTAACCTAACCTAACCTAACCTAACCTAACCTAACCTAACCTAACCTAACCTAACCTAACCTAACCTAACCTAACCTAACCTAACCTAACCTAACCTAACCTAACCTAACCTAACCTAACCTAACCTAACCTAACCTAACCTAACCTAACCTAACCTAACCTAACCTAACCTAACCTAACCTAACCTAACCTAACCTAACCTAACCTAACCTAACCTAACCTAACCTAACCTAACCTAACCTAACCTAACCTAACCTAACCTAACCTAACCTAACCTAACCTAACCTAACCTAACCTAACCTAACCTAACCTAACCTAACCTAACCTAACCTAACCTAACCTAACCTAACCTAACCTAACCTGGGGCGCGGCGTCGGGTAACCTCCACGTTGGCTTACGCGTTTCTTCTCCCTTTGGACTCCGGTCCTGGGGAGCAGAAGCGTGGAGGCTGGTGCACCCTGGACAGGCGGTCGGGATACTCTGACTCTCAGGAGCTCTGTATGCTGGCCGTCTGACCAATAACCCGACAGCCCTTTTCAGGGCTTGACCCCATTGCACGAGAGGGTCGCGGGGTGGGATCCGCAGCAGCCCTTTTCAGGGCTCGGCGGGATCGAGGGGCGGGTCGGCCCACTGTTAACTCAGGGGCTGACAGGCACTAGTGCCACCGTCGGCGAGAGAGGCCTAGCCACCCTCTCGCGTTCCGTAACCAACAGGGGCTCAACAGTGACCTGACTGGTGGCTCCAGGAGGGTATGCTGAAAACCTGTTGGCCGGAGGGCTTGCCTTAACTGGCCGGCCCGCGTCAAGGAAAAGACTCTAAAACCCGACAGCAGAGTCGTAAAAAGCAGACCTCTCGCCGTAGGCTGTGGCTCCGGCTATGGCCGGCGGCGATGAGTGTCGGGCTGCCGTCGCCTCACGGCTGATGGCGGCCAAGAGGAGGGGCTCTGCTGGGGCGGGAGTGGGCTGGGCTCGCTCTTTCGCCCCGCGGGCCACGGGGACGCCGGCGGGCGGAGTTCGCACGCGTCCCGGGGAGGGATGCCGGCGGGCGAAGTTCGCACGCGTCCCTGGGTGAGAGTGGCCACGGGCGGTGGGTCGGGGGATCTGCCGCCCCATGCTAATGTGGCGGAATGCGCCCTTCTGTGTTTCCGGGGTGCATTCAGGAGAAGAGCCCGACAACAAAGGGCGTCCCTAGCCGAGTCGCGGTGAGCAAACTATCCCGTGGCTCGGATTAGGTGAAGGAGGAACACCGTGGTGGTTTAGTGGGTAGTCTGGCTTCTCTTTGAGGTCAGGAGTCCCACACGAAGCCACACGAAGCGAACCCCCTGCCCCCGCGGGAGGCGAGCGAAGTGCGTAAATGCATTCCACCACGTAAAAAAAAAAAAAAAAAAAAAAACCTAACCTAACCTAACCTAACCTAACCTAACCTAACCTGGGGCGCGGCGTCGGGTAACCTCCACGTTGGCTTACGCGTTTCTTCCCCCTTTGGACTCCGGTCCTGGGGAGCAGAAGCGTGGAGGCTGGTGCGCCCTGGACAGGCGGTCAGAATACTCTGACTCTGAGGAGCTCTGTATGCTGGCCGTCTGACCAATAACCCGACAGCCCTTTTCAGGGCTTGACCCCATTGCACGAGGGGGTCGCGGGGTGGGATCCGCAGCAGCCCTTTTCAGGGCTCGGCGGGATCGAGGGGCGGGTCGGCCCACTGTTTACTCAGGGGCTGACAGGCACTAGTGCCACCGTCGGTGTGAGAGGCCTAGCCACCCTCTCGCGTTCCGTAACCAACAGGGGCTCAACAGTGACCTGACTGGTGGCTCCAGGAGGGTATGGTGAGAACCTGTTGGCCGGAGGGCTTGCCTTAACTGGCCGGCCCGCGTCAAGGAAAAGACTCTAAAACCCGACAGCAAAGTCGTAAAAAGCAGACCTCTCGCCGTAGGCTGTGGCTCCGGCTATGGCCGGCGGCGATGAGTGTCGGGCTGCCGTCGCCTCACGGCTGATGGCGGCCACGAGGAGGGGCTCTGCTGGGGCGGGAGTGGGCTGGGCTCGCTCTTTCGCCCCGCGGGCCACGGGGACGCCGGCGGGCGGAGTTCGCACGCGTCCCGGGGAGGGATGCCGGTGGGCGAAGTCCGCACGGGTCCCTGGGTGAGAGTGGCCACGGGCGGTGGGTCGGGGGATCTGCCGCCCCATGCTAATGTGGCGGAATGCGCCCTTCTGTGTTTCCGGGGTGCATTCAGGAGAAGAGCCCGACATCAAAGGGCGTCCCTAGCCGAGTCGCGGTGAGCAAACTATCCCGTGGCTCGGATTAGGTGAAGGAGGAACACCGTGGTGGTTTAGTGGGTAGTCTGGCTTCTCTTTGAGGTCAGGAGTCCCACACGAAGCGAACCCCCTGCCCCCGCGGGAGGCGAGCGAAGTGCGTAAATGCATTCCACCACGTAAAAAAAAAAAAAAAAACCTAACCTAACCTAACCTAACCTAACCTAACCTAACCTGGGGCGCGGCGTCGGGTAACCTCCACGTTGGCTTACGCGTTTCTTCCCCCTTTGGACTCCGGTCCTGGGGAGCAGAAGCGTGGAGGCTGGTGCGCCCTGGACAGGCGGTCGGGATACTCTGACTCTCAGGAGCTCTGTATGCTGGCCGTCTGACCAATAACCCGACAGCCCTTTTCAGGGCTTGACCCCATTGCACGAGGGGGTCGCGGGGTGGGATCCGCAGCAGCCCTTTTCAGGGCTCGGCGGGATCGAGGGGCGGGTCGGCCCACTGTTAACTCAGGGGCTGACAGGCACTAGTGCCACCGTCGGTGAGAGAGGCTTCGCCACCCTCTCGCGTTCCGTAACCAACAGGGGCTCAACTATGACCTGACTGGTGGCTCCAGGAGGGTAGCTGAGAACCTGTTGGCCGGAGGGCTTGCCTTAACTGGCCGGCCCGCGTCAAGGAAAAGACTCTAAAACCCGACAGCAAAGTCGTAAAAAGCAGACCTCTCGCCGTAGGCTGTGGCTCCGGCTATGGCCGGCGGCGATGAGTGTCGGGCTGCCGTCGCCTCACGGCTGATGGCGGCCAAGAGGAGGGGCTCTGCTGGGGCGGGAGTGGGCTGGGCTCGCTCTTTCGCCCCGCGGGCCACGGGGACGCCGGCGGGCGGAGTTCGCACGCGTCCCGGGGAGGGATGCCGGTGGGCGAAGTCCGCACGCGTCCCTGGGTGAGAGTGGCCACGGGCGGTGGATCGGGGGATCTGCCGCCCCATGCTAATGTGGCGGAATGCGCCCCTCTGTGTTTCTGGGGTGCATTCATGAGGTGTGCCCAATAACAAAGGGCGTCCCTAGCCGAGTCGCGGTGAGCAAACTATCCCGTGGCTCGGATTAGGTGAAGGAGGAACACCGTGGTGGTTTAGTGGGTAGTCTGGCTTCTCTTTGAGGTCAGGAGTCCCACACGAAGCGAACCCCCTGCCCCCGCGGGAGGCGAGCGAAGTGCGTAAATGCATTCCACCACGTAAAAAAAAAAAAAAAAAAAAAAAAAAAAAAAAAAAAAAAAAAACCTAACCTAACCTAACCTAACCTAACCTAACCTAACCTAACCTAACCTAACCTAACCTAACCTAACCTTTTCAGGGCTTGACTCCATTGCACGAGGGGGTCGCGGGGTGGGATCCGCAGCAGCCCTTTTCAGGGCTCGGCGGGATCTAGGGGCGGGTCGGCCCACTGTTAACTCAGGGGCTGACAGGCACTAGTGCCACCGTCGGTGAGAGAGGCTTCGCCACCCTCTCGCGTTCCGTAACCAACAGGGGCTCAACTATGACCTGACTGGTGGCTCCAGGAGGGTAGCTGAGAACCTGTTGGCCGGAGGGCTTGCCTTAACTGGCCGGCCCGCGTCAAGGAAAAGACTCTAAAACCCGACAGCAAAGTCGTAAAAAGCAGACCTCTCGCCGTAGGCTGTGGCTCCGGCTATGGCCGGCGGCGATGAGTGTCGGGCTACCGTCGCCTCACGGCTGATGGCGGCCAAGAGGAGGGGCTCTGTTGGGGCGGGAGTGGGCTGGGCTCGCTCTTTCGCCCCGCGGGCCACGGGGACGCCGGCGGGCGGAGTTCGCACGCGTCCCGGGGAGGGATGCCGGTGGGCGAAGTCCGCACGCGTCCCTGGGTGAGAGTGGCCACGGGTGGTGGATCGGGGGATCTGCCGCCCCATGCTAATGTGGCGGAATGCGCCCCTCTGTGTTTCTGGGGTGCATTCATGAGGTGTGCCCAACAACAAAGGGCGTCCCTAGCCGAGTCGCGGTGAGCAAACTATCCCGTGGCTCGGATTAGGTGAAGGAGGAACACCGTGGTGGTTTAGTGGGTAGTCTGGCTTCTCTTTGAGGTCAGGAGTCCCACACGAAGCGAACCCCCTGCCCCCGCGGGAGGCGAGCGAAGTGCGTAAATGCATTCCACCACGTAAAAAAAAAAAAAAAAAAAAAAAAAACCTAACCTAACCTAACCTAACCTAACCTGCGTCAAGGAAAAGACTCTAAAACCCGACAGCAAAGTCGTAAAAAGCAGACCTCTCGCCGTAGGCTGTGGCTCCGGCTATGGCCAGCGGCGATGAGTGTCGGGCTGCCGTCGCCTCGCGGCTGATGGCGGCCAAGAGGAGGGGCTCTGCTGGGGCGGGAGTGGGCTGGGCTCGCTCTTTCGCCCCGCGGGCCACGGGGACGCCGGCGGGCGGAGTTCGAACGCGTCCCGGGGAGGGATGCCGGCGGGCGAAGTTCGCACGCGTCCCTGGGTGAGAATGGCCACGGGCGGTGGGTCGGGGGATCTGCCGCCCCATGCTAATGTGGCGGAATGCGCCCTTCTGTGTTTCCGGGGTGCATTCAGGAGAAGAGCCCGACAACAAAGGGCGTCCCTAGCCGAGTCGCGGTGAGCAAACTATCCCGTGGCTCGGATTAGGTGAAGGAGGAACACCGTGGTGGTTTAGTGGGTAGTCTGGCTTCTCTTTGAGGTCAGGAGTCCCACACGAAGCGAACCCCCTGCCCCCGCGGGAGGCGAGCGAAGTGCGTAAATGCATTCCACCACGTAAAAAAAAAAAAAAAAAAAAAAAAAAAAATAAAAAAAAAAAAAAAAAAAAAAAAAAAAAAAAAACCTAACCTAACCTAACCTAACCTGGGGCGCGGCGTCGGGTAACCTCCACGTTGGCTTACGCGTTTCTTCCCCCTTTGGGCTCCGGTCCTGGGGAGCAGAAGCGTGGAGGCTGGTGCGCCCTGGACAGGCGGTCAGGATACTCTGACTCTCAGGAGCTCTGTATGCTGGCCGTCTGACCAATAACCCGACAGCCCTTTTCAGGGCTTGACCCCATTGCACGAGGGGGTCGCGGGGTGGGATCCGCAGCAGCCCTTTTCAGGGCTCGGCGGGATCGAGGGGCGGGTCGGCCCACTGTTTACTCAGGGGCTGACAGGCACTAGTGCCACCGTCGGTGAGAGAGGCCTAGCCACCCTCTCGCGTTCCGTAACCAACAGGGGCTCAACAGTGACCTGACTGGTGGCTCCAGGAGGGTATGCTGAGAACCTGTTGGCCGGAGGGCTTGCCTTAACTGGCCGGCCCGCGTCAAGGAAAAGACTCTAAAACCCGACAGCAAAGTCGTAAAAAGCAGACCTCTCGCCGTAGGCTGTGGCTCCGGCTATGGCCGGCGGCGATGAGTGTCGGGCTGCCGTCGCCTCACGGCTGATGGCGGCCACGAGGAGGGGCTCTGCTGGGGCGGGAGTGGGCTGGGCTCGCTCTTTCGCCCCGCGGGCCACGGGGACGCCGGCGGGCGGAGTTCGCACGCGTCCCGGGGAGGGATGCCGGCGGGCGAAGTCCGCACGCGTCCCTGGGTGAGAGTGGCCACGGGCGGTGGATCGGGGGATCTGCCGCCCCATGCTAATGTGGCGGAATGCGCCCCTCTGTGTTTCTGGGGTGCATTCATGAGGTGTGCCCGACAACAAAGGGCGTCCCTAGCCGAGTCGCGGTGAGCAAACTATCCCGTGGCTCGGATTAGGCGAAGGAGGAACACCGTGGTGGTTTAGTGGGTAGTCTGGCTTCTCTTTGAGGTCAGGAGTCCCACACGAAGCGAACCCCCTGCCCCCGCGGGAGGCGAGCGAAGTGCGTAAATGCATTCCACCACGTAAAAAAAAAAAAAAAAAAAAAAAAAAAAACCTAACCTAACCTAACCTAACCTAACCTAACCTAACCTAACCTAACCTAACCTAACCTAACCCGTGCGAAATTTGAATCGAATACAGCTGCTAGTGTTGTTGTTATTTGTTGATATCATCTTTGTAGACACTCCTGCGTCCCGTGGGAAGAAAATTACCTGAAAAACAAAGAAAAATTTTTAATTTCTGGACTTAGAATATTTTTAAATTTCTAAATTAACAAATTTTCGAGGTTTTTGTCGAATTATTCGATAACGCTTCACCTCAAAGTTGACATAATTACAGATCTAGATAGCCCTCATCAAGGCCTATCTAATAACACCTCCTTTGTATAGGTTGGGTAAATAGAAGTTACTAAATTTTCACATTCATTTTGACTTTCGGCATTTTTAAGGAAATTTCCAAGGCGCTTCGCTTATAACTTTTCGAAATTTATTTTTGGAATTTTTAATTATATATACTTAGATAGAACTCGTCAAGGCCTATCTAATAACACCTCTTTTATTAACATTCGGTTAATAAAAGTAGTAAATTTTCACTATACAAAACTCAATTTACCGTTTTTTCGAAAATCTTCTGCGATTTTCTTTTAATAACTTGCCCCCTTATTTTTTCTAAACAATAAATTATACATATCTAGATAGCTCGCGTCACGACCTATCTAACAACACCTCTTTTAAGTAAATCTGGTAAATAGAATCTTAGAAATTCGACATTTAAATTTCAATTCTAGTCATTTTTGAGGTTTTTGTCGATTAATTCGATAGCCTTTCTTTTCCAAATTATCAATTATATATATTTAGATAGCCCTGTTAATTACCCGTCGAAAGACACCACTTTCGTCCGGATCCGCCTGACGGAAAATTAAAAAATTGCCCGCCCACCCTCCCATATTCCACTGGGTATATAGGCTCGGCTTGGCAGGGGTCGACAACCTGTGGTATCGATTAAAAAAAAAAAAAAAAAATTTTTATTCACAACCTGTTGCTAAGGATTTCACATATTTTATTTTGTTGACTGAGGCAATATACACCTCTTCAATACATCGAACGGCTTATACAGAGCGGAAACTTTTAATTCTTTTAATTGTAGTTTATAATTGTTTATATAACTAGGTAGAACAGTGTTCTACCTACGCATAGTTTTAAGCTTATTGACACTTAAAAACCCACCCCCCTATACAGGGTCAGACATACACATCTACACAATATTACACCTTGGACAATTTTCCCCGTCCACTCGCACTACACACTACACCACATTTTCTCACATACGCACACATACCAGCAACATGTTCCAGACGCCACCCACATCTGGCACAGCCAAGGGACAAACCGCTCCCAACGCCACCACCTCACCCTCGATAGTGCAGGACGCCGCCAAAACTTTTATACGAAGGCCAGAGACCAAAAGACGGTCACTCGACAACATGGACCAATACCGGAGGCAGCAGACCAACTACGCTAGCCAGTCGAGTGACCAGTTACTCCAGGAGGTCATGAAGACCTTCGAAGATATTCCCGTCAAAGTCGCTCAATACCCACAGATGCGGCGGGATATCAAGGTCTTCCTGGAGTCCCAGTCCGACAGATGCATCCGTGTGCTCTTTGAGCTCAGCAGGCGGATGAAGGGACTGGAGACGGCGGCGTCCGGGGCTGCTACGGACGCGGTAGCGGCACCCTCTAGTAGGGAGGAGATACTGCTGGAGAGACTGAGGGTGATGGAAGCAAACATCACTGCGAAGCTTGGCCAGGTGGAAGAGGACCTAAAAACAGGCATGGAGAACCTCAACAGTGGCAATGATGAGCGGGGCGCCGACATCATTGACCATGTTTTTAACAAGGCTGAGGAGACAAAGACCGCTATAGAGAAGGCTGCCGAGGGGGTCGTGGAGAGGGTCTTCGGAAAGATCGAGGAGACCCAGGTCGACATCGACCAGGCGACCGAGATCATGGTTATGCGCGCGCAGTCCCAGATCGAAGACCTGATTGGGACTGTCGCAAGGGATGTCGTCATTGAGACCCAGACGCACATCGGCGCAGCCATGAAGGGACTGAAACTCGAAAGCGTCCCGGACCCGACCCCCCCCAAGACCTATGCTAGCGTAACTGCGACCGGACCCGGGCGCCGGCCGGCGCTCCACTCGGTGGCGGTGACCTCAACGGACAGCCAGGAGACTGCCGATGAGGTACTCGCCAGAGTGAAGAAGGCGGTCGACGCCAGGAGTACTGGTCTAAAGGTTAGCAAGGCTAGAAAGGCTAAAGGCAGCACCGTCATCCTGGGCTGTGACACGGAAGTGGAACGGGACAGGGTGACGGAGAAGATCAGGAACCGTGATGACGGGCTTGTGGTGGTGCCCATGCGAAATAAGGATCCACTCGTCGTCCTCAAAGACGTCTTTGTGGACGGTGACGACGACGAGATGGTGAGGGCTATATACACCCAAAACACCGACTTTTTCATGGGCCTACCACAAGAAGAATCTAAAATAGCGGTCAAATACAAAAGAAGGACTCGTAATCCGAAGACCTCGCACGTGGTCTTGCAGGTAACGCCTAAAGTGTGGCAGAGGATGACGGAGACTGGGATTCTATACCTGGACCTGCAAAGGGTCAGAGTGGAGGACCAGTCTCCGCTCATCCAATGCACCAAGTGCCTTGGATTCGGCCATGGTCGCAAATTCTGCACCGAGAGTGTAGACAGGTGCAGCCACTGCGGAGGCCCGCACCTGCGTGGGGAATGCCCCAAATACTCTGCGGGCAGTGAACCGCAGTGCTGCAATTGCCTGCACTCTAGGTTAAAGAACACGGGTCATAACGCTTTTAGCACTGAATGCCCAACCCGCCAAAAATGGGACTACTTGGCGAGATCCAACACCGCATATTTATGACTCACACACTCACGTACATACACATACTACACAGAAACACTCACACACACAACACATGATTTATGAAATATATAATAAATATATACGAATACATCAAAACATGCACACAAACATTAAACACGTACACATCAGGACTAATTCACAAATGAAGTTGCAACAATTATATATATCTGAGCATATACATATATTGTTGACAAGAGGGGTAGACACAAAGTGAATTAGGTAAAACTAACACGCACATAAACACTGAACAGTACACATAACAATTACACGAAGTCATAAATATCACGATCTCACATGTTGGAAGGAAAATGGTTGTATGAGATGTCTAACAGACACCAGTAACAGAAATAAATAGATACACTGATAAGATTTACAGACACTGATAAGAATTAAATATTATAATCCAGAAGGAACAGTCATTGAAATGGGATAAATAGATTAGATATTATTAGCTAATAAATATAAGTAAAGAAAGACATAGCAGATATCATAGGCATAAATAATAAACTGTAGAAATAAATGTTAAAGCATATTGAGAATAATAGATTAAATTAAGTATAACAAATAAATAAGAAATATTAAAGCTTGTAACACAGCACAGATAGTTTGATAATAAAGTAATAAGTAATAATGTGTAATAAGTAATAATAAACAAGTTAATATTAAATAAACAGTTAAAAATCACATAATGCAAATAAGAAAGATGATGAGGAGAGGCACGTAGTGCAAAGGATTTAATTAAGTAAACGACATAAATAAAACATCCAGTATAATAAGGTCCTGTCGTACCTTTGGACGGGGAAAAGCAGAAGAGGTTGAAAGACCTCATAAAAAAAAAAAAAAAAAAAAAAAAAAAAAAAAAAAAACCTAACCTAACCTAACCTAACCTAACCTAACCTAACCTAACCTAACCCAGTACGATTCGAGGTCCCGCCGAGAACACGTGCTTTTTTACTCGCTCCGCCCTTTAAAAATCGGAAAAAGTGGTATTTTTTAGTGCTATCATAACAAATTTAGTACCAAAAGTTGCGTCTCAACGAGCCCCAACCGTTGGGAAATAGTGGTGCAGCCGCACGCGCTAACGCGAAGGAGGAAAAGCGTTTTTCTTCACTTTTGAAGGTTATACGTGGAAAAGAGACCACTAAATCAGTGATAGTGACGTTATTAGTGTACATACCTTCAAGTGCTTAGTGTCTAAGTGTAGTGCTAAGTGACTTCCATCTGACGCGCGGTGTTTTTTCGCCGCCTGACCAGCCACTTCCCGGAAAAACCTGGAAAAACAAAAACCACGTGGCCACGTGGTAGGTGAAGGAGCAGCCGGAGGACGCTACAAATTTGCAGGTAGAAGGACATATATATTAGACGACGTTTTCTGGAAACAGAATAATTTTCATAGTTCCTGAAAATTTTTTATAAGACTTTAAAAGTCAAAACTTCGAACATCAATAGCTCCGGTTCTACAAGCAGTTAAAAGTTTCTGTAACTGCTATCTTGTGCGCGCTAGCCGGAGGAACGACCCTGCAGCAGCTGAGAATTTTGGACTCAATAGAGTAATAATAATAATTAAAATTAGTGAAAATTGTGTTTTTCCTAAAAATTTTTAGTGTGTTTTTAGGTTTTACTTTAGCTAATTACATAGTGTTATAGATCTCGATTTTACCTATTTTTAGAATATTTTTGTACAATTTTAAACCTAGCGAGTCCGGAGATACGGAATTTTGATCAATTTTTGTAAATAAATCGCTAAATATAATTAAAATTAAAAATTTAACAACGGGAACGTGTTTATATACATATTTGACATTGGGTTAAGCCCAAACACCGACCGTGTAGCTTCAAAACTACGAGTTTCAAGACCAAACCGCCATCTTGGTTGCGCGGGTTACAAACTTCAGAGTTCCATATCTCAGCCTGTGTTCATCGCAGGAACTTGCGGTTTCCGCCATTGTCTGCCTTGTGGTGGTAACTTTTTGTGCGGGACAAATTTAGGCTCATACGAGCAAAAAATTTTTTGGGCCCTGGAACCACCCCTAGGGGATAGGGTAGGTTACGTCAAGACCCCCATTCGAAACCCGGACTCTCTGCGGTGAACGGTTGAGGAGATACGGGCATTTTGCGCCCGAATTTGACAGTTCGGCCGCCATCTTGGCAAACTTCAAACGGCCATAACTCCCCAGCCGAAAGTCGTAGAGGGAATCGGATCGAAGTTTTGGGTAGGTCTCATAGCCTTCTTGACAACCCATTAGGTCAAGTGCACATCCGAGGCAAAAATCTGCCCAACCCTGCTGGTGGTCCCAGAGCACAGAAGAGGTCAGGGCAATAAGGAAGAACCCAAACACGGGTATCCTGCGGCCCTTGGAACGGAGGATATCTCAAGCCAAACTTTGCGCGCGCCGCCATCTTGAATTTTTAAAACACCTATATCTTCCGAACCAGAGGTCGTAGAGGCGTGGGGTTTTCTTAGGACGTATTGCCGGACCTAAAAGAATAGACCCAGACAGCTTTTAACCGAATCGCTGACTTCCAAAATTTTAAAGTTAAAAACAGTAGGAGACGATAGAGCACGCCGAGCTGGTTGCGGCGACACCAAGCACGACCATTTTCGACCAACAGAAACAGTAGTTACGGCGCTTTAACCGGTTCTGGTTGCTCGGGTTACACGTAACCCGGAAACTTCGAACGCCGGTTTCTCCGAGACCAGTGTAGCTAGCCGGGCCGTGTTTGGAGTCCCTGGAACGGGGCTGGCAAGGCCTATCCATTCAAAGAGACAGATCGACTCTACATAGAGTCAGAACTAAAATTGACTTTAAAAGTGATAATTTTGACCGCCGGAGCAAGTTTCTTGCTCCACCAAGTAATTTTAAAGACTACCTATACCTGTAGAGCAATTTTAAAGACTAGAGCCTTAGCTCTACCTTATATCTTAATATACCTTAATTCTGATTTTGTTAATTTTAGTTTCTTACATTAGACTCGCTAATTTTAGCGAATATTAAATTTAAGACAAGAGTCAGCGACTCTCTATATTACTCACGCTGTGTGCTGTGTCTTTTGACCGACACATATAGAATTAATAAAATAGTTAAGACTTACCTTTATCCAACGGTGTGCCCGTCGCTCGCCGCTCGTCGCACGTCGCACGTAGACCGCGTTGCCTCTGCACCTGGAAAAGAGGATATATTATTGTTTTATTTTTGAACTTTCTCTTTATTGTAATAATTTTTGGACTATTGTAGATTCACTACACATAGAAAAAATTTCATCTTAAGACGGGAGTTGGTAACTCCTCATAATTTGTATACATCGTTGTGTCGTTCTGCGTGTGTCAGGTTGGAGCGAACGGTGCTAAAATCTTTAGCACACCACTATATCGACCGCAGTCTTAAAACTCTATATTTACATTGCTTTTTATTTTTGTGTCTGTGCCGTTTATACACTTTACATTACACATTTTATACCTTTTATACTCTGACGATCACCTCCACTAGAGTAGCAAATAAAATGCATGCAGTCCATCGCACGCCGCCAAAGGACACCCCTCCTCCAAAAACAGGAGAGAAGTCGCCTGTTGACGAAGATAGACGAAGGATGGAGAGGGCAGGCCCTTCGACACTTCGCCCAGCACCAGTATCAGCGCAGGTGCGACGTAGCGTGGGTGAAACTGAGTCGAAAACTTGCCCCTCTAGCTCTACCTCCCCAAAGGCGAAACTACCGCCAAAACAGGGAGTGACCAAATATATCAGTAGGGTCACAGAGGCAAAAGCTCAGGTGGTCAAAGCAAAATCGGCTATGAACTTGAGCAGAAATTTAAAAGCGGAGCTCAAGAGAGACATCACAGAGGCTGTCGACCGCCTGTTTAGCCTCATAAAAGAAGCGGAAGCGCTACCTAAATTGACCAGTGATACCGAGATAATAACCCAGGCTGAAGACAGGGAAGAAAAACGCACCCTGGACATGAACCAACAACTTCTTAGGAGGATGGAAAACCAAGAAAAACTCCTAAAAGAGAACAAAGAGGAAATCATGAAGATAGGGATTATGATTCAAGAGAACCAAAAATCGGCCTCCTATGCAGAGGTGGCCGCCGGACCTGCTAAACGCCCCGCCCGCGAAGAGGCGGCCATGCATTCAATCGCCATAACATCCAAAGTGGAAAAGGAAACCGGTGACCAGGTCCTGGACAGAGTGCGAAAGGCGGTGAACGCTATGGAAGAGGGTATGAAGGTGGATAGGGTCAGAAAGGCAAAAGACCAAAAAATTATCCTGGGCTGCCAATCCAAGCGGGAAATTGAAAAGGTAAAAGAAAAACTGAGAAAGTCAGGAGGAGACCTCCAAGTAGAGGAAATTACTAACAAGGACCCTCTGATTATTCTCAGGTACGTCATGGACTACCTCACTGACGAAGAGGTATTACGAGGCCTTATAAACCAGAATAAGAACCTGCTCAAGGACGAGCCCAAGGAGAGTGTAGCATCCATAAAGATAAAATATAGGCGACGCACAAAGAACAAATACGTGTCCCACATCATTTTGACCGTACCACCAAGGGTGTGGCGCCGCCTAACAGATGCAGGTACCATCCACATTGGCTTACAGAGGGTCAAGGTGGAGGACCACTCGCCACTGGTCCAGTGCACGCGATGCTTGGGCTATGGCCATGGAAAACGCTTCTGTAGAGAAACCGCCGACGCGTGCAGCCATTGCGGAGGGCCTCACTTGAGAGCGGCGTGTCAAGAATGGCTGACGAACATGCCGCCTAAATGCCGAAATTGTACCAGAGCGAGAATAGATCAGAACGATCATAGCGCTTTCAGCCCCGACTGTCTAACGCGCGCAAAATGGGATGAATTAGCACGCTCATCGATAGCGTATTGTTAAGGGCAGCCCAATGGACTATAGGCTCGTGCAAGTAAACTTGCAAAGAAAGAGGCTGGCTACGGACGAACTCACCACAGAGGCTAGCAACCGTAAGATCGCCGTGGCGCTCGTGCAAGAGCCATATGTGGGTGGGCAGAAGGCGATGAAGAATCGTAGGGGCATGAGAGTGTTCCAGAACACTAGCATAGGAGATGGGACTGTCAAAGCGGCAATTGCTGTCTTTGACAAAGACCTTAATATAAGACAGTACCCGAAACTCACCACAAACAACATAGTTGTGGTGGGAATCCAAACTAGTGCCTGGGAGATCACTCTTGTCTCCTACTATTTCGAGCCGGATAAACCCATCGAACCATACCTCGACCAACTGAGGACGATCGTTGCGAATGTAGGCGCCAAAAGCCTAATCGTTGGTGGCGACGCCAACGCAAAGAGCCTGTGGTGGGGAAGCCCTGTGACCGACGACCGAGGGAACGAAATGGCAGCAACAATGGGAGAGCTCGACCTCCACATCCTCAACAGCGGTACTATTCCAACTTTTGACACCATTAGAGGAGGCCAGCGGTACCGGAGCTACGTAGATGTTACCGCATGCTCTACGGACATACTAAATAGAGTGGAGGGATGGAAAGTGGACGAAAGCCTCACGAGTTCGGACCATAACGGCATGGAGTTCTACCTAAAATTGGAAAAATCCAAAGGCCTAAAAATAGAGAGAACAACAAGAATATATAACACAAGAAAAGCAGACTGGACTAAATTTCATGACAGACTTAGCCAACAAAAACTAATTAGAAACATAAACAAGGATGAAGTGGAAAAAATACAAAATACATATGAGATAGAAAACATAATAGATTCAATTAATAATTTAATAACAGACGTATGTAAAAATACTATACCAAAGAAAAAGCAAAAGGAGGAACTTACCGTGCCGTGGTGGTCCGAGCGACTCGATGAGCTGAAGAGAGAAGTCGCCACGAAGAAAAGGAGGATACGATGCGCGTGTCCGGGCCGCAGGCAGATGGTCGTCGACGATTACCTAGAAAAGAAAAAAGAGTATGAGTTGGAAGCGTCGAGAGCTCAATCCAGTAGCTGGAAGGAGTTCTGCAGAAAGCAGGACAGGGAGGGGGTCTGGGAGGGGATTTACAGGGTGATAGGTCGAACAACAAAGAGGGAAGAGGATGTGCCCCTGGAGGTGGATGGAGCGGTGCTGGATCCACAAGAATCGGTAAAATTGATAGCGGACACCTTTTATCCAAAAGACCTTACTGAAAATGACAGCGCCCACCACATCCACATAAGAGCAAGGGCAGACCTGGTGAACGAGGGAGAACACAATGAACCGTGTGATCCCCCGTTCACCATGTCGGAACTTAGAACGGCCTTTACATCGTTCAATCCAAAAAAGGCACCTGGTGCCGACGGCTTTACAGCCGATATATGTAGCCACTTCATTAATAACGACCCCGATTTCACTCTGACTCTCCTAAATAAATGCTTGGAATTATGCTACTTCCCCAGGCAATGGAAAGAAGCTACCGTAATAGCCTTAAGAAAACCAGCAAAAGAG
The DNA here is from genome assembly GCA_949125395.1 of Diaphora mendica. Taxonomy (NCBI): domain Eukaryota; kingdom Metazoa; phylum Arthropoda; class Insecta; order Lepidoptera; family Erebidae; genus Diaphora; species Diaphora mendica. Next base: position 24,846,883 of record OX421327.1, on the reverse strand, counting down.
GACTATTCCGCACCAAAAGCATATAGACCGATCGGGCTTCTCCCGGTCATGGGAAAAATCTTTGAGAAGATGCTGGTGGCGCGTCTCAAACATCATTTGCTCCCCAGGATGAGTACTCGCCAATACGGGTTCATGCCACAAAGGAGCACCGAAGACGCCCTCTATACCCTGATGGAGCGCATTCGTGGCGGACTCGATAAAAAGAGGCTCGTCACGATTGTGTCCCTGGATATAGAGGGGGCCTTCGACAGCGCCTGGTGGCCGGCTATGAGGATCCGGTTGGCTGAGGAAGAATGTCCGATAAATTTAAGACGCGCCATCGACAGCTATCTCCGGGATAGGAGAGTCAGAGTGAGATACGCCGGAGCTGAGTACCAAAAAAGCACGGAGAAGGGCTGCGTGCAAGGCTCGATCGGCGGGCCAATCCTCTGGAATCTCCTCCTAGATCCCTTACTTAAGGAATTAGAAATCGGGGGGACCTATTGCCAGGCTTTCGCCGACGACGTCGTGCTGGTGATTGAGGGTAGTACGGCACGAGAAATAGAAGGACAAGCAAATGCCGCACTCGCGCGGATTCTGGCGTGGGGTGACGATAACAAATTGAAATTCGCTCCGCATAAGACCAGCGCTATGCTGCTTACACGAAAGCTCAAATTCGACACCCCACGCCTGAGCATGGGCGGGATCGGGATTACAATGTCCGAAGATCTAAAATTATTAGGAGTAACAATAGACCGGAAGTTAACCTTCAATAAGCACGTCGCAAACGTTTGTGGCAAAGCAGTCGGAATTTACAAGCAGCTTTGCAGGGCTGCCAGAACAACATGGGGTCTACAACCGGACATTATTAAAATTATCTACACAGCGGCAATGGAACCGATTATTTTGTACGCCGCCAGCGTATGGGCTCCAGCCGCCAAAAAGGTGGGAATAATTAAGTTACTGGGAGCAGTGCAAAGAGGAGTAGCACAGAAAATGTGCAAAGCCTACCGAACTGTCTCCTTGAACTCCTCACTTATCTTGGCGGGAATTCTCCCCCTCGACCTCCGAGTCCGTGAGGCGGCCTCACTTTATGAGGCTAAGAGGGGAGCACCGCAGCAGATTCTTGGGGACAGGGAGGTAGAGCGAATGCAGTCGGCGTTGCTGGCACCACACCCCGCGGAGCGGAATGGCCTGGAGTTCGGAAACCTGGCGGACCAACGCCAGCTAGCAACACCGTCAGATTTTGAAGTTACCATCTTTACAGATGGTAGCAAAATTGGGGGAAAAGTTGGAGCAGCGCTGTCGATATGGGATGGAAGAAGGGAGACAAAATCGATAAAATTGACATTATCAGCGTACTGCACGGTGTACCAGGCCGAACTCCTGGCCATCTGCGTCGCAACGAGGGAGGTTAAGAAGATAAAGGCCTCAAAGCTCCGCATTCTCAGTGACTCCATGGCAGCACTAATGACTGTGACAAACTACAGTTGCCTCCACCCACTGGCAGTGGAAGCTAGAGAGAATATAAAATCCCAGTCTCTCCAGAACAAAGTTGTCACTTTGTTCTGGGTCAAAGCCCACGCAGGGGTGGAGGGAAATGAAAGAGCGGACCATTTAGCCAAGGAGGCTGCTGGGAAGTCGAAGCAGAAGCCGGATTACGATCTGTGCCCGGTTTCATTCATCAAGCGAAATCTGCGCATGCAGACGCTCGATGAATGGAACCACAGGTACAAAATTGGTGAAACCGCAAAGGTCACCAAGCTATTTTTCCCAGATGCGGTGTCGGCGTACAAAATAATCGGAAAGATCAAAATTGATTACATACTCACACAAACAATGACGGGGCACGGTGGGTTCTCCGAATACTTGGAACGGTTCAAGTGTAAGGAGAACCCATCCTGCATCTGCGACCCTGCCGAAAGGGAAACTGTACCACACATCTTGTGCCATTGCCCTGTCTTCGCGCTAGAGCGACACAATTATGAGAACAAACTTGACATAAAAATCAGCGAACAAAACCTATTTGAAATTGTAAAAAGTAAAGATAGGGATGTGTTTCTAGAATACTGCACAAGGTTGGTAAATATTGTAATAAAGAGGAATAAAACAAGAGTATAAGTAAATTATGTTTACACAGTATAGTATGATATATTAGTGATAATCATAAGTAATATAATGTAAATAGCAAAATAAGTGAGTAGTGATAGAAAAACATCCATGTAATAGCAGATAAGGAAAACTATGTAATAATAAGTAAGAACTAGAATAGATATTAAGAAAAAATATTAATACTAAGACAAATAGTATATAAATAAACTGTAAGATTTTATATGTAGTAGTAGATGAATAAAATATAAACTGTAAGATTTTTTATATACGTAGTAAACAATGTGTCAAATTTAAGAATAGCGTAAGTCAAGCATGTAAAAAGCGAAATTAAATCAAGATTTGAACGTCCCTTATTTCCCCGTAATATTAAGACTAAGCAGAAAAGCATTAAATAGAAGTAAACAAACAGACAGAATAGTTTAGAGCACGGGAGTCCCACCCGTAAGAATGAATGAGTGGAATAATAGAAAGAAACAGTATGCGGCATGACAGTACGAGAGGTATATAAGCGAGAACTTGTATGAAATTGAACTAGAAAAAAAAAAAAAAAAAAAAAAAAAAAAAAAAAAAAAAAAAAACCTAACCTAACCTAACCTAACCTAACCTAACCTGGGGCGCGGCGTCGGGTAACCTCCACGTTGGCTTACGCGTTTCTTCCCCCTTTGGACTCCGGTCCTGGGGAGCAGAAGCGTGGAGGCTGGTGCGCCCTGGACAGGCGGTCAGGATACTCTGACTCTCAGGAGCTCTGTATGCTGGCCGTCTGACCAATAACCCGACAACTGACCCCATTGCACGAGGGGGTCGTGGGATCCGCGTAGCCCTTTTCAGGGCTCGCCATCGCTCCCAGTACCCCTCTGTTTTCAGAGGGGACAGGGGAGAGATGCTGGATCGAGGGACGGGTCGGCCCACTGATTACTCAGGGGCTGACAGGCACTAGTGCCACCGTCGGTGGGAGAGGCCTAGCCACCCTCTCGCGTTCCGTAACCAACAGGGGCTCAACTGTGACCTGACTGGTGGCTCCAGGAGGGTATGCTGAGAACCTGTTGGCCGGAGGGCTTGCCTTAATTGGCCGGCCCATGACAAGGACAGTCTATAACACCCGACAGCGAAGTCGTAAAAACCTGTGGATACCGGCCGACCTCCACAGTATATAGGCTTATCCGGGTGCAGGGGGCACCGCCCGGATGGACTTTCTTTTCCCCCACACTCGTGGGACTCTTATGGATTTGTCTAATTTAAAAACCAAAAACCAAAATGATGATGTGCCAGTTTTGGCGGAGGAGATGGAGACGGAGATGGGGACGGAGACCGCAAGGTCTTCCGTCTCTGTCGGTGAAATGGTGCCAGCGGTGGTGCTGGAGCGGATGACCGCTGCCAGCTTGCCTGGAGTTGCGCGCGCGTCTTCCCCACCAAGGGGAAGACTCTGGCGTAAGCGCACCAATTCGTTGGAATCGCCAGCGCAAAGCGACAGCGATTCGGTGGATGGGCGGGGGCCTAAAAGGAACCGTGGCCGTCCCCCGAAAACAGGAGAATACGTCGGTCTAGCCAAGGCCAAAGCGGAGCTCAACGCGGCTAAGGAGCGTGAGCTCGAGCTCCGAGCAGAAGAGGAGCTCGCAGATGAGCTGCGGCTGCAGCGGCGGAGGGCTCTCTATCTCAGAGAGACCCCTGGCCCGCAGCCGCAGCCCAGTCTGCAGCCCCAAGCGGGACTGGTATCCTCGGACACCCAGTCCCTCAGTGCCGAGGAGATCTCGGGCTCAATAGAGGCGGCGGTGAAGGTGGTCCAAACCATCGCCGCCAAGAGCTCCAATTTAAAGGGCCAGTACGTGCGGGACCTCAAGGACGCGTGTGGCTCCATTATGGAGAACGTGCGCGTTCTGATGTCCCGCACGGAATCGGAGGAGGTGGCCAAGCTTCAGGCCGAGCTGGCGGCTGTGCGGGCCGAAATGCGGGCCATGAAGCAGCAGGCGGAGGCTGCGCCGCCCCCGATGAGCCGGGAAGAGATCGGCTTCCTGGTCGACGCCCGGCTCGCGGGAATCGCTGACCGCCTGCTGAAAAAAAAAAAACCTAACCTTCCCTGGGAAGGTTATCGTCACCGTCATGCCGGCACTAGAGGAGGAGACGCTGTCCCTCATGTCGGAGTGTCTGGTGTCGGGGAGAGTCCCTCGACGATGGAAAACCGGCAAGCTCGTGCTGCTCAAAAAGCACGGGCGCCCAGCCGAATCGCCGTCGGCCTACCGCCCCATCGTGTTGCTCGACGAGATGTGCAAGCTTTTTGAGCGGGTGCTCGCTGCGCGTCTCGTCGGCCACCTGGAGGGGGCGGGGCCCAATCTGAGCGATGGCCAGTTCGGCTTCCGTCGTGGGAGGTCGACCCTCGACGCGATATCCCGACTGCGGGACAGCGTCAATGAAGCGGTCTCCGGGGGTGAGGTGCTGTTGGCTGTATCGTTGGATATAGCGAACGCCTTCAACACCCTCCCCTGGGGAACCATTGCGGAGGCGTTGAGGTACCACAATGTCCCGTGGTACCTCAGGCGCGTCCTTGCGGACTACTTCGTGGACCGGGTCATCATTTACCCGGCCCAAGACGGGGTGGTCCGCAGGGGCATGTCTTGTGGCGTTCCACAGGGGTCGGTCCTCGGGCCGCTCCTGTGGAACATAGGTTATGATTGGGTCCTGCGCGGTGCTAATCTTCGGGGGGTCGGTGTACTTTGTTACGCCGACGATACCCTAGTCACCGCGCGGGCCCCCACTTTTCGGGACGCCGCCGTCCTTGCCACGGCAGGTGTAGCCCACGTAGTGCGTCGCATCGAGGCGCTCGGCCTAAAAGTCGCCCTCGAAAAGTCCGAGGCCCTCTTCTTCCACGGGCCCCGGCAGACGCCGCCTCGAGATAGGACAATCATGGTGGGCGGCATCCCCATCGCTGTCGGGACCAGCCTGAAATACCTCGGGCTCGTTCTCGACAGTCGGTGGCGGTTCGCGGAGCATTTCCGGCAGCTGGCACCGAAGTTGCTGGCATTTGCCGGAATGCTCTCGCGGTTGCTGCCCAACAGCGGAGGCCCAGGGTCTGCATGCCGCCGTCTCTATGACGGAGTGGTGCGCTCCAAGGCGCTCTACGGAGCGCCCATATGGGCGGAGGCCCTCTGCCCGGCGAATATCGCGCTGCTGCGACGACCGCAGCGCGCCATAGCGCAGAGGGCTGCACGGGCGTACCACACCGTCTCTTACGAGGCGGCGTGTCTGATTGCGGGGAGTATCCCCTGGGATCTCGAGGCCGGCGTCCTCAAGAGGGTGTACGACGAGGGCGCCCTGATGCGGCGTGCTATCGGGGGTCGGCCGCCTCCGGAGGAGATCGATCGCTGGAGACAATCGGCTCGCGATGATCTCTTCCGGAAGTGGGCCGAAAGACTGCGGGCGACGCGCAGCGGATCGCTGCTTGTAGGGGCCGTCAGGCCCGTCCTGCGTCAGTGGGTAGAGAGGGGTCATGGGGCCCCGACATACCACCTCACCCAACTTCTCACGGGCCATGGCTGTTTTGCCAAGTACCTGTGGGAAGTGGTGGGGATAGAGTCGGAGCCCTGGTGCCGAAACTGCACCAGCGGAGACCCGGACACGGCCTACCACACCCTGGCTGTGTGTGAAGCGTGGGACGGACAAAGGACGGCCCTCATAAGCACCATTGGTGCGGACCTCTCGCTGTCGGCCGTAGTTCCAGCTATGGCTGGCAGCGGAGAGTGTTGGGCTGCCGTTGCCTCGTTCGCTGACGAGGTGATGGCGGCTAAGAGAGAGGCTCTGCGGGAGCGGGAGCGAGCTGGGCTCACTCTCCCGCCCCGCAGACCCGCGGCGAGGGGGCGCCGGCGAGCACAATTCGCCCGCGTCCCCGAATGAGAGTGGCCACGGGCGGTGGGTCGGGGGACCTGCTGCCCCACGCTAATGTGGCGGAATGCGCCCCTCTGTGTTCCTGGGGTGCATTCATGAGGAGGACAGGCCCCATCATCTCGGCACGGTGGCCCGGATGGTGGGGCCTCGACTGAGGTGAGCCCGATAAAAAGGGCGTCCCTAGCCGAGTCGCGGTGAGCAAACTATCCCGCGGCTCGGTTTAGGTGAAGGAGGAACACCGTGGTGGTTTAGTGGGTAGTCTGGCCTCTCTTCGAGGTCAGGAGTCCCACACGAAGCGAACCCTCTGCCCCCGCGGGGGGTGAGCGAAGTGCGTAAATGCATTCCACCACGTAAAAAAAAAAAAAAAAAAAAAAAAAAAAAACCTAACCTAACCTGCGTCAAGGAAAAGACTCTAAAACCCGACAGCAAAGTCGTAAAAAGCAGACCTCTCGCCGTAGGCTGTGGCTCCGGCTATGGCCGGCGGCGATGAGTGTCGGGCTGCCGTCGCCTCACGGCTGATGGCGGCCGAGAGGAGGGGCTCTGCTGGGGCGGGAGTGGGCTGGGCTCGCTCTTTCGCCCCGCGGGCCACGGGGACGCCGGCGGGCGGAGTTCGCACGCGTCCCGGGGAGGGATGCCGGCGGGCGAAGTTCGCACGCGTCCCTGGGTGAGAGTGGCCACGGGCGGTGGGTCGGGGGATCTGCCGCCCCATGCTAATGTGGCGGAATGCGCCCTTCTGTGTTTCCGGGGTGCATTCAGGAGAAGAGCCCGACAACAAAGGGCGTCCCTAGCCGAGTCGCGGTGAGCAAACTATCCCGTGGCTCGGATTAGGTGAAGGAGGAACACCGTGGTGGTTTAGTGGGTAGTCTGGCTTCTCTTTGAGGTCAGGAGTCCCACACGAAGCGAACCCCCTGCCCCCGCGGGAGGCGAGCGAAGTGCGTAAATGCATTTTTTTTTTTAACGTGTGGAAATCCCCTCGGACCGTCACCCGCGCCGGGGCTTGCGGCGGGGCGGTGTGTCGGACTCGAACCGACTAAAACCACACGGTGTGCCACTCTGCGCCTGAGGAGGGAGGAGTCCGGGAACTGCTGTTATTACGCCGTCCAGACCCCTCCCAGCGCTTGCCCGCACAGAAGCGGGCACCCTCTCCAAAAACCTCTCCATTTAGGCGACGTACGGCACACACGTAACGTCGCCTCCTCGCGGGCGGCCACTAAAGCGGATGGAAGGGAAAGCCCGTCCCGACCATCCGCGGCCACACTCAGGGCGGCATGAGGCGCAGGTGAGCGCGCCTCCGCTGCCCGGTTCGCCGGCGACGGATTGGGACTCGACGGAACTCCGCTCCAGCTCTTGCCGTATTCTTTGAATTAGGGCCCAGCTTCGGGGCAGCCGTCTTGGCCTTAGCCTCCTGTCGTTGCTTGTGGGCAGCCGCAGGAGCAGGCTTTGACGTCGCCGCGGCGGCGTAGGTCACTCGACCCCCCACCACAGGAAGCGGGGTCGGCGCCGAAGCGACCGTCTTTCGCTGGGCTCCAAGCGGCGGCCGAACGACAGGGGCCGGAGGCAGCCTCGCCTCGAGGCCGGCCAGACGCCCGTCCACCAGATTCCCCACTGCGATGAGGATCTGTTGGACGAGGTCCTCCGAAACCCCAGGGACAGTGGGGGCCGGCTGCGACGCAGACTGGGCTGGCCGCGACGCAGATGGGGCCGGCCGAGACGCAGACCGGTCCGGCGGCGACACCGACGGGGCCAGCCGCGACGCAGACGGGGCCGGAGCCGAGGCCTCGTGCCCAGGACGCTCCGCCCGAAATTGGGCGAACTGAGCGCTAAGCTCAGCCACCTGCCCCGTCAAACGGTCGTTTGCCGCCTGGAGGCGAGCCACGTCCCCTATCAATGACTGGACGACTCCACCCAGTGTGGAGGAGGAGTCCTTAAGGGCCCTTACAAAAGAGCCCTTAAGGTTTACAGACTTGGCGGCCACCTTGTTGATAATGGCAACCGCCGCCTGTGCCCTCTCCTGCAGCGAGGCCGGTGTTTGGGGCCCTGAATCCCCATCCACCGGCTCTCCGATCTTCAACAGGAGACCCGAAATCTCCTCCTCCGCCTGAATCTCGCCGTCCGCTCTGACTCGCCTATATGATTCCGCCTTACTAAAGGCGGAACCAGACGGGGCCGGCACCGGTGTTCGCGAGCGTCCCCTCTGGCTGCTCGCTATTTTTGGCGGCAACATGTGTTGTGCGTCGCTCTCCTCGTCGTTGGAGCGTACGCGTTTGCGGCTGTCGCTTAGCTCCAAGTCCATAGCCTCCAATGCATCAGCATTGGAGCCACCCGCGCCATCCGACGAGTGGCTGGACCTGGAGCGCGTACGCTCCGATGTTCTGCGGCTCCCAGCAGCCCGATTGACTGCTGGGAGCACCGCCGATATAGGCGCCCCAGACGCAGACTCCTCCTCGGTAGAGGAGTCGTCTGCCCTCCGGAACTGCCCCTTGGCGTTCCTCCTTCCCTTCACTTTCGTCTCCCTCTCTCTCTCTGGTCCGGTGTGCTTGCTTTTGGTCGTTTTAGTTAAATCGGTCGTATTTTCATTTTTATCAAATTTATCAGTACCCATAAAATTCCCACGAGTATGGGGGAAATAAAAAGTCCGTCCGGGCGGTGCCCCCTGCACCCGGATAAGCCTAAATACTGTGGAGGTCGGCCGGTATCCACAGGTTTTAACGACTTGGCTGTCGGGTGTTATAGACTATCCTTGTCATGGGCCGGCCAATTAAGGCAAGCCCTCCGGCCAACAGGTTCTCAGCATACCCTCCTGGAGCCACCAGTCAGGTCGTTGCTGAGCCCCTGTTGGTTACGGAATGCGACAGGGTGGCTAGCCCTGTCTCACCGACGGTTGTCAGCCCCTGAGTTACCAGTGGGCTGACCCGCCCCAGGTTCCTCTCGAACCTACTTGCACTCCAATACGCCCTCTGCTAGATCAGAGGGACGATTGGAGTGCTCTCCGCGGCAGTCTTTCCAGACTCCGCCAGGTATCCCATTTAGTCTGGGGTCTCACTCTGAACCTATCCGGCATGAGTGGCTCTACCGGCATAGCCCCAGAGATCATCGACCCACGCAAGCCCCACCACGACGACAACGTAGGGATACATTGGGGGGAACCTTTTTTTTTTTTTTTTTTTTTTTTTTTTTTTTTTTTTTTTTTTTTACGTGTGGAAATCCCCTCGGACCGTCACCCCACCGGGGCTTGCGGCGGGGCGGTGTGTCGGACTCGAACCGACTAAAACCACACGGTGTGCCACTCTGCGCCTGTGAAGGGAGGAATCCGGGAACTGCAGTTATTAACACGTCCGGACCCCTCCCAGCGCTTGCCCGCACAGTAGCGGGCACCGTCAGCTGTTAAAATCTCAATTTAGGCGACGTACGGCACACGCGTAACGTCGCCTCCTCGCGGGAGGCCACTAGAGCGGATGGAAGGGAAAGCCCGTCCCGACCATCCGCGGCCACACTCAGGGCGGCATGAGGCGCTGATAGGCGCGCCTCCGCCGCCCGGTTCGCCGGCGGCGGATTGGGTCCGAGTGGATATCATCCTCCCGGGCCTTCTCCGCCACCTCCTTCTGCGAGATTACGTCTTCGCAGAAGGTTGCGACCGCGGTAAAACTGCTGTCGCTACCGGCCATGGAGCGTATGACGGCCGGTAGCGAGAGATCTCCTCCGATGACTGCAGTGAGGGCCCGGCGCTGCGACGCCCAAGCGGGGCAAATCGCCAGCGTATGCTGGGCCGAGTCCTCACTGCAGTCGCAGTGGTGGCAGGCGGGACTCAATTCCCTCCTAGCGACCGAGTGCAGGTACTTCCCGAAGCAACCATGCCCGGAAAGGACCTGCGTCAGTCGGAAGGAAAGGGTCCCGTGCTGCCGCCCTGCCCACTCGAGGATGACCGGCTGGAGAGCCTCCACGGCGGCAAAGCCAGCGCGTGGAGTCTCCAGCCGGAACGACCATCTAGCCATCGTGGCTCGACGGGCGGCTTCACGCCAGTCGCGTACCTCTTCGGGCGGAGGGCGATAGCCATACTCCGCCCGATATTCAGCCACCCGTCGATAAACTTCGGCGAGCACTTCCGCCTCCAAATCCCATGGGGGTGTTCCGGCCAGGGCGCACGCCGCCTCGGTCGACACCGTGCGGTATCCGCGTATGGCTCTGACTGCCAGTACCCTCTGAGGCCGCCAGAGGCGAGCCTTATTTAGGGCAGTCAGAGCCGCCACCCACACCGGTGCACCGTACAGCGCCATCGACCGGACCACCCCCGTGTAGAGGTGTCGCGTTGTGACGCTGGCTCCACCCAGATTGGGCAAAAGTCGCCCAAGGGCGGAGGCAGCATCGACCAGCTTGGGACCAAGCTGTCGGAAGTGCTCGTCGAAGAGCCACCTACCGTCGAGGATCAGGCCCAGATACCTCATCTGGGCCCGAACCGGTACGAGGACCGAGGACCTCTATTGAGGCGCCGGCGGGTGGACCACGACGGGGCCCATGGAACAATAGGGCCTCCGTCTTGTCCAGGGCCACCCGTAATCCCATTGCCTCGATGCGCCCAACCACCAGAGAAACTCCCCTGGTGGCCAGGCACGCCGCCTCTTGGAAGTTCGCTCCCCGGGCTGTGACCAATGTGTCATCGGCGTAACAAATTACGCCCAGCCCGGGGGGGAGACGACCTCGCAGGACCCAGTCGTACCCCACGTTCCACAGGAGTGGTCCAAGGACAGACCCCTGCGGAACGCCGCACGACATGGTTCGCCGTCTCAAGACGCCCTCTCGGTCCTCGTACACGACGGTACGCTCCTCTAGATAGTCTGCCACTAGCCGCCTCAGGTACTCTGGCACTCCGTGGTAGTGGAGTGCTTCCCTGATGCAGCTAAATGGCAGACTATTGAAGGCGTTGGCGATGTCCAAGGACACCGCCAACACCACGCCGCCACAGCTCACTGCCTCTTCGGTCACGGCCCTAAGGCGCATCACGGCATCGACCGTCGAACGCCCCTCCCGGAATCCGAATTGGGCGTCCGACAGGTCGGGCCCCACCTCGCAGAGGTGCCGGACGATGCGGGCAGAGAGTATCCTCTCAAAAAGTTTACCCGCCTCGTCCAGCAACACGATGGGCCTATAGGCCGCGACCGAATCGGCAGGCCGTCCCGGCTTCCTCAATAGGACCAGCTTCCCGCTTTTCCAGCACTCAGGGAAGCGTCCGGACGCCAGGCTAGCATCCAACACTTCCCTGAGGCGGTCTGACATATGGTCGAGGGCTCGGGCCATCACTCGGGCTGGTACCCCGTCCGGCCCGGGGGCGGTGTTCTTGGAACGAATCCGCAGAACAGCCGCCCCAACCTCCGATTCCCTAACGGGCGGCACATCGTCCTCTCTACCCCCGTCATCTCCGACCTCGTAGGCCATCGACGGGGGTGTGTGCTCCGCCCGCTGCGGGAAGAGGCCCTCGACCACTTCCTGCAGGAAGCTGGGCTGGAGAGTCTCGGTAAGGGGGGGGCCCAACGTGCGGAGCTTCTGACGCACCGCACGGTATGGGCGACCCCAGGGGTCACGATCGAGACTCTCCAGCATCTCCTTTCTCTTTACCTCTTTGGCGCGGCAAATGGCCAGCTTCAGAGTTTTCCGCGATTCGCGGTACTCCTCATGAATCTGGTCCCCGCCACCGTCTCCACGGTGACGTCGCCTGCTGCGAGTGTAGGACCTCCGGGCACGAGTACAAGCCGCACGGAGGTCCGCCAACTCCTGGGACCACCAGTAGACCTCCTTCCGCGGAGGCCGACGACCTTGGATGCGGGGCATGGCCGTATCGCAAATCTGCGTAATCGCATCGCGAAAACGGCCAGCCCCCAGGTCCACGCCGACCTCCTCGGTCGGGGCCTGCGGAGACAGCCAAGAATGAATAATGGCCGCCTCCTCTAGTAGGTCCCTGTCCAGCTTGGCAACAGCCCACCGCGGAAAGCGGGAAGGATGCCGCGCCGTGTGACCCCTACTGGGGCCCTGGGACCGGGAGAGCTCAAATCGGATATACAGGTGATCCGAGAGCGTCTCAACCTCTTCCAGGACACACCAGTTCCTTACTCGTGCGGCAACAGCAGGGGTAGCGAACGAAAGGTCCACTATCGACCCCCCTTGCTGTCGCACGCACGTGTTGGTGGAGCCTCTGTTCAGCAAACAGAGGCCCACCGAAGCCGCCCACTCCTCGACGGCTTCGCCCTTGGCGTCCGTCCCGGGGGACCCCCACGCAATGGATTTTGCGTTGAAGTCCCCCAGCACGAGGACGTGCCCAGACGCTAATCGCCGCATCGAGGTCTCCAAGCTGTTAAGGAAGACCTCGAAGTCGCTCAAACTCCGGTTGGGGGAGAAGTACACACCGTAAACGGTGATCCCCCCCCACTCGGCGGCAACATATCCAGAGCCCTTGTCTCTTAGCGACAAGGGCGGGGAATGAGCCGCCGCGGAACCGACGACTGCCACGGAGCCGTCCCAGTCACCCATCCAGTTTGGACGGGGAGGAACGAAGTAGGGCTCCGCGACTACGGCAACACCGATCGACCACTGCGCCATGGTTTGCAGGAAGAGATCCTGCGCCGCGGCACAGTGGTTCAGGTTTGTCTGGACAAGGAGGTTGGAGACGTGGTCCATTAATGGATCGTCTCTACAACCTCCTCCATGGGCGTCGACGTGGACGGACGGACAACGTCAGAGGCAGCCTGGGTCGCTAGGCTAGCCCCCGACGTCTGCCGAGAAGCGCGGGAAGGCCTGCAGCCCCCCTGCCCCATCTGGTGATTGGCAGGCTTATTACCCGCCGCACATATGGGGCAGTGAGGGGCGGCAGAACACTCTGCCGCCTTGTGCCCCGGTCCACCGCAGCGGAAACATAATCCGCTGCAGTCAAAGCAACTCTCGCACTTGGCGCGTGTGTGTCCCGATGTGAGGCATTTAAAGCACCTCATCGGCCTCGCCGCCAGGACTGTGATCCTGGCGCTAACGAAGCCAACGAGGAGCCTGCCGGCGTCGCCCAAAATTTTGGCCGACGCCATGGGACAACTTACCCACACAGCGCCAAGTCCTCCCGGACCGGGGCGGATGGTGCCAACCTTGATGTTGTCCGCGTTGCACTGCGTCTTCTCTCTGATAGCAACGCGGACATCATCTACAGTGACGGAGTCGTCCAGGCCCGAAATGCGCAGCTCCGCGCATTTCGTAGGCCTGGAGATCTTCACACCATCCGTGGCTGCGAAGACTCCCCTCAGTTTCTCGGCGAAAGCGTCTGCCGTTTTTGCGCCATCGGCCCCAGGGAACTCCAAAACTCGAGCTCCCGTCTGGGCGAGGCGCAAACGGACCCCTGCCGCTCCGAAATCACCGGCGAGACTGTCCCGGGCCGTCTTAAAGACGGCTGCGTAGGACAGCCCGTAGGCAGTCGCCTCCGGCGACACCGTTACCACTACGGCCGCGGTCTTAGGCGGCTGCAGCTTCCGCGGCTTTTTCGTAGCGGCCCGCGCCACCGACGACGACTGCGGGCCAGAGGCCGCCTTTTGGGCAGCCTTATTAGCTCGCTGTCGGGACTTCTTCGACTTAGCCCCCCCTACTACCTGCCAACCCTCATTGGAGGGGGCAGATGTGGAGGGGCCAGGCAGAGGTGTTGGAGTTGGGAGCGGAGGGATTTCCGCTCCAGCTCTTGCTGCCGCTTTGGGGCCCGCTTTCGGCACAGTCTTCTTGGCTGGAGCCTTCGCCCGCTGCTGCGTCTTGCGCGCGGTGGCAGGGCCCGGCACTGACGTCGCCGCTGCGTATGTCACTCGGTCCCCCACCACGGGGAGCGGGGTCGGCGCTGAGGCGTCCCTCGTCCTCGGTGTCGCGAGCGGCGGCCGAACAATAGGGGCCGGGGGCAGCCTCGTCTCCAGACCCGCGATCCTTCCGTCTACCAGGTTACCCATTGCGTGCAGCATGTACTGCAGCATCTGCTGCAGGACGTCGTCGGGTACCCCGGGGACAGCAGGGGCTGGCTGGGACGCAGACGGGGCTGGCCGGGCCGCAGACAGGGCTGGCCGGGCCGCAGACGGGGCCGGCCTGGATGTAGACGCAGACGGTGTCGGCTGGGATGTAGACGGGGCCGGCTGGTACGTAGACGGGGCCGGCTGGGACGCAGACGGGGCCGGCCGCAACGTGGACGGGGCCGGACCGGGGCGCTCCGCCCGGAATTGGGCGAACTGAGCACGCAGCTCCGCCACCTGCCCTGCCAAGCAGTCGTTGGCCGCCTGGAGGCGAGCCACATCTCCTATGAGGGCCTCCACGACTCCCGCTATAGTGGAGGAGGAGTCCCTAAGGGCCCTCACAAAAGAGCCCTTTAGGTTTACGGACTTGGTGGCCACCTTTTGAATTATGGCCACCGCCGCGTCCGCTCTCTCCTGCAAAGAGGCCAGTGATTGAGGCACTGAGTCCCCCGCCACCGGCTCTCCGATCTTGAGCAGGAGACCTGAGATCTCCTCCTCCGCCTGCAATTCGCCGTCAGCCCTGGCTCGTCTGTAAGATTCCGCCTTGCTGAAGACGGAACCTGACGGGGCTGAGGATGGAGTGCGAGACCTCCCTCTGTGGCTGCTTGCGACCTTAGGAGGAGGCATCATCTCCAAGGCTGCGTCGCTGGAGAGCCCGCGTTTGCGGCTGTCGGTTGCCTCCGTGTCCATAAGTTCCAATACATCATTGGAATCACAAGCATTGGAACTACCACCCGCGTCATCCGACGATAAGGTGGATCTGGAACGCGTGCGTTCCGATGTTCTTCGGCTCCCAGCAGTCAGATAGACTCCCAGGAGCCCCACCGATGTAGGCGTTCCAGACGCAGATTCTTCCTCAGTGGACGAGTGGTCATCTGCCTTCCTGAACTGCCCCTTGGCGTTCCTCCCTGCCTTCCTTCTCCGCTGTTTTTCATTTCCAGTATGCTTGCCAGTGTTCGTTTGATTGTTATCGATCGTATTCTTTGAATTAAATTTATCAGTTTCCATAATTAAACCCACGAGTAGGGGAGAACTAAAAGTCCACCCGGGCAGAGATCCCCATTACCCGGGCAAGCGAAGATTTGTGCCCAACCGAGGGGTCCGCAGTTCCCTGGCTGGGGGTGTGCTTGGGACTGAACTACCCATCAGCCATGCATCCCCTGGTCACACACCAGAACACGGGATTCGGGGTACTTTTTTATAGAGGTTTTCTTCCTCGCGGTCCGGGCGGTTAAGCCAAGACCCACGGTCCCAGTCGAGTCAGAGACATGACCTAACTCGACGTACCTACTGGGATTACGTTGTGGCGGCGAGGGCAATAAAAGAAGACCTCTTAAATTGTCCGCTCGGAGGCAGGGTGAGTGCTCACCGAGCTCGCCATAGTTCCTTTTCGAGGACCACCTTGCACTCCAACACGCCTTCTGCTAGAGCAGAAGGACGTTTAGAGTGCGGCATGACGTCTGCACGTCAACCACACGACAGTCTGACATCAGACTCCGTCGGGTATCCCATTTAGTCTGGGGTCTCCTTCTGGGCCTATCCGGCAAGAGTGGCTCTACCGGTATAGCCCCAGAAATCATCGACCCACGCAAGCCCCACCACGACGACAACGTAGGGATACATTGGGGGGGCATTGGGGGGAACCTAACCTAACCTAACCTTTTTTTTTTTTTTTTTGTGGAAATCCCCTCGGACCGTCACCCGCGCCGGGGCTTGCGGCGGGGCGGTGTGTCGGACTCGAACCGACTAAAACCACACGGTGTGCCACTCTGCGCCTGAGGAGGGAGGAGTCCGGGAACTGCTGTTATTACGCCGTCCAGACCCCTCCCAGCGCTTGCCCGCACAGAAGCGGGCACCCTCTCCAAAAACCTCTCCATGTAGGCGACGTACGGCACACACGTAACGTCGCCTCCTCGCGGGCGGCCACTAGAGCGGATGGAAGGGAAAGCCCGTCCCGACCATCCGCGGCCACACTCAGGGCGGCATGAGGCGCAGGTGAGCGCGCCTCCGCTGCCCGGTTCGCCGGCGGCGGATTGGGTCCGAGTGGAGGTCGTCCTCCCGGGCCTTCTCCGCCACCTCCTTCTGCGAGATTACATCTTCGCAGAAGGTTGCGACCGCGGTAAAACTGCTGTCGCTACCGGCCATGGAGCGTATCACGGCCGGTAGCGAGAGATCTCCTCCGATGACTGCAGTGAGGGCCCGGCGCTGCGACGCCCATGCGGGGCAGATCGCCAGCGTATGCTGGGCCGAGTCTTCACTGCAGTCGCAGTGGTGGCAGGCGGGACTCAGTTCCCTCCTAGCGACCGAGTGCAGGTACTTCCCGAAGCAACCGTGCCCGGAAAGTACCTGCGTCAGTCGGAAGGAAAGGGTCCCGTGCTGCCGCCCTGCCCCGGGGCAGTGTTCTTCGCCCGGAGCCGCAACACGGCCGCCCCCAACTCTGACTGTGTCACCTCTGGGACGTTGGCGTCCTCCTCTTCAGACTCCGCAGCTGTGAGCAGAGCCATCGGCGGCGGAGTGTGCTCCGCTCGTGCCGGGAAGAGGGCTGCGACCACTTCCTCCAGCAGCTCGGGTTGGAGACTCTCCGTAATTGGAGGCGCCCATGGTCCGATTTTCCCTCGGACCGAACGATAAGGACGCCCCCACGGATCCCGGCTTAGAGTCTCCAACATCTCCTCCCTGGCTCGCGTCTTCGCCTCGCCGATGGCCAGCTGCAGAGCCTGCTTAACCGCGCGGTACCCCTCGTACAGCGCGGCTTCTTCCTCCGCGACCCGACGACGTCTTCTTCGGTATCGGGTGTACTGGCGCCTGACACGAACGCACGAGACGCGCAACTGCGCGATCTCGTGCGTCGCAGTGGTGGCAGGCGGGACTCAATTCCCTCCTAGCGACCGAGTGCAGGTACTTCCCGAAGCAACCGTGCCCGGAAAGTACCTGCGTCAGTCGGAAGGAAAGGGTCCCGTGCTGCCGCCCTGCCCACTCGAGGATGACCGGCTGGAGAGCCTCCACGGCGGCAAAGCCAGCGCGTGGAGTCTCCAGTCGGAAAGACCAACGAGCCATCGTGGCTCGACGGGCGGCTTCACGCCACTCGCGTACCTCTTCGGGCGGAGGGCGCATGCCTCTCTCCACCCGATATTCAGCCACCCGTCGATAAACTTCGGCGAGCACCTCCGCCTCCAAATCCCACGGGGGTGTTCCGGCCAACGCGCACGCTGCCTCGGTCGACACCGTGCGGTAACCACGTATCGCTCTGACCGCCAGTACCCTCTGAGGCCGCCAGAGGCGCGCCTTGTTCTGGGCGGTCAGAGCCGTGACCCACACCGGTGCGCCGTACAGCGCCATTGACCGGACAACCCCCGTGTACAGCTGTCTCGTTGCGACGCTGGCTCCACCCAAATTAGGCAAAAGTCGCCCAAGGGCAGAGGCAGCGTCGACCAGCTTGGGAGCAAGCTGTCGGAAGTGCTCGTCGAAGAGCCACCTACCGTCGAGGATCAGACCCAGATACTTCATCTGGGCCCGAACCGGTACGAGGACCGAGTTGACCTCTATGGAGGCGCCGGGGGGCGGACCACGACGGGGCCCATGAAATAACAGGGCCTCCGTCTTGTCCAGGGCCACCCGTAGGCCCAGCGCCTCGATGCGCCCGACCACCAGAGAAACACCCCTGGTGGCCAGGCGCGCCGCCTCTTGGAAGTTCGCCCCCCGAGCTGTGACCAATGTGTCATCGGCGTAACAAATTACGCCCAGCCCGGGGGGGAGACGACCTCGTAGGACCCAGTCGTATCCCACGTTCCACAGGAGTGGTCCAAGGACAGACCCCTGTGGAACGCCGCACGACATGGGTCGCCGTCTCAAGACGCCCTCTCGGTCCTCGTACACGACGGTACGCTCCTCCAAATAGTCTGCCACTAGCCGCCTCAGGTACTCTGGCACCCCGTGATACTGGAGTGCTTCCCCGATGCAGCTGAATGGCAGACTATTGAATGCGTTGGCGATGTCTAACGACACCGCCAACAGCACGCCGCCACAGCACACTGCCTCTTCGGTCACGGCCCTAAGGCGCATCACGGCATCGACCGTCGAACGCCCCTCTCGGAATCCGAACTGGGCGTCCGACAGGTCGGGCCCCACCTCACTGAGGTGCCGGACGATGCGGGCAGAGATTATCCTTTCGAAAAACTTGCCCGCCTCGTCCAGCAACACGATGGGCCTATAGGCCGCGACCGAATCGGCAGGCCGTCCCGGCTTCTTCAGCAGGACCAGCTTCCCGCTCTTCCAGCACTCAGGGAAGTGTCCGGACGCCAGGCTAGCGTCCGAGCATCCTCCTCTGAACCCCCGTCGTCTCTGACCGAGTAGGCCATCGACGGGGGTGTGTGCTCTGCCCGCTGAGGGAAAAGGCCCTCGACCACTTCCTGCAGGAAGCTGGGCTGGAGAGTCTCGGTAAGGGGGGGGCCCGCCGTGCGGAGCTTTTGACGCACCGCACGATACGGGCGACCCCAGGGGTCACGATCGAGGCTCTCCAGCATCTCCTTTCTTTTCGCGTCCTTGGCGCGGCAAATGGCCAGCTTCAGAGTTTTCCGCGCTTCGCGGTACTCCTCATGAAGCTGGTGATCCTCACCGTTCCCGCGGTGACGTCGCCGGCTGCGGGTGTAGGACCTCCGGGCACGGGTACAGGCCGCACGGAGGTCCGCCAGCTCCTGGGACCACCAGTAGACCTCCTTCCGTGGAGGCCGACGACTCCGGATGCGGGGCATGGCCGTATCGCAAATCTGCGTAATCGCATTGCGAAAACGGCCAGCCCCAGCGTCCACGTCGACCTCCTCGGCCGAGGCCTGCGGAGACAGCCAAGAATGAATAATGGCTGCCTCCTCCAGCAGGTCCCTGTCGAGCTTGGCAACAGCCCACCGCGGAAAACGGGATGATTGCCGCGCCGTGTGACCCCTACTGGGGCCCTGGGACCGGGAGAGCTCAAATCGGATATACAAATGATCCGAGAGCGTCTCGACCTCTTCCAGGACACACCAGTTCCTTACTCGTGCGGCAACAGCAGGGGTAGCGAACGAAAGGTCCACTATCGACCCGCCCTGCTGTCGCACGCACGTGTTGGTGGAGCCCCTGTTCAGCAAACAGAGGCCCACCGAAGCCGCCCACTCCACTACGGCTTCGCCCTTGGCGTCCGTCCCGGGGGACCCCCACGCAATGGACTTTGCGTTGAAGTCCCCCAGCACGAGGACGTGCCCAGACGCTAGTCGCCGTATCGAGGTCTCCAAGGTGTTGAGGAAGACCTCGAAGTCACTCAGACTCCGGTTGGGGGAGAAGTATACACCGTAAACGGTGACCCCCCCCCAATCGGCGGCAACATATCCAGTACCCTTGTCTCTTAGCGACAAGGGCGGGGAATGAGCCGCCGTGGAGCTGACGACTGCCACGGAGCTGTCCCGGTCACCCATCCAGTTTGGACGGGGAGGAACGTAGTAGGGCTCCGCGACTACGGCAACACCTATTGACCACTGCGCCATGGTTTGCAGGAATAAATCCTGCGCCGCGGCACAGTGGTTCAGGTTCGTCTGGACCAGGAGGCTGGAGACTTGATCCATTAATGGATCGTCTCTACAGCCTCCTCCATGGGCGTCGGCGTCGACGCACGAGCAACGTCGGAGGCAGCCTGGGTCGACTGGCTAACCCCCGACGCTTGCCGAGAAGCACGGGAATGCTTGCAGCTTCCCTGCCCCATCTGGTGATTGGCGGGCTTATTAGCCGCCGCACAGATGGGGCAGTGAGGGGCGGCAGAACATTCTGCCGCCTTGTGCCCCGGTCGACCGCAGCGGAAGCAAAGACCGCTGCAGTCAAAGCAGTTGGCGCACTTGGCGCATGTGTGTCCCGCCGACAGGCATTTAAAACACCTCATCGGCCTCGCCGCCAGGACTGTTATCCTGGCGCTAACGAAGCCGACAAGGAGCCTGCCAGCATCACCCAGCGCTTTGGCTGCCGCTACTGGGCAGCTGAGCCACACCGCACCAAGGCCCCCTGGACCGGGGCGGATGGTGCCGACCTTAATGTTGTCAGCGCTGCAGCTCGTCTTCTCCTGCACTGCAACGCGGACATCCTCGGCCGTGACGGAGTCGTCCAGGCCCGATATGCGCAATTCCGCGCACTTCGTAGGCCTGGCGATCCGTACACCATCCGTTTCCGCAAACATTCCTCTGAGCTTCTCGGCAAACTCGTCCGCCGACTTTGCGCCTTCAGCCCCGGGGAACTCGAGAACCCGAGCTCCCGTCTGGGCGAGGCGCAACCTAACTCCGGTCGTCCCGAAAGAGGCGAGACTAGCCCGGGCCCTCTTGAAGAGGGCCGCATAGGACATCCCGCCCTCAGCCGCCTCCGGCGACACGGTCACCACTACAGCCGCGGTTTTTGGCGGCTGCAGTTTCCGCGGCTTCTTAGCGGTGGCACTGGCCACCGGCGGCGACTGCGGGGTAGGGGCTGCCTTCTCAGCAGCCTTCCTAGCCCTCCTTCGGGACTTCTTGGACCCCCCAACTTCCTGCCAAGCCTCATTGGAGGGGCCAGCGGTTGAGGGGCCAGGTACCGGCGTTGGAGTGGAGAGCGGAGGGAACTCCGCTCCAGCTCTTGTCGTCGTCTTAGACGGCTGCCCTGGCTTCGTGGCAGGCGTCCCGGCCTTAGGCCCCTGTCGCGGCTTTTGAGCCGCCACAGGAGCCGGGCAGAGCGGCGGCCGAACGATAGGGGCCGGAGGCAGCCGCGCCTCGAGGCCGGCCAGACGCCCGTCCACCAGATTCCCCACTGCGATGAGGATCTGTTGGACGAGGTCCTCCGATACCCCAGGGACGGGGGGGGCCAGCTGTGACGGAGACGGGGCCGGCCGCGACGCCGACGGGGCGAAAATGGGCAAACTGAGCGCTAAGCTCAGCCACCTGCCCCGTCAAGCGGTCGTTGGCCGCCTGGAGTCGAGCCACGTCCCCTATCAGGGACTGGACGACTCCCCCCAGCGTGGAGGAGGAGTCCTTAAGGGCCCTTACAAAGGAGCCCTTAAGGTTTACCGATTTGGTGGCCACCTTGTTAATGATGGCCACCGCCGCCTGCGCCCTCTCCTGCAGAGAGGCCGGTGTTTGGGGCACTGAGTCCCCATCCACCGGTTCCCCAATCTGCAGCAGGAGACCGGAGATCTCCTCCTCCGCCTGAGTCTCGCCGTCCGCCCTGACTCGCCTGTACGATTCCGCCTTACAGAAGGCGGAACCAGACGGGGCCGACACCGGGGTACGCGAGCGACCCCTATGGCTGCTCGCGATTTTGGGCGGCAACATCTCTGTAGTGTCGCTGCCCCCATCATTGTTGGAGCGTGCGCGTTTGCGGCTGTCGCTCGGATCCAGGTCCATAGACTCCAATGCATCAGCATTGGAGCTACCACCCGCGCCATCTGACGAGTGGCTGGACCTGGAGCGCGCACGCTCCGATGTTCTTCGGCTCCCAGCAGTCCGATTGACTACTGGGAGCCCCGCCGATCCGGGCGCCCCGGACGCAGACTCCTCCTCGGTAGAGGAGTCGTCTGCCCGCCGGAACTGCCCCTTGGCGTTCCTCCTTCCCTTTCCTTTCCTCTCCCTCTCCTGTCCGGTATGCTTGCCAATGGTCGTTTTTGGGGTATCGATCGTATTCATTTTTATATTTTTAGAGTCACTTGCCATAAGAGTCCCACGAGTATGGGGGAAATAAAAGTCCGTCCGGGCGGTGCCCCCTGCACCCGGATAAGCCTAAATACTGTGGAGGTCGGCCGGTATCCACAGGTTTTAACGACTTGGCTGTCGGGTGTTATAGACTATCCTTGTCATGGGCCGGCCAATTAAGGCAAGCCCTCCGGCCAACAGGTTCTCAGCATACCCTCCTGGAGCCACCAGTCAGGTCGTTGCTGAGCCCCTGTTGGTTACGGAATGCGACAGGGTGGCTAGCCCTGTCCCACCGACGGATGTCAGCCCCTGAGTAAGTGGGCTGATCCGTCCCAGGTTCCTCTCGAACCTACTCGCACTCCAATACGCCCTCTGCTAGATCAGAGGGACGATTGGAGTGCTCTCCGCGGCAGTCTTTCCAGACTCCGCCAGGTATCCCATTTAGTCTGGGGTCTCACTCTGAACCTATCCG
The DNA here is from genome assembly GCA_949125395.1 of Diaphora mendica. NCBI lineage: Eukaryota > Metazoa > Arthropoda > Insecta > Lepidoptera > Erebidae > Diaphora > Diaphora mendica. The sequence goes on along the minus strand of OX421327.1, from coordinate 24,824,759 downwards.
GCATGAGTGGCTCTACCGGCATAGCCCCAGAGATCATCGACCCACGCAAGCCCCACCACGACGACAACGTAGGGATACATTGGGGGGAACCTAACCTTTTTTTTTTTTTTTTTTTTTTTTTTTTACGTGTGGAAATCCCCTCGGACCGTCACCCGCGCCGGGGCTTGCGGCGGGGCGGTGTGTCGGACTCGAACCGACTAAAACCACACGGTGTGCCACTCTGCGCCTGAGGAGGGAGGAGTCCGGGAACTGCTGTTATTACGCCGTCCAGACCCCTCCCAGCGCTTGCCCGCACAGAAGCGGGCACCCTCTCCAAAAACCTCTCCATTTAGGCGACGTACGGCACACACGTAACGTCGCCTCCTCGCGGGCGGCCACTAAAGCGGATGGAAGGGAAAGCCCGTCCCGACCATCCGCGGCCACACTCAGGGCGGCATGAGGCGCAGGTGAGCGCGCCTCCGCTGCCCGGTTCGCCGGCGACGGATTGGGTCCGAGTGGAGGTCGTCCTCCCGGGCCTTCTCCGCCGCCTCCTTCTGCGAGATGACTTCTTCGCAGAAGGTTGCGACCGCGGTAAAACTGCTGTCGCTACCGGCCATGGAGCGTATGACGGCCGGTAGCGAGAGATCTCCTCCGATGACTGCAGTGAGGGCCCGGCGCTGCGGCGCCCATGCGGGGCAGATCGCCAGCGTATGCTGGGCCGAGTCTTCACTGCAGTCGCAGTGGTGGCAGGCGGGACTCAGTTCCCTCCTAGCGACCGAGTGCAGGTACTTCCCGAAGCAACCGTGCCCGGAAAGTACCTGCGTCAGTCGGAAGGAAAGGGTCCCGTGCTGCCGCCCTGCCCACTCGAGGATGACCGGCTGGAGAGCCTCCACGGCGGCAAAGCCAGCGCGTGGAGTCTCGCGGGTAGCTGAGAACCTGTTGGCCGGAGGGCTTGCCTTAACTGGCCGGCCCGCGTCAAGGAAAAGACTCTAAAACCCGACAGCAAAGTCGTAAAAAGCAGACCTCTCGCCGTAGGCTGTGGCTCCGGCTATGGCCGGCGGCGATGAGTGTCGGGCTGCCGTCGCCTCACGGCTGATGGCGGCCGAGAGGAGGGGCTCTGCTGGGGCGGGAGTGGGCTGGGCTCGCTCTTTCGCCCCGCGGGCCACGGGGACGCCGGCGGGCGGAGTTCGCACGCGTCCCGGGGAGGGATGCCGGCGGGCGAAGTTCGCACGCGTCCCTGGGTGAGAGTGGCCACGGGCGGTGGGTCGGGGGATCTGCCGCCCCATGCTAATGTGGCGGAATGCGCCCTTCTGTGTTTCCGGGGTGCATTCAGGAGAAGAGCCCGACAACAAAGGGCGTCCCTAGCCGAGTCGCGGTGAGCAAACTATCCCGTGGCTCGGATTAGGTGAAGGAGGAACACCGTGGTGGTTTAGTGGGTAGTCTGGCTTCTCTTTGAGGTCAGGAGTCCCACACGAAGCGAACCCCCTGCCCCCGCGGGAGGCGAGCGAAGTGCGTAAATGCATTCCACCACGTAAAAAAAAAAAAAAAAAAAAAAAAAAAAAAAAAAAAAAAAAAAAAAAACCTAACCTAACCTAACCCGTGCGATATTTTAATTGAAAACAGCTGCTAGTATCGTTGTTGTATGTTGGTATCATATTTGTAGACACTCCTGCGTCCCGTGGGAAGATTTAAACCTGAAAAACAAAGAAAAATTTTAGTTCCTGGACTTAGAATATTTTTAAATTTCTAAACCACCAAATTTTCGAGGTTTTTGTCGAATTATTCGATAACGCTTCGCCTCAAACTTGACATAGCTACAGATTTAGATAGCCCTCATCAAGGCCTTTCTAATAACACCTCTTTTGTATAGGTTGGATAAATAGAAGTTGCAAAATTTCTACATTCATTTTGACTTTCGGTATTTTTAAGGAAAATTTCAAGGCATTTGGCTTATAACTCTTCGAAATTGAGGAGAGACATTAGGACCTTCCTGGAGATACACTCCGATAAGGGTCTTCGAATTCTCTTCGAACTCAGCAAGCGGATGAAGAGGCTGGAGGAGGCGTCGCCCGGGGATGCTACGGATGTAGTAGCTACATCCTCCGGAGGAGAAGATGCACTGTTGAAGAAGCTTCAGGAGGTGGAGAGCTCAATAGCCACGAGGCTTGGCCAATTAGAGGCCAACCTGAAGGAAGGCATGGAAAGCCTTAATTCGTTCAACGACGAGAGGGGCGCCGACATATTAGACCACATGTTTAAACAGAGCGATGAGACAAAGCTCATGATAGAGAAGGCGGCAGAAGGAGTCGTGGCATGTACGCAGGCTAAGAGCGCAGATCTCATAGACAAGATCTATGAGAAAATAGAAGAGACACAGGTCGACAGAGCTCATGATAGTGCGTGCGCAGTCCCAGCTCGAAGACCTGGTTGGGACTGTCGCGAGAGACATAGTGATAGAAACACAGACGCACATCAGCGCAGCCGCAAGGGATAGAACACTCGAGAGCGTCCCGGACCCGATCCCTAAAACGTACGCCAGTGTCGCAGCAGCCAAGCCCGGGCGTCGACCGGCGCTTCACTCGTTGGCGGTGACCTCAAACGACAGTCAGGAGACTGCCGATGAGGTACTCGCCAGGGTGAAGAAGGCGGTCGACGCCAGGGGCACCGGCCTGAAAGTGAGTAAGGCCCGGAAGGCAAAGAATAGTACAATCATTCTGGGCTGCGACACGGAGGCGGAGCGAGATAGGGTAAGGCAAAAAATTGAGAGCCGTGGTGGTGGGCTTGTGGTAGTGCCCATGAAGAATAAGGACCCACTCGTCGTCCTTAAAGATGTCTACGTGGACGGCGACGACGACGAGATGGTACGGGCTCTTTACACCCAAAACGCCGACATCTTCATGGGCCTACCACAAGAAGAAAGTGAACTAAAAATAAAATACCGGAAGAGAACAAGAAATCCGAAGACCTCCCATATTGTCGTGCAGGTCAAGCCAAAAGTATGGCAGAGGATGACGGAGGCTGGTAATCTCTACCTGGACCTGCAAAGGGTCAGAGTGGAGGACCAGTCTCCGCTCATCCAATGCACGAAGTGCTTGGCATTCGGCCACGGCCGCAAGTTCTGCACTGAGGGTGTGAACAGGTGCAGCCACTGCGGAGGCCCGCATTTGCGAGAAAAATGCCCCGACTACTCAACGGGAGCCGAACCGCGGTGCTGCAATTGCTCGCACTCTGGGCTGCAGATCCTCGGCCACAACGCCTTCAGCGCCGAATGCCCTACCCGCGCGAAATGGGACTACCTGGCGAGATCAAACACATCTTATTCATGACTCACACACTCAAACGAACACATACACATCACACATGATCTAGCAAGTAAATAGTAAAATATATATGGATACATCATAACACGCACACAAACACTAAACATGCACACATAACAAACTTGCTGTAGAGATTTCAATAATTTTATATATTTAAAGATATATACATATTGTTGACTTTAAATAGCAATAAGTTAAAAAACACACAGAGTCAAAGAATGTTACGATCTCACAGGCTAAACAAAAACTAGACATCTTAAAACAAATAACATGAAAAGATATAACAAAAATTGAGCTAAGGACCCATAAAAACCTAGAAATTAACTACTGAGACACATAAGAAATACCTAGAAAGAAGTTTTAAAAATGTACCAAGCCATAAAATAAGTAATCATTAACAATATTGAAAACAAAATAGAAATTTAGACAAATAAAAATCAGAGGAAGCTATATAAAACCAAATTTAAATTATATTGCCAATTGAAATAGAAAGATCAGAAAAGAATAATACAATTAGATATCAAATCGTATAGTAATAAATATATATATATAATATGGTAAAGATAATTACCGGAGAGGCCGGAAGGAAAGGGTCCCGTGATGCCTCTTTCCGCCCGGTATTCAGCCACCCGACGATAAACTTCGGCGAGCACTTCCGCCTCCAAATCCCACGGGGGTGTTCCGGCCAACGCGCACGCTGCCTCGGTCGACACCGTGCGGTAACCACGTATCGCTCTGAACGCCAGTACCCTCTGAGGCCGCCAGAGGCGCGCCTTGTTCTGGGCGGTCAGAGCCGTGACCCACACCGGTGCGCCGTACAGCGCCATTGACCGGACAACCCCCGTGTACAGCTGTCTCGTTGCGACGCTGGCTCCACCCAAATTAGGCAAAAGTCGCCCAAGGGCAGAGGCAGCGTCGACCAGCTTGGGAGCAAGCTGTCGGAAGTGCTCGTCGAAGAGCCACCTACCGTCGAGGATCAGACCCAGATATTTCATCTGGGCCCGAACCGGTACGAGGACCGAGTTGACCTCTATGGAGGCGCCGGGGGGCGGACCACGACGGGGCCCATGAAACAACAGGGCCTCCGTCTTGTCCAGGGCCACCCGTAAGCCCAACGCCTCGATGCGCCCGACCACCAGAGAAACACCCCTGGTGGCCAGGCGCGCCGCCTCTTGGAAGTTCGCCCCCCGGGCTGTGACCAATGTGTCATCGGCGTAACAAATGACGCCCAGCCCGGGGGGGAGACAACCTCGTAGGACCCAGTCGTATCCCACGTTCCACAGGAGTGGTCCAAGGACAGACCCCTGCGGAACGCCGCACGACATGGGTCGCCGTCTCAAGACGCCCTCTCGGTCCTCGTACACGACGGTACGCTCCTCCAAATAGTCTGCCACTAGCCGCCTCAGGTACTCTGGCACCCCGTGGTACTGGAGTGCTTCCCCGATGCAGCTGAATGGCAGACTATTGAATGCGTTGGCGATGTCTAAAGACACCGCCAACAGCACGCCGCCACAGCACACTGCCTCTTCGGTCACGGCCCTAAGGCGCATCACGGCATCGACCGTCGAACGCCCCTCTCGGAATCCGAACTGGGCGTCCGACAGGTCGGGCCCCACCTCACTGAGGTGCCGGACGATGCGGGCAGAGATTATCCTTTCGAACAACTTGCCCGCCTCGTCCAGCAACACGATGGGCCTATAGGCCGCGACCGAATCGGCAGGCCGTCCCGGCTTCTTCAGCAGGACCAGCTTCCCGCTCTTCCAGCACTCAGGGAAGTGTCCGGACGCCAGGCTAGCGTCCAACACTCCCCTGAGGCGGTCCGACATATGGTCGAGGGCTCGGGCCATCACTCGGGCTGGTACCCCGTCCGGCCCGGGGGCGGTGTTCTTTGAACGAATTCGCAGAACAGCCGCCCCTACCTCCGATTCCCTAACGGGCAACCTAACCTAACCCAACCTTTTTTTTTTTTTTTTTTTTTTTGTTTTTTGTTTTTTTTTTTTTTTTTTTTTTTTTACGTGTGGGAATCCCCTCGGACCGTCACCCGCGCCGGGGCTTGCGGCGGGGCGGTGTGTCGGACTCGAACCGACTAAAACCACACGGTGTGCCACTCTGCGCCTGAGGAGGGAGGAGTCCGGGAACTGCTGTTATTACGCCGTCCAGACCCCTCCCAGCGCTTGCCGATGGCGGCCAAGAGGAGGGGCTCTGCTGGGGCGGGAGTGGGCTGGGCTCGCTCTTTCGCCCCGCGGGCCACGGGGACGCCGGCGGGCGGAGTTCGCACGCGTCCCGGGGAGGGATGCCGGCGGGCGAAGTTCGCACGCGTCCCTGGGTGAGAGTGGCCACGGGCGGTGGGTCGGGGGATCTGCCGCCCCATGCTAATGTGGCGGAATGCGCCCTTCTGTGTTTCTGGGGTGCATTCATGAGGAGAGCCCGACAACAAAGGGCGTCCCTAGCCGAGTCGCGGTGAGCAAACTATCCCGTGGCTCGGATTAGGTGAAGGAGGAACACCGTGGTGGTTTAGTGGGTAGTCTGGCTTCTCTTTGAGGTCAGGAGTCCCACACGAAGCGAACCCCCTGCCCCCGCGGGAGGCGAGCGAAGTGCGTAAATGCATTCCACCACGTAAAAAAAAAAAAAAAAAAAAAAAAAACCTAACCTAACCTGGGGCGCGGCGTCGGGTAACCTCCACGTTGGCTTACGCGTTTCTTCCCCCTTTGGGCTCCGGTCCTGGGGAGCAGAAGCGTGGAGGCTGGTGCGCCCTGGACAGGCGGTCAGGATACTCTGACTCTCAGGAGCTCTGTATGCTGGCCGTCTGACCAATAACCCGACAACTGACCCCATTGCACGAGGGGGTCGTGGGATCCGCGTAGCCCTTTTCAGGGCTCGCCATCGCTCCCAGTACCCCTCTGTTTTCAGAGGGGACAGGGGAGAGATGCTGGATCGAGGGACGGGTCGGCCCACTGATTACTCAGGGGCTGACAGGCACTAGTGCCACCGTCGGTGGGAGAGGCCTAGCCACCCTCTCGCGTTCCGTAACCAACAGGGGCTCAACTGTGACCTGACTGGTGGCTCCAGGAGGGTATGCTGAGAACCTGTTGGCCGGAGGGCTTGCCTTAATTGGCCGGCCCATGACAAGGACAGTCTATAACACCCGACAGCGAAGTCGTAAAAACCTGTGGATACCGGCCGACCTCCACAGTATATAGGCTTATCCGGGTGCAGGGGGCACCGCCCGGATGGACTTTCTTTTCCCCCACACTCGTGGGAATTGTATGGATTGCTCAAATTTTAACTTTAAAAACCAAAATGAAGATGTGCCAGTTTTGGCGGAGGAGATGGAGACGGAGATGGGGACGGAGACCGCAAGGTCTTCCGTCTCTGTCGGTGAAATGGTGCCAGTAGTGGTGCTGGAGCGGATGACCGCTGCCAGCTTGCCTGGAATTGCGCGCTCGTCTTCCCCACCAAGGGGAAGACTCTGGCGTAAGCGTACCAATTCGTTGGAATCGCCAGCGCAAAGCGACAGTGATTCGGTGGATGGGCGGGGGCCTAAAAGGAACCGTGGCCGTCCCCCGAAAACGGGAGAATACGTCGGTCTAGCCAAAGCCAAGGCGGAGCTCAACGCGGCTAAGGAGCGTGAGCTCGAGCTCCGAGCAGAAGAGGAGCTCGCAGATGAGCTGCGGCTGCAGCGGAGGGCTCTCTATCTCAGAGAGACCCCTGGCCCGCAGCCGCAGCCCAGTCTGTAGCCCCAAGCGGGACTGGTATCCTCGGACACCCAGTGCCTCAGTGCCGAGGAGATCTCGGGCTCAATAGAGGCGGCGGTGAAGGTGGTCCAAACCATCGCCGCCAAGAGCTCCAATTTATTTATATTTATATTATTTACTTATATTTGCCGCCGGGGGGGAAGGAGGAGAGGAAGAAGAAGAAGAAGACAGGGAAGAAGACGGCCGCGGCGAAGGAGGCGGAGGCTGCCCGGATATCGCGGCAGTCACCCCCGTCGTCTTCGACGTTGGCTCCCGCCACGCTCCCGCAAAGCGGGACATGGAGCGAGGTGGTGGCTAGGCCAAAGAAGCCTAAACCGCCCCCTGCCGGGTCGGCTGCCCCAACCGCTGCCACTCCAGTAGCGTCAGCCACCAAGCGGAAAAGGAAGCCCCGCAAATTGCGCACCCCGCAAACGGCAGCGGTTACAGTCACGCTGCAGCCGGGTGCCGTAGAGCGGGGCGTCACCTACGCGCAGGTGATGTCCAAAGCCGAGAGGTCGATAGACCTCAAGGGTTTGGGCATCGACGGCCTCCGACTCCGCAACGCGGTAACCGGAGGTCGGATCCTGGAGGTGGCTGGCGCCGACAGAAGCCGGAAGGCGGACCAGCTCGCGGCTAAACTGAGGGAGGTGCTCGAAGAGGTCCGCGTCGCTAGGCCGGAGAGATGCGTGGAGATGCGCATCTCTGGGCTGGGCGACTCGGCCTCGAAAGAGTCGGTGGCCGCGTTGCTGGCGGCGGAGGGGGGCTGTGCTGCCGACCACATCAAGGTGGGCGATATACAGCGCCCACCTGACCGACAGGGCACCGCCTGGCTTCGATGCCCGGTTGCGGTCGCAAAAAAGCTGACGGATGGCCGCCGCATCGTCGTCGGGTGGTCAGTGGTCAGACTGACCATCCTGGAGCCGAGGCCGGCGCGGTGCTTCCGCTGCCTCGAGCCGGGGCACGTCGGGGCCAAGTGCACTGCGGCCACTGACCGCAGTGCGCTCTGCTTCCGTTGCGGGCAGGAGGGCCACAAGTCGGCCACCTGCTCCGCGGAGCCGAGGTGCCTCATCTGTTCAGCGGAGGGTGCGGCGTCCGGCCATCGGCTTGGGTCGGCACAGTGTAAGGCGGCCTCCCGAAGCAGGGGTGCTAAAAGGAGAGCAGCAGGTGGGGCGAAACCCACGCCCTCGCCCACCCTGCTGCCGAATGAGGAGGAGATGGACACTGCCCAAACCTAATGGCCCAAACCATCTCCATACTGCAGGCCAACGTCAACCACTGCGCCACGGCCCAGGACCTTCTGGCCCAATCCATGGCGCAGTGGCAGACGACATTGGCAGTAGTCGCCGAGCCGTATTGCGTTCGCAACAGCCCTAACTGGGCCGGCGACCGCGGCGGCTCGGTGGCTATCGTCGCTCAGCGAACGGCCCCTCCTTTCGACAGAGTGCGGAAGGGCCGAGGGTGCGTACTCGTCGCGCTGGGTGGCGCTGCGGTCATTGGGGTGTACTGTCCCCCCAGCAGAAGCCTCGCCGAGTTCGAGCAGTTGCTCACGGAGGTCGGGGCTCTGCTGGCGGAAGTGCACCCCACCCCGGCTGTGGTGGCCGGGGATTTCAACGCTCACTCACGGGCGTGGGGATCCCCGGCGACCGATGCCCGGGGGGAGATGGTTGAGGAGTGGGCGGTGTTCCAAGGCTTGGTGCTGCTGAACCGAGGGGCGGTCCACACGTTTGTGCGGGCCCGGGCCGGGTCGGTGGTCGATCTTTCTTTCGCGAGTTCTGGCCTGGCCCGTCGCATACACAACTGGCGGGTCGTCGAGGGGGTGGAGACTTCGTCTGACCACCGGTACATCCGGTTCGACATCGTCTCTGCCCCCGCGGCGACGGCGCGTGTGGCACTGGACCGCCCCGTGGTAGGGGAAGGTCCGCGGTGGCGGCTCGGAACGCTGGACCGGGAGCTGGCCCGAGAGGCGGCTATCGTCGAGCGATGGGCTGCTGTCGACAGCGGTCAGGACGTGGACGCGAGATGCGAGTGGCTCGCTGGAGCACTGACTCGCGTCTGCGACGCGGCGATGCAGAGGGCGAGACCTATCCCGCCTCGGAGGCAGGTGTACTGGTGGCGTCCCCACCTGGCCGAGCTGCGTGCCGCGAGTCACGCGGCCCAGAGGCAGTACACTCGCAGCCGAAGGCGGGCCGTTAGAGATCTCGCCCGCGAAGAAGAATTGCACGCCGCGTACCTTTCCGCTCGTCGGGCCCTCAGCTCGGCGATCAAAGCCGCCAAGGACGAGGCCTGGAAGGAGTGGCTCGAGAGCCTCGACCGAGATCCGTGGGGGCGCCCGTACAAGATTGTGAGTCAGAAACTCCAGCCTTGGGCGCCTCCCCTCACCAGAACTCTCGAGCCGAGCCTTCTGGACCGAGTGGTCAGCTCCCTCTTTCCTGCCAGGGAAGAGTGGACCCCGCCGCGGATGGCAACACCAAGCCAGGTGCCGGCAGACGAAGGGGCGATACCTCCCGTGTCCGAGGCCGAGTTGGTGTGCGTGGTGGTGTTGGTAGTCCCATTTTTGGAGGCCGCCAAAAATGGGACTACCTGGCGAGGTCCAACACCGCGTACTTGTGACTCACACACACACGACACAGATACACACGAATAAACGAACATACACACACATTGATTTAAAAACTATATATTAATATATATATGGACATGGCTTGTGGCAACTCCCGCGGTAAACAGCTGATTTGAATTGCTCCCGTATATTTTTTTAATTTAAATAGTATATTTTGTGTAAAATATTCTTTCAATACCAATTTCTCACTAAGCAAATAAATAATACTTACATAAATTAAAATAGGGATAGTTTATAAGTGTAACTTTAGTAAAATAAACATAATTTGCAAGTGACGGTAAGGTTACCGGTAAGTCACGAAAAACTATAAGTGTTTTAAAATTGTGTTTGGGATTTATTGTCATCGCTTTACAGGTATCGTTACTTGATTTATTTATTATTTTATTCAATACAATATAGGTAAAGTGTAGCTTATTCATAATAAGCCCATACTGACACTACTCAACTTACCCTCCACTGTGTGATGTCAACTCTCCTTGGTGATAATCTAGTCAAGGTTTGCCTTTTCGCAAATCCACCATGGTTCAGACACGCAATGCCTTAGCTCGTCAATTGGAGTCCAAGCTTCAACTGACTTTGAGCGAATTGAAGGCAACTAAGGAGAGGTGTGATCAACTCATTGGAGAAAGGGATGACAATGAAAGGGAACTCCTTGAGATATTAAACGAGAATGAGAAACTCAGAAAAGAAATGTCTCTGTTACACGGTCAATATACAGCGTCTGTTGATGCCCGGAACAAGCTCCAGCTCCTTGTTGACAGCTTTGATTCATGTAGGGATGAGTATGAGCAAGCCCTGGATAGGATTAAGAAGCTAGAACTCCAACTACACCATGCAGAAGAAGAACTATCAAGAGTTGATGCTCATAACCACAACAATTTAGTGGTGTCCAACCAAAGCTTGTTCGAGGAGTTGGTTGCCCCCGGGCTGGATCAGGCTGTAGTTGATAGTCTCCATCCTTCCATAGTAATAGATCTCACAGGTGAGGATGACACTAGTACTAGCAAATCTAGCAGAATTGTTCAATGTAGCTTGAAAAAATTAAAAAAATACCTTAAATTTAAAAAAATCATAACAAAAATGTTAGAATGTGTTAAAATGGAACGCAACCAATTTTTAGTTCCTTTTTTCTGTCACCGATGGCTCTGCTGCCCTTCCTGCTCTGGCTATGAAGTTGACTGGTCACGAAATATATATTGTGAGTAATTTTACCAAATATTTCTTTTATTGCTACATCCACGTAAAATCCTACATGGTAGCAGTGCGTGTTTGCAGTGTAGTACAGCTGGAAATATCAGAAAAGTAAAAATACAAAAAATATTGGCGACATACTTGACAACTTTTGCAATTGAGGTTAGATATCAACGTGGTTTTCGTAAAAGTTATTTCAAAAATAACTCTCAGTAATAATGGGTTCAAATCATATGTTTAATATTGAAAAATTAATTGGAAGAGAGAACTTCGCCACGTGGAAGTTCAGTATGAAGACTTATTTACAGCATGAAAACCTGTGGTGTTGTATCGAACCGTCTAACAACGACCCAATTGATGCTACAAAGGACATAAAAGCCAAGGCCAAGTTAGTATTACTTATTAATCCTCAAAATTATGTTCATGTACAGGAGTGCACAACCGCTAAAGAAGTATGGGAAAGCTTACACCAGGCCTTTGATGACAATGGACTTACACGAAGAGTCGGCCTGCTGAAGGACTTGATAAACACGACACTAGAATCATGCAATAGTGTTGAGGAGTATGTCAGCAACATTATGAACACTGCTCACAAGCTGCGTGGTATTGGATTCGATGTCAATGATGAGTGGCTCGGGACATTAATGTTGGCTGGCCTACCTGATGAATATAAGCCTATGATTATGGGGCTTGAGAGCTCTGGCATAAAAATAAGTGCAGACTCAGTTAAGTCTAAGCTCATACAAGAAATTAATACAACAAGGTCGGCTGCCTTTTTCACAAAATCAAAAAAGAATAAATATATTAATAATTTAAATAATAATCAGTCAAGTAAACCGAAGGGGCCAAGATGTTATAATTGTAACAAGTATGGTCACTATGCCAAGTTTTGTAAATCGAAAGTGACATCAAGTAAAGCAGAAGGTTCAAGTTATGTAGCTGCATTTTCAACAACAATCGGAGAACATGTGAGTAAAAGTTGGCTAATAGACTCGGGTGCATCCATGCATATGACAAGTAGAGATGATTGGATGTACAATGTCACTGTGCCAACAGTGAAGACTATAACTGTGGCAAATAGAGAGCCTCTAGCTGTGAAGGGAGTCGGATGTGTTGATATTCACCTTAATGGGGATAAAATACAAGTGAAAAATGTTTTGTTTGTTCCCGGGTTAGCTGCAAATCTCCTTTCGGTCAGCACTATTGTGAAGAGTGGATATAATGTTACATTTAACAATAATGGATGTGATATTAAAAATTGTAAAGGACAAGTAATATGTACTGCAACATTGAACAACAACTTGTATATTGTGGACACAGGTAATGGAATGGTTCATCTGACATCAAATTCAGTGAGTTCTAATGATACATATTTGTGGCATTTGCGAATGGGACACTTGAATTATTCAGACATAAGAAAGTTGCCAAACTGTGTAGAGGGTGTGACTTTAACTCCGGATAAAGGTAATGATTTTTCATGTATACAATGTTTTGAAGGTAAACATGCCAGGATGCCGTTCAAAAATGTGGGTTCAAGAGCAGCAAGACCACTTGAATTAATACATTCAGACTTATGTGGCCCTATGGAGAACTTGTCTTATGGAGGTATGAAATATTTTTTAACTTTCACTGATGACTTCACCCGAATGGTTCATGTGTACTTTCTTAAAGATAAAATGAGTGTTCTACAGGCCTTTAAAGATTTTAAGTCTAAAGTAGAAAATCAATTAAGTAATAAGATCAAAATACTTCGCACTGATAATGGTAAGGAATATTGCAATTACAATTTTGAGAATTTTTTGTCTAACCATGGCATTGTTCACCAGACGTCCACTCCATACACTCCGGAGCACAACGGCATGGCGGAACGGATGAACAGGACACTAGTGGAACGTGCAAGATGCATGCTTTTTTATGCCAACCTTGAGAAAAGACTGTGGGCCGAAGCTTTAGCAACCGCTGCATATATTGTTAACCGATCTCCCACTAAGTCATTGGAAGGCAAAACACCCTACGAGTTATGGAAAGGTAAAAAACCCAATCTCTCTCACATGAAAGACGCAGACTGCTGAGGAGGCATTGTCATCACCACAAGCCACTGAATGGAAAACAGCCATGAATGAAGAGTATAGTTCCTTGATGAAAAACAAAACATGGAGTTTAACAGATCTTCCTCCAGACAAAAGGGCTTTACCCTGCAAGTGGGTATATAAAACCAAAACTGATCACAGTGGAAATATTGTTCGTTATAAAGCAAGACTGGTAATAAAGGGCTATGCCCAACAAAAGGGTGCTGACTATGAAGAAACTTACTCACCAGTTGTCAGATATACAACTTATTTGCTCTAGCTGCCAAGTATGACCTTCAAATAGATCAAATAGATGCCGTGTCAGCCTTTCTCCAGGGTGAAATTGACAAAGAAATCTACATGCAACAGCCAGAAGAGTACAGACAAGGATCTCAGGTATGCAAGTTACATAAATCCATATATGGCCTCAAGCAAGCCAGTAGATTATGGAACACCAAACTGAACAATGGTTTACATGAGTTGGGAATGCAACAATCAAAAACAGATCCCTGTGTCTACTATAATGGTGAGAAGAATACATTTATAGCTGTATGGGTTGACGATTTAATGATATTCACTGCTCAAGAGTCAATTAAAAATCTATTGAAGGAAAAATTAAAACAACACTTTGAAATGAAAGATATTGGCCCAGCAAGCGAGTGCGTAGGTCTGCATATTACAAGAGACAGAGAGAAGATAATGATTGATCAAGAAAGATATATCAAAGAAATCTTGGCTCGGTTCAGAATGACAGATTGCAAACCTGTCAAAACACCATTTGAAGCTGGTATGAAATTTAATAAATCAGAGAAAGAAGAAAAGTTTGTCTGTCCCTATCAACAAGCAATAGGCTCCTTACTATATGTGGCTCAAGGTACTCGACCAGATATATCCTTTGCTGTCAATGCACTGAGCAGATACAACAATAATCCAAACTCCGAACACTGGACTGCAGTGAAGAGAATATTTAGATATCTACAGGGTAGCAAGGATTTGAAATTAGTCTATACCAAAGATGGTAATGAAGAGATAACTGGGTACTGTGACGCCGACTGGGCCAGTGATTTGTACGACAGAAAGTCATGCACAGGATATGTATTTTTATTGCAGGGTGGTGCCATTTCCTGGCGGTCACACAAGCAGCAGACTGTGGCCCTATCGACTGCTGAGGCGGAGTACATGGCGATGTCTTCCGCAGCGCAAGAGGCGTTGTGGCTGCAGCAGCTTCATGGCGAGCTCAGTCACCAGTTGCAGAAGCCACTTCTCATCTTCAGTGATAATCAGAGTGCAATTAGGCTAACTACTAATGATTGTTATTTACCTAGAACTAAGCATATAGACATTCGTTACCACTTCCTAAGGAATCATGTTAATAACATAAAAATTAAGTTTTTGTATGTTAATGGTGAAGCAATGATAGCTGATAATTTGACTAAGGGCACTACTGCTGTTAAACATTTATATTGTGTCACAAAAATGGGGTTGTGTTCCAGGGGAGGGTGTTAGAATGTGTTAAAATGGAACGCAACCAATTTTTAGTTCCTTTTTTCTGTCACCGATGGCTCTGCTGCCCTTCCTGCTCTGGCTATGAAGTTGACTGGTCACGAAATATATATTGTGAGTAATTTTACCAAATATTTCTTTTATTGCTACATCCACGTAAAATCCTACAAAAAACAAGGAAATTAATTCACAAGCATAAATTTTTTATTAATAGCATGTCACTTAACAGACAGAGACTTCATTTGATTGATCAGGTGTCTATGTACTCAATTGAACTAGACAACATGTCGAGTCAATATATAAAAGATACAAGAGAATTACAAAGTGAGATAGACCGTCTTGAAGATCAACTTACTAACATTACATATAAGTATGAAATATCTCAAAAGCAGAGCAGGGAGCAGGTGCTGGCTATTGGCAGGTTGGTTAACTCCTGTAATTGTAGTGATTCAGTGCATTCTATAGACAGCCCCAGGACAGCACATGCACCTTCCTCGCTGCCACCACAATCTAACACAACTTTTGTACCTGAGATCAAGGATTCCCCTATACAAACGACGCTAGATGGCGCTAGATTACTCACTCTGGTAATTTCTGTTTAGTGTAGAATGTTCTATCGAATATTATAGATCTTTCTAGGGATTTTAAAGCCATATATAAGCAGATTGGGTTACCCGTACGAGTCAGTATTGTTCACGATACAGCGGAGTTAACATCGAAGCGATCTTCTAGTGCGATTAACAAGTGACATAGCGAATTATTATTGTAAAAAGGGTTGCAAATAAACAGTGTGTTATTTTTTTGGTAATTAACCGACTATCTTTAATTATTCAATACCCGGCTCGTAACAATTTGGTGTCAGAAGTGAGATTAAAGTATGCCGGTTTTACCAAAGGAAGACACGGAAGGTATCCGAACTAGATGTCAGCGTCAGCAAGAGGCCGACCTGAGGCGATTTGGAGGTGCACAACTGCCCACACCGGAAGGTCAGCAGCCAGCGATGGAAGCCACGCCGTTTACATCGTCAGCAGCTCCAGATATCACGGCCCTAATGGTGATGCTCCAGGAGCAGGCCCGCCGTCAAGAGGAGCAGGCCCGCCGATTGGAGGAACAGCTGCAGCGGGACAAGGAGGAGCAGGCCCGCCGTCAAGAGGAGCTGGCCCGCCATCAGGAGGAGCAGGCCCGCTGCCAGGAGGAGCAGGCCCGCCGCCAGGAGGAGCAGGCCCGCCGCCAGGAGGAGCAGGCCCGCCGCTTGGAGGAACAGCTGCAGCGGGACAAGGAAGACCAGGCTCGCCGCCAGGAGGAACAAATGCTCTTGTTAAAAGGCATTCACGAGACCTTCGGCAAAGAACTCAAGGTAGTGAAGGATCAGGTTCTTCAACACGAGAACCGTATCACTGAGGCCGAAACTCAGATTGCCGACGTGAAGAAGGCATTAGGGAACCTCAAAGTTGGAGACGGAGCGGCGACTTCAGTAACTGCTGTTCCTTCGGTGCGGGGGTTCAAAGTACCGCCGTTTGATGGGACATCTTCGTGGTCAGCCTACAAGATCCAGTTTGAGGCTGTTATGACGGCGAACGGCTGGACTAAGGAACAGGCTATGACCGCGCTCACCTTGGGTCTTCGAGACCAGGCTCTAACCGTCCTCGAAGCCCTCGGTAAGAAGGTAACCTATGAGCAACTGCTGGAGGCATTGGAGGCAAGATATGGTGACGCTCACCTGGAGCACGTTTTTCGTGCACAGCTGAAGGATCGTGCCCAACGCATCGGTGAGAACTTGCAACAATGGGCTCTGGAAGTTGAGAAACTGGTCCGTAAGGCATACCAGTCTGCACCTGCGCTCGTGGACGGGAATCTGGTGCAAGCTTTCATCGATGGCATTCGTGACCTCGAAGTTAGAGCTGCTGTGCGACTTGGGCACCATGAAACTCTCAAGGATGCTCTGGCCCATGCTTTGGAGGTGGAGGCTGTGAGACAAGATCATCGGTCTCATCGGGTCCGGGAGGTTGTGGCGTCACCTGTGCGGGACCGGTTTAAGGGGTACAGCCCTAGGTGTTACGCCTGTGGTGAAAAAGGTCACCTTCGGTCCAGCTGCCCTAAGCGAAGCATAGGAAATGAATACGAGCGGCCTCAGGAGATTAGGGCGACTGATAGTACTGCGAAACAACAGCAGGGAAACGAGTAAACGCCAGGACTGCGGGGCGGGTGCTGGCTGGTGTTCAAAGAGCCCCAAGGATTTCGATCTCGCAAAGTCATGATGGGAACAGCCTGGTCATCAGAGGCGAAATCAACGGAACAACATGTAAGCTGACAATTGATATGGGAGCTTCTCGCACAGTTGTCAGTTCCCAACTTGCAAATCGGTTTCTGAAGGACATCACCTGTAACCGTGAGCAAATAAACCTAGTAACAGCCACTGGTCAGCGCATACCCGTCCGAGGCGAACAGAAGGTGGAGTTGAAGTTGGGCAACCACGTTTACCTGCATAACGTTATCGTGGCTGATATAGTTGACGACTGCATCCTTGGCCTAGACTTCATGAAGAACAATTGTTGTGAGATCGACATCAATCAAGGTGTATTGAGATGTGGTCAAGAAGAACTGTTCATGGAAGGAGCGTCACCAGGAAAAGTGTACAGCTTAAAGAATGTTGTTCTTCCTCCCAGATCAGAAACAATCATGCCAGTTAGTCTTCCTTATAACTCCGGACGAATGCAACGGTGTGTACTTATTGAAAGGATAGATAATGACCTTCCATGGAAGATCGCACGGACTCTAGTAAGTACCACTAACATCCCTGCAGTACGTGTGCTAAATCTAAGTGACAAGCAACATGTGATTCATAAGGGCACACTGATTGGCACTTGCGAAGATGTGGATTGGATGCATCGATGCCAAGACTTGACTACTTCAAATGTTAGCAAGGATGCACGAGTCAACGTGTCAACACTTTTGGAAGACTGTCAAGATGTTTTGTCTAGGGAAGAGATTGGCAAGGCTAAGAGAATGTTAGTTAAGTACGCTGATATTTTCTCTACTAATGAAGCTGATATTGGAAAGACTGGTTTAGTTCAACACAAAATAAACCCTGGAAATGAGTTGCCTATTCGTCAGCGACCAAGAAGACTGCCAGTAGCACGAGAAAAGGAAATGCAAACCATGATTGATGGAATGGTCAGGGACGGTGTTATAGAGCCTTCATCCAGCCCATGGTGTTCACCTGTAGTGCTTGTAAAGAAAAAGGATGGCAGCATGCGTTTTTGTGTTGACTACCGCCGTTTAAACGACATTACGAAGAAGGACAGCTATCCACTTCCTAGAATAGATGACACACTGGACATGCTAACAGGGGTAAAATGGTTTAGCACCTTAGATTTGAAAAGTGGATTCTGGCAGGTAGAAATTGATCCCAAGGACAAAGAGAAGACTGCATTCTCTACAGGGAGAGGACTGTGGCAGTTTAAAGTTATGCCCTTTGGATTATGTAACGCGCCAGCAACTTTTGAAAGACTGATGGAGTCAGTACTGACCGGATTAACTGGAGACGCTTGCCTGGTCTACTTGGATGACATTGTCATTGTAGGCCGTACGTTTGAAGAACATATTCGAAACCTGGAGCGTGTATTATCGAAAATCCGAAGTGCCAACCTAAAGTTAAGTCCTAAGAAGTGTTCATTATTCAAACGGCAGGTTAGCTTTTTAGGATATGTGGTTTCGGAAGAGGGTGTCCAAACAGATCCGCAAAAGATCACCGCTGTCAAGGATTGGCCAGTTCCAAGAGATAAGACCCAAGTAAGAGCATTTTTGGGCTTGTGCTCTTACTATCGGCGATTCGTGAAAAACTTTGCGGATATTGCCAAACCCCTTCATAAACTTACTGAAGAGAAAAGACAATTCTGCTGGGATGAAAGTTGTGACATAGCATTTCAAGAGCTTAAAAGACGTCTATGCAACACACCTATCTTAGGGTATCCAGATACCGAAAATGAATTCATAGTTGACACAGACGCGAGTGATACTGGGCTTGGCGGTGTGTTATCCCAGCGGAAAGGTGATCAAGAGGTCGTCATTGCATATTTCAGTAAATCTTTGTCAAAACCGGAAAGAAATTATTGTGTCACAAGAAGGGAGCTACTGGCAGTAGTGAAGACACTGCAACATTTTAACAAATATCTGCTCGGGCGTAAATTCCACCTCCGAACTGACCACGCTGCACTAAAGTGGCTCTTACAATTCAAAAATCCTGAAGGACAAGTCGCGAGATGGATTGAGCTACTACAGGAATATGACTTCATGATTGAACATCGCAGTGGAAAATCACACGGTAACGCAGACGCATTATCAAGAAGACCTTGCCCTGAAGACTGCAAACACTGTGCCAATCAAGAAGTAAAGGAAGCTGTTCCTATAAAGACAATAAAGACGGACCTTAGCGTCGAATGGAAGGAAAGCCTACAGCAAGCACAGCAAGAGGATGCAGATATCAAACCAATTCTAGAGTGGATTAAAGCTGAGACTCCTAAGCCTCACTGGAGCGATGTTGCATCGATGAGTTCAACCACAAAGAGTTATTGGGCTCAATGGGATAGCTTAGTCATCCAGGATGGAGTCTTGTGCCGTAAATGGGAAAACGCTCGAGGAGACAGCTGTCATCTGCAAATGGTTGTCCCTAAAGCTAAGATACCAGTGGTTCTGCAGCTCTACCATAACGGATGTTCAGGAGGTCATATGGGAGTTAAGAAGACCTTGGTTAAGATAAGGGAGAGATTCTACTGGATTCATTGTCGTGATGATGTTGAGGACTGGTGTCGCAAGTGTACTAATTGTGCGGCCGTGAAGGGACCTCACACACGTAGCAGAGGTCCATTGAAATTGTACAATGTTGGGGCACCCTGGGAAAGAATTGCAATAGACGTAGCGGGACCATTTCCTGAAAGTGAAACCGGAAACAAGTACTTCATGGTTGTAATGGATTACTTCACTAAGTGGCCAGAAGTTTTCGCCATTCCCAACCAAGAGGCATCAACAGTTGCAGACAAATTAGTGCACGAAGTCTTCTGTCGTTTTGGAGTGCCTTTAGAAATTCACAGTGACCAAGGAAGAAATTTTGAGTCTCAAATATTTCAAGAGATGTGTCGAGTAATGGGTACTCACAAAACCAGAACCACCTCTTATCACCCACAATCTGACGGAATGGTGGAACGATTTAACCAAACACTAGAGAGGTATCTCGCAAAAGTCGTTGAAAGTAGGCAAAAAGATTGGGACAAACACATCCAACCGTTTCTTCTGTCATATCGAAGTGCAGTCCACGAAAGCACTTCAGTAACACCAGCTTTTGCAAACTTCGGAAGAGAACTACGATTGCCTGCAGACTTGATCACTGGAATACCCCCTGACACCCCGCAAAGTATAACGGAGTACGCTAATGACTTGCGGAACAAGATGAATGACATTTATGAGCATGTCAGACAATCGGGCCAGCAAATGTCTGAGAAGATGAAAACCCGATATGACCGGAAAGTGAACAATAAGGGCTTCGAAGAGTGTTCTCTAGTATGGCTCCATAATCCAGTTCGCAGTAAAGGGAGATCTCCAAAGCTACAAGCCAAGTGGGAAGGGCCATACCGGGTGGTGACAAAAATCAATGATGTTACCTACCGGATACAGAAGTGTCCAAGAGGCGCCCCAAAGATAGTTCACGTAGATCGATTGGCGCGATACTATGGAACTGATTATGCTCGGGACGAGCATGTCTTAGGAGGGGGCAGTGTTGCGCCTTCGAGAAAAATAGTCTAGAACAATCTACCAGTCGCGAGAATTGAATTGAAGGCGCCATCTAGTGTCAAGTAGCGCGCAACTGTGGAGTAACTCTGATATTCGACGCTAGATGGCGCTAGATTACTCACTCTGGTAATTTCTGTTTAGTGTAGAATGTTCTATCGAATATTATAGATCTTTCTAGGGATTTTAAAGCCATATATAAGCAGATTGGGTTACCCGTACGAGTCAGTATTGTTCACGATACAGCGGAGTTAACATCGAAGCGATCTTCTAGTGCGATTAACAAGTGACATAGCGAATTATTATTGTAAAAAGGGTTGCAAATAAACAGTGTGTTATTTTTTTGGTAATTAACCGACTATCTTTAATTATTTAATACCCGGCTCGTAACAATATTATTTTTCGATTACAGCCAAGAACTTGGCTAAAACTATTGCTTCTATTGAGCAAATTGAGACTACCCATAGTGACTTTGCCAATTCGTTGGCAGATATTTCTTTAGACATTTATAATAATTTAAATGACATACCTAATAAGTTATCTAATGAGATTGACATTTCAAATAATTTAAATTTACTGATAAGACAATAGAGACTACCTCTTGCACTATTAAATTGAACACCAATAAAAAGATCAATCATAGTAAATTTATCAAAAATAATAAGATAAATAATGTCAATTTGGTGCATCAAAACATTAGAGGAATGATGGGCAAAGACTTAGAGGTGGAACTGTTCATGAACTGCAATGCGATTGATATTTTTTGTATCACTGAACACTGGCTTAAACGGGATCAGTTCATGTTCAATTTTGATTACCACCAGGTAGGCAGCTCGTTCAGCAGAAGTACAGCAATACATGGTGGCACTATGATACTCATTAATAAGCAACTTAAGTTTAAAGAGCGCCATGACATTGTTAGTTTATCAGTTGAGCGAACTACAGAAATAGCCTGTATAGAACTAAAAGGTTTCATAGTATTATGTGTATACAGACCTCCTTCAGCCGTGTATGATTGTTTTGAACGTGTTATGGACGAAGTATTAGTTAAAGTAACAAGATCAAAAAAGAAGGTCATCATCTGTGGTGACTTTAATATTAACCTATTGGAAAATTCAAATATAGTTACCAAGTTCAAGGCACTTTTTCAATCATACAATCTGAAGAACTTGTTTTTGGAGCCTACACGAATCACTGCAACCACTGCCACATGTTTGGACAATATATTCACAGACATTGTAATTAAGGACAAGAAAATAATCAATGAATTAGATTCTGACCACTGTGGTCAATTAGTATCTTTCTGTGATAGGTATGAAAAGGTGGCAGAAAAAAGAATTGTGGTGATACCTAAAACCGCTAAGCGTTGTGGAAACTTTAAGGATAAACTTAAAGCTGTTTTTAATAGTTCAGTACTTTGTGTAGAGAGTAACCCTAACACTTATTATAATAGTTTTTTTGAAACTTTTTCTTCAACATTTAACACCATTTTTACACCTAAAACGATAGTGGTTAAAGGTAACGCCACATTTAGTGAATGGGCTACCCCTGGCTTACTCAAAAGTAGGAAAAGGTTATACGAGCTATACGATGAGAGAAATTATAATAAAAGTGAACAGTTTCATAATTATGTTAAAGAATACTCGAAGCTGTTTAGGAAACTTTGTAAATTGGCTAAGTCCCGTTTTATAAGTTCAAAGATTAAAAGTAGCGATGATAAGATAAAAACCACATGGAAAATTATTAATAGTGAAACTGGTAAAAATCAATACCGTGACAATGAATTTAATTTAAATATAAACAATAAATTTATCACATCAAATGCTGAGGTTGCTGCTGCATTTGAGAATTTTTTTACTAACATTCCTGTATCAACTACTAAATCTTTGAACTCCTCACCATGCCTTGCAGAATCAATTTTAAAAGAGAATGTTAGTAGGGTTGATAGTGAATTTAAGTTCCAATATGTTTCCCCCTTTGAAATTATTAAAGCCTTTAACACTATTAACGTTAAAAAAACAACCGATCTATGGGGAAACTCTGTATTAATTACTAAGACAATTATATCTGTAGTGGCTAATCAATTGTCTTTTACATTTAATCAATGTGTTGATAGTGGTGTATTTCCTGATCTTATGAAGTCTAGTAAAATTATTCTGTTATTCAAATCTGGTAGTACATCTGACCCAACTAACTTTAGACCTATCTCAGTACTACCAGTATTTAGCAAAATTTTTGAAAAAATTATGTATGATCAATTGCAAAGCTTCTTTAATAATAATAATTTATTACACAATAGACAATTTGGTTTTACAAGGGGTCGCTCCACAACTGATGCCAGTGTTGAGCTAGTAAAACATATATTTGATGCCTGGGAGGATGCCCACGATTCTCTAGGCATCTTTTGCGATTTATCTAAAGCATTTGATTGTGTTGTGCATGAAACGCTGATCAGGAAATTACAGCACTATGGTATCAGAAATAAAGCACTGGAACTTCTGGCTTCATATCTGTATAATAGAATTCAGCGAGTTGATATTAATGGTGAGCGTTCTCCAGGCTCTGTGGTAGAAATGGGCGTTCCGCAGGGTTCTATTCTCGGCCCTTTCTTATTTTTAGTATATATTAACGACTTACCTCACGTTGTCAAGGACAGTCTCGAAATTGTGTTGTTTGCAGATGATACATCACTATTATTTAGACTAAAACGGACACTTACTAATTTCACAGACGTAAACAGCGCCATTTCGAGAGTGGTTCATTGGTTTGACATCAACAATCTGCTTTTAAATGAACAAAAAACTAAGTGCATACGTTTCACAATGCCAAACGTCAAGCCAGTGAAAACTACAGTGGTAATTAAGGATGTCGGGTTAGATCTTGTGGACACTACGACATTTTTGGGTATAACACTAGACTCTAAGCTACAGTGGGGCCCACATATTGATAAATTATCGAGTAGACTCAGCTCAGCAGCATACGCAGTAAGAAAAATTCGAGAGTTGACTGATGTTGATACAGCACGACTTGTTTACTTCAGTTATTTTCATAGCATAATGTCGTACGGTATTCTACTGTGGGGGAATGCTGCCGACATTCAAACTATTTTTGTACTGCAAAAGAGAGCGATTCGAGCACTCTATAATTTGGGCAATCGTTGTTCATTAAGGCAGAAATTTAAAGAAATAAACATAATGACAGTGGCAAGTCAATATATCTATGAAAATGTAATGTATGTTCAGAAAAACAAAGATAGCTTTTTGAAAAGAAGTGATGTACATTCTTTAAATACCAGGAATAAAAATAAACTTGTAGTACCCGCCACTAGGCTCCAAAAGATAAACAAGTCTTTTCGAGGTCAATGTGTCTGATTTTATAATAAAATCCCAAATAATATTCAAGATTTAAGTATTAACAAATTTAAATCCGCAATAAAACGTGGATTGTGTAAGAAGGCCTACTATTCAATTTTGGATTATATAGAAGATCAAAATGCTTGGGATTAATTAACGCAGGCTATTTCTTAAGGAAAAATGTGGTGTTGGCTAGTGTGTTTTTTATTATTATTATTTTTTTTTCTATTTTTTATGCTACATTTCATTTTCTCTTTTATTCGATTTTTTTTTTCTTAATCTTGTTTTCTCTTCATTGTCCTTTTACCTTTTAGTACTTAATAACGGACATACTGGCACACATCAAAACAATGTTGTGGTACATGTAATAATGCCATCTATCTGTAATTTGCAAAAGAGTGGCCATGAGTTTGTTTGCCCTTTCTTCTCATAAGGCTCAACTCCTTGGAAATAGGCGGTTGTAGATCGGCACAGGCAAATACTCGTAATAGATTTTGTATGAGTTTAATTTTTATTAAGCTTATTTGCTTGCTATTTGACAAAACAGAGATTGTTGCTATTGTGTGTGTTGATCTATGACTTTAGAGTCTACATAAAAGACGATTTCAAACAATTTAAAAAATTTTATGAAATAAAGAGAGTTTGAGTTTTGACATATCAATACATGCACACAAACATTGAACACGAACAAACAAATACACAGCGACAAAATACACAACGAAGGTGTAACAATTATATATATTTGAGTATATATATACATTGTTGACATAGATAGGAATAAAAAACATACATAACACCGGACACATACATGAACACACACAGAATCACAAGTATCACGATCTCGCGTTGGATAACGATGGCTATGTGGGATGTCTTTGAGACGTTATAACTACAAGAAATAAAATAAAAAAATAGAAATTTTGACATATTAAATAAACTGTAAATAAAAACCATAAATACCAAGAAACAATATTGTGTAAGCTATATTATGTCAAAACTGCACTACATTAACATGAGAGAAAAGTAAATACATTGAGTAATAGGAATCGTTGAACATAAATAAAATTGTAAATAAAAGTAATATCAAATAAATTCGAACAAACTGCTTACCATGAAATATAACTATAGTAATAAAAAGAAGTAAACAATTAGACGAAATAAATAAACAAGAATTAAGAAAAAGATATGTAAATAATATGAAATAGATAAATTCCAGATGATATAAAAATAAGTAAAATAAAAAACCCTCAGGAGATAATAGAAAACAGTGAAAGGAATGACGAGGTATGAGGCACGTAGTGCGCAGACTCACACAAATAAGCGACACAAAGAACTAACCCGGAATGACAAGGTCCTGTCTCTTCATGGACGGGGAAAAGCAGAGAGGTCTACAGACCTCATTAAAAAAAAAAAAAAAAAAAAAAAAAAAAAAAAAAAAAAAAAAAAAAAAAAACCTAACCTAACCGGTGCGAAATTTTAATTGAAAACAGCTGCTAGTAACGTTGTTATTTGTTGGTATCATATTTGTAGACACTCCTGCGTCCCGTGGGAAGAAAATTACCTGAAAAATAAAGAAAAATTTTTAATTTCTGGACTTAGAATATTTTTTAAATTTCTAAACTACCAAATTTTCGAGGTTTTGTCGAATTATTCGATAACGCTTCGCCTCAAAGTTGACATAGTTACAGATATAGATAGCCCTCATCAAGGCCTATCTAATAACACCTCTTTTATATAGGTTGGATAAATAGAAGTTTCTAAATTTCTACATTCATTTTGACTTTCGGCATTTTTAAGGAATTCTTCAAGGCTTTTGGCTTATAACTCTTCGAAATTTATTTTCGAAATTTTTTATTATACATAATTAGATAGAACTCGTCAAGGCCTATCCTATCCTATAGGTTCCGCCTTACAAAAGGCGGAACCAGACGGGGCCGACACCGGGGTACGCGAGCGCCCCCTATGGCTGCTCGCGATTTTAGGCGGCAACATTTCCGTAGTGTCGCTGCCGCCATCGTTGGAGCGCACGCGTTTGCGGCTGTCGCTTGCGTCCAAGTCCATAGACTCCAATGCTGACGCATTAGAGCTACCACCCGCGCCATCCGACGAGTGGCTGGACCTGGAACGCGCACGCTCCGATGTTCTTCGGCTCCCAGCAGTCCGATTGACTACTGGGAGCCCCGCCGATCCGGGCGCCCCGGACGCAGACTCCTCCTCGGTAGAGGAGTCGTCTGCCCTCCGGAATTGCCCCTTGGCGTTCCTCCTTCCCTTTCCTTTCCTATCCCTCTCTCTCTCCTGTTCAGTTTCGTTGCCAATTGTCGCTTTTTTATTTAGATCGATCGTATTTATCATTTTATTCTTAGATTCAGTTGCCATAACATATCCCACGAGTATGGGGGAAATAAAAGTCCGTCCGGGCGGTGCCCCCTGCACCCGGATAAGCCTAAATACTGTGGAGGTCGGCCGGTATCCACAGGTTTTAACGACTTGGCTGTCGGGTGTTATAGACTATCCTTGTCACGTTCCGGCCAATTAAGGCAAGCCCTCCGGCCAACAGGTTCTCAAGATACCCTCCTGGAGCCACCAGTCAGGTCGTTGCTGAGCCCCTGTTGGTTACGGAATGCGACAGGGTGGCTAGCCCCGTCTCGCCGACGAGTGTCAGCCCCTGAATTAACAGTGGGCTGACCCGTCCCAGGTTCCTCTCGAACCTACTTGCACTCCAATACGCCCTCTGCTAGATCAGAGGGACGATTGGAGTGCTCTCCGCGGCAGTCTTTCCAGACTCCGCCAGGTATCCCATTTAGTCTGGGGTCTCACTCTGAACCTATCCGGCATGAGTGGCTCTACCGGCATAGCCCCAGAGATCATCGACCCACGCAAGCCCCACCACGACGACAACGTAGGGATACATTGGGGGGAACGTAACCTAACCTAACCTAACCTGGACCTGCAAAGGGTCAGAGTAGAGGACCAGTCTCCGCTCATACAGTGTACCAAGTGCCTAGTTTTTGGACACGGCCGAAAGTTCTGCACCGAGGGTGTGGACAGATGCAGCCACTGTGGGGGCCCGCACCTGCGCGAGAAATGCGCCGAATACAACAAGGGAGCGGAACCGCAGTGCTGCAATTGCCTGCACTCTAGGCTGCAGAACGCCAGCCATAATGCCTTTAGTTCTGAGTGCCCAACCCGAATAAAATGGGATTATTTGGCACGACAAAACACAGCATATTTGTGACTCACACACTCACGCACACACACGACACAGAAACACACACACACACACTGATTTGATAATTATATAATAAATATATATGCACAAATCAAAACACGCATACAAACATTAGACAAGTACACATAATTTTAGAATATTATCAGTAGAACTAAATTCAAACTGAAAATTTATTGTTAAAAAATTAATATTATAAATTAGAGAAAATTAATATAACAAATGTAAATAATTACAAAAAAGCAAAACAAACACGCAATACTAGACACATACACATAAACTAAACACAACAGTCTAAGAAAATCTTGCAGTAAGGAAATGTAATAAGTATACATATCTTAGTATATATATACTCATTGACAAAGAAAACAGCAAAATGACATAGAAAATAAAACACACAGAGTCACAAATAATATGATCTGACAGATTAAAGAATGGCAACAAAGAAGAAATATTGGAGAAATGAAAAATCGGAATCGTCCAGGCCCGAAATGCGCAATTCCGCGCATTTCGTAGGCCTGGCGATCCTAACACCATCCGCTTCCGCGAACATGCCTCTCAACTTCTCGGCAAATGCGTCTGCCGACTTTGCGCCTTCAGCCCCCGGGAACTCGAGAACTCGAGCTCCCGTCTGGGCAAGGCGCAATCTCACACCTGTAGTCCCGAAGGAGGCGAGACTAGCCCGGGCCCTTTTGAAAAGGGCCGCGTAGGATAGCCCGCCTTCAGCCGCCTCCGGCGACACGGTCACCACTACCGCCGCGGTTTTGGGCGGCTGCAGCTTCCGCGGCTTCTTCTTCGCGGTGGCACTTGCCACCGGTGGCGACTGCGGGGTAGAGGCCGCTTTTTCAGCAGCCTTCCTAGCCCGCCTTCGGGACTTTTTAGACCCCCCAACTTCCTGCCAACCCTCATTAGAGGGGGCAGAGGTAGAGGGTCCAGGTGCCGTCGTTGGAGTGGGGAGCAGAGGGGGCTCCGCTTCAGCTCTTGGCGTCGTCTTAGACGGCTGCCCAGGCTTCGTGGCAGGCGTCTTGGCCTTAGGCCCCTGTCGTGGCTTTTGGGCCGCCGCAGGAGCAGGCTTTGACGTCGCCGCGGCGGCGTAGGTCACTCGACCCCCCACCACAGGAAGCGGGGTCGGCGCCGAAGCGACCGTCTTTCGCTGGGCTCCAAGCGGCGGCCGAACGACAGGGGCCGGAGGCAGCCTCGCCTCGAGGCCGGCCAGACGCCCGTCCACCAGATTCCCCACTGCGATGAGGATCTGTTGGACGAGGTCCTCCGAAACCCCAGGGACAGTGGGGGCCGGCTGCGACGCAGACTGGGCTGGCCGCGACGCAGACGGGGCCGGCCGAGACGCAGACCGGTCCGGCGGCAACACCGACGGGGCCAGCCGCGACGCAGACGGGGCCGGGGCCGAGGCCTCGTGCCCAGGACGCTCCGCCCGAAATTGGGCGAACTGAGCGCTAAACTCAGCCACCTGCCCCGTCAAGCGGTCGTTGGCTGCCCGTAGGCGAGCCACGTCCCCTATTAAGGACTGTACGACTCCACCCAGTGTGGAGGAGGAGTCCTTA
The DNA here is from genome assembly GCA_949125395.1 of Diaphora mendica. Taxonomy (NCBI): domain Eukaryota; kingdom Metazoa; phylum Arthropoda; class Insecta; order Lepidoptera; family Erebidae; genus Diaphora; species Diaphora mendica. Next base: position 24,796,418 of record OX421327.1, on the reverse strand, counting down.
AGGGCCCTTACAAAGGAGCCCTTAAGGTTCACCGACTTGGTGGCCACCTTGTTAATTATGGCCACCGCAGCCTGCGCCCTCTTCTGCAAGGAGGCCGGTGTTTGGGGCACTGAATCCCCATCCACCGGCTCCCCGATCTTCAGCAGGAGACCGGAAATCTCCTCCTCGGCCTGAGTCTCGCCGTCCGTCCTGGCTCGCCTATATGATTCCGCCTTATTAAAGGCGGAACCTGATGGGGCCGACACCGGGGTACGTGAGCGCCCCCTCTGGCTACTCGTGATTTTAGGCGGCAGCATTTCGCGTGTATCGCTGCCGCCATCGTTGGAGCGCACGCGTTTGCGGCTGTCGCTTGCGTCCAAGTCCATAGACTCCAATGCTGACGCATTAGAGCTACCACCCGCGCCATCCGACGAGTGGCTGGACCTGGAGCGCGTACGCTCCGATGTTCTTCGGCTCCCAGCAGTCCGATTGACTACTGGGAGCCCCGCCGATCCGGGCGCCCCGGACGCAGTCTCCTCCTCGGTAGAGGAGTCGTCTGCCCTCCGGAACTGCCCCTTGGCGTTCCTCTTTCCCTTCCGTTTTGCTTCTTTGTCGTTGCCGTTGTTCTTGCCAGTTTTCGTTGATTTAGTCCGATCGTATTCATTTTCAGTATTTAATTTAACAATATCCATGTGATTCCCACGAGTGTGGGGGAAATAAAAAGTCCGTCCGGGCGGTGCCCCCTGCACCCGGATAAGCCTAAATACTGTGGAGGTCGGCCGGTATCCACAGGTTTTAACGACTTGGCTGTCGGGTTTTATAGACTGTCCTTGTCATGGGCCGGCCAATTAAGGCAAGCCCTCCGGCCAACAGGTTCTCAGCATACCCTCCTGGAGCCACCAGTCAGGTCGTTGCTGAGCCCCTGTTGGTTACGGAATGCGACAGGGTGGCTAGCCCTGTCCCACCGACGGTTGTCAGCCCCTGAGTTAACAGTGGGCTAACCCGTCCCAGGTTCCTCTCGAACCTACTCGCACTCCGAAACGCCCTCTGCTAAATCAGAGGGACGCTTGGAGTGCAGTCCGCGGCAGTCTTTTCAGACTCCGCCTGGTATCCCATTTAGTCTGGAGTCTCCCTCTGGACCTATCCGGCATGAGTGGCTCTACCGGCATAGCCCCAGAGATCATCGACCCACGCAAGCCCCACCACGACGAAAACGTAGGGATACATTGGGGGGTAACCTTTTTTTTTTTTTTTTTTTTACTTGTGGAAATCCCCTCGGACCGTCACCCGCGCCGGGGCTTGCGGCGGGGCGGTGTGTCGGACTCGAACCGACTAAAACCACACGGTGTGCCACTCTGCGCCTGTAAAGGGAGGAGTCCGGGAACTGCTGTTATTACGCCGTCCAGACCCCTCCCAGCGCTTGCCCGCACAGAAGCGGGCACCCTCTCCAAAGCCTCTCCATTTAGGCGACGTACGGCACACACGTAACGTCGCCTCCTCGCGGGCGGCCACTAGAGCGGATGGAAGGGAAAGCCCGTCCCGACCATCCGCGGCCACACTCAGGGCGGCATGAGGCGCAGGTGAGCGCGCCTCCGCTGCCCGGTTCGCCGGCGACGGATCGGGTCCGAGTGGAGGTCGTCCTCCCGGGCCTTCTCCGCCACCTCCTTCTGCGAGATTACATCTTCGCAGAAGGTTGCGACCGCGGTAAAACTGCTGTCGCTACCGGCCATGGAGCGTATGACGGCCGGTAGCGAGAGATCTCCTCCGATGACTGCAGTGAGGGCCCGGCGCTGCGACGCCCATGCGGGGCAGATCGCCAGCGTATGCTGGGCCGAGTCTTCACTGCAGTCGCAGTGGTGGCAGGCGGGACTCAATTCCCTCCTAGCGACCGAGTGCAGGTACTTCCCGAAGCAACCATGCCCGGAAAGGACCTGCGTCAGTCGGAAGGAAAGGGTCCCGTGCTGCCGCCCTGCCCACTCGAGGATGACCGGCTGGAGAGCCTCCACGGCGGCAAAGCCAGCGCGTGGAGTCCCCAGCCGGAACGACCAGCGAGCCATCGTGGCTCGACGGGCGGCTTCACGCCACTCGCGTACCTCTTCGGGCGGAGGGCGATACCCATACTCCGCCCGGTATTCAGCCACCCGTCGATAAACTTCGGCGAGCACTTCCGCCTCCAAATCCCACGGGGGTGTTCCGGCCAACGCACACGCCGCTTCGGTCGACACCGTGCGGTAACCACGTATCGCTCTGACCGCCAGTACCCTCTGAGGCCGCCAGAGGCGCGCCTTGTTCTGGGCGGTCAGAGCCGCGACCCACACCGGTGCGCCGTACAGCGCCATTGACCGGACAACCCCCGTGTACAGCTGTCTCGTTGCGACGCTGGCTCCACCCAAATTAGGCAAAAGTCGCCCAAGGGCAGAGGCAGCGTCGACCAGCTTGGGAGCAAGCTGTCGGAAGTGCTCGTCGAAGAGCCACCTACCGTCGAGGATCAGACCCAGATATTTCATCTGGGCCCGAACCGGTACGAGGACCGAGTTGACCTCTATGGAGGCGCCGGGGGGCGGACCACGACGGGGCCCATGAAATAACAGGGCCTCCGTCTTGTCCAGGGCCACCCGTAGGCCCAGCGCCTCGATGCGCCCGACCACCAGAGAAACACCCGTGGTGGCCAGGCGCGCCGCCTCTTGGAAGTTCACCCCCCGGGCTGTGACCAATGTGTCATCGGCGTAACAAATTACGCCCAGCCCGGGGGGGAGACGACCTCGTAGGACCCAGTCGTATCCCACGTTCCACAGGAGTGGTCCAAGGACAGACCCCTGTGGAACGCCGCACGACATGGGTCGCCGTCTCAAGACGCCCTCTCGGTCCTCGTACACGACGGTACGCTCCTCCAAATAGTCTGCCACTAGCCGCCTCAGGTACTCTGGCACCCCGTGGTACTGGAGTGCTTCCCCGATGCAGCTGAATGGCAGACTATTGAATGCGTTGGCGATGTCTAAAGACACCGCCAACAGCACGCCGCCACAGCACACTGCCTCTTCGGTCACGGCCCTAAGGCGCATCACGGCATCGACCGTCGAACGCCCCTCTCGGAGTCCGAACTGGGCGTCCGACAGGTCGGGCCCCACCTCACTGAGGTGCCGGACGACGCGGGCAGAGATTATCCTTTCGAACAACTTGCCCGCCTCATCCAGCAACACGATGGGCCTATAGGCCGCGACCGAATCGGCAGGCCGTCCCGGCTTCTGCAACAGGACCAGCTTCCCGCATTTCCAGCACTCAGGGAAGTGTCCGGACGCTAGGCTAGCATCCAACTCTCCCCTGAGGCGGTCCGACATATGGTCGAGGGCTCGGGCCATCACTCGGGGTGGTACCCCGTCCGGCCCGGGGGCGGTGTTCTTGGAACGGATCCGCAGAACAGCCGCCCCTACCTCCGATTCCCTCACGGGTGGAGCATCCTCCTCTCTACCCCCGTCGTCTCTGACCGAGTAGGCCATCGACGGGGGTGTGTGCTCTGCCCGCTGAGGGAAAAGGCCCTCGACCACTTCCTGCAGGAAGCTGGGCTGGAGAGTCTCGGTAAGGGGGGGGCCCGCCGTGCGGAGCTTTTGACGCACCGCACGATACGGGCGACCCCAGGGGTCACGATCGAGACTCTCCAGCATCTCCTTTCTCTTCGCGTCCTTGGCGCGGCAAATGGCCAGCTTCAGAGTTTTCCGCGCTTCGCGGTACTCCTCATGAAGCTGGTCATCCTCACCGTTTCCGCGGTGACGTCGCCGGCTACGGGTGTAGGACCTCCGGGCACGGGTACAGGCCGCACGGAGGTCCGCTAGCTCCTGGGACCACCAGTAGACCTCCTTCCGAGGAGGCCGACGACTCCGGATGCGGGGCATGGCCGTATCGCAAATCTGCGTAATCGCATCGCGAAAACGGCCAGCCCCCACGTCCACGTCGACCTCCTCGGCCGAGGCCTGCGGAGACAGCCAAGAATGAATAATGGCTGCCTCCTCCAGCAGGTCCCTGTCGAGCTTGGCGACAGCCCACCGCGGAAAGCGGGATGATTGCCGCGCCGTGTGACCCCTACTGGGGCCCTGGGACCGGGAGAGCTCAAATCGGATATACAAATGATCCGAGAGCGTCTCGACCTCTTCCAGGACACACCAGTTCCTTACTCGTGCAGCAACAGCAGGGCTAGCGAACGAAAGGTCCACTATCGACCCGCCCTGCTGTCGCACGCAGGTGTTGGTGGAGCCTCTGTTCAGCAAACAGAGGCCCACCGAAGCCGCCCACTCCACTACGGCTTCGCCCTTGGCGTCCGTCCCGGGGGACCCCCACGCAATGGACTTTGCGTTGAAGTCCCCCAGCACGAGGACGTGCCCAGACGCTAGTCGCCGTATCGAGGTCTCCAAGGTGTTGAGGAAGACCTCGAAGTCACTCAGACTCCGGTTGGGGGAGAAGTATACACCGTAAACGGTGACCCCCCCCCAATCGGCGGCAACATATCCAGTACCCTTGTCTCTTAGCGACAAGGGCGGGGAATGAGCCGCCGTGGAGCTGACGACTGCCACGGAGCCGTCCCGGTCACCCATCCAGTTTGGACGGGGAGGAACATAATAAGGCTCCGCGACTACGGCAACACCTATCGACCACTGCGCCATGGTTTGCAGGAATAAATCCTGCGCCGCGGCACAGTGGTTCAGGTTCGTCTGGACCAGGAGGCTGGAGACTTGATCCATTAATGGATCGTCTCTACAGCCTCCTCCATGGGCGTCGGCGTCGACGCACGAGCAACGTCGGAGGCAGCCTGGATCGACGGCCAACCTAACCTTTTTTTTTTTTTTTTAACGTGTGGAAATCCCCTCGGACCGTCACCCCACCGGGGCTTGCGGCGGGGCGGTGTGTCGGACTCGAACCGACTAAAACCACACGGTGTGCCACTCTGCGCCTGTGAAGGGAGGAGTCCGGGAACTGCAGTTATTAACACATCCGGACCCCTCCCAGCGCCTGCCCGCACAGAAGCGGGCACCATCTGCTGGTAGACTCTCAATTAGGCGACGTACGGCACACGCGTACGTCGCCCCCTCGCGGGAGGCCACTAGAGCGGATGGAGGGGAAAGCCCGTCCCGACCATCCGCGGCCACACTCAGGGCGGCATGAGGCGCTGATAGGCGCGCCTCCGCCGCCCGGTTCGCCGGCGGCGGATTGGGTCCGAGTGGACATCGTCCTCCCGGGCCTTCTCCGCCACCTCCTTCTGCGAGATTACATCTTCGCAGAAGGTTGCGACCGCGGTAAAACTGCTATCGCTACCGGCCATGGAGCGTATGACGGCCGGTAGCGAGAGATCTCCTCCGATGACTGCAGTGAGGGCCCGGCGCTGCGACGCCCATGCAGGGCAGATCGCCAGCGTATGCTGGGCCGAGTCCTCACTGCAGTCGCAGTGGTGGCAGGCGGGACTCAATTCCCTCCTAGCGACCGAGTGCAGGTACTTCCCGAAGCAACCATGCCCGGAAAGGACCTGCGTCAGTCGGAAGGAAAGGGTCCCGTGCTGCCGCCCTGCCCACTCGAGGATGACCGGCTGGAGAGCCTCCACGGCGGCAAAGCCAGCGCGTGGAGTCCCCAGCCGGAACGACCAGCGAGCCATCGTGGCTCGACGGGCGGCTTCACGCCACTCGCGTACCTCTTCGGGCGGAGGGCGATACCCATACTCCGCCCGGTATTCAGCCACCCGTCGATAAACTTCGGCGAGCACTTCCGCCTCCAAATCCCACGGGGGTGTTCCGGCCAAGGCGCACGCCGCCTCGGTCGACACCGTGCGGTATCCGCGTATGGCTCTGACTGCCAATACCCTCTGAGGTCGCCAGAGGCGGGCCTTATTTAGGGCAGTCAGAGCCGCCACCCACACCGGTGCACCATACAGCGCCATCGACCGGACAACCCCCGTGTACAGGAGTCGCGTTGCGACGCTGGCTCCACCCAAATTGGGCAAAAGTCGCCCAAGGGCGGAGGCAGCGTCGACCAGCTTCGGACCAAGCTGTCGGAAGTGCTCGTCGAAGAGCCACCTACCGTCAAGGATCAGGCCCAGATACCTCATCTGGGCCCGAACCGGTACGAGGACCGAGTTGACCACTATGGAGGCGCCGGGGGGCGGACCACGACGGGGCCCATGAAATAGTAGGGCCTCCGTCTTGTCCAGGGCCACCCGTAAGCCCAGCGCCTCGATGCGCCCGACCACCAGAGAAACACCCCAGGTGGCCAGGCGCGCCGCCTCTTGGAAGTTCGCCCCCCGGGCTGTGACAAGTGTGTCATCGGCGTAGCAAATTACGCCCAGCCCGGGAGGCAGACGACTTCGAAGGACCCAGTCGTACCCCACGTTCCACAGGAGTGGTCCAAGGACAGACCCCTGCGGAACGCCGCACGACATGGGTCGCCGTCTCCAGACGCCCTCTCGGTCCTCGTACACGACGGTACGCTCCTCTAAATAGTCTGCCACTAGCCGCCTCAGGTACTCTGGCACCCCGTGGTAGTGGAGTGCTTCCCTGATGCAGCTAAATGGCAGACTATTGAAGGCATTGGCGATGTCCAGGGACACCGCCAACACCACGCCGCCACAGCTTACCGCCTCTTCGGTCACGGCCCTAAGGCGCATCACGGCATCGACCGTCGAACGCCCCTCTCGGAACCCGAATTGGGCGTCCGACAGGTCGGGGCCCACCTCGCTGAGGTGCCGGACGATGCGGGCAGAGAGTATCCTCTCAAAAAGTTTACCCGCCTCGTCCAGCAACACGATGGGCCTATAGGCCGCGACCGAATCTGCAGGCCGTCCCGGCTTTCTCAACAGGACCAGCTTCCCGCATTTCCAGCACTCAGGGAAGCGTCCGGACGCCAGGCTAGCGTCCAACACCTCATCGATAACAGAGTGCCCTCCAAAAAAAATTTTCAAAATATCTTCAATGTACAGAATTTGACCTGTTACATTTTTATTATAAGTACGTTCTACGATTATTCCACGATATATTAGTCAAAGTGTTATTAATTACGCATGGCTTCCAAAAGATGTCGCTACGTGTTGTATTTCGTAATGATAAATACTTTATATTTTTTTTTCCAATAGATAGAGAGATTGTGATAAATTAAATAATTAATGCTACAATCTTCAGAGTATCTCCTTTCTAACAAAAAAAGAATTATTGCAATCGGACTACTCGTTAATGAATTACAATTAATTACACATTTTGACTTTCATCCCCCCTCACAGGGAAACCGTCCGGAATTTCGGAATAAAAAGTATCCTATGTCCTACCTCGGAGTATGAACTCAAATCATGCCAATTTCATTTGAATCCATTCAGTAGTTTCGGCGTGATGCGCGGCCAAGATACAGACAGACAGACAAAAATGAAAAAAGAAATAGTTTTGGTTTCAGTATCGATAACAGAGTGCCCTCCAAAAAAAATTTTCAAAATATCTTCAATGTACAGAATTTGACCTGTTACATTTTTATTATAAGTACTAGCTGACCCGGCGAACTTCGTACCGCCATATTTACATATCTGTCTCAGCTTCACACAGGCAGTGTACAGTCGCGGACAAAAAAAAATACTTTTCCCGTTATCTTTCTTTTTTTTTCTTTCCAGCAAAAAAAGAATGAATGAAATCGGACCATGTGTTATTGAATTACAACTATGTACATATTTTGACTTTCAACCCCTCCCCCCAGGAAACCGTGCTGAATATCGGGATAAAAAGTATCCTATGTCCTACCTCGTAGTATGAACTCAAATCATGCCAAGTTTCATTTCAATCCGTTCAGTAGTTTCGACGTGATGCGCGGCCAAGATACAGACAGACAGACAGACAGACAGACGGACAGACAGACAGACAGACAAAAATGAAAAAAATTACAGTTTTGGGTTCAGTATCGATTATAGAGAGCCCTCCAAAAAAATTTTCAAAATATCTTTAATGTACAGAATTGGACCTGTTACATTTTTATTATAAGTATAGATAGATAGATTCATTATAAGTATAGATAGATTCAATAACACATAATCCGATTTCATTCATTCTTTTTTTGCTAGAAAGAAAAAAAAAAAAAGATAACGGAAAAAGACTTTTTTTGGCCGTGACTGTACACTGCCTGTGGGAAGCTGAGACAGAAATGTGAATATGGCGGTACGAAGTTCGCCGGGTCAGCTAGTATTATATAATATCACTGCGGTTGGTTTATTTCGTGTTATGTTGCTATAAAGTGGTAACTAGACAGTGACGTCAAATCGAGCCACTCTCGGAATGTGAGATCTTGTTTTCTTAGACCATGAATATGTCAACAGCCGGCCGCGCAGGCGTATTGAAATACGTCAAGGAAGATTCGTTGCCTTGGACACGAAGATTTGTTATCTATCTACATCTACACTAATATTATAAAGAGGAAAACTTTGTTTGGTTGTAATGAATAGGCTTAAAAACTACTGGATCGTTTTTAAAAATTCTTTCACCATTCGAAACCTACACTATCCACGACTAACATAGGCTAAATTTTATTTTGGAAAAAAGTAGGGTTCCGTAAGATATTTGGGTTTTTCGGACACAAGGTGTTCACTCCTCCCACCAATGATAGCGATCACCTTGATGAAGTTTATAATACCTATGGCCCATAGATAGGCATACAATCACTACGCTATTGGTCCATTGGCGAGAAGAATGAGCTACGGCGATTCACCGTATTCTTAGTCTAAACTAAAATCATTAAGCACTTACTGGAGTGTGTGGCTTCAATGTTTTCAATGTTCTCGGCGTTCCAAGAGATATCTCTTGGGTAGAATCTTCTCTGCTCTGCTTCTTCACACAAACATAAACTCCTAAAGTGCTGTACAACTTCCAAGGTATTCGAATTACAACAACTCGCTTCAGCTAACGCGGAACGCGCCTACAAAACTCGCGAGTCCACGACCTAACACAATACGGTTTATCACTAAAGAGACCGCGGGTCGATGGACAATACAATTAGCTTACTATCCATTAATTTTAACAATAACAAATAAAAATCGTCGGCCGGTTTCAACACGCGTCTTTTAAGTTCTTTTTTTACATATTAACCTCAAACGTCAAAACTTCAAACACGCACCAGAGACAATCAAAATGTTGCCAGTACAATGACGTTCGAAATCCAACACAAGGTGTAAAAAATCAACCAGAAAAGCAGAAAAGTTACTTATTTTGCGTACGCTGCCTAAACTATATAAAAAAAAATTACTTCGTTTAAAAAAACCGACTTCAAAAACTAAAAAGTATAAAATAACTTAATTTGTATGTCCTACTTATTCATAGGTTTGAAGTCAGTGCCAAGCCAAATGTAATAGTAGGTACCACACTCGCTATATTTCGAGACGAACGTCAACGACACGTCACCGCCGCTTCGGTTGTTTTGTTCAACGCGAAGAGCAGCTATCCCGCTCAAGGTCACGCGCGGCGAGTGCGGTACCTACTATTACATTTTGGTTTGGCACCGACTTCAAACCTGTGAATAGGTAGCACATACAAATTAAGTTATTTTATACTTTTTAGTTTCAAAATCGGTCCACAATTGACGGAGTAATCAATGTACAATCAGTGTAATAAAAAAAAACATACCGATGAAATTGAGAACCTTCTTCTTATGGAAGTCGGTTAAAAAGATAGAACCATAAAATGTTCTAATTAATTGTAGATCTTATAAATATCGACATAAAAGTCCGCGAAACACTATACCTATCTATGTCGAGTGAGGCACAACAACCATTTTTACCCGACTACGGCAAAGCCAAAGCATGTATGTATGTTCATCTGTTCCCTCATAGCTCCTTAACTACTTATTAGAACTGGACAAATGAGGTATCGTTAGAAGCGTCTTGATCGTCCGCTGGTTATAGGCTATATGACGTGTCACTGAATCTAATGTGGCGCCCTCTAGCCGACATAAAGTACCGTCTCAAAAAATAAATTTGAGATAAATATGCCGTGTCATTCGAAAGGGCGTTACTTGTACATTTCAAAAATATATATACTATTAGCATTTTCTCGTGACTTTGTCAGTATTTATTCGATAACTGTGATATTTCTAAGGGGCACCAAAACATTTTAAATAAAAAAAAGTAAAAACTAAAACCCAACTACGACAAAAAACGACGCTGAAAAAGTATGAAACAAGTTTCAAAAGCCGTAGTCACGCGTTGCTAATGTGTTATGGTACATTTCTACGTCAGCGTTTTCAGCGTCGTTTTTTGTCGTAGTTGGGTTTTAGTTTTTACTTTATTTTATTTTATTTATAAATCTTGAATTTTTTTTGGAGTACATTTAAACGCATTTATTTTATTCATGCTATTAATCCTTATCAAAATAAATTATTTCATCACTAAGTACAGCTTATGTAGATAATATTTGGTCTTTGAATGATTAAAATTGGACGTTTGGCAGGGCCGGACCGTGAGTTTAGGGGGCCCTGGGCTAATACTACTTAGGGGCCCACCAAATACTTTTTTTTAAAGACAACTCCCGCATTAGGAATATACATCCTGTGTAGAGGGGGACTCTATAAACAAACATGTAACGAACACAAAGAACACTCAGACTTATAACAACAATTTGTGGATCACACAAAGTGTGGTCCCATGTGGGATTTGAACCCACAATACTTGGCGATATGAAAAGTGGCGTAGCGACTGCTTAAACCAATAGATCTGGCAATCATCAATCAAACAATTACTCAAATATGTAGGATAAAAATTAAACAATAAAATATTTAATTTGTATTTTTATATTTATCCCTTAGGGCTTAGTGTTAATAAGTACAATCGTAACTAAATTGACAAATGATAAAGCAAACTTTCTGCACTTTCCTTTGTCAAATTTAATTTAATTTGCTTCTCACATTCTAAATTCTTAGTTAAATCAACACTTATGGATAAAACGGTTAAAAGCCTTTATATGCCATCGCTCGGCTTAACAACTTGTGATTAGTATGGTTAAATATAATTTTAAGATTGTATAACAATTCGGAAATACGTCAACAAGCTTCTTTTCATAAATAACCGCAAAAATGTCTACGCAAGATGAATAGGGCTCTGTCGAATGAAGCAAATAAGTTTTTAATTAGATGCATTCATTGACTAAATATTCATCCACATTATCGGGATATTAGTCGATAACCTTACGTGTTCTTTCTAAATCAATGTGTTGCACGATATTTTCTTGCAAAACCAAAAAAAAAAAAACTTATTTCTACATGTCCCATAAACTTGACTTCTTTGATTTAAATCCGTATTCAGTTTATTAAGTGCAACGTTTAGCGTGTCTATTTTAAACTTTTCTGCGCCATTTAGTGCAACAGTCTCTGCACAATTATCAGATACAGTTATAGTAATGTGTCTGTAGTTTATACTTAGTTTTTGCGCTTTTTATTTGTAATCCTTTAGCTTCTGATCTCTTTTAATGACACAATTAACTTATATCGTACACAACCAGGACTCTGTATTTTTTATTAACTGAATTAAATCTTTCAATAATTTCTTCCCAATAAAACTTTACGATTTCGGTTCTAACCTTCACAGATTCTTCACCAACTTGGTTAAGAGAATGCGCAGCACATGGCACGTAATCCGCAGATTTATTTTTTTGTTCTAGTATTGCTTCTACACCATTATAAAGACCCGCAATATTATTAGTGTTGTTGTTCGACTGTCTCCATTTTTTTGAGTGGAAATTCCCCCTAATACCACTGACTGGTGGCATGTCGGACTTAAAACGACTAAAACCGCACGCCGCCTCGGGTACCAGGAGCCGGGAAACCAGGTGCAGCCTCGAAAGGAAATCCCTGGAACCTCGACGTACCACGGGCCACCTAGGTTTTGTAGATGGCTCCCTCCTGAGCACGAACCCCGATGTTCTCTTGCTACAAAAAAGCGCTTGCGCCTCCACTCCGGCCTGCTTCTGCTAGGGTGACAGGTGGCCTCATCTGCTAGGCTGACAGGTGGCCTCATCTGCTAGGCTGACAGGTGGCCTCATCTGCCAGCACCAGGCTTGCGCTTATGGAGGACGGAGATCAGTCTGTGACCACCGGCACCTGAGTCGTTTGCGGTACTGAGCTCATTCCCGGGCCTGGCGGACCAGGAGAGTTCTAAACCTGTCCCGGTCCCACTCTGCCGTCTCCTGCACGAGCATAACTTGATCGCAGAGAGAGACTGCGGATTTCTACGCACTCTCGCTTCGTAACATGGCCGCAATCATGTTACTGAGTGAGAGAACCCCCACTGCGATGGCCGCCACGAGATCGCGCCACGGCTCCCCCCAGGCCGGACATTCTGCCAGTGTGTGGAGCGCCGTGTCCACGGTCTAGCAACCATTGCAGGCACTTAGGCGTTGGCTCCTTACGGATCAGACACAGGTGATCACCGAAGCATCTTTTTCCAGTGATCACCTGCGTCAGCCGGTATGAGCGGCTCCCATGATGCGTCTCAAGCTAATCCTCCATAACGAGTATTACCACCGCAATAACAGCGTGCCCAGCGCTCGGTTGCCCAAGTCGTTCTTCCATCCCTCCTGACATCCCATGACCTGGCGGAGTTGGAATTTCTGATCTTCGATTTCTCGAATCCCAGGAGACCTTCCCAACTTCCGCGCCTCCTTGAGACACTGATAAAGAGCCGCAAGGTCTCTTGCCTCAAGGTCCCATGGTGGAGTTCCGGCCAGAAGACTTGCCACCTCAAAAGAGATCGTGCGGTATCCCTTTATGATCCTGATGGCCAGCACTCGTTTCGGTCGTCGCAATAGCGCGATAGTGCTGGCCCTCAGGGCCTCCGCCCATACTGGGGCCCCATAAAGGGCCATGGACGCACGACCGTTTGACTGTTATCCAGTGGAAATCCATTTTCTTCAATATATAAATATAATATACATCTTTCGTACACTTTTCACCGAAAACAGTATCGAAATACGATAGATAACTGATCATTATGAGAAAGATCTGGGACTGACAACAGAACCGCAAAAAAGAACAAAATTACGCTAGGTGATAAGCGGCGGGAATTCCCCCGTATTATAGACTCACCCATAGACTCACTCACATTTTTTTGGTTTTAGCCTAGCCTGGTAGCAAGATATATGAGCCAAATATGCTCACTCTCGAACGAAAAAATATTTGATGGTGGTGATGATTAGTGGAAAATAGTTATTATATTATCACATGGTATTTAGAAATACTTTAAGTATTAAGGTTAATCACGTAAGAGGAATAAATAATATGTTATATTATTTACTATGTGAGCAAAATCGTTATTAAAATATTAAATCGTAACGTGTAAAATTGTTGAAGCAGTACCTACAACTCTAGAAAATTAAGTAAACGTACTGTCGTCCGTAAATAATCGATGGGGAAATCCCCGTTCCGTTTGACACTCATTATCGTCTATTTTTACTTTAACTTGACTTAGCTGGGGGCCCCTGGAATCCACGGGGCCCTGGGCTTAAGCCCAAAAAGCCATATGGTAGATCCAGCCCTGACGTTTGGTTTTGAAGTAATGGCGAAATTTAAATATTACGATTTATTAAAATATTACGATTTCTGCTGCACGGCCCGTTGCGAAGTGAGCGTCACCAAGGCGGGGGTGCGCGTGCGGGAGGGGAGTTTAGATCTATGAGTAAGGTACCCGCGCGGCTCAGACGCGAGGTCGGCTCACTACGCACAAGGGCGGATCCAGCTTTGGCGCCAGGGGGGGTCGTATAGTCGTGGTCAAGTCACACAACAATTTAATTTTGTTAATCTATACTAATATTATAAAGCTGCAGAGTTTGTTTGTTTGTTTGTTTTTCAGTGTTAGATAGCCCGTTTATCGAGGAAGTTTATCGAGTTTATCTATATCATCACGCTATGACCAATAGGAGCGAAGTACCAATGAAGAATGTTTCAAAAACGGGGGGGCAACTATTACGCTACGGGCAATAGGAGACGCAAACGACGTTGCGTGGGTCATCTATACTAATATATAAAGCTGAAGAGTTTGTTTGTTTGAACGCGCTAATATCAGGAACTACTGGTCCAATTTGAAAAAGTTCTTTCAGTGTTAGATAGCCCGTTTATCGAAGAAGTTTATCGAGTTTATCTATATCATCACGCTATGACCAATAGGAGCGGAGTACCAATGAAGAATGTTTCAAAAACGGGGGGAAATTATTACGCTACGGGCAATAGGAGACGCAAACAACGTTGCGTGGGTCATCTATACTAATATATAAAGCGGAAGAGTTTGTTTGTTTGAACGCGCTAATCTCAGGAACTACTGGTCCAATTTGAAAAAGTTCTTTCAGTGTTAGATAACCCGTTTATCGAGTTTATCTATATCATCACGCTATGACCAATAGGAGCGGAGTACCAATGAAGAATGTTTCAAAAACGGGGGAAAATTATTAAGCTACGGGCAATAGGAGAAGCAAACGACGTTGCGTGGGTCATCTATACTAATATATAAAGCTGAACAGTTTGTTTGTTTGAACGCGCTAATCTCAGGAACTACTAGTCCAATTTGAAAAAGTTCTTTCAGTGTTAGATAGCCCGTTTATCGAGGAAGTTTATCGAGTTTATCTATATCATCACGCTATGACCAATAGGAGCGAAGTACCAATGAAGAATGTTTCAAAAACGGGGGGCAACTATTACGCTACGGGCAATAGGAGACGCAAACGACGTTGCGTGGGTCATCTATACTAATATATAAAGCTGAAGAGTTTGTTTGTTTGAACGCGCTAATCTCAGGAACTACTGGTCCAATTTGAAAAAGTTCTTTCAGTGTTAGATAGCCCGTTTATCGAGGAAGTTTATCGAGTTTATCTATATCATCACGCTATGACCAATAGGAGCGGAGTACCAATGAAGAATGTTAAAAAACGGGGGGCAACTATTACGCTTCGGGCAATAGGAGACGCAAACGACGTTGCGTGGGTCAGCTAGTAAATAAATACAGATAAAAAGTTGGTATTTTAATAATGTATGTAAGTGTAATAATGTAAGTACCCCTAATGTGCTTGGTTTTCCCGGGCTGTTTCCACAATTGAGCGTGGACGCCCAGGCTGCTCCTCGTGTTCTTTGGGGGGAGGGCAAAATTGCGCTCAATTATACCCCGGGTAAGAACAGTATTAACATGGCACCCCCTACTACCTGGTCGTGGACCCTTGCATCATCAGGGGATTGTATACTAATTCTGTCCATCGCCACCTCGAGACTGCATAGCGAGCCTTGCTTTTATTGACCGAGACGCAGATATCGTCTCCAGCGAACACTCCTATCTCACTCACCCTGGGTAAGGACTAGAACACTCCTTCATGTCTAAGGCCGGAGAAACGTGTACGTTTGAGACGATATCAGTTTTCGTCGTCTCAGCAATCTTGAAGGTAGGGACTTGCTACGGCTCCTTGTAGGCGACCTTGTGAGCGACGACCACCTCCGCGTCTATGCGTGCCTCTATAGATTCCATAGCGGTGATGCCGAAACTGACCGACTCATTGACCACATCCAGATGGCTACAGACTTCGTGCAGCAGCAGATAACGTCCGCAGAGATCGTCTTACTAGGTGATTTTAACGTCCACCACGCCGACTGGCTTAGTAATAAAACGGATCATGCGGGGAGATGTGTTCTCGACCTCGCACTGGTATATGGCCTGACACAACTTGTCACCACGCCCACGCTAGTCTCAAATGTGGAGGGTCAGAGTTTTTCGTTGTTGGACTGTTCTTACCCCGTATCCGTAGACACTCCTCTTAACTGCCGAGACCATTGCCTTGTCCGGAGTACAGTGCCTCTCACATGCTCGCCGCGATCGCAAGTTGCACGAAGCCGCCGTGTGTAGCACTACAAGTGAGCAGATTGTGTTGTCTACACAATCCTACCCTTAGAGACGGGTATGCTTCTCGCCGGATGATCCCAACACCGCTGCTGATTTTGTTGCTGGTGTGGTGGTGCAGGGTATGGAGCTTTTCATTCCATTCTCTGTGGTCCTCATTGGTGGCAAATGTCGGCCCTGGCTTGGTCCATCTTGTAAAAAGACTTCTCGCAGGAAGCAGAGCTTAAAAAAGGAGTACAACTTTACCTCCAGGTCCTTCAAGAGAGACATTGCAAGGGCGAAGTCGGAGCACATTGCTAGGATTCGCGGTAGGCTTGAGCCTTTTCCTCCGGGAACTAGGGCGTTCTGGTCTCTTGCCAATGCTATCGAAGACAATTTTTGTAAGCCATCCTTTCTACCTCTACACATAGAAAATAATTCGTTGGCCTATGGCAAAGGAGAAACCCGAACTTCTGGCTAAACTCTTTGCGTCTAACTCGACCTTGGATGACGGGGAACAGGATCCACCTACCATACCGCGGTGCGAGAGATGTATGCTGGACTTCGATCAAATATATCGATCGAAGATGCTGGATATCCAGTTCTACCAACGCTCAATGCCTTTTAGCACTTTTATCCCTAGATATAATTTTTTCTGCTCTAGATCAAGACTATATTTTCCTACGGCCCACTGCCTTCTGCTTTATAAGGCTTTGGGCAGAGGAACCCCTAGTACCAGCTCCTCGACTCGAATCGTCGACTGCCAAGATGTTTCAAATAGGCTGGCCGCCTCTTTCCGCCATCGTCCTACGTGACAGCAGTTTCATCCCTATCGTTTAGACGGTTGGCACTTTGCGCACAACTGTGCGCTTTTATAGAAACTTTCTGCCACGCATAACAAAACTGTGGAATGAATGTCGCCTGCGGTATTCCCGGACCAATACAACCTTCAAACTTTGAAAAAAAGAACGTAGATACTCCCTTTTAAAAGGCCTGCGACGCACTTGTGACGCCTCTGGTGTTGCAGGTGTCCATGGGTGGCGGTAATCGCTTACCATCAGGCGATCTGTCTGCTCGTTTATCACATAAAAAAACTTAGCCTCTTGATTGGGCCATTGTACATGGTTTGTAGTACCTACTATACTTAAAAATACCTATATTTAAATAAGAAAATCAGTTTTTCTTTTACGTTTTCTCCGTAAACGCGTTATTACTTGTATTGCTACTTCAATGGATACGTTTTTATGGATGTGGAGAAGTGTCAGTCCGGTTAGACGTTGTTCAACCTTTGAAGCTCTTAGCCACGATTAAATTCTATATCATAGCTATATATTGTATATATATTGTGTACAATTAAAATTTATATTGTGCCAAAAAATATTAAGAACATTATATTTAACAGTTTAATTTAGGTCATGACAACAGCCCAGCCCCCCCCTGGATCCGCCCTTGGTTCTCAAGCACGGGCAGCAAGAATACGTCGTATGGGAGAATCTTCACCTGAACGTTCACAACGCCTTGCTGAACCAAATCAGAGAAACTCTCAGGTACGCTCACGAGAGTCGAGTGTCGAACGTTCGCAACGCCTTCCACAACAAAATCTGAGAACTTCTGACTTATGCGAACGAAAGTCAAGTGTCGAGTGTTCGCAGCGACTTAGAGCTCAGGCAGAGAGACAGTAGTTGTCCACAAATAGAGTTCGCAATCGAATTTTAGCTAACAGCAACAGACTGTCTTTCAGATATTATCCGCAGGTTTGCGGCGATAACCGACATGCACGCTGGCGGAGCCGCGGGCAACAGCTATATATATATAAAAATGAATGTTTGCCTGTATTTCCTTTATAGAATCGAAAACTATGCATTTGATCATGTCATGATCTTCAGCAAAAGTGTTGTGCATGAGCCCACAAAGTTTTCTGAGTTGGTACAAACAATCTTTGACAGATGGCCGACATACACGCGGGCGGAGCCGCGGGCAACAGCTAGTGTCATATAATGTATAAAATTATTCATGGTAGCCATACACTACTGCGTAAATAAAAAATAAATAAATAATTATAATTGCACAAGTTGATAAAAAATGCTATGCAATAGCTTTACCGCGGCAGTCCCCGAGTGCCACGCGTCTTTTTTTTTAATACCGAACTTTATGTCGGCTAGAGGGCGCCACATTAGATCCAGTGACACGTCATATAGCCTATAACCAGCGGACGATTAAGACGCTTCTAACGATACCTCGTTTGTCCAGTTCTAATAAGTAGTTAAGGAGCTATGAGGAACAGATGAACATACATACATTCATAGCCTGTCAAAATCATAACCCTCCTTTGGCTTTGCCGTAGTCGGGTAAAAATGGCTAATACAGCGCATGTTTTATAGTAGCGATTAACGAATTTTTGGATTTAAAAGTTCAAGATCTGAAATGAATTTAGTTTTGAAAAACATCCTTTTAAGATTTTAAATGATGATATGCTTTTAGGTGTAATTTGTCTCATAACATACTGTAATTTAATTTTGCATGTCATTATTGACAAAATGTGTGATACTGAACCATTTATAATTGTTACATCCATAATTGTACCACATTTTATGCAATAAATTATTCTTATTCATTTTGGCGCTGCGCTAAGCGCAAGATGGCTGCAGCCCAGAGCTGGCCGCCGCTCCGTAGCCGTAAGGCCCCTAGTTCACGGCGTATTGTAAACGCGCAGATGACGCGCGTTTCAGGAACGCGCGTTTTCTGCGCCGTAGATCAGTAGATGTCGATTTTTGCGTTTTTATATATTCAAACGCGCGTAAAACTAGATGCAAACGCGCGTGTGAAATGCGTTCGAAACGCGTTTAAAGCGCGTAGAAAGTGTCGTAGGTGGGGTAGGGGAGGTATACCAATTTTGTAAATGTTGTATAATAATGACCACACAATCTGTTTTCACTCGTAAATAGATCTATCTTTTTTCTTTTTAAAAGCAGTACTAAAGCCAGCGTAAGCAGTGCTGTCTCAACCGACGTCATTGTACAACTGACGAGGATTGTCTATGAGCTACTACAGCGCGTCTGTATTGCTGTATATGCGCGTATACGCGCAGTAGACGCGCGTTTCACCGCCCCGTGTGCTTAGGATACAGGGTTGCGTTCAAATCTCGTTTGAAGCGCGTATACGCGCGTCATCTTCGCGCTTACAATGCGCCGTGTGCTAGGGGCCTTAGACCAGCTTTGACACGTGGCGGTTGTGGTGTCGAAGCGAGAGATTTAAAGCAACTATAGAAATTAAAATAAAACTTCAGGTAATGCCATACAATACATTTATTTCAACCATATATTTTCAACATTTATAGCGTTTACGAGTAGGCACGCGAGCAGTTATCAAAATGATTGTAAGTTTACAGACGTGACGTCTCAAGAGAATCAACAAAGATCGAGTTGTCAGAATATAACAATATCTAACAGCAAATGAGCATTGAACTTTAAAAAGAGAAGCGTGAACAACGAGCAACGAATAACTTACAACAAATAACAAGACAAACATAACACAAAGTGTGGAGCTCTCACCCAGCGCCGCCGCGCCGCTGCACCTACTAATGTACTAGCTTCACTTCAATATCTTGACTATAACTGAGTTTTATTTGCGTCTTATTGCCTATATTATACTATATGTAGATAGACCAATGCATAAGCATAACTTGCAGTTACGGCCGAGTTGTCATCTTACATGATCGTGCTTACAGCAGAGTATTTATTTGTGTCAGATATTGAACTCTGACTGACTGCGGGCGTGTCTACACTCATGCAGCACTGCACATAGTAACATTATTATAAATAAATAGCACCAGTATACGCGGTATCGTTGAACATAACTAATTAAATTAAGTACAAGTAACTAGTAGAACAATATCACATCGAGTCCCCCTTCGCCGTCCGGCACGTGCCGTGTACTGACCCGTGACCGACACTGACACTGTGTACCGTGTACACTCAGCTTTGTACTGTAACCTCCGGTGATTTGGAACGGATTTAATCTTTGGTTGTCGTACGCTACGCGTGAACTCACATCTATAACAAACGTCCTTACTCAATTATATCTCATGGTGTAGGTATGTACATAGGTATAATATGTATGTACCCACCTACACATATTACGACTGTTATGTATATTTGTAATAAATAATGATACATAATCATTTTATGTAAATTAACAAGTTATATTGACTTGTGCTCATGACACGTGTAGTGTCGACGAGGCGCCTCGCCACTCTCGCACTCTCGTTCACCGCTGTCACGAGTAGATCGTCATCAGGATCATCTGAAAGAGAAGCCCTAGTTCATTTATTTGCTAACATTTTTTTACTAGTGGAAATCAGGTGAGTTGGATTTTGAATAACCTTTCTAAAATACCATGATTTTAAATGCTAATTGAATTATTAAAATATGAAATTAGCGAGATGCACATGTATACGACTACCTACTACAAATTATATGCGCTAAAATTTAATTCTCTTAAATAAAAAACTTTTTATAAAAAAAAAATCGACATCCAAAAAACATCCAACGAAAACTCTCTGCCAAAAAACACCAAAAAGCGTAAAATAAACTGGTTCTTCATAAATTGCCTATACCTAATTCTTTATTCATTTAAATAGTAGTATTATAATGTGTGCTAGGAACCTAAAATCTGTTTGAAGTCGGTGCCAAGTGACTATCGCTTAGACTTTTGTAATTGTTCGTTTGTATTCTTTTTGGCTTAGCACCGACTTTACCTTATACCTTATATATAATACCTTAAAGGTATTAGATAGATAGAAGATAGATTATTGTTAGGTTAACACCTTAAAGGTATTAGATAGATAGAGGATAGATTATTGTGGTATATATGTAAATTAATAATCTGAATCTCGGAAACGGCTCCAACGATTTTCATGAAATTTTGTATGCAGGGGTTGTCGGGGGCGATAAATCGATCTAGCTAGGATTCATTTTAAGAAAATATCGTTTTATTCGTGTTTTAACAATCAAACATATGAAATGAATGTACATCTAGCGCCATCTATCGCAACTCGAGTGAACTACATTAACCTATACTGGAATAAAGTGCAGAATAAACAGTATCAGGGTGTACCAAGAGAGGGCGCCACTAAACTATTGGAAGAAAAATAACAAAAAGGTGAGTTTGGATAGTCCCAATGTTGCCAAAAAACCCATTTATAAAAAAAAACCGAGCAACGCTCGGTAATCCAGGTACTATATATAAAAGTGAAATACCACTCACTTATTAATCACGAAATCTCCGAAACTATAACACCTACAAACTTGAAATTTAGCAAGTAGGTTCCTTATAGGGTGTAGACATCCGCTAAGAACGGATTTTACGAAACTCCACCCCTAAGGGGGTCAAACGGGGGTTGGACGTTTGTATGAAAGTCCTATGTTTTTTAAGTAAGAGACTTAAAATGTATACTCTATAGACGGTGTGGAGGTGTACTAATAATATATCTTTAGAAATCAACCCCTTTTTGGGGTTAAAACGGGGGATGGTAGTTTGGACGCAATCGAGGTTGCTTGGGTCTGCTAGTGTTTATATATTATTAAATTTAATTTGTATATATAACATTATTTGTAAGCATTTCTTTCTAAATATATAATTGTAAAAAACAGACAACAAGACAACCCAGCGCCATCTATGAGCGTCTTCGAGAACTACCTCAATAAACTGCAGGTTTGGCCTAGTGGTTTAACGGTCACCACGCCGTTTCCTACTTCGCCAAGTGTCGTGCGTTCAAATCCCACGTAGGACAACACTTTGTGTGATCCACAAATTGTTGTTCGGAGTCTGGGTGTTCTTTGTGTCCGTTTCATGTATGTTTGTAAAGTCCCCCGCGACACAGGATTTATTCCTAGTGCGGGAGTTGTCTTTAAAAAAAAAACGTATCTTGCAACAACTTCCTACATTATCCTGTCGCTACCGGCCATGGAGCGTATGACGGCCGGTAGCGAGAGATCTCCTCCGATGACTGCAGTGAGGGCCCGACGCTGCGGCGCCCAAGCGGGGCAAACCGCCAGCGTGTGCTGGGCCGAGTACTCACTGCAGTCGCAGTGGTGGCAGGCGGCATTCAATTCCCTCCTGGCTACCGAGTGCGGGTACTTCCCGAAGCAACCGTGCCCGAAAAGGACCTGCGTCAGTCGGAAGGAAAGAGTCCCGTGCTGCCGCCCTGCCCACTCGAGGATGACCGGCTGGAGAGCTTCCAAGGTGGCAAAGCCAGCGCGTGGAGTCTCCAGCCGGAACGACCATCTAGCCATAGTGGCTCGACGGGCGGCTTCACGCCACACGCGTACCTCTTCGGGCGGAAGGCGATAGCCATACTCCGCCCGATATTCAGCCACCCGTCGATAAACTTCGGCGAGCACTTCCGCGTCCAAATCCCAGGGGGGTGTTCCTGCCAGGACACACGCCGCCTTGGTCGACACCGTGCGATATCCACGTATGGCTCTGACCACCAATACCCTCTGAGGGCGCCAGAGGCGCGCCTTATTTAGGGCGGTCAGAGCCACTACCCACACCGGTGCGCCATACAGCCATAGACCGGACCACCTCCGTATAGAGGTGTCGCGTTGCGACGCTGGCTCCACCCAAATTGGGCAAAAGTCGCCTAAGGGCGGAGGTAGCGTCGAACAGCTTCGGACCAAGCTGTCGGAAGTGCTCGTCGAAGAGCCACCTACTGTCGAGTATCAGGCCCAGATACCTCATCTGGGCCCGAACCGGTACGAGGACCGAGTTGACCTCTATGGAGGCGCCGGCGGGTGGACCACGACGGGGCCCATGGAACAATAGGCCCTCCGTCTTGTCCAGGGCCACCCGTAAGCCCATCGCCTCGATGCGCCCGACCACCAGAGAATTACCCCTGGTGGCCAGGCTCGCCGCCTTTTGGAAGTTCGCCCCCCGGGCTGTGACAAGAGTGTCATCGGCGTAACAAATTACGCCCAGCCCGGGGGGGGAGACGACTTCGTAGGACCCAGTCGTATCCCACGTTCCACAGGAGTGGTCCAAGGACAGACCCCTGCGGAACGCCGCACGACATGGGTCGCCGTCTCAAGACGCCCTCTCGGTCCTCGTACACGACAGTACGCTCCTCTAGATAGTCTGCCACTAGCCGCCTCAGGTACTCTGGCACTCCGTGGTAGTGGAGTGCTTCCCTGATGCAGCTAAATGGCAGACTATTGAAGGCGTTGGCGATGTCCAAGGACACCGCCAACACCACGCCGCCACAGCTCAATGCCTCTTCGGTCACGGCCCTAAGGCGCATCACGGCATCGACCGTCGAACGCCCCTCTCGGAACCCGAAATGGGCGTCCGAAAGGTCGGGGCCCACCTCGCTGAGGTGCCGGACGATGCGAGCAGAGAGTATCCTCTCAAACAACTTGCCCGCCTCGTGCTGGACATAGGCCTCTCCCAAGGAACACCACAGAGCCCGGTTATTTATTTGTTAGTTTATTTATTTATCTTTAGTTTATTTATTTGTTTGGGTCAAATCCAGTAACTGAAATTTGACCCCCTTCCTGTTGACAGATTGATCTGAAATTGGTTTCGTTGTAAATCCAAAATGGCGGTTTCCATATTTTGTCACGACTACCTCAATATGGGTATAAAATGAAAGGCCTTGACTAGTAGAACGCAGTTCACTATGAAAAAAAATTAAAATCCAAGATGGCCGCCTCTACAAAATGCTGGTTTACACATTTTGTCACGACTACCACTGTATGGGTATCAAATGAAAGGGCTTGACTAGTAGAATACAGTTCACTATGAAAATTTTAAAAAAAAGTAAAAACTTGAAAATAAAAAAATATGTAAAAAATAATCCCGTCCCGTTTTTGGGCCCGTGTTTCCATCCAGTCAACTCAGTTTGCGATACGTCCATCGATTTTATTTTGTGACGTGACAACGTCTAATAAATTGATGAACGCCGGCTGCGTGCACGAAAAAGGATGACTCGTTGTCCTGTTCCGTTCATTGTCATGTTACGTTCTTTGTCCCGTTACGCTTATCGCGTCGTTGTACGAGAGATAGATGCAGCGCTGGGTGGGCCTGGATCTGTCCTTGCCGATAGAAGTGAAAACTTATAACTTGACGGTGGCGCGGTGACAAAACTTCTTTGGCCGCGTTGAGCACTTTTTGGTTGGGGAAAATTTAATGAGTTCGCACTCATAAAATTTTCCCCTACCAAAAAGTGCTCAACGCGGCTAAAGAAGTTTTCACTTCAAAAAAATTATACAACTTTTTTACAAATTAGATCATAACGGTTCGAGTACGATGGTTCTTAGAAACGTACACAAACTATTATATGTTATCTGTAGATACAACATTAGAGCGACGTGAAAACGTAAATTCGTAAATGGGAACGGCACTCACCTCCTCTAGAGATAGCGGGTTCGATTTCACTTTGGTGTCGAGGCTGCGATAGCGCTCTGAAACAAACGCGCTCGTCAATATTCGTCGAAGAGTACGAGTCAGAGTCTCGGAATTCGGTGGTCCGCTACGCACCGTGCGCGAGGTGCAGACGCGCCAGCGCCATCACGTACGCCTCCTCGTCCAGAGCGGCGCGCCGGGCGAAGCGCAGCACGAGGCACTCCAGCACCTTGTTGGACGCCGTGACGCCGCTCGCCCACAGCAGCGCGCGCAGGCGGTACGACGACACGCGCGGGGCCGCGCCACAGCGCCGCGCGGCCAGGCGCAGGAAGGCGGCGCGCCAGTAGGCCAGCAGCGCCAGCAGCGCCGGCAGCTCGCGCGCGCGCATGGCGCCTGCCAGCGCGCCGTCGCGCAGCGCCACCAGCGCGCGGCACAGCTCCAGCGACGGCGCCGCGCACAGCACCGCGCGCCAGCCGCGCCGCAGCAGCGCGCGCAGCGCCGCCGCGTCCAGCTCCGCGCCGCCCGCCCCTCCCGCACCTCCCGCACCTCCCGCCCCTCCCGCCAGCCGCGCCGCCGCCGCCCGCACCTCCGCCTGCGCACACACGGGGCTACAGGGGACCGCCGCCGATCTCGTCGGACCGACGTCGGCCGACCACCTACGTACCGGTATCGTGCGGTCGTCCTCCGCGAACTCGGCGGAGAGGTCGCGCACGATCGAGTTGTCCTCGTTGAGCTCCCACACGTCGGTGTGGTCGTCCGTGAGGATGCGCAGCAGGAACGCGCCCTCCGTGTGGGCGTGGCGGGTGTGCGGCACGACGAGGTACCGCCCCGGCGGCAGCGTGAAGAACGTCACCACCTCCCGCGCGCGGGACTCGTGCGTCACGTCCAACGACCGCTGTAACACGCTCGGAGTGAGTGAGACCGTCGGACATCTAAACTCTGCCGCGGTTCGAAACGGAAGTACGGACCAGGCCCTGCAGCGGGTGCAGATCGCGGCGCGGGGCGGCGCCGGGCGGCAGCTCGTACACGCAGAAGCCGATGGCGCAGAGGCGGGGACCGCCCGCTATCTCGTATTGCTGCGTCACCGACACCACTACGTGACACTTGCGCGCGGCGTTTGTTTCCGCCCGGGGAATCTGTACGTGAAACTGTGGATTCGTGCCCGTCGTCTCTGGAACATAAGAACGACCCTCGTCTCGAACCGCGATCGAACGAAGCGAACCAGTCGCGAGAGCGATCGAGCGCTCCGAACCTACCGGTGCAGGACGGCGGACCGCCCGCGTTGTAGCCGTAGCGCCATCGCCTTCGCGCCAGCACGGCCCTCCACGGCCGGCGCGCGTGTAACGCGGGCTCGTGCAGCCAATCGTCCGGCCCCACGTGCACCAGTTCCAGCGAGCTGAAGGATAACGCGAAGTCCCCGAACGACATCCTACACGGGACATAAAGCATTTCAGTTCATAGCGTCGGTGATTGTTAAAACCAGGCCAGTCGTTTATGTAAACACCCACCAGAAATCTCCCGGCTCCATGGCGCGGTCGGCGAGCAGCTCCCTGTCGGGCGGCGGCAGCGCGCGCCACTCCGGGCTGTGCGGTGCCCAGGCGCCGGCCCACGCGCCGCGCCCGCTCACGGCGCGCAGGCGCACGAGCGCGCCGGCCACGCCCGCGCCGCCCGCGCCGCCCGCGCCGCCCGCCTCGCGCACCCGCGCCAGCCCGGTCACGCAGTACGCCTGTCCCGATAGAAGGCCGTTGTGGGCTCGCTTGTTGTTCTCCTGCAGAGAGACCGCTTATTATTTACCGCAGAACGAATTATGAACGTATAGCGAGTATATCGCCGTGGCCAGTACCGCAACGAGAGTAGCGACGAGCAGCGTGGAGCGTGGCACGGCGGAGTTGAGCACTTGAAAGGTGAGCGCGTGCGGCTGGTGACGCAGCGAGAAACTCTGCACGATAGCGCCGGAGAGGTCCTGCAGCGCGCGCGCCACTCCGGCGCCGCGCAGAGCCGCGAAGCTGCCGTGCAGCTTGGCGTACGCCTTGTGCAGCAGCGCGAGCGTGAAGTCGTCGCGGACGCTCGAGCTCGCGCACAGCAAGCGCCCGCCTCGCACCGGCAGACGGTCGTCGACCGTCACCTCGCGCCATGATCCGAAAACCCAGAACCTAAACCTGAACATTGGGTGTTTACTTTGTTTGATATTTTTTTTAGCAATGTCATAATTGAAGACCGAATATTATAAAAACTACGAGTTTAATAGTTATGATCTTTTCAACTTTCAGACGTTATCAACTTCGATTCTTATCAAAGCATATTGAACATGTTACGTTAAACATTTTAAATCGTTGTTTTATTTTGTAATAATTCAGTGCATTTTTGCATTTTTTACACATTTTGAACTGTTTGAGCGAGGATGATGTCTGAAAACTGAAGCGGTCATTTTATTTTCATTAAATACCAAAAACAAGTATCTACTTTAAGTGTTTAAAACTAGTGTCTCGTATTCAAGGACAAAGGTCACATAAAATAAATTAGCGGTGTTCGATACGAAAACGTCTATATCTAGTATACACTAAAATATGATAATGGCAACACTACGGTTTTGACATTTCTTGGTTTGACATTTTGAAATGTCATGTTACTCGGTTATAGATCTCAGAGGAGATAGTCGAAAAATTTGAGGTTATCGCGTAGGGACGCCCGTTGGCGCTGGGCCAGCCCATTAATTTGTAAAAGGGATTTGTTCGGAAATATCGCGTAAGGACGTGTGCTAGTACCTTGTGGGGCCTACGGGGCTTATCGTTGTAAAGGTAAAATAAAATGAACTTGAATTTTGGTGTCAGATGTTCATGTTGCGCCGGTATGTGGTTGAATCAAGCAGCTATCGTCGCCAGGGTACCCTAGACAGCTTCGAAGGAACCCACTGCCACCAGCAAAGGGTGAGTCACCAAGTCACCATAAATTGTAACTTATTATTTAGAAAGAGGTGAAACGCCTCTAGTTTGAATGCTTTTACCAGGAGGATAGTTCTTCGATTGACTAGCTTTTATCTGATGGGCCCGTAGAAGCTAGTATCAAGGTTCCCTTACTCCAAGGGCCGAAGCCGCTGGTGAAAGGAATTAAACAAGCGGTTTTTTGGTATTGCACAGATCTCATCTTATTTTGAAAATCAACTAAATATATGCAAGGTACTGTCACCTTGAGTCATTTAAAGAGCAACTCGATCGGTCTGTTGGTCGTTTTATTATTATTTATTTCATACAGTGTATACACATGGGCTTTGGCCCCTGGGCCCTGAGTAGTAAAGTTGACAAACTGACAAGTCCGACATATAATTATGTCTAATTATTTCATACAGTGTATACACATGGGCTTTGGCCCCTGGGCCCTGAGTAGTAAAGTTGACAAACTGACAAGTCCGACATATAATTATGTCTAATTATTTCATACAGTGTATACACATGGGCTTTGGCCCCTGGGCCCTAAGTAGTAAAGTTGACAAACTGACAAGTCCGACATATAATTATGTCTAATTATTTCATACAGTGTATACACATGGGCTTTGGCCCTTGGGCCCTGAGTAGTAAAGTTGACAAACTGACAAGTCCGACATATAATTATCACTGCATAGTATAAAACAAAGTCGCTTTCTCTGTCCCTATGTCCCTTTGTTTGCTTAAATCTTTAAAACTACGCAACGGATTTTGATGCGGGTTTATTTAATAGATAGAGTGATTCCAGAGGCAGGTTTTTATGTATAATAAATGCACAATATAGTTTGGAAACACTGTTAAGTTTCGAGGTTTCTAATGTGATGTAGCAAATAAACACATTTTTTTGCGCTTACATTGCAAACGCTGGTTGCACCATACGAGATAGATCAAAATAATGTACTACAGTATTGTAGGCCTTAAAAAGTACTACAAAAAAGTCCGCGACTATGTCTATCTCTTAGGGATAACCCACAACAACCATTTTTTATTCCTTTCTTTTTACGAGAAATAATGGCTTATTTACGAAGTGATTTTAAGCAATACAGAATGAATCCTTATACAATTAAGTAAATTAAATACATTGTGCATTTAATATAGATCAAAATGGCCCTTTACAGTATCTAATTTAAATGAATATATTCGAAGATATTACAGATTTAAAATGCACGAATCGTGTCGTCGGCGGGGGCATCTGAAATCCACCTGTGCGAAGCAGGGGCGGGTCGCTAGTGTCTAATAAATAAATAAATAATAATAATTATTATTAATCTTAATTAAATATGTGAAATGCTAACAATTCGATAATTTGCATGTGTAATTTAATAAAACTCACTGTTAGAAATTTAACGTCATTGTAATGGCAACATTTTCGATTGTCAGGTTAAGTACGTTGAGACGCTTGGATCGGTCGAGCTGGAGCTTCGTTAAAAAAGAACCGTTTTAATTGTAATTTAGCTAATTGTCAATTCAACCCGGTCCCTTTAGTGGTTTACCGTTATGATTGGTCTGATTTGGACTCGCGAGTTTTGTAGTCACGTCATAGGCGCGATCCGTGATAGCTGAATCGAGTGTATTGTAATTCGAATTCCTTGAAGATTGTACAGCATTCTGGAGCATGTATGTGTGAACGTACCAGGACAGACCAGGCGGTGGGGTACCCCATCAGCGGCGCCGAGAACAAGGAAGCCACACAACTCCAGTAAGTGCTTGATGATTTTAGTTTAGATTAAGAACACGGTGAAACGCCGGCGTTCATTGCTCTCGCTAGTGAACTTGTTTAGTGATTGTATGCTTATAACATGGGCCTATAGGTATTTCAAACGTCACAAGGTGATCGCTGCATTGGCGAGAGGAATGAACAATTTGGTAGCAGAAAGCGTGGTTAACCTCTGAGTTGTGGCACTCCGTGGTGCCTCAGAAGGTGATACCTCGTTGTTAGGTAGGTAACTATACTGTTCCACTGTCCACATATCTTTGATTTCACTGATATAGTTATTTAAAATAGTATTTAAAACAATTTATTAGCATAATGATTAAATGTAGGTAGGTGACACATTTAATTATTGGTTAAATTGTGAAACTTATGTTACTAATTGTTTGCTAGTTTGAACTATATTGTATGCTTGATATTGATTGTTGGGACAGTTGGTCCAATATATTCACCCAATCACACATTTAATTATTGGTTGAAATGTAAAACTTAATATTAAATATTAATTGTTTGGGACAATAAAATTGGTCCAATATATTAGTCTAATACAATTAGATTTTGCTAGCCCAAAGACAATATTACTAGAATAATATTGTTATATTATTCTATTATTGTTAAATTCAATTATTTTGAGTTATTGGGCATTGATAAATTGAAACTTGTAGGTAGATATATATTTGAGATTAAGTGACTGCACAAGCACTTAATAGTGTTTTATGTAAAGTTCCTAATAGTGTTTAAATAAATAGTTTATTACATACATAAAATATTGTAACTTGTAAGTAACGTTTTGCCGCTATGTCGTTGTCATTGTACCGGGCTAAGATTAGCACGGAATTGAGATGGTTTACATCGGTTCAAGGCCTCCTGGGCCGACCAGATAGACAAGATGCACTGTTGGCTCGAGCTTTGGATGCGCCAGCCCGGCTGGAGGTTATGATAGAAGCGCTTACCAAGGCCCTTGAGGAGGAGAAGGTCAGCGATAAGATAAGGTCCGCGATGGAGGCTGATGTTGACCAGTGCCTCTCAATTGCTGAAGACATTCAGCAGCGCATAGCAGAAATAAAGCGCCAACGCAGAACTGGCTGTGATGAAGAAGCTGTGGAAGGCCCACACTCTCGCGGGGTTGTATCAAACCTGCCTCAGATACAATTACCCAGTTTTGATGGAGAGCTCGGTGAGTGGGTCAGCTTCATCAATTTATTTGACAGTTTGGTCCACTTAAGGGAGGATTTACCTAAAGCCTATAAGATGGCACAACTGATGTCAGCTTTGAAGGGAGAGCCTAGGGAATAATAATATTTAAATGAATGAGGTATAGACAAGAATTGTCACATAGCAATTTATGAAGAGCCAGTTTATTTTACGCAGGCAGGGAGTTTTCGTTGGATGTTTTTTTTGAAGTCGGTTTGATTTTTTTTATAAAGAGTTTTTCCTAGACTCATTTTCATTTTACACGCGATCAAAAGAAAACAATCGGAGTTACACTAACGATAGATTCTAACTTTTACTTTCTTAATATTTTACTATTTTACGCTCATTTAGCTCCATTAAACAAATTATTTGCAAAAAATATATGTATATATATATATGACATAACCATCACGACAATCGGATACTCGTCGTCGACTATTGTTAGAACTAATTTGTGTTTTATTGGCAGTACGTCGGATTTTATTAAACGTATTTATTTATGATAAATATCATTCTGTCAAGATGTTTCATGTGGATTTTTGACATATTCGTGAGTTTTATAATGAGCGCGCGACGAGTGAACATATAAGTGTGTCGGTGTAGCGGTGCGGTACCTGAAGGCGCCGGAGTAGCGGAGCGCGAAGGAGTGCGGCGGCAGCGCGCGGTCCAGCAGGCGCGGGGCCAGCGCCAGCGCCGCCGCCGCCGCGCACACGGCCGCGCCGCTCAGCGCGCTCGCCTCCACGTGCCACCTGCCGCCAACGCCACGACCTCAACCATCTACGTCTCTCTCATTCTTTATATATTTCACTTTTATGTAAGACCGTATTGCGTTTTTGTTCAGTTAATAACAAAATGAAAAGAAATGAATAACAAATTACAGTCAATTCGATTCGATCACTAATTGACTGGTTATGAAATTGTCAACAAGTGATTAACATAATAAGTACCTACACGTCAGTAGGACTAAACCCCATTTGTAAGGAGAGGTCTACCTTCAGGAGTGGCTTATTGTAGACTGTTAGTGGTGAGGTACACGGTAAGGGGGTACCTGGCAGGGTCCTCATCCTCGTCGATGTCAGCGGCGTCGAGCGCGGCGCTCGCGAGCGAAGCGCTCTCGCGCAGCACGCGGTCGTCTCCTCGGAAACGTGGTCGGCTGCACAGCTCCTGATAACAAGCACATACGTGATGTTCAACAAGTCACTACTACATTACAGGGTAGGGTAAAACATTCTTTAGCAGTGCATGGATTCACCGTGTTGGTGCCCGGTCCTCCGTGTTATAGACGAGGGCAATTGCCAAAATACAAATCACCATATATTTCATCATTTCATTGTCCCGACCGGCATGGGTACGCCCATGTCGGTCGGGACAATGGGAACTATGTTTACGTTCTGTTGTTCCCACATTCGGACATCCCACTTCTTCTTTCAGGTCAGCATACCTACTTGCTCATCTTTTCGAAAATTGTTTTTTGTAGGTTATTATTATTATATTATCTACTCTATTATATAAAGAGGTAAAGTTTGTGAGTTTGTGACGTTGTAGGGGGTAATCTCTGAATCTACTGAACCGATTTAGAAAATTCTTTTACCAATATAAGGCTACGTTTTTTGTGAGTAACATAGGATATATAATAACCCAAAAAGTGGAAAGACTTTTTAATGGTAGCCGATTTGCAAAGCAATTCGGAGAAAAAAAATATTTACCGCCCATAGAAGTGGGCACGGGTCAGCTAGTTATACTCCGAAAACTATAAAACTCAAAACTCAAACTCTCTTTATTTCATAAAATTTTTTAAATTGTTTGAAATCGTCTTTTATGTAGACTCTAAAGTCATAGATCAACACACACAATAGCAACAATCTCTGTTTTGTCAAATAGCAAGCAAATAAGCTTAATAAAAATTAAACTCATACAAAATCTATTACGAGTATTTGCCTGTGCCGATCTACAACCGCCCATTTCCAAGGAGTTGAGCCTTATGAGAAGAAAGGGCAAACAAACTCATGGCCACTCTTTTGCAAATTACAGATAGATGGCATTATTACATGTACCACAACATTGTTTTGATGTGTGCCAGTATGTCCGTTATTAAGTACTAAAAGGTAAAAGGACAATGAAGAGAAAACAAGATTAAGAAAAAAAAAATCGAATAAAAGAGAAAATGAAATGTAGCATAAAAAATAGAAAAAAAAAATAATAATAATAAAAAACACACTAGCCAACATCACATTTTTCCTTAAGAAATAGCCTGCGTTAATTAATCCCAAGCATTTTGATCTTCTATATAATCCAAAATTGAATAGTAGGCCTTCTTACACAATCCACGTTTTATTGAGGATTTAAATTTGTTAATACTTAAATCTTGAATATTATTTGGGATTTTATTATAAAATCGGACACATTGACCTCGAAAAGACTTGTTTATCTTTTGGAGCCTAGTGGCGGGTACTACAAGTTTATTTTTATTCCTGGTATTTAAAGAATGTACATCACTTCTTTTCAAAAAGCTATCTTTGTTTTTCTGAACATACATTACATTTTCATAGATATATTGACTTGCCACTGTCATTATGTTTATTTCTTTAAATTTCTGCCTTAATGAACAACGATTGCCCAAATTATAGAGTGCTCGAATCGCTCTCTTTTGCAGTACAAAATAGTTTGAATGTCGGCAGCATTCCCCCACAGTAGAATACCGTACGACATTATGCTATGAAAATAACTGAAGTAAACAAGTCGTGCTGTATCAACATCAGTCAACTCTCGAATTTTTCTTACTGCGTATGCTGCTGAGCTGAGTCTACTCGATAATTTATCAATATGTGGGCCCCACTGTAGCTTAGAGTCTAGTGTTATACCCAAAAATGTCGTAGTGTCCACAAGATCTAACCCGACATCCTTAATTACCACTGTAGTTTTCACTGGCTTGACGTTTGGCATTGTGAAACGTATGCACTTAATTTTTTGTTCATTTAAAAGCAGATTGTTGATGTCAAACCAATGAACCACTCTCGAAATGGCGCTGTTTACGTCTGTGAAATTAGTAAGTGTCCGTTTTAGTCTAAATAATAGTGATGTATCATCTGCAAACAACACAATTTCGAGACTGTCCTTGACAACGTGAGGTAAGTCGTTAATATATACTAAAAATAAGAAAGGGCCGAGAATAGAACCCTGCGGAACGCCCATTTCTACCACAGAGCCTGGAGAACGCTCACCATTAATATCAACTCGCTGAATTCTATTATACAGATATGAAGCCAGAAGTTCCAGTGCTTTATTTCTGATACCATAGTGCTGTAATTTCCTGATCAGCGTTTCATGCACAACACAATCAAATGCTTTAGATAAATCGCAAAAGATGCCTAGAGAATCGTGGGCATCCTCCCAGGCATCAAATATATGTTTTACTAGCTCAACACTGGCATCAGTTGTGGAGCGACCCCTTGTAAAACCAAATTGTCTATTGTGTAATAAATTATTATTATTAAAGAAGCTTTGGAATTGATCATACATAATTTTTTCAAAAATTTTGCTAAATACTGGTAGTACTGAGATAGGTCTAAAGTTAGTTGGGTCAGATGTACTACCAGATTTGAATAACGGAATAATTTTACTAGACTTCATAAGATCAGGAAATACACCACTATCAACACATTGATTAAATGTAAAAGACAATTGATTAGTCACTACAGATATAATTGTCTTAGTAATTAATACAGAGTTTCCCCATAGATCGGTTGTTTTTTTAACGTTAATAGTGTTAAAGGCTTTAATAATTTCAAAGGGGGAAACATATTGGAACTTAAATTCACTATCAACCCTACTAACATTCTCTTTTAAAATTGATTCTGCAAGGCATAGTGAGGAGTTCAAAGATTTAGTAGTTGATACAGGAATTTTAGTAAAAAAATTCTCAAATGCAGCAGCAACCTCAGCATTTGATGTGATAAATTTATTGTTTATATTTAAATTAAATTCATTGTCACGGTATTGATTTTTACCAGTTTCACTATTAATAATTTTCCATGTGGTTTTTATCTTATCATCGCTACTTTTAATCTTTGAACTTATAAAACGGGACTTAGCCAATTTACAAAGTTTCCTAAACAGCTTCGAGTATTCTTTAACATAATTATGAAACTGTTCACTTTTATTATAATTTCTCTCATCGTATAGCTCGTATAACCTTTTCCTACTTTTGAGTAAGCCAGGGGTAGCCCATTCACTAAATGTGGCGTTACCTTTAACCACTATCGTTTTAGGTGTAAAAATGGTGTTAAATGTTGAAGAAAAAGTTTCAAAAAAACTATTATAATAAGTGTTAGGGTTACTCTCTACACAAAGTACTGAACTATTAAAAACAGCTTTAAGTTTATCCTTAAAGTTTCCACAACGCTTAGCGGTTTTAGGTATCACCACAATTCTTTTTTCTGCCACCTTTTCATACCTATCACAGAAAGATACTAATTGACCACAGTGGTCAGAATCTAATTCATTGATTATTTGCTTGTCCTTAATTACAATGTCTGTGAATATATTGTCCAAACATGTGGCAGTGGTTGCAGTGATTCGTGTAGGCTCCAAAAACAAGTTCTTCAGATTGTATGATTGAAAAAGTGCCTTGAACTTGGTAACTATATTTGAATTTTCCAATAGGTTAATATTAAAGTCACCACAGATGATGACCTTCTTTTTTGATCTTGTTACTTTAACTAATACTTCGTCCATAACACGTTCAAAACAATCATACACGGCTGAAGGAGGTCTGTATACACATAATACTATGAAACCTTTTAGTTCTATACAGGCTATTTCTGTAGTTCGCTCAACTGATAAACTAACAATGTCATGGCGCTCTTTAAACCTAAGTTGCTTATTAATGAGTATCATAGTGCCACCATGTACTGCTGTACTTCTGCTGAACGAGCTGCCTACCTGGTGGTAATCAAAATTGAACATGAACTGATCCCGTTTAAGCCAGTGTTCAGTGATACAAAAAATATCAATCGCATTGCAGTTCATGAACAGTTCCACCTCTAAGTCTTTGCCCATCATTCCTCTAATGTTTTGATGCACCAAATTGACATTATTTATCTTATTATTTTTGATAAATTTACTATGATTGATCTTTTTATTGGTGTTCAATTTAATAGTGCAAGAGGTAGTCTCTATTGTCTTATCAGTAAATTTAAATTATTTGAAATGTCAATCTCATTAGATAACTTATTAGGTATGTCATTTAAATTATTATAAATGTCTAAAGAAATATCTGCCAACGAATTGGCAAAGTCACTATGGGTAGTCTCAATTTGCTCAATAGAAGCAATAGTTTTAGCCAAGTTCTTGGCTGTAATCGAAAAATAATATGATAGCGAAATTGCTATCTGTCTCTTATAATAATTAGAAAGGTAATATCTACCTTTTGTCAATGAAATATTATTACTAACAAGCTTGTTAGTGTCGATTAGATGTAGTTTGTTATAATAAGGTCCATTTATTTGGCAAGTTAAATTGTGCATCATTATATTTAAATTATGTCTAATATTTTTTTCTTCCTGCAACAACCCTTTACTAAGAGGAAGTGTAAACAATACAATTTTATTTACTTCTAACTTTAACATTGATTCAAAATACCCTAAGAATTTCCTTTTGTTTACATTTCCTCTGTGCCCAACAAAAATGACTAATGAAGTATTTGCATTAAATTCTGATTTGGAATTTAACACTCTTTCCATAATATGATTTAAAGATGATTGAGGCATGCAATAGTTGCTGACTGAATGTCCCAAATGTGTATTTAACATTAAGGGACCCATGCCCTTTCCAATTTCATCACTAAACATTGCTATTTTATAATTATTGTACAGTTTGTTGTTTTGTATAGGGGAATCCTTGATCTCAGGTACAAAAGTTGTGTTAGATTGTGGTGGCAGCGAGGAAGGTGCATGTGCTGTCCTGGAGCTGTCTATAGAATGCACTGAATCACTACAATTACAGGAGTTAACCAACCTGCCAATAGCCAGCACCTGCTCCCTGCTCTGCTTTTGAGATATTTCATACTTATATGTAATGTTAGTAAGTTGATCTTCAAGACGGTCTATCTCACTTTGTAATTCTCTTGTATCTTTTATATATTGACTCAACATGTTGTCTAGTTCAATTGAGTACATAGACACCTGATCAATCAAATGAAGTCTCTGTCTGTTAAGTGACATGCTATTAATAAAAAATTTATGCTTGTGAATTAATTTCTTTGTTTTTGTTATGATTTTTTTAAATTTAAGGTATTTTTTTAATTTTTTCAAGCTACATTGAACAATTCTGCTAGATTTGCTAGTACTAGTGTCATCCTCACCTGTGAGATCTATTACTATGGAAGGATGGAGACTATCAACTACAGCCTGATCCAGCCCGGGGGCAACCAACTCCTCGAACAAGCTTTGGTTGGACACCACTAACTTGTTGTGGTTATGAGCATCAACTCTTGATAGTTCTTCTTCTGCATGGTGTAGTTGGAGTTCTAGCTTCTTAATCCTATTCAGGGCTTGCTCATACTCATCCCTACATGAATCAAAGCTGTCAACAAGGAGCTGGAGCTTGTTCCGGGCATCAACAGAC
Source organism: Diaphora mendica (assembly GCA_949125395.1). Taxonomy (NCBI): domain Eukaryota; kingdom Metazoa; phylum Arthropoda; class Insecta; order Lepidoptera; family Erebidae; genus Diaphora; species Diaphora mendica. The sequence goes on along the minus strand of OX421327.1, from coordinate 24,759,685 downwards.
GCTGTATATTGACCGTGTAACAGAGACATTTCTTTTCTGAGTTTCTCATTCTCGTTTAATATCTCAAGGAGTTCCCTTTCATTGTCATCCCTTTCTCCAATGAGTTGATCACACCTCTCCTTAGTTGCCTTCAATTCGCTCAAAGTCAGTTGAAGCTTGGACTCCAATTGACGAGCTAAGGCATTGCGTGTCTGAACCATGGTGGATTTGCGAAAAGGCAAACCTTGACTAGATTATCACCAAGGAGAGTTGACATCACACAGTGGAGGGTAAGTTGAGTAGTGTCAGTATGGGCTTATTATGAATAAGCTACACTTTACCTATATTGTATTGAATAAAATAATAAATAAATCAAGTAACGATACCTGTAAAGCGATGACAATAAATCCCAAACACAATTTTAAAACACTTATAGTTTTTCGTGACTTACCGGTAACCTTACCGTCACTTGCAAATTATGTTTATTTTACTAAAGTTACACTTATAAACTATCCCTATTTTAATTTATGTAAGTATTATTTATTTGCTTAGTGAGAAATTGGTATTGAAAGAATATTTTACACAAAATATACTATTTAAATTAAAAAAATATACGGGAGCAATTCAAATCAGCTGTTTACCGCGGGAGTTGCCACAAGAAAAAAAAAAAAAAATATATATATATATATACATATAACTATACATCTAACCTTTCCTATTGGCTTCGTCGTAGTCGGGTGAAAACAAATCATAAAATGTATTACTTTGATAAATTAGCAAAAAAAGATCGCATCAGAGAGACTATTAATTACTGATTTCTTTACTCAGATGATTTAGTTAGTCGTAGGAGTGTGTTGGCCACAGACGCGCACACACTGAGCAGTTGTTACGAATGAGGACATGTAATCGGCCACACGTCGAATAAATCATTTATATTCATAACGCTGCGGGTTTGTGGCAACAGATAAATAGAATGCGCCGGATTGAGATCGCAGCATTTGAAGGACAATTCTATTATTCTATGATGTATTAAAAGTTTCCTCAAAATTCCGATCTACATAGTAGTAATTTGGTTTGGCATTTAGGATGAATCTTTTCGGGTTGGAACGTTGCCGCGTTGGCAAAGATACGAGGTATTTACGCGGCATTGTATTTTTTTTGACAATTTCTTCATTCCGACTCATTTTACGAAAAAACCTTTCTCTACAAATTTAACTAGAAAAAAAAATCTACAATAATTGATGGCTAATAGGATTTATGTAAAATTAATAGTTTCACCGTCAAGAGCCAACATACCTATAATTTAAATGTGTACGTTTAAGTATCTCTCCACTTGATGCACGTGTTTCTGTCACACTTACGAGTTGTTGAGACAATACTAGGTAATAGGTGTGGTGCAATATTTGATGAGAGTTCATATTTTTGGCTTTATTGCTGGCCTATTCTTTCCAGTACACAATAGAGTAGGCGCATTTATAATATGACGCGATGGGGTGTTTGCGCAAACGCAATTTTTTATGACCAGTCATCTGATGGGTGATCACCACTCGAAGGGTTTTTATGTCGGATGTACAGGAGCAGGCGCGTAACCGTAGACCGTATGTACAAAACGCGACGCCGGCGCCGGGAGCAATTACATTGTCTACGTTGTGGTAGACATGTAGTGCTCGCGTCGGAGAAATCGCGTGACATGTTGGCATCGTTTCTGGTGAGATTTTATTTCTAGGAAAGCGATCAGTCGTGTGACTCGCACTGACACACGGCGTGTGCGGAACTGCCGCGACTCGCGACCGGTGGGAACCGTCTCGGTTACAAGTTACAATGCGGTGAGAACGCTGAGAGCGCGCGCCCTACGAGCTGCGGGCCACGGGCCGACACGTCGCGCGGGATGTAGGGCGCACGGACTAACGGAGCGGCGCGGGAGCGTCACTCCGCGCATTGGTTTTTGTGCGCTACTTGTATGTACTTGATCCGCTACCGTTCGTCTCGGTACCTGTGCGGCACCGAGCGTCTTCGCAGATAACATCTCCTCCTAATTGCGATTATTTGTATAGAGTACACTCACAATCTAAAGTATTCGTTGATGTTCAGCTAAAAGCAATTAATAATAATATTAATAGTCAACAATAGTCCTGTCTGTGATCTTTTTTATCACAGACAGGACTATTGTTGCCAATAAGCCGGATATTGTGATGATAGATCGATTAGAGCGCCGCGCAATGATTGTCGATATCGCCGTTCCTCATGACGAGAATCTCGTGAAAGTCGAAAAAGAAAAACAAATAAAATATTTGGATTTATCTCACGAGATTGTCGATATGTGGAATGTGGATTCGGTAATCATTGTTCCGATAGTCGTATCTGCTCACGGATTGATAGCCAAGAGCCTCGACCAACATCTTAAGAGGCTCACGTTAGTGGACTGGATCAAGGGTCTGATGCAGAAGGCAGTCCTCCTTGACACGGCTCGTATTATGAGGAGGTTCCTGTCTCTGGAGCCCTAACCACCGGTTTCTTGGTCCCTGTACCCGAGGTCGGTGGTCTACTATTTTTTATATTTTTAAATGTATTTGTTTTTATATTTATATTTAAAAATGTAATTAATATGTATATTTAATGTAATAAAGAGAATAATAATAATAAATATTTCGGACATCTAGCACACAACGCCATCTAGTCCCAAGCTAAGCAGAGCTTGTGTTATGGGTACTAGACAACTGATATAAATACATATATAGTTTTTTTTATTTGTAAATACATACATATTATACATAGAAAACACCCAAACTCCGAAACAAATATTTGTAGATCACACAAACATTTGGTCCGACCCGGGAATCGAACCCGAGACCTCATGATCAGCAGTCGCACACGCCAACCGCGAACCTCCGCGAATTGAGAACCTCCTCCTTTTTGAAGTTGGTTAAAAAGTAATACAGACAAGTTTTGTTAAATATGTAGGTGATAGTAAAATATTTACGTTCGGAAACTCGTAAAAACGATTAGCGGAAGATGAACGGTAGGAAGTGCTATCGCCACCATTATAAAAAAAAACCGGCCAAGTGCGAGTCGGACTCGCGCACCGAGGGTTCCGTACAAACCTGTAGGTATATAAGTAGAAGTTTTCTGATTTTTTCTGTTACCTGTGCTGTAAGCTATTGCTTCTTACCAAAATTCAAGTTTCTATCGCAACGGGAAGTAGCCTTTAGGTTTTGATTCCCTTGCGAGTAGTTTCGAGTTTCAAAATATGCGGTGAAAATGTATAAATGTACAACCTTTGCGTTTTGCATTGACTTGGAAATTTGTTATTTTTTTTCACAGCTTAAGGGCAATTAGACCTAAGTATGATGATATGAATTTCAACTTAATACCTCTACGCGTTCACGAGGAAAAGGATAATAATTTTAAAATTATTAAAAAAAAACATGTGATGTAACTAAAATTTTAAGGTTTTCGAATAATTTCCTTAATGTGTATTGAAACGTTGCTTCATGCGAAATTTCAAGATTCTAGGGTCGACTGGAAGTATCCTTTAGGTTTTGATTCTCTTGTGAGTAGTTGCGAGTTTAAAAATTGATGTTTCTTTTGATTGCGTTAACATAGAAGTTTGATTTTGTTACAGCTTATAGATATTATAGACCTGAGTATTTGATGTGAATTTAATTTAATACCTCTACGCATTCATGAGGATAGAGGTAGTAAGTTTAAAAAGTTTTCAAAATATTTTTATTACATGATGTAACTAAATTTCGCAAATTTTCCTTTATCTGTGCTTGATGATGCTTGAAGACGTTGCTTCGTACCAAATTTCAAGATCCTGGGTGCACGGGAAGTACCCTGTAGGTTTTGATATCCTTGCGATTAGTTGTGAGTTTCAAAATATGAAGCTTAAATAGTAGTTTCTTTTGATTGCGTTAATCAATACTAATATTATAAACTCGAAAGTTTGTAAGTATGGATGGATGGATGTTTGTTACTCTTTTACGCAGAAACTACTGAACGGATTTGGATGAAACTTTACAGTAATATAGCTTATACATTAGAATAACATATAGGCTACTATTTGTTGCAATAAACGACATATACGCGGGCGCAGCCGCGGGCAACAACTAGTATAGATATAAATAGAAGTTTGATTTTGTTACAGCTTAAAAGTATTATAGATCTGAGTATTTCATATGAATTTCAATTTAATACCTCTACGCGTTCATAAGGAAAGGGGTTGCAAGTTTAAAATTATTAAAAACATTTTTATCTAAAAATTATTATTTTCGCAATTTTTCCTTTATCTGTGCCATAAGATGTTGCTTCGTACCAAATTTCAAGATTATGAGTTCACGGGAAGTTTGATTCCCTTGCGAGTGTCGAAAATTTGCAGCATAAACGGCTGTATGATTTGATTGCGTTGGCTTAGAAGTTTGATTTTTTCACAGCACCAACGGGCAGTAGACCTGAGTATTTGATATAAATTTCAGCTTGATACCTCCACGCGTTCCTTTGAAAAAGGGTCTTAAGAGACAGACAGACGGTTGTCCATCACAAAGTGATCCTATAAGGGTTCCGATTTCTCCTTTTGAGGTACGGAACCCTAAAAACAAACATTTTCGGCAATAACAGATGTTTTACCGAGTGTGTATTTTACGATTCCTTACCACCTGTTCTTAACCACCGTTTTTAGGGAGTCCGGCACTAGATGTAGTCGTTCTATCAGCCGAACAGAGAGACTTCAGACTTCAGATGACGCGTGTGGGGTCGGTGCAGTGCGTGTGGCGGAGTGGCGGTGTGGCCACGGCACCGGGACGAGTTGCGCCCGTGCGCTAATGTTTCATCACCTCGGAGGTTGTGAACACAAGTGCGCGAGCGCCGAGCGCCGAGCGCCCCCGCGACGTGCTCGTGCCTCGAGGGGAGAGGCGGGCGGTGCGGGCGGGGCCGGGAGCCAATCAGCGCCAGGGACCTACTTTCAGTGTATTGTATTGCTTATTTAGACAAGTGCAACCTTGTTCAGCTACGTAATATTTGTGTCGCTTCAGATGTGTACGAGCGACGCGCGCCAGCTCAACTAACGCAACCCTTTACATTTCGCTAACAGCTTGAGGTGGGGCTTTGGTGCACACATGCCGCGTTTCTAGTTTACTACGTGAATATTATAAAAAACATGTTTGAACAGTTAATTGTATGATGTCAGGAGCCTTTGAATAGTCAGGAGGGAGTTGTGTGCGCTGACAACACGTCCACACAGCACGGCTGTGACGAGGCGGGTCTGAGCTCCGAGCGCGACGCGTGCCGCTCCACTTGCGCGCAGACCGCAGCGGTCAGCCGCTCCGTCAGCTCCGTGTCGGCGACGCGGCGACCGCGGACCGTTATCCTGTCTCTTACCCCTTCCCCCTCCTAACCGCAGTCCTCCTTCTCGCCAGCACGTTCTAAACTAACTGCTGCAGATAGGAGATATTTTACCCAAAAACGTAATTATCTTTAGCCCGTTGGTGGTGAGGGAGCATCGCTTACGTAAGCCTGAAGTGGGAAGAAAAGGGAAGGCACTTCGACATTTTGTGTTACGTTATTTATCACGGGATGGCAGGCGCCGAGTGAAGACTGTCGATCTGCTCATAAGTTATAAGGTTAAACGTATTGTATAGTTATGAAATAAGTTATCTGACTAAGGTGTACTAGAACATAGTGTAGGTATGTGGTGTAGCAATATAATAATTTCTAATACAATTTTATTGTTTTTTCTCATTTATTTCAATATTTAGATCTTTCTTATTTATTTTAAAAGTCCTAACCAGAGTGTAGCGCACCTACTCATTCATTTCCAAACAACCTAACGATAGATTCTCAGAGAATTACTTTGGCATTAAGTCCTCAATGACATTAGTGATGATTAGTGCATAAAGTAAGTAAATAAATACCTAAATAATTCAGTCACATGTTCTGATCACACATTGCTCTTATGCATCAATACTTTGTAGGTCATCGTTTAATGCACGTCAATAACATCAATAACAGATTGCTTTATTACCTCCACAGTCACATTCTATTGTTTAAATGTCACAGCTCAGCGCTCGTTACGTTTATATTGCAACTAGCTGAGACCCGCGGTGTTAGCCGCGGTAAAACGACAACCGCGGGTAACGGCGCAGAGCGAAGCTAGTCCAAAAAAAGTAGCTTAAGTTACTCTTTATATCATCAGCTATCTACCAGTCAAAGACCCTTCGAAATCGGTACAGCCGGAACAAACAGACAGACAAAATGTGTAAAAAAAAATGGTATATGTACCGTGTATACATACAGCATTTAGTAAAAATTATTTAGGTTATTTAATAATACAAACAGACGCCCCAACTTTATTTATTTGTATAGATGTATAGATAAGTCAATAGCAAAGTGTGAGGTGCGAGCGCGTTGATGTCTCCTGTAGGCGAGACGCGAGACCGTCGCCGTCGCCCGCATCTCACTGATGTCCTCCGCAGTAGGGCACAACCTACTACTAACGATAATCGTTAACACAAAAAGGCCGCGGTATATGATGATGTTTATGTACGTTCATCACGATATAAATCAATATTAAGCACGAATATTGAGCAGCGGCGAGCGCCCGGAAGCCTGTCCCGTTGCGCGCACGAGCACACGGACGCGCCATCACGTTGTTGTGATATAAATAGAAACAGTTCCAATGGCGTTCCTATATATGCTACCACTTTGTAATAAATCAGCGCGACAACAAGTAGCTCAACACATTTAAAGCATGGAGGCCGCCACTTATCCGAGTTTGCTTTACACTAAGTAACTACTATTGTTGGTCACTCGGCCAATAGTTACTTACGGCTAGTATTAAAATAAAAACCACTGATATACCGAAATAGAAATGTGTTGTGGACTGGGCGCACGTGACTGTTGATAAGTGACGTCACAGCAGCTCAACGTCGCCGCGTCGCTCTTGTGAATACAATGTGCATACATCTGTACGCATGGCGAGGTTTAGTACGGCGACAATTAACTGCGTGGTGTTTCTATGACTGAAACTGATATGTGCGAAAAGTGTGTTCCGTAATGACAGATCGCCGGCGCATACAGTCGTGCCGTCGTGCGTCACCTGCAGCCGCAGCACCGAGCAGTGATTTGGCGCCAAAATAAGATTTGCTTGTGTCGGGGGCTCTAGACTTCGGACAATATAAACTTAGAAGGCGCGACGGCATAGTCACAAAGATAAATGTGGCATGCGCATGCGCACACGCCAGTAGTGTTGCGTTTGTGCTCGCGTCAGCGAACATCAGATCACACACAGACTGACACAGATGATCGCGTGAAGGCTAACTATTCAATATTTTAGTTACATCACTTTCGTTGAGTCGCGCACGACACGTCCCGCGCGCTGTCATGTGCTGGACATTGAGCGGCTCGAGTATCGAACGCGAAGGTCGTATTGTTCTCTTTGGTCTGTTAATACGTAAGGTTTACAAGCGCTGAAGTCTGTGTATTATACAACAGACAGACTACATATACAGACTACGTCGTTATAAAATTGAAAATATTGGATTTTTACCATTTCGGAACTGATAAAAGTGTGCAGTTTCTGATAAAATAACTGTAGTCAATAATATTAAATGATTTCGAAGGCGAACTCGGTGCCACTTGAGTCATTTGCTAAATTCAATCACATGATATTTGCGTAAGCGAAATATAAATTTAATGGAGAAGTTTAGAAGGCGCTCAAGTTTATCCAGATAACAGACGTAACGTAATCGAGATTTAGCTCAAATACGATCTTAAAAATCTGTTGCCTTCAAAATGTTGTGTTTTATGTCTACAGAATAAAAATAGTTACTAGTTATACAAGAGTGCAAAGTTGTTTTTAACCGCGTGCTCAATTTTTAACCGACTTCCAAAAAGGAGGAGGTTCTATGTTCCACTGTATGTATTTTTTTTTTTTTTATGTATGTTACCCGATAGCTCCGTCAGTTGTGGACCGATTTAAAAAAAAAATTGTATTCGAAAGGGTATGCTTCCGAGGTGGTCCCATTGCCAGCATATCAGGATCTGATGATGGGATCCCAGGGAAATCGAGGGAAACTCTCATTTTTTATAGGCACATACTATGTTTTTCGTATATTTTCTGAAGTTATACCCGTATTTGCGTCTGGTAGTCATCATTTTATGATGATGAGTTGATGATGTAAGGTACGACTCCTTAACGGTTAGGAGTTGGAGGATAAATCTTTAAATATCAGATGTATATATGTTACCTTTAGTCGTATTCTTTCAAATTATTTAGGTAAGCTGATGATGGAAGGTGGAAGGTACAACTCCTCAACGGTTAGGAGTTGGAGGATAATTCTTTCAATTTCATACGTATCTAAAGACCTTCAGTCGTATACTTTCAAGTTATTTATGATAGAAGGTTAAACTCTTCAACAGTTAGGAATTAGAGGATGATTTCAATATTACACGTACGTTTAGACTTTCATTTGTATTCTTGATGATGAAATTTGATGAAATAGTTCAACTTACTACTTACCTACGATTGTTTGCACTAAAAACTGAAAAATAAAAACTTTTTATAAAAAAAAAATCGACTTCCAAAAAACATCCAACGAAAACTCTCTGCCTAAAAACACTAAAAAGCGTAAAATAAACTGGCTCTTCATAAATCGCTATGTGCCAATTCTTGTCTATACTTAATTCTTTATTCATTTAAAAATAGTAGTATAATTATGGTACCAAAAATCTGTTTGAAGTCGGTGCCAAGCCAAAATGTAATAGTAGGTACCACTCGCTATATTTCGAGACGACCATCAACGACGTCAGCCCGCGCGTGTCTTCCCGCTTGGCTTGTTTTGTTCTATGCGAAGAGCTGCTATCCGGCAGCGGCGAGTGCGGTACCTACTATTGCATTTTGGCTTGGCACCGACTTCAAACAGATTTTTGGTACCTAGCACACATAATTATACTACTATTTTTAAATAAATAAAGAATTAAGTATAGACAAGAATTGGCACATAGCGATTTATGAAGAGCTAATTTATTTTACGCTTATTTGTTTTTTGGCAGGGAGTTTTCGTTGGATGTTTTTTGGAAGTCGGTTTTTTTTTTTTATAAAAAGTTTTTGGTGACCGAGCAAGCAAAGGATTCAAAATCATGTCAATCAAAAATTAGAATGCTAAGCGTCACGAGGGAATCAAAAGAGCGCAAGGTGAAAAAACTTTGCACTCGAGTGCAACACGTAACTTTTCATCCCACCTCAGCGAGGAAATTACTAAATAAAAAAAATAACAATCACAAGATACTTTTATTTCAACACGACATTTTATAAACAAAGCAAATAAAAAAAAAGTACCTACACCAAGAAGATTCCGAGTCTGACTTTTTAACAAATTAAAAAGGTTGTATGATAAATTCGGCACCATAGAAGTAGAAGTAAATAGGTTTAATGATTTTTTGAATTCACAAACTTAGTGCACACGATGTTCTAACTTCAATTTACTTTATCCCCTAGCTAGCGGATAAAAACAGCTTTTGCACTCAGATATCGAAGGGCAAAAATACTCTTTCCGAGCTGGGGGGATGAAAAGGATATTTATAATTGTCTAGTTGTGGATTAGCTCTAATGGCTGACCCATCTAGGTGGGCTCATGAGTCAACCAGCAAATTTCTATAGAGAGGTACATCGTGGTATCGTATAAAAGCCTTATTCATGAGAATGGGTTTTGTGTCAGCGGATAAATCATTTATTTAAAAAAAACACTATTGATCATTTCCAATTATCTTTTAAAGACACAATCAAAAAACTAGTCGATTTAGAAATATATCGATACATTATCAATCTGAAATAATCGAAATTCCAATCAGTGATTATTTATTTGCAACAAATGTCAAGCTCAGTAGCCGGGACCTCGTATTGGGCACTTCAAAACGACACAAATTCAATTGTTTTTAGAGTATTTTGTGAGTGCACGTATGGTATGTTACCACACAACTTTCGATGCTATGATATTTTATGCTAAAATGATACGAGACTTAGAGCCCAAATGTTTTATTACTATACTGATCTGATATGATATAAAATATGATTAATTGCTAATGATACTGATAATTGAGAACACACGATACGTACAATGACCGGTGGTGAACTAACTTTAAAATGGAAATTAATATGAATGTTGATGGATTTGCTGACGCGATGTTTACAATTTCGCAATGTACGGTTGCAGCGTACAGTGAGTATGTACTACACGTGTCACTTATTTTATGAATCTCTTTTGAGACTTTCCCATTGCTATACTTAGTCGTCTATGATTAGTTTAGTGGTGTTAGTGGTGTATGGACCCACTTTTAAGTAGCGATCATTCCATCGTATTCCAGGAATACGGAGCAAGTGCGGTGCAGCGCGCTCTGGCTCAGTTCGGGCATGCTATTCTATCACTACCTGTACATATTATGTTCTTCTCCCGAGTACATTATTATTATAACACACATCAGGCAAGAGCACAATACGAGTTTCACTTGTTAAATACTATAGTTTTCGTTAAATATATTATTTATGCTATCATTATGTTTTGTTATTTCAGTGCGAACGGTTTAGGCTTGTGCGAGACGCCGGTAGTTACCACATTAAAGATTGATTACAGAATCTAAAGATAGTCACTGAAAAAATAGCCTTTACACCCTAAATATGTTGCAAAAACAAGTTTAACAATACCTTAATTCATGGATTACGAGAGGAACAAATATTGAACAATGGGAGCTAGTGAGACACCACTCGGTCGGTGTGATTTGACATCTGTACTCGTGCAAAATTAACTGTTACTATACTCTGTCCATTTCTTTATTTTCTTTTTAACAGCTCACGCCTATAAATTACCATATTTTTTTTCGGAATTATGTACTACAGTAATGTCGTACTTTATTGACGGTGACGGTACTTTAGTGAAGTGGTCTGTGCATAACAAATAACCACAGACTATAAAACAGTACTTGAAATACGATAAATCGATTGAATTTTTGCAAGGAATCAAGTCGAAATCTTGGAATTTAGGATCAAACCAAGAGTAAAGAACAATAACTTTGTTCATTCATCTAATTTACAGATTTATTATTTATATTTTTGTTTATTTCTTACATAATATAAAAAACTAATAAAGGAATAATTAATATTTCAACAAAAAATATTTAATTAAATCCATTGAAAGTTCTTCACAAATAAAATCGCTATTCGTTTCAAATCGAATCGGTAATGGGTAATCACCGTAATTGGCGTAATTTCAAAATTTCTTGAACTGTCAAAAAGAAAATAAAGAAATGGACAGAGTATAGTAGTGTAAGCTAACCGGCGAACGCCCGGAAATGAAGCGGCGGACAGCCTTTTACATTCCCAGAGCGTGTTACAATATTAACAGCAGTAGTAGAAGTCAGAGACTCCGGTTTACTAAGCGAGCACTCACGTGAGGCCTCATCCAGCGCACTCCGGCGGCGAGCCTCTTGTCACCGAGCGCGCGCCACGTGGCGGGGAACTGCGAGTCCTCGAAGAGCGCGCCCCCCACCGCCGACGCTCCCACCCCCGCACCCGTCGACACCTCCGAGCCACTCCAGTATCTGCACACACAAGTAGGAACATATTCACCAACAGCACCTACAATGTAAGGAGATTAAGGAAATATGCATTAATCTTAATAAAAGTTCAGTAAACATGAGAGTCGGTAGGGTGGTCACTTAGGCCAATAGATGTATGGCACAAGCTGCTGGTGCTCACCTGGAGAGCGTGGAGTGCTGCTCGTCGCGACGCGCACCCGCGCCATCTGCACACAATCACAAAGAACACACTGTACAATCAGCACACTTGCAGTACATTCATATTGTTTCTAATTTACCCTCAACTTTTAGTTTAAAATATTGAGTTCTTTGTTCATTAGTTACTATACTCACATATGAGTGATATAAGTAGATATGTTAACAGTAGAAGGTCGTAAATCCAACTTGTTTGTAATGCCATAACGTCGTAAAACTGAGACCGGACAAACGTCAGTGACGACAGTTTTTATATTGTCGTTGTTCGATACCAAATCATCAATTTGGTATAAGTAGTTTAAACTATAAGATTGTAATGGCAACACAAGTGTTTGTCATACTAGTGATTGGACTAAACAGTCGTTATAATAGTTAAAAGACCGCTACCGTATAAGGCGACACTAAGATGATTTTGTAGAGACAGTCCTCGTGACTAATGTTACGAGCTCGGCGGGAGTTTCAACTGCGGCGAAAGGCACAAGGGCAAGGAGAATGGCGGTGCCTTGTTCGGTGTTATCCTACTTGTTGCTAACCTATTTAAACGTATACCTACACATACACACACACACACACAGAGAAAGAGAGATAATACTTGCAGAAACATGTCACGCTCGGAAACCTAATCGTATAGTTTCACGGACATCACTAAATATGTGATTAATTTTTAACCGACTTCAAAACAATAGGAGGTACCTACTCAATTCAACTGCAAAATATTTGTTTCGGAGTTTGGGTGTTTTCTATGTATGATATGTATGTATTTACAAAAAAAAAGGTATATATTATGTACTTATATCAGTTGTCTAGTACCCATAACACAAGCTCTGCTTAGCTTGGGACTACATGATGTTGTGTGTTAGATGTCCGAAATATTGATTGATTGATTCTTACTGTTTTGTGCCGAATTAAAAAATACTTTTTATAGGTGCTCCCGAGATGATTCTATTTTAACCGAGTGAGGAACTGATGATGGGATCCCAAAGAAATTAAAACGAACCCTTAAATTGTAGGTATAAGCGTAGGTTTGATCTTTTTCTTGAAGGTGTAAAGGTTTCTGCGTTCAATAGACATTAGCTCATTTTGCTGAGCTGATGATGGAAGGATTCTTGTTTGTAGTCGGGGATATATTTGCATTTTATAATGCATGTAATATTAAGACATGTAGAATACAATTTATTACAATTGACGTGGACATTATGTCTTAAAGCTCAAAGATCCGTTTGAAAAGCTCGAGCAGCTGACTATAAAAAATAAAACAACATTACTTGACGCCTGCAAATAGAGCAAATTCCTTCAAATTTAAGCAACCACATCTGTTTGTACGCTCATGTATAGTCTATTTGATTTAGATTTAGTTGAATTCACAGTGTAACAAATATAATACATACTTAAAATACATGTATGTACGTATATTATAAAATACGTGTCAACCTGTGCTCAGTCACACTTCCAGAAACGTAAAGCTTTACATCAGCGCTGAGCTCGTCATAGCCTCGTTTGTCATTATCGCTCCACAAGGAAAGGAGCCAGAAGCTACTAAGCACCCGCGGCCTGCCCGTCGCCGCGTCGCTATGCCAGCGCGCCGCGCGCCGCACAGTGGGCAGCGGTAGCCGGTAGCCGGTAGGTGGTAGGAGCTGTGGAGGCGACGCTACCCGAACTAAGTGGCAGACTGCACCGCTTCCGCAGTCACTGCTTCTCTGCAATAACGGTCGTATCTACTTCTACAAGAACGCACTAACAATACCCTTCGTAAGATGGTAAAGGAAGTAACATTTTAACTATTAAAACATTGAGGAATAATATATATTACTTCAATGTATTAATATAATATTTCCGCGAGTATCACGCTAGTTTACGTAACACTAGCCGAGCTCGCCGCTACTTCACTTGCATATTTCACATATTTATATATTTGCTGAGTAGGTACCTACCCTGATTCTTTTTCTTAAACAAATGTGGCCTCACGTTATATCGCCATGTAATCGGCCCATCTGTTTTGAAGGTTAACCGTCCATTTTCTACAAATGAGTGTTGGATCTCCAAGACACTAACGGGAGTAGAGTGGGGGTGGTACAGCCACATCTTCAGTATACAGATGAAACGTAACTAATCCAAACATTTTAAGTAATCAACTTTATAAAGATTAATAAATATTCAAATTGTTTCATATTGTGTAAGAGAACCCTTACAGAATATGAAACAATTCTAATGTTTATAATTTGAATCGAGTGACACAGACTGAAATAAATAACCTCACCTAACTAATCAATACACGTACCCACTTATGTTTATCGTATGTTTTGTACGAACCCACTCGCGTACATCGCATTGACTCACGTCATACACACTGAACAGTGGTCCTTGCATCGAGGCATGCTAATTGGTTGCGTCACTATGTTTTCACATCATGAATATATCTTCAAAACGAGTCCATCCAAATGTATTTAATGTTGAGAATAAATCGGTATTACTTGCTGAAGACGTTGTTGAATTGAATTGAGAATCGTGGGTATTTTCACGTATACGAGCAAGCAAGTGTTGTACAGAGCAACAGAGCGCATTGCATTGGCGGAGGAGGCGTTTGCGCGCCGCGATGTCACGCGCCGGCGCGCGGCGCTCGCTCGGTTTCAGTTTCGAGCGCGCCCTCACCACGCGGTACCGAGTGGAGCTAATCAGAAGACTGGCTTCAAACTCGAAAAATACGCACACAGATACTACCGTTCGATTAGGGTAGGGCAGGGGATGCTCTACTGAAGCGAAAATCTTAAAAATTATAAAGCTTTAATGCTTAATAATTCACAAACGGATATACTGATCAAATTAAAGTCTTAAAAGTTCTTATTATTTTTAAAAGGCCTATCCAATAACACATAACAATGTTACTAAAAATCCCACTGTGATGTTGGGGTCGGTTGAAAGGATACGTCCAACTTGTATGATGTACATTTAATGAATAATTGTTAAACTAGGTACAATAAATGGTGTTAATAAGTAAATGCTATATCAGCATTGTCGTCTTATAATAAGCATCGTACATACTAGATGCTCTTAGGGAGCATACATACTTCACCTCCGGGGGTGATAGAAAAAAAAAACTTTTTTTTTTTTGTTATACATAATGTTATAAAATATAAAATAATCATAAAGTTAAAACAAGATTATAAATTTAAGACACGAATGTTGTATTAACTTATTACTAATAATATAGTGTACTTCATTAAAGTGAAACTTAGTTATATAAAAGTATTTTTTCAATTTATAAATGGCCTAGTTCTATTTTTATGAACTAAATCTATTTTATTATTTTTAATAATCTTAACATTACAACCTAAATCTTCTAAAACTAAATAAGGTCCTTCATACAGAGGATCTAGCTTACGACCTGTCTCATTTCTCAGTAGGATTGAATCATTCTTATTATAAGTTACAGAATTTATGGTTTTATCGTACCCAACTTTTCTTTTATATTTTTTACAAATCAAATTTTTCTTCGCTTCAGAGTGGGCTAGCTGCAGTCTATATTTAATTGTAGTGGGTAATCATCTATATTGTACAGTGGTTCTACGACGTCACAAATTCTACTAGGTATTTGACAGAGTTTACCAAAAACTAGTTCATATGGAGTGTAATTTGTTTCAGAATGAACGGTATTGTTAAAACTAAAACACCAGAATGGCAACCAATAGCTCCATGTATCTGTGTGATTTTCACATTGTATTCTTAAAAACGAACCTAAATTTTTATGAGCATTCTCTAATGCACCAATGGCTTGATGATGATAGGCTGTTGAAGCTAATTTTTCTATATTAAGAATTTTACAAACCTGTTTCATTGTATCGGAGATAAACTCTGTACCACGATCAGTTGCTATCCTTTGAGGTATACCAAATCGTAATATAAATTCTCGAACAAATGCATCAGCAACAGTTACGCTTTCCTTATTTTTAAGTGGTACTGCTTGGACGAATTTTGAGAGTTCACATTGCAAGGTCAGTATGTAACAATTATCATCTAAATCTCTATCTAAAGGACCTACAACATCTAGAAATATTTTTTCAAAAGCCGATGAAGCCGTTGTGGTTATTTCCATTGGCTCTTTAATGTATCGCCAGTATTTTGTCTTTTGACAATAGGTACACTTTTTTACATATCCTTGAACGTCTTTTTCGATACCTGGCCAGTAGTATCGTTTCTTTATCGTATTAATCATTCTACGCACACCAGCATGACCACTGGAGGGTAGTAAATGAAAATCATTAAGAATAATATTCTTCTCATTATCATCGGAGATTCTCTTTATTCCCCGTAAAATACATATTCGTGGTCCGGACCAGTTTGCATTTGATTTTATTTCATCGCATATATTTTTAATAAAATCTACATTATCCTTATTCTTCACTATGCAAACTTCATCAATAAACAATTTATTGCAAAATAAACTTAATTTCTGCACAAATTCGGCTCGCGAGAAATGTGCCCTAAAATCAAGATTTATATACAAAATCTTTTTACTTGAATGAAAAGCAAAACATTCATCTTCTTGAGTCAACATTCTATTATCCCTTTCTTTTTTCAATTCACTACCTCTAATAGAAACCAATTCAACCGAATCACACGGGTTTCTTAATATATCTACGACTCGTGGTTGATCAGGCCGTTTGTCAGTAGATGCACTAAGATCCGCATTCCCCGTTTTACTCTTGCTGTCCATCAATTTATTCATCTGTCTTTTTTGACCTCTTGTCATGACAGCCACAACTTGCTCATGCATACTCTTTAAATCATCCGATGTTATACATATTCGTGATAAAGCATCAGCTATAACGTTATCTTTCCCTTTTACATACACAACATTAAAATTATACTCTTCTAAAGCTAATCGAAATTTCAATAATCTACTTGAAGGGTCTTTCATTCCGAAGAGATAAACTAACGGTTTGTGATCAGTCATTATTGTAAATTTCCTACCATAAAGATACGGTCTAAAGTATTTAACTGACCAAACTATAGCCAATAGTTCTTTTTGAATAGTTGGATAGTTATTCTCAGCTTTATTTAAGGGTCTACTAGCATACGCTACGGGCCTGTAATCATTGTTACTTAAAACCGAACCTATAGCTGTACCAGAAGCATCTGTCTGTAAAATGAACTCATTATTTTCAGAAAAATCTGGGTACTGCAAAATTGGTGATGATGATAAAGCGTGTTTAAGAAACTCGAATGCTTGTTGACATTCGTTAGACCAAACAAAATGTTCATTTTTTCTACATAGTTTATTTAAGGGCAACGTTATGTCTGCAAATGATTTTATGAACTTACGATAATAGTTACAAAATGCAACAAATCTCCTAACCTCATCTGAATTTTTGGGTGTTGGATAGTTCCGCAAACAATTTGTTTTTTCTGGATCCGGAACTACTCCCTTTTCTGATACAATATGACCTAGATATAAAATTTCTTTCTTTAGGAAATCACATTTTTGTGGGTTCAGTTTTAAGTTAATTTTTCTTAGTCTTTCCATTACACTAATTAAATTTTGATTATGACAGTTCAAATTACGTCCAAATACTATTAAATCATCTTGATATACTAGGCATTTTTCATAATTTAGACCAGACATTGCAACTGACATCATACGACTAAATGCACCTTGGCTAATCTTAAGTCCCATCGGTAGGCGTTTCATTTGATATTGACCATCACTTGTAGTAAAAGCTGTTAATTTACGGCTGTTACGGTCCAAGGTCACTTGGTAAAAACCTTGGTAAAGGTCAAGGTGAGTGAAATATACCGCACCAGAAAGAGAATCTAATATTTCATTTATGTTTGGTAAAGGGAATCTATCATCACAAACTTACTCATTTAATCTACGGTAATCTACAACTAATCGCCATTTCTTACTATTTCCGTCTTGGGTTTTCTTTGGAACTAATAAAATCGGACTTGACCATTCACTAGTCGATTCTTCTATAATATCATCTTCTATCATATTACTAATCTGCTTGGCTATTTCTGGCTTTAATGCTTGTGGTAATCTATAGGGCTTAACATATTGTGGTTTTGAGTTTGGTTTCAAAGTAATAGATTGTTCATAAATACTTGTCGTTGACAATTTATCTCCAGAAATATGAAAAACATCTGAATATTTCGTACAAATCGCTTCAATAGAATCTTTTTCTTCGTTATTTAAATGATTTAATTTAAGTTCTTCTAACAAGTTATTAATTCTATCAACATCTATTTCATTTTTATTAAATTGACAAACAACATACTCACTCAAAGGTTGTAATTCACCCAAACTAAATGGTAATATAATTTCTTGTTCAGTGACATTTAGTATCTTAACGGGTATTCTATTATTCTTAACTCTAGTTATAACACTTGCTAAAAATACATCCTTCACCAGCTCTTTTCCGCATACAACCACGTCATCATGCACGTCTGTGTTTAAATAAATGTAATGAATCGATTCTGAACGCGGTGGAATAATAAGTATATTATTTTTTCTTTCGCACTCATCAACAAAATTTATATTGTACTTATTATTGTCTTTATTAAGTGTCAAAATGTTCGTAAGTAAGTTAATGTTAGCGTTAAATTTGTTCAAAAAATCAAATCCAATAATGCCGTCAGCATTAAGTGGCAAGGATTCGAAAACAATAAATTTGTGGTAAAATACTTCATTACCGTTTCTTAGATTTAAATATACGGTACCTAGAGAGCGTTTCTGCCCACCTATTCCATTTATCAAGGTTTCGTCATGGCGCACTATGGTGTTTTTGGGCAAGGCGTCTTTTTTTATAATTGATAATGACGCACCAGTATCAATAAGCCAAAAATATTTTAAATTATTTATATAAAACATAACATATTTTGCGTTGCCATTGCAAGACAATATTGCATGTTTAGCCTCGAAAAAATGTGCCTAATGTCTGTTTCTCTGTCTGTCTGTTTTCATTTAGATTATCTGAAGTGTCATTAAATGTTTCTCCTGAGAACACATTGCGTACTTTTCCACGATTATTAAAATATTTTGTCCCCCTATTGAAATATCCTCTATGATTTCTAACATTATTTGGTATAAAATTACCACGCGTTACCTGTCCTTGAAAATAATTGTTACGATACTGACCTCTGTTATTAAAGGAATTACCTCTTTGGAACTGGTGACCTCTAGTAGGAACTTTGTGAAAACTTCTTTGATTTTTAAAAACATGCATTACATTACCGGATTGTCCTTGAAATGATGATATTTCTTCATCTTTCGCTGCTTGGATGGCGTCCTTAAGATTGTTGTAGTTCCGGGCAGCAATTATCATGCTTAGTCTAGAGCTTCGCAATCCGTCTGAAAATTTTTTAATAGCCAATTTTTCATTTCTTGGTTTTAAAACTGTATACGCGTTTGTATCGTTATCTGCCTGTGTGATAGTTAATTCAGTAAACAATTTTTCTATGTCTGTACCATATTCGTCAATAGATTTAGAACCTTGTCTAATATTTAATAGTTGAGATTGAAGTGCAACAAAAGACTTTTTCGGCAAAAGATGTTCCTTTAAGTCTTTTATCAAATCATTTATATTCGTGTAAGAACTGGAAATACGCAGTCTAGCATTTTGCGATAATCTGCTTTTAATAACAAACATTATTAGCAACAACTTACCTTGATCATTTATCATGTCTGTATACATCTCGACGGAATCTATTAGTCGTCTAGTAGTTTCCTCAGTACCGTCCATAGCTGGAATTAAACTACAAGCTACTTTTAGATCGAACTCCATTTTGATAAACTTTGTCTTAGGAGAAATGCACAAATTAATTATTTCGTTATAAACTGCCTTAATATTCTCAAAAATGTCAGTAGCCGACGTCAGTAACTTAATATCCTTGTTATCCTTTTCTATGAGTAAAATTATTCTATTACACTTTTCAAAAATAGTTTTAGCTTCACTCAATCTGGTTTCAATGACATTTCCTAAATATCTAGCCTGTCCTTTCTTAACTAAATATTTACGAAGAGTTAATAAACTATTAAAATTTTCTGATAAACTTTCAATCATAGTAAAAATTTACATTTTATAATAATGTCATATCCATTATTTCATAACTCTATGTGACAATACAAGAATCAAGTTAATTTTGCGAAACGACGACACGAAGAATTTCACAGCTTGCAGTTTTCGCTGCACGGTATCGAGTTCGCTGTGCCTTTGTGTACGATTCTAGCCCATTTAAATTTATGCGTTATAAAACTATTTATAAAACCAACCATTACCTTATTTTTAACTAGATTAAAAACTAGATTGAAACTTAGATTCTAAACTTACACACGTTTCTTACATCTAGACACTTGTGTGCATACTGTAAAGTAAAGTTAAAGTACATAAAAAGATAGAATAAACTAAAGCCTTACAGATGAGTAATTGTTATCTTCTTAATTCATCAATAATATCAGCTACCCTGATGCCTCTGTAGCTCGACCTCGTACGGATGCTCGGATGCGCTCAATTGCGCGGAGTCCTATTTCCTCTTGTATCCATCTGCGATGACATTTCTTATACAACTTTATGCCCACGAAAAATAAGAATAAAATTGTTACCACCAGAATTATTATGGTCACGAGGTTCAGATGCTCCAAACGACCTCCAATGTCCTTCAATGTCGCAGTGTTGTCTCCGCCGGCCGCATTTTGGTTAACAAGAACGTCTTCCTTCTCGACGGACGAGCGACACATATTCAAATATTTTTCAAACGAAGTTTAGTACAATGAAAATACTGAATGACTCTAACAAACCCTTAGCAGAGCCCTTTGGCAGGGTCGCCATGTGATGTTGGGGTCGGTTGAAAGGATACGTCCAACTTGTATGATGTACATTTAATGAATAATTGTTAAACTAGGTACAATAAATGGTGTTAATAAGTAAATGCTATATCAGCATTGTCGTCTTATAATAAGCATCGTACATACTAGATGCTCTTAGGGAGCATACATACTTCACCACTTTAAAGAAATATCCTATACTAGCGGCCGCTTGCGACTTCGTACGCGTGGAGTTAGTTATTTGCACACATTCTTATACTTACACTAGCTGTTGCCCGCGGCTTTGCTCGCGTGGAAGTTGATTATACGTATTTAATTAAAACTGTGTAAGTTATGAATATGAATACTGTGTTCATGTTTTTAAACGTATTTATTTATAATCAATAGTCCATTAAAATTGACTTTCATAGACACTTTTGACCCTCAATTAACCCCTTTAGGAATAGAATTCCCATAAATGCTGATATATGTATTCATTTATTTGTAATCAGAAGCCTGAAGATAAAGTTTCAGGCTACTAAATTAAAAATTGACGGACTTCCAGTCAAGCCTAGGGATATAATATCCAGAAACGCTTAAATACGTATCTCATCATCATCATCGCAGTCCACTGCTGGACATAGGCATCTCCAATTGCACACCACTTGGTTCGATCCTCAGCTTCTCTCATCTAGCTCCTGCCAGCCGTCTTGGGCAGATCATTATTCCACCTGGCCTGTGGACGTTCTACGCTACGTTTGCCGAGACGCGGTCACCACTCACGAACCCGTTTACCCCAACGGTTATCAGTTCTGCGGCTAATATGGCCAGCCCACTGTCACTTTAGCTTACTTATCCTGTGGGCTATGTCAATGACCTTGGTTCTCTGCCGGATCACCTCATACTTGATACGAACCCTTAGAGAAACGTTGAGCTTTTGTGATGAGAAAAATTAATTATTATTATAGCCCTCTCCATGGCACGCTGAGCGACTTTGAACTTGTGGACCAGCCGTGTCGTAAGTGTCCACGTTTCGGCACCGCATGTCATGGCAGGTAGGACGTACTGATTGAAGACTTTCGTATTTAGGCACTGTGGGATTGACGATGAAAAGACCCGACGAAGATTCCCAAACGCTGCCCAACCCGGCTGAATTCTCCTGTTCACCTCGTCCTCGAAGTTGTTTCTACTTAACTGCAAAGTCTGCCCGAGGTACCACACATATTTTTGAACAACTTCGAGAACGGCACCGTGAACCATAACTGGTTCCGGTAGAACATGTTCGTACATACGTATCTACTCATTTTTAATCAGTAGCCATTAATAAAGTTGCATGTTTCTAACTTCAAGAATGACGGACTTCCAGAATAACCTTTAGACGAAATTTCAACCCCTATCTCACCCCTCAGGGGTAGAATATCCAGAAACGCTTCAATACGAAAAAATCTAATCATTTTTAATCAGTAGCCCAAAACTAAATTTTCATGTTTCTCACTTAAAAAATAACGGACTTCCTTACAAACTTTCAATCCCTATTTCACCCCTTTAGGGGCATAATATCCAAAAACTCACGTATCTAATCGTTTTTATTTCGTAGCCCAAAAATAAAGTTTCATATTTCTTATTTAAAAAATTACGGACTTATATACAAACTTTCAACCTCTATTTCACCCCCTTAAGGGTAGAATATCCAGAAACGCTTAAATACGTATCTACTCTTCTTTAATCAGTAGCCTAATAAAAAAATAACTTCGTTTAAAAAAAACCGACTTCAAAAACTGAAAAGTATAAAATAACTTCATTTGTATGTGCTACCTTCATAGGTTTGAAGTCAGTGCCAAGCCAATGGAATAGTAGGTACCACACTCGCTATATTTCGAGACGAACGTCAACGACGCTTCGGTTGTTTTGTTCAAGGTCACGCACGGCGACTGCGGTACCTACTATTACATTTTGGCTTGGCACCGACTTCAAACCTATGAATAGGTAGCACATACAAATTAAGTTATTTTATCCTTTTTAGTTTTTGAAGTCGGTTTTTTTAAACGAAGTTTATTTTTTATTTTTCGCTTTTTAGTCTTTCTCAAGTCTCTCATCATCATTTCATTTAAAATTTAATGATGTCTACAGAATATGAAGGTATGTAGACAATTGCTCGTAACTTCATTGCAGGCGCTCACGTAAATTTGAGGGTTTCCTTCGATTTCCTTAGGATCCCCCCATCATCAGTTCCTGATATGGTGGCCATGGGACCACATGGGGAGCATACCCTTTCGAATACAAAAAGAATTTTCAAAATCGGTCCACAATTGACGGCGTAATCGATGTAAACACATAATAAAAAAAAAAAAATACCGATGAAATTGAGAACCTCCTCCTTTTGGAAGTCGGATAAAAATAGAGTTTCATGATTCTAACTTAAAAAATGACGAACTTCCATACAAACTTTCAACCCCTATTTCACCCCCTTAGGGGTAGAATATTCAGAAACGTTTAAATACGTATCTATTCATTTTAAATCAGTACCCTAAAAATAAAGTTTCATGTTTCTTACTTAAAAAATGGCGAACCTCCATACAAACTCACAACCCCTATTTCACCCCCTTAGGGGTAGAATATTCAGAAACGCTGAAACACGTATCAATTCATTTTTAATCAGCAGCCAAAAAATAAAGTTTAATGTTTCTCACTTCAAAAATGACGGACTTCCAGACTGACCTATATACGAAATAACAACCCCTATTTAACCCCTTAGGGGTAGAATATTCAGAAACGCTTTAATACGTATCTACTCTTTTTTAATCAGTAGCCCAAAAGTAAAGTTTCATGTTTCTTACTTAAAAAATGACGAACCTCCATACAAACTTTCAACCCCTATTTCACCCCCTTAGGGGTAGAATATTCAGAAAAGCTGAAATAGGTATCAATTCATTTTTAATCAACAGCCTAAAAATAAAGTTTCATGTTTCTTACTTAAAAAATGACGAACCTCCATACAAACTTTCAACCCCTATTTCACCCCCTTAGGGGTAGAATATTCAGAAAAGCTGAAATAGGTATCAATTCATTTTTAATCAACAGCCTAAAAATAAAGTTTCATGTTTCTTACTTAAAAAATGACGAACTTTCATACAAACTTTCAACCCCTATTTCACCCCCTTAAGGGTGGAATTTCAAAAATTCCTTTCTTAGTGCTCACTTACGTTACATAAAGAACCTACATGCAAAATTTCAGGATTCTAGCTTCAGCGGTTTGGGCTGTGCGTTGATCTCTGGGTATGTCAGTCAGTCAGTCAGTCAGTCACCTTACTCTTTTATATATATAGATACCATTTAAAATCCTTCTGTCATAATAACTTTTACTCCAATAACATTGAACTTTCATACATACCATCATTCCCCGTTTAACCCCAAGAGGGGGTTTATTTCTAAAGATACATTATATGTACACTTTCACACCATCTATAGAGCATACATTCTAAATTTCAAGTCTCTTACTTCAAAAATGTAGGACTTTCATACAAACGCCTAACCCCCGTTTTACCCCCTTAGGGGTAGAGCTTCGTAAAATCCGTACTTAGCGGATGTCTACACCCTATAAGGAACCTTCCTGTCAAATTTCAAGTTTGTAGGTGTTATAGTTTCTGAGATTTCGTGATTAATAAGTGAGTGGTATTTCGCTTTTATATATATACATATAGATAAAAAACTTTTTATAAAAAAAAACCGACTTCCAAAAAACATCCAACGAAAACTCTCTGCCAAAAAACACTTAAAAGCGTAAAATAAACTGGTTCTTCATAAATTGCCTATACCTAATTCTTTATTCATTTAAATAGTAGTATTATAATGGGTGCTAGGTACCTAAAATCTGTTTGAAGTCGGCGCCAAGTGACTATCGCTTAGACTTTTGTAATTGTTCGTTTGTATTCTTTTTGGCTTAGTACCGACTTCAAACAGATTTTAGGTACCTAGCACACATTATAATACTACTATTTAAATCAATAAAGAATTAGGTATAGGCAATTTATGAAGAACCAGTTTATTTTACGCTTTTAAGTGTTTTTTTGGCAGAGAGTTTTCGTTGGATTTTTTTTGGAAGTCGTTTTTTTTTTATGAAAAGTTTTTATTTTTCAGTTTTTAGTGCAAACAATCGTAGGTAAGTAGTAAGTTGAACTATTTCATCAAATTTCATCATCAAGAATACAAATTAAGGTCAATACGTACGTGTAATATTAAAATCATCCTCTAATCCCTAACTGTTGAAGAGTGTAACCTTCTATCACCAGCTCACCTAAATAACTTGAAAGTATACGACTAAAGGTAACATATATACATATGATATTTAAAGATTTATCCTCCAACTCTCAACCGTTAAGGAGTTGTACCTTACATCATCAGCTCATCATCATAAAATGATAACTACCACACGCAAATACCGGTGTAACTTCAGAAAATATAGGAAAAACATAGTATGTGCCTATAAAAAATGAGGGTTGCCCTCGATTTCCCTGGGATCCCATTATCAGATCCGGATATGGTGGCAATGGAACCACCTCGAGAGCATACCCTTTCGAATACAAAAAACAAATTTCAAAATCGGTCCACAATTGACGGAGTAATCGGTGAACATACATAAAAAAAATAAAAAAATACATACAGTGGAACATAGAACCTCCTTCTTTTTGGAAGTCTGTTAAAAATGGTCCATCATCATCAGCCTATCGCAGTCCACTGCTGGACATAGGCCTCTACAATCGCACGCCACATACGGAAAACTAAACGAGATGGAAATTTGAAAGTATATGATTAATACTTACATAAAATTATTTTTGTCTGTCTGTTTACTGAACCGATTTTGACGGGACTTTCACTCTCAGATATCATCATATTATAAGTAGCAACTTAGGCTACTTTTATTTTAGACTAGCTTCGCCTACGGTGTTACCCGCGGTTATTGTATTAAAGGTGCAATAACAACCATGGGTAACACCGCGGGGCGCAGCTAATTTGACATAAATGATATATTTCACAGAGTACCTATCTCTTTTTTTTGAAGTCGGTCTAATTGAGTAAGGTATTACTGACTGGCGTGTCCGTTGTTCTTGTGCGCGTGCCCGTTGAGCGGCTGGAGCGCGGGGGGCGGCGGCGGCTCCGCGCGCGTGCGCATGAACTTCCTCATGGCGCGCGCGCTCGCTCATCGCACCGCACCTGCAACACCCACAGCGTTACACTCGGCGCCGCTTGCTGCATATACCCACGCGACCCCCGGCCCCGGGACTGTGCGGACCGGGGACACCTAACATCCCTAGTCGTTATAGTTGGGCTCAATTAAGAACGATTACTGATTTAAATTTTGAGTCGGTAACGACCGACAGAAAAACGTGGTGGGAGCAGAGATCCAGCTGGTTAATTAAAGGCGATGGTACAAAAAAAAACTTGGGCCCAAACAATACTGTTTACGAACAATTAAATCAATCTGTTTTTTTTTTCTTTTTTTTTTTTTAAACACAACTCCCGCACTAGGAATAAATCCTGTGTCCTTTAAGAGTAGATATAAAGCTACTACTTCATATGTGCATTAGTGTCTCGTGTAAACTATAATGATCGCTTATATTCTACAAGGAAAGAGTTTAAAAACGTAGATATACATAGAATAATACATAACATCCGTATTAAGCAATAAAACGAAGTAAATCTGAAGAACTATGCACGTAATGTAGAACACTTAATCGTACATAACACATTGCAAACTTTTATATACAAACTAGCTTTTGCACGCGGCTTGGCTCGTGCAGGCTTTCATCCCCTGATTTACCCCCTTAGGGGTGGAATTGCAAAAATTCCTTTCTTAGTGCTCACTTACGTTATATAAAGAATCTACATGCAAAATTTCAGGATTCTGGGTTCAACAGTTTGGGCTGTGCTTTGATCTCTGGGTATGTCAGTCACCTTCCTCTTTTTTTATATATACTAGCTGTTGCCCGCGGCTTTGCTCGCGTGGAAGTTGATTATATGTATTTAATTAAAACTGTGTAAGTGTCTATCGATAATTTATTCATGTTTTAAACGTATTTATTTATTTATAATCAATAGTCCATTAAAATCGACTTTCATACACACTTTCGACCCTTATTTTGACCCCTTTATGAATAGAATTCCCATAAATGCTGATATAAGTATTCATTTATTTATAATCAAAAGCCTGAAGACAAAGTTTCAGGCTACTAAATTAAAAAATGACGGACTTCCAGTCTAACCTAGAGATAGAATATCCAGAAACGCTTCAATACATATATCATCATGATCATCGCAGTCCACAGCTGGACACAGGCATCTCCAATTGCGCGCCACAATTCGATCCTTAGTTTCTCTCATCCAGCTCCTGCCAGCCGTCTTGGGCAGACCATTACTCCACCTGGCCTGTGGACGTTCTACACTACGTTTGCCGAGACGCGGTCTCCACTCAAGAACCCGTTCACCCCAACGGTTATCAGTTCTGCGGCTTATATGGCCAGCCCACTGCTACTTCAGCTTGCTTATCCTGTGGGCTATGTCAATGACCTGGGTTTTCTGCCGGATCACCTCATTCCTGATGCGATCCCTTAGAGAAACGTTGAGCATAGCACTCTCCATTGCACGCTGAGCGACTTTGAACTTGTGGAAGCCGTGTCGTAAGTGTCCACGTTTCGGCACCATATGTCATGACAGGTAGGACGTATTGATCGAAGACTTTCGTATTAAGGCACTGTGGGATTGACGATGAAAAGACCCGACGAAGTTTTCCAAACGCTGTCCAACCCGGTTGAATTCTCCTGTTAACCTCGTCCTCGAAGTTTTTTCTACTTAACTGCAAAGTTTGCCCGAGGTACACATATTTTTGAACAACTTCGAAGAACGGCATCGTGTACTACAACCGGTTCCGGTAGAACATGTTTTTACATATGTATCTACTCATTTTTAATCAATAGCCCAAAAATAAAGTTGCCTGTTTCTAACTTCAAGAATGACGGACTTCCAGACTAACCTATATACGAAATTTCAACCCCTATTTCACCCCCTCAGGAGTAAAGTATGCAGAAAAGTTTAAATACATATCCACTCATTTTTAATCAGCCAAAACAGAAATTTTCATGTTTCTCACTTAAAAAATTACGGATTTCTTTTCAAACTTTCAACCCCTATTTCACCCCTTAGGGGTAGAATATCCAGAAACGCTTAAATACGTATCTACTTATTTTTTATCAGTGGCCCAAAGATAAAGTTTCATGTTTCTAACTTAAAAAATGACGGACTTTCCTACAAACTTTCAACCCCTATTTCACCCCCGTAGGGGTAGAAATTTCAAAATTCCTTCCTTAGTGGGTGTCTACTCAATAAAACGATCCATATGAATGACTGAAATAATACAAATTAAGGTCTATACGTACCTACGTGTAATATTAAAATCATCCTCTAATCCCTAACGGTTGAAGAGTTTAACCTTCTATCACCAGCTCACCTAAATAACTTGAAAGTTTATGACTAATGACTAAAGGTAACTTACATACATAATGATATTTAAATATTTATCCTCAAACTCCTAACCGTTAAGGAGTTGTACCTTACATCATCAGCTCATCAACATAAAATGATGACTACCAGACGCTAATACAGTTGTAACTATAGGAAAAACATAGTATGTGCCTAAAAAAAAATTAGGGTTTCCATTGATTTCCCTGGGATCCCATCATTATCACAGAAAGCCGGTGTGAAATAGTGCTTGCGTTGTGTTTCACCGTGTGAGGATACCGGAGACCCATTCCCCAAAAACACTCATTGCGAATGCAGACAATACAACAATGCAGCACGTTGACCCACACCATAGCGTCCTAGTGATGCTTCTGCATCATTGGGCCTCTGGTATCGCACTGAGAAAGCTAGTAAATTGTATGTACATTAACCTCTGTAACTGAGATAACATCGTGTTGCTTATTTACTATGTCTTCCCTTCCTGTTCATTGGAAAATGAAGAAGATGACAACAAAATTAAAATTTTCTAAACGCAAAGCAGTAAAAGCATTAGAAAATTTAAAACTTTGCACAGTTATTTTGAAATGATATCAATTGGTTAGCATTTTTGATAAAATTTATAAAATCGAAAAACATCTGATGGCTGATAAACTAAAATGACAGATTTTTATAATTGATAGGTACATTCTGTTGACATTTTTGTACTATTTATAATTATTGCTTGAATAATGAATTTATTAGGTACCTTTATTATATATTTTTTTATTCCCAATGATCATTAAAACTCACTCATAATTTTTACATAATACGTTATTTTATTTAATAATCGCACCTCTAAAACTGAAATAACCTGTATTCTGACCTCTATTATTGGAACCCCCTGTAAATGAGAAGGATATTTACGAGTATTTATACCTGGATATCTGAGGCACTCTATAAGTGAGACAAAGCAGGTCCCTTGATGTCTCAGTTAACCAGGTTTCACTGTAGGTATATTTAGAATTATAAAAAAAAGCGGTTAAGTGCGAGTCGGACTCGCCCATGAAGGGTTCCGCAACAGCAAGTAACATTTTTTTTTATATTTGTTTTGATTGAATCAAAGGTAAATTGCAGTTTACGATTTATGACGTATTAAAAAAAAAAACTGCTTACTAGATTTCGTTCAAACCAATTTTAAGCGGAAGTTTGCATAGTGTACATCACATATTTTTTTAAAATTTATCATGCTCCTATTTTAGAAGTTACAGGGGGGGGGGACACACACATTTTACCACTTTGGAAGTGTCTCTCGCGCAATCTATTCAGTTTAGAAAAAAATTAAATTAGAAACCTCAATATCATTTTTGAAGACCTATCCATAGATACCCCACACGCATGGGTCTGGTGAAAAAAAAATTTTTGAGTTTCAGTTCTATGTATGGGGACCCCCAAAATTTATTGTTTTTTTCTTATTTTTGTGTGAAAATCTTAATGCGGTTCACAGAATACATCTACTTACCAAGTTTCAACATTATAGGTCTTTTAGACGGACGGACAGACGGACAGACAGACATGACGAATCTATAAGGGTCCCTTCCTTTGGCACAGAACCCTAAAAAACGACTTCCAAAAAACATCCAACGAAAACCCTCTGCCGAAAAAACACTTAAAAGCGTAAAATAAACTGGTACCTAGAATCTTTTTGAAGTCGGGGCTAATCGGTGACTATCGCTTAGACTTTTGTAATTGTTCGTTTGTATTTTTTTTTGGCTTAGCACCGACTTCAAACAGATTTTAGGTACCTAGCACACATTTTAATACTACTATTTAAATGAATAAAGAATTAGGTATAGGCGATTT
The DNA here is from genome assembly GCA_949125395.1 of Diaphora mendica. Classification (NCBI taxonomy): domain Eukaryota; kingdom Metazoa; phylum Arthropoda; class Insecta; order Lepidoptera; family Erebidae; genus Diaphora; species Diaphora mendica. The sequence goes on along the minus strand of OX421327.1, from coordinate 24,729,777 downwards.
ATGAAGAACCAGTTTATTTTACGCTTTTAAGTGTTTTTTCGGCAGAGAGTTTTCGTTGGATGTTTTTTGGAAGTCGGTTTTTTTTTTATAAAAAGTTTATATTTTTCAGTTTTTAGTTTTTGAACTATTTCATCAAATTTCATCATCAAGAATACAAATTAAGGTCTATACGTACGATTAATATAAAAATCATCCTCTAATCCCTAACTGTGGAAGAGTTTAACCTTCTGTCATCAGCTCACCTAAATAACTTGAAAGTATACGACTGAAGGTCTTTAGATACGTATGAAATTGAAAGAATTATCCTCCAACTCCTAACCGTTGAGGAGTTGTACCTTCCATCATCAGCTTACCTAAATAATTTGAAAGAATATGACTAAAGGTAACATATATACATATGATATTTAAAGATTTATCCTCCAACTCCTAACCGTTAAGAAGTTGTGCCTTACATCATCAGCTCATCATCATAAAATGATGACTACCAGACGCAAATACCGGTGTAACTTCAGAAAATATACGAAAAACATAGTAAAAAATTGAGGGTTTCTCTCGATTTCCCTGGGATCCCATAATCAGATCCTGATATGGTGGCAATGGGACCACCTCGGGAGCATACGCTTTCGAATCCAAAAAAAATTTTCAAAATCGGTCCACAACTGACGGAGTAATCGGTGAACATACATAAAAAATAAAATAAAAAATACATACAGTGGAACATAGAACCTCCTCTTTTTTGGAAGTCGGTTAAAAACACTAAAAAGCGTAAAATAAACTGGCTCTTCATAAATTGCTATGTGACAATTCTTGTCTATACCGTATTCTTTATTCATTTAAATAGTAGTATTATAATGTGTGCGAGGTACCTACAATCTATTTTTAACCGACTTCCAAAAAGGAGGAGGTTCTATGTTCCACTGTATGTATTTTTTTTTTTTTTTTTTTTTTTTTTTATGTATGTTCACCGATTACTCCGTCAGTTGTGGACCGATTTTGAATTATTGTTTTGTGTTCGAAAGGGTATGCTTCCGAGGTGGTCCGTTGCCAGCATATCAGGATCTGATGATGGGATCCCAGGGAAATCGAGGGCAACCCTCATTTTTTATAGGCACATACTATGTTTTTCCTATATTTTCTGAAGTTACACCGGTATTTGCGTATGGTAGTCATCATTTTATGATGATGAGCTGATGATGTAAGGAGCAACTCCTTAACGGTTAGGAGTTAAAGGATAAATCTTTCAATATCGTATGTATATATGTTACCTTTAGTCGTATTCTTTCAAATTATTTAGGTAAGCTGATGATGGAAGGTGGAAGGTACATGATGATGAAGTTTGATGAAATAGTTCAACTTACTACTAACCTACGATTGTTTGCACTAAAAACTGAAAAATAAAAACTTTTTATAAAAAAAAAAACCGACTTCCAAAAAACATCCAACGAAAACTCTGCCAAAAAAACACTTAAAAGCGTAAAATAAACTGGTTCTTCATAAATTGCCTATACCTAATTCTTTATTCATTTAAATAGTAGTATTATAATGTGTGCTAGGTACCTAAAATCTGTTTGAAGTCGGTGCTAAGCAAAAAAGAATACAAACGATCAATTACAAAAGTCTAAGCGATAGTCACTTGGCACCGACTTCAAACAGATTCTAGGTACCTAGCACACATTATAATACTACTATTTAAATGAATACAGAATTAGGTATAGGCAATTTATGAAGAACCAGTTTATTTTACGCTTTTAAGTGTTTTTTTGGCAGAGTTTTCATTGGATGTTTTTTGGAAGTCGTTTTTTTTTTTTATAAAAAGTTTTTATAAGTCAGTGCCAAGCGACTATCGCTTAGATTTTTGTAATTGTTCGTTCGTATTCTTTTTTTTTTTGTATGTGTGTTCGGGGATAACTTCGTCGTTTATGAACCGATTTTGATGATTCTTCTTTTGTTGGAAAGAAGATGTTTCGACGGTGGTACCATGACAAGGAAACTAGGATCTGATGATGGCATTCCAGAGAAATCGAGGTGAACCCTCATTTTTTTCAGGCACGTACTATGTTTTTCGTATATTTTCTGAAGCTACTTCGGTGTTTGCGTCTGATAGTCATCATTTAATGATGATGAGCTGATGATGAAAGCTACAACTCCTTAACGGTTAGGAGTTGGAGGATAAATCTTTAAATGTAATATATATGTATGTTACCTTTAGCCGTATTCTTTCAATTTATTTAGGTAAGCTGATGATGGAAGGTACAACTCCTCAACGGTTAGGAGTTAGAGGAAAATCTTTCAATTTCATACGTATCTATAGACCTTTAGTTGCATACTTTTAAGTTATTTAGGTGAGCTGATGATACATGCGCTATGATGACTAACCCCTTAATGTATTTTGCTTTAAGTAACTCGCCTGCTTCTATTTCATCACGATATTTAAGCTTGGACACGATTCTATTGCCCCGTAGACGACGTCCTCTATAACAGAAATCTTGCATCTCAACATAATTTTGGAAACTGAGCATACTCAGTTTTAATACGTGTTCAAACCACTAAAGTTATTCGCATGAGCAGAAATTATATGAAATAGTTCAACTTACTGATAACCTACGATTGTTTGCACTAAAAATGGAAAAATAAAAACTTTTTATAAAAAAAAACCGACTTCCAAAAACCATCCAACGAAAACTCGCTGCCAAAAAACAGTAAAAAGCGTAAAATAAACTGGCTCTTCATAAATTGCTATGAGCCAATTCTTGTCTATACCTAATTCTTTATTCATTTAAATAGTAGTATTGTTATGTGTGCTAGGTACCTAAAATCTGTTTGAAGTCGGCGCCAAGCCAAAATGTAATAGGAAGTACCGCACTCGCCGCTGCCGGATAGCTGATGCCTCGTGTAGCACAAAACAACCCAAGCGGGCAGACACGCGCGGGCTGACGCGACGTCGTCGATGGTCGTCTCGAAATATCGCGAGTGTGGTAACTACTATTAAATTTGGCTTGGCGCCGACTTCAAACAGATTTTAGGTACCTAGCACACATAACAATACTACTATTTAAATGAATAAAGAATTAGATATAGACAAGAATTGGCTCATAGCAATTTATGAAGAGCCAGTTTATTTTACGCTTTTTAGTATTTTTTGGCAGCGAGTTTTCGTTAGATGGTTTTTGGAAGTCGGTTTTTTTTATGAAAAGTTTTCAGTAGTAATTTTTTTTTTTCTAAAACAACTCCCGCGCTAGGAATAAATCCGCGCGGGGGACTTTACAAACATACATGAAACGGACACAAAGAACACCCAGACTCAGAACAACAATTTGTGGATCACACAAAGTGTTGTCCTACGTGGGATTTGAACCCACGACACTGTTGAACTATTTCATAAAATTTCTGTTGATGCAAATAACTTTAGTGGTTTAAATGTCAACCCCTATTTCACCCCTTAGGTATAAAATATCCAGACACGCTGTCGCTACGTAATACGTTAATACTCAATTTTATGAGTAGCCCAAAAATAAAGTTTGACGTTTCTAACTTAAAAAATACGAACTTTTATACAATCTTTCAATCCCTATTTCACCCTCTTAGGGGTAGAATGTCCATAAACGCTTAAAGTCATTTCTACTCATTTTTAACCAGTAGCCCAAAGATAAAGTTTAATGTTTCTAACTTAAAAAATGACGGACTTTCGTACAAACTTTCAACCTCTATTTCACCCCCTTAGGGGTAGAAATTCCAAAATTCCTTCCGTAGTGGGTGTCTACCCAATAAAACGATCCATATAAATAACTGAATGAATACAAATTAAGGTTTATACGTACCTGTAATATTAAAATCATCCTCTAATCCCTAACTGTTTAAGAGTTTAACCTTCTATCATCGGCTCACCTAAATAACTTGAAAGTATACGACTAAAGGTCTTTAGATACGTATGAAATTGAAAGAATTATCCTCCAACTCCTAACCGTTGAGGAGTTGTACCTTCCTCACAGGTCAAATACCGGTGTAACTTCAGAAAATATACGAAAAACATAGTATGTGCCTACATAAAATGAGGGTTTCCCTCGAATTCCCTGGGATCCCATCATCAGATCCTGATATGGTGGCAATGGGACCACCTCGGGAGCATACCCTTGCGAATACAAAAAGAATTTTCAAAATCGGTCCACAATTGACGGAGTAATCGGTGAACATCCATAAAAAAAAACATACAGTGGAACATAGAACCTCCTCCTTTTTGGAAGTCGGTAAAAACTATAAAATACACGCTTTTGTAGCAAGTGGAGCTAAGGGAGAAGAAAATATTTTTGTACGAGTTCAAAAAAAAATTGATAGTAAAAAAATGCCCTATATCATTCCCTACAATACAAGCTACCTGCATACAAAAGTTTATCTAAATTGGTTCAGTGATTCATGATTTCCCACACATGCGTGTGTATAAAACTAAAGAGTTTATTTACCTCGAAAATCGTATAAAGAAAAAAAATGCTTTTTAGTGCATTTAATTTCAGCATATTGATTTCCAGATAATTTGATTCAACCAAAAACGCAAGGCATAAACGACAATAACTTTGTCTGATGTTAATTTCTGATTGATTTTGATTCCTTGAACTAAATTTTCAGTGAAGTTTACAACAGTACAAAAGTGAAAACTGCATCCGAATCAGTAAAGCTATTTCTAAGATTAGCGCATACAAACACACAGATAAAACTGTTGTGTTGGTTTGAATTCTGTTACATTAGCAAAGGACCCCCTTCATTAGCTTAGATTTCCATTTCTATAATGTACAGACATCGACCTGTTATAATGTCATTATGGTATGTATAGACATGTTCTGAAGCAGATATTATGGGTCTTAAATACATATTTGTCTCTCATTTTTTATTTTTTTATGGAATCCTACGGAATAAAAACTACGATTTCTCAATGTTAAACGCAATGATACATGTGGCGACTTCCACAAATGTTTTTACTAGTTCTCTGTACTTTTCCAATGCATTTAACGAGATCATTATGTTATCGTAAATTTCGCTCTCTCTGACCGACAGTGCTACCTTAGTGTTGCAGCTTATTACATTTACAATGCAAATATGGCAGAATAAAAAAAAAACGATTTATTATACACCAGATACTTAAGTATAAATATAATATAATGTTAGGTCAGTAGGTACAAGTGGCGGCTTTAGCGCTTAAAATCAATCTCTTACAGGCAATTCCCCCCCCTCCCCCCCCAACCCCAAAATGCGGGCAACGCACTTGTGAAGCTTCTGGTGTTGCAGGTGTTAATGGGCGGCGGTAATCGCTTACCATCAGGTAATACGTCTGCTCATTTGCCCGCCTATTCCATAAAAAAAACTAGTTCAATGCGAGGTTTGCTGGCATGGTCCGAGGGCAAGTCGACAGCTACGCCACCGAGTGTGAGTCCACTCGCCGAACCACAATGGCGGATGGCCGCGTCCCGACTCGAGACTCCTGTGCTGGTATTGCAGACGTAGACGTAGAGACGTGCAGGTCGGTCGTCTTCGAGTGAGCAGGGAGACAACACGAGCGCTTACTTTCCCACTGACGCAGGTACTTGCGGGGCACGGCTGCTACGGGAAATATCTACACGCAGCCACTAGGAGTAAATTGGGTTGATTGAATTATCGACTGAAACTGACCACCAGAAAGGACTTGGCTCAGCACATGCTGGCGATATGCCCAGCTTGTAAGGAGGTAGTGCCGGGTCCTCCCATCATCAGCCGCCATATGCTCCATGGCTAGTAGCGTTAGAGATATTTTACAGCGACCAGTGAGGAGGCCTTTGCCAACTGGCAAACGGACTTACAACACGTAAAGAAGCACCAAATACGAGCATAATGTTAACTATGTGATGATGTATTAGTACCTACAGTAGTTTATGAAGCATGTGTTATATATTTACTAGCTGACCCGGCGAACTTCGTACCGCTATATTTACATATCTGTCTCATCTTCCCACAGGCAGTGTACAGTCGCCGACAAAAAAAAGACTTTTCCCTTTATCTTTTATTTTTTTTCTTTCTAGCAAAAAAAGAATGAATAAAATCGGACTATGTGTTATTGAATTACAACATTTACAACAAAGTACATATTTTGACTTTCATTCCCTCTCTCCAGGAAACCGTGCTAAATTTCGGGATTAAAAGTATCCTATGTCCTACCTCGTAGTATGAACTCAAATCATGCCAAGTTTCATTTGAATCCATTCAATAGTTTCGGCGTGATGCGCGGCCAAGGTACAGACAGACGGACAGACAGACAGACAAAAATGAAAAAAATACAGTTTTGGCTTCAGTATCGATTATAGAAAGCCCTCCAATTTTTTTTTCTAAATATCTTTAATGTACAGAATGTACAGAATTGGACCTGTTACATTTTTATTATAAGTACTAGCTGACCCGGCGAACTTCGTACCGCCATATTTACATATCTGTCTCAGCTTCCCACAGGCAGTGTACAGTCGCAGACAAAAAAAAGACCTTTCCCGTTATCTTTTATTTATTTTCTTTCTAGCAAAAAAAGAATGAATGAAATCGGACTATGTGTTATTGAATTGACTTTCAAAGTCTTTGACTTTCATCCCCTCTCTCCAGGAAACCGTGCTAAATTTCGGGATAAAAAGTATCCTATGTCCTACCTCGTAGTATGAACTCAAATCATGCCAAAAGTACAGTTTTGGCTTCAGTATCGGCCATAGAGAAGCCTCCAAATTTTTTTTTTAAATATCTTTATTGTACAGAATTGGACCTGTTACATTTTTATTATAAGTATAGATAGATAATAGATATAGATTATAGTGAGGAGTCTGCGTTATTTTGCATATCGTATCAGAACAGCGAAAGATACTACAAGTGCAATGTTGCGTATCACAAAGTTGTTATGTAAATAATAAGCCACTTTGTACACATTGATGTACATATTTTTGCACTTTTGTTATTGCAAAATCCAAAACGGCAATTTGAATAAGAGCGGCCGCGTTTTTTTTTGCTACACAGAGCATTATGGTATTGAGAACAAATTTTGACATTAGTGAGCAAGTGTTACTTTGTGACCTACAACGAATGTAGATTTTTTGTATTTTGTAATCAGAACAATTGTTACGCGTTCGTTATACTTTCGTATAACACGACGTTTGTCTCGTTCAAGAAGTTCTAGAGCGCCATCGCTGCGGCTCCGGCTCGGTGTGCGCTCTCTGGCGGGGACCGTACAACTAACTGTTACCGTTTGTTTTGATTGATGTACGTGATTAAACCTACACTATACTCTGTCCATTACTTTATTTTCTTTTTGACAGCTCACGCCTATAAATTACCATTTTTTTTTTCGGAATTATGTACTACAGTAATGTCGTACTTTATTGACGGTGACGGTACTTTAGTGAAGTGGTCTGTGCATAACAAACAACCACAGACTATAAAACAGTACTTGAAATACGACAAATCGATCATATGATAAAAATAATTTGACTTCATGTAAGTATTTTTTCTGTAAATTTAATAAAAAAAGGAAATAAAAATTGTATCTTTGGGACGTTTGTATCGGGGTCCCTCCCGAGGAAGGAGTGTCCCAGCAATGAAACTTCAGATTTACAGCTTGATATGGTATTTCGTGTAATTACGATTGATTACAATTAGTTGTGAAGCACATGTACAAGGTATAAAGTTTATACAGGGTTTATACAACAGAGTACAACAAATTATAAACTCTTCAAACACTTTAGTTTGTGTTGCTGTCAGATTAATATCGTGATCTCTGTGACATCAAAATGGCGCGAACGAAAAGATCGTTCGGAAACGCCACACCACCCCCCCACGGAGATGAATAATTTAGATAAAAATTAATTAAAATAGAAGAAATCTTTACTGTTTTTAAATTGAACCTGCCGACCAGACCGAGTTGTATGAGGTTGTTTGCTGGTTGGAGCAGCCGGAGTCGCAAATGGAGCAGGTGAAGGCTGCGCTGCAGGAGGCGGTGGGGGAACTTGAACGGGTTCATGTTGAATAGGTGTTGATTCATAATCTAGAAAAGCGGGTTTGTCCGCTAAATGTGATAGGGTTAGTTGTTGCTGGAGAGCAGCATTCTCCTGCTCTAAGCGAGCTAAACGAGCCATTAGGTCTGCCTCTGACATGGTTAAGTAGAGAATATAATACTCATGTAGTAATGCAAACACAAACTGAATTTAAGTTTTTGAAATTTGAATAATAATAATAATAATAATAATAATAACATCTATGGAACCCATAACTATTAGTAAAGATGATGTAAGTTGTGCAGTTCGTTCATTACCAAACTGGAAATCCCCTGGTCCAGACGGACTGCACAACTTCTGGCTTAAGTGGTTCCGAAGCTCACATGCGTGTTTGGCATCTCAATTCCAAGCTGCAGTAGATTCGGGTTATTTACCCCGGTTTTTAACCACTGGTATAACTCACTTACTCCATAAATCTGGTAGTGCCATGGATCCCAAAAATTTTAGACCCATTACATGTTTACCAACCATGTATAAACTTCTGACATCTATTCTGAGACTCAAAATTTCTAAACATATTAATAATAATTTGATAATTTCCGTTTCTCAGAATGGATGTAGAAGTGGTTCCCGTGGCACTAAAGAGCTCCTTATCATAGACATGACCATTAGCCAACAAGTACGTCGTAACCGTAAGAGTCTGGCGACATGTTGGATAGATTACAAGAAGGCTTATGACTCGGTTCCACATACATGGCTTTTGAGAGTGCTGGAGTTGTATAAAATTGATACAACTCTGTGCACTTTCTTAAAGTCGTGTATGGGACAATGGAGAACAGTACTTCGCTATCCTGGATGTCGGCAGACTGCGGTAAGCGGCGTACTTATAAATATAGAGCGGGGCATCTTTCAAGGTGACAGTCTGAGTCCCTTGTGGTTTTGTCTGGCCTTGAACCCTCTAAGCACTCTGTTGGAGGGTTCAGGGTTAGGCTATAGGTTGCGGACGGACGATCGAGTTATATCTCACCTTCTTTATATGGATGATTTGAAACTACTTGCCCCCACTAAATTACAATTGACAGCGTTACTAAAGGTCACTGAAAACTTTAGTAATTCTATCAAGATGGAATTTGGTGTAGACAAGTGTGCAGTCATGTATGTAAAGAAAGGTGTGATTGTGGAATCTGAAGGAATAGAACTTTCAGATTCTACAAGACTCAGATCTCTGTCTGCAACCGAAACCTACAAGTATCTAGGTTTTTCACAGTCCTTAGGAATACCAGAATCTGATATGAAACAGTCGTTGCGGGAACGCTTCTTTGGCCGCCTGAAAAAAGTACTTAAAAGTCTTTTATCAGGTGGTAACAGGGTGCGAGCCTACAATGGTTGGGTCATGCCGGTTCTGATGTATTCCTTTGGTATACTTAGATGGACTCAGACCGAATTAGATGCTCTAGACCGGAGAGTCCGTACATTGCTGACTGCATTCCGAATGCATCACCCACGGTCATCGGTTATGAGGTTGTATATCCCGCGAAAGTTTGGGGGTCGTGGACTATTAAATATCAAGACCCTACACAATCGCGAGATATACAATCTTAGAGAATATTTTCTTCACACTGATGTGGGAGTGCATCGTAATGTAGTTGCAGTGGATACCGGACTCACTCCGCTCGCTTTGGCTAAAGAGAATTGGCGCAAACCTGTAGTACTTGGTACTGATGATCGCAGGGAGGTATGGAAGGGCAAAGAACTTCATGGTCGGTTTTATCGGGCTCTTAATGGGCCTGATATAGACTTCAAGGCCTCAACTTCCTGGCTACGGTATGGTGATCTCTTCGGAGAAACCGAAGGTTTTGTTTGTGCGATTATGGACGAAGTTATCATGACGAATAACTATCGGAAGTATATCCTGAAAGATGGTACGGTCGACATCTGTCGGGCATGTCACCGTCCTGGAGAATCTATCAGGCATATTATTTCTGGTTGTTCTCGTCTTGCTAACGGCGAATATTTGCACAGGCACAACCAAGTAGCCAGGATCGTACATCAACAGCTTGCCCTTAAATACAGACTTGTGAATTCAGAGGTGCCATACTACAGGTATGTGCCCGACCCAGTTCTCGAGAATGGTCGTGCTACGTTATATTGGGATCGATCTATTATCACGGACAGGACTATTGTTGCCAATAAGCCTGATATTGTGGTGATAGATCGATTAGAGCGCCGCGCAATGATTGTCGATATCGCCGTTCCTCATGACGAGAATCTCGAGAAAGTTGAAAAAGAAAAACAAATAAAATATTTGGATTTATCTCACGAGATTGTCGATATGTGGAATGTGGATTCGGTAATCATTGTTCCGATAGTCGTATCTGCTCACGGATTGATAGCCAAGAGCCTCGACCAACATCTTAAGAGGCTAACGTTAGAGGGCTGGATCAAGGGTCTGATGCAGAAGGCAGTCCTCCTTGACACGGCTCGTATTGTGAGGAGGTTCCTGTCTCTGGAGCCCTAACCACCGGTTTCTTGGTCCCTGTACCCGAGGTCGGTGGTCTACTATTTTTTATATTTTTAAATGTATTTGTTTTTATATTTATATTTAAAAATGTAATTAATATGTATATATAAATGAAATAAAGAGAATAATAATAATAATAATAGTTTATTTATTTTCTCTCATACACAAAGGTAAGTACAATATATTTTATAGCCACAATACAGCTTGAATCGCTCTCATTCCTTTGTGAGAGGCTGGTGTCTGTAGTAGGAAAACCCTGTGTCACAGATCACCAGGCTCCACCTCTTGGACAAATCCTAGTAACAATTTACAATCATATTGTCATGTACTTAATATAAAAATATGTTTCTAAGTAGTAGTAGTAGTAGTAGTTTTGCTGTAGTTGATGTGTGTACGTGTTAGGGAGAGAGTAATAGGTGTGTGCATCTGACTGTTCGCGTATGCGAGACTGTGTAATACATATATGTGTGTGTATGTGTGTGTGTGGGGTTGTGTGTTGTGTGTCGTGAGTGTGTATATCTGTGTGTGGATTCTTGTGAAGATATGCACTTATTAGGTTAAGGGTACAATTAGATTTTCAGTGTCAGTGTAAGATAAGTTTTGGAGCCATGACGTTAATTTTGCTTTTAACTTAAATTTATTCAAAGAATATATAGAAAGGAGGTGGTTAATCTTATTGTATAAGTATGGACCTAGGAAACAGTAGAATCTATGTGACGAGGCTGTTCTATATATTGTATCCGTTTGGTAGATTCTATGTTTGCGACGCTTAGTAGCGTTAAACAGTGGGTCGTAGCTAGATCGTGTGTGTGACTTAACAACTATACGAAGAATAAACAGCTGTCGAACGGTAAGCACATTACACCTCGCGTATAGATCGGCAGTAGGATGCAAGAATGGCAGGAATAGTGCTACTTTTAAGACTGCTCTTTGGGCTCGTTCCAGTTTAATGAAGGTGGTTTTAGCCGCGCCCCCCCAGGACGATATGCAGTACGTTAATATAGATTGGCATAAAGCAAGGTAAGTAATTTTCAGGACTTTATTGTCTGAGACATGTCTTAGGTTTTTAAATATGTAAATCAGTTTCCTAATCCTAGATGTCAGTAGATCTATGTGAGCATGAAAATTCAAGTTCCTATCTATGATGATCCCAAGATATTGAATTGTCTCAACCGATTGCAACTCCCTACAGGTACATTGTGCTAGCGAAACGTTTTGGGTTGGACAGGAATGTGCTAATATGGGGATAGGGTCTCTGTGTGGTTTATTATTTTTTAAATTGAATACTATGTATTTAGATTTGTCGACATTCAGTGAAAGAAGATTGGCGTTTAGCCATTTAGTGACTTGGTCCATGCCACTCTGTGCACATCGAGACGTCTCCTCCCAGGAATCACTTTGGAATACAAGCGCAGTGTCGTCTGCAAAGGTGATGACCCTCCCATTTTTCAAGTTTAGTTGGCAAAGGTCGTTGATAAAGATAAGGAATAGGGTTGGGCCGAGTATACTGCCTTGTGGTACGCCTGTGTTGATGGGAAGGTCATCACCCCGCACGGCACCCAGTTGAACGCACTGAGTTCGACCGGTGAGGTAGCTTGCAAAAAATTGCAGCTGCGTACCACGAACACCTAACCGTTCTAGTTTACCACGAAGTATTGAAACAGAGACTGTGTCAAACGCCTTGGCCAAATCCAGAAATATCGCCATTACTTTTTTCTTTTCGTCCATACCGGTGACTATGGTGTTTGTTAGCTCGTGTACCGCGTCATCTGTTGACATGTTTCTCCGGAAACCGAATTGAGAATTAGATATTAGGTTATTCTTTTCTAGATAATTAACAAGTCTTCTGTTGACGGTCTTTTCAATTATCTTCGATAAAGCAGGTAAGATGGATATAGGCCGATAATTGTTGACACAGTCTCTGTCGCCACTCTTGTGGATTGGGTGGATAAGAGCCCGTTTGAATGCATCTGGAAAGATACCCAACGTAAATGCCAAATTGCAAATGTGTGCGAGCGGCTCAACCAGAATGCCTCTAAATCTTTTAATTAACTTGTTAGAAATACCGTCTAGGCCAACAGCACAATCGTTCCTTAGTCCATTTATGGTAATATTAATTTCGTCTACATCTGTTGGGAAAAGTACAAATGATTGTGATTGATTTATTTCATGTGAGAGTGTAGAGGAAGCTGCAGAGTTTTGTGTCGATAGATTCTCAGCCAAAATTCTTCCAATATTAACAAAATATTCATTAACCGAATTAGCTGATGCCACAGGATTATTATTACTTATTAAGCTACATGCTGATGTTTGAATTTTATTTGTATATGTAATGTTTTTAATAACTACTGAATATTTTTGAAACTTAAATTTGCAAAAAAAAACTATTTAAAATTGGTTGAAACTGAGCAAGGTGAGTTAAATAACAGAGAGGGGTTAATGACAGTGCAGCAAATGAAACAAATACTCTTACCAAAGTTACTCCGTGGGGAAAGCGTTCACAGGTTTGGTACAATACACAGTATTTAACAAAAAAATAAAAAATATATTGTTCTGGTAAGTGCAGGGAAGTGCTGTGGTTCTTGATGATGTACAGGCTGTAGTGGAGCAACTTGTTGAAGGATCCGCGGCGACAGGGTCGAGTCGCGGACGCCGATGTAATGCACGATGTAAATGTAGTGATCAAAAGATGTAATGTAACAATTGTACCAGCCGCGCTCCAAAGCTTAGGAATGCGCGTATCAGGGCTGTTGAGTGCTGCGGACGCTGGGGACTTCCTTATCAATTGTTTTCTTTGCGTTTTCGTGTGTTAATCACGTCGGGGTCACCAATTTGGGACGTTTGTATCGGGGTCCCTCCCGAGGAAGGAGTGTCCCAGCAATGAAACTTCAGATTTACAGCTTGATATGGTATTTCGTGTAATTACGATTGATTACAATTAGTTGTGAAGCACATGTACAAGGTATAAAGTTTATACAGGGTTTATACAACAGAGTACAACAAATTATAAACTCTTCAAACACTTTAGTTTGTGTTGCTGTCAGATTAATATCGTGATCTCTGTGACATCAAAATGGCGCGAACGAAAAGATCGTTCGGAAACGCCACATATCTATGACTCCAAGATTGAATTTTTGCAAGGAATTAAGTCGAAATCTTGGAATTTAGGATCAAACCAAGAGTAAAGAACAATAACTCTGTTCATTCATCTAATTTACTGATTTATTATTTATATTTTTGTTTATTTCTTACATAATATAAAAAACTAATGAAGGCATAATTAATATTTCAACAAAAAATATTTAATTAAAACGATTGAAAGTTCTTCATAAATAAAATCGCTATTCGTTTCAAATCGAATCGGTAATGAGTGAGGGCGTCACTAATTTCAAAATTTCTTGAACTGTCAAAAAGAAAATAAAGTAATGGACAGAGTATAACAATTTCACTTGTATGAATACTTGATATATACCTAGTGAGCAATTCCCGCATCTTTATCCTTATCTTATATTTATTTACTTAATAACTTTATGCACCAAAGTACAATGGCGGATTTAACAGTTACCTATCTACTATAGTCTGGTTCACTAGAAGACGTGACGTCCATCTTAACGGCAGACGCAAAAGTTAAACTACGAGAATGGTATTAAATCCTTTGTCGTCACGGTAATAGGGTTAGTCAGTGTGAGAACTCTCTTACCCAACATTATGAAAGTGTCGACAGGTACTAACAGGCCTGGACAGGCGAGAGAAAACGCCCGGCGTACCTACTGTACACTTATCAACAAAAAACTTATCAAGAACTTATGCTTGTTCAAATAGAACCAATTAAATAAATTTACTATTACATTTAAATTAATAATATAAAACACATAATATAAACATATCTATACTTATAATAAAAATGTAACAGGTCCAATTCTGTACATAAAAGATATTTTGAAAATTTTTTTTGGAGGGCTCTCTATAATCGACACTGAAGCCAAAACTGTAATTTTTTTCATTTTTGTCTGTCTGTCTGTCTGTCTGTCCGTCTGTCTGTCTGTCTGTCTGTCTGTCTGTATCTTGGCCGCGCATCACGTCGAAACTACTGAACGGATTGAAATGAAACTTGGCATGATTTGACGTCATACTACGAGGTAGGACATAGGATACTTTTTATCCCGAAATTCAGCACGGTATCCTGGAGAGAGGGGATGAAAGTCAAAATATGTACTTGGTTGTAATTCAATAACACATAGTCCGATTTCATTCATTCTTTTTTTGCTAGAAAGAAAAAAAATAAAAGAAAACGGGAAAAGTGTTTTTTTTTTGTCCGCGACTGTACACTGCCTGTGGGAAGCTGAGACAGATATGTAAATATGGCGGTACGAAGTTCGCCGGGTCAGCTAGTATTAAATAAACCGCTTTTAATAAATGCATATGTACGTATACACGATACATGTACCAAAATATATTTTTTTACAATTTTTGTCTGTCTGTCTGTTTGTTCCGGGTAATCTCTGCAACGGCTGGACCGATTTTGACGGGACTTTCAGTGATAGGTCGTTCCCCGCGGCAAGACGATAGCCGCGGGTAACACCGCGGGGTTCAGCTAGTAAAACATAAATTTAATATTAATACTAGTACACAGTCGGGTACTAGGGTTGTGACTGTGACTGTATTGCCAACTCATTCCGAAGAAGTTCACGTACTTAAAACTTGAATGTAAGGCGGTTTGTGGACATCCTGATCTCGGCAGGGAGTGCATTCCAGAGAAGAACTGACTGCACGTTCCTTCTGGAAGAATGGAGGAAGTTGGAGGTGTGGGGAGGACATAGAAGAAGCAGATTATTGGTTGACCGAAGTTTTCGGTCGTGATTAGAACATATAATCGGCAGAACAATTATATTAATCCCAGTGTTTTGTATAATATCGTCGTTTACCAAATGTTACCGAAAAACGTTTTCTTGTGACCAGTGCATGGATCACAGTATCGAAACAAAGTTCGGTTTCACAGTTAGTTCTGATGTTAACGCGTAAAGTTGTGACGAAAAGAAAAAAATATTTGAGTATAGTAAACAGCTGGCGGCCGCGACGCGACTGTCGCTAGACGCGCGGTGGCGCAGCCTCGGGAGCCTCGCACGTTACTAGATTACACCCAGCAATTACTTTCATGCTTTAATTTTTATTGCTTCCAGTAGTGTGTGCTGTTTGTGTGTGAGTGAGTGAGTTCGGGTCGCGAAAGTTCTACTACTACTACGTTATAAAATAACTAGAAAGTTGTACTTTTCTCCATTGTTTAACAATTTTTAACTATTCAGTTTTTAGGCCAAGGTAACTTGAGTTACTTGCGTGTTACAGACAAATCACTCGAGTTACTTTAAGTTACAAGTTTTTAACATTATTAAATGAATAAACACAACACACACATCGGTGACTAAGATTTGTAGAAAAGACAAAAAAAACAAAGGCTGTAAAAAATATCTCAAAAAAAAACAGTGATAAAAATGAGTAGGTACTAATAAATTGTATACCTCCGATTGCTTCCCTTAAGGGGATATTATACCATCCTAAATTCAGGATCCGATATTTTTGATTCCTTGACATAATTAGTCCTTAAGTTATCTTTTTTTTTTGTGTTTTCAGAGTAGCATCCTTAGCATAATTTTTACAGACACCTAACAACACACTGTACCCTTCGTTTCATGATCATTTTTAACCGACTTCCAAAAAGGAGGAGGTTCTATGTTCCATTGTATGTTTTTTTTTTTTTATATATGTTCAGCTATACCTCCGTCAGTTGTGGACCAATTTTGAAATTTTTTTTTGTATTCGAAAGGGTATGCTTCCGAGGTGGTCCCATTGCCAGCATATCAGGATCTGGTGATGGGATCTTGGAGAAATCGAGGGAAACCCTCACTTTTTATAGGCACATACTATGTTTTTCGTATAGTTTCTGAAGTTACACTGGTATTTGCGTCTGGTAGTCATCATTTTATGATGATGAGCTGATGATGTAAGGTACAACTCCTTAACGGTTAGGAGTTGGAGGATAAATCTTTAAATATCATATGTATATGTGTTACCTTTACTGGTATTCTTTCAAATTATTTAGGTAAGCTGATGATGGAAGGTGGAAGGTACAACTCCTCAACGGTTAGGAGTTGGAGGATAATTCTTTCAATTTCATACGTATCTAAAGACCTTCAGTCGTATACTTTCAAGTTATTTAGGCGAACTGGTGATAGAAGGTTAAACTCTTCAATAGTTAGGGATTAGAGGATGATTTTAATATTACACGTAGGTACGTTTAGACCTTAATTTGTATTATTCTTGATGATGAAATTTGATGAAATAGTTCAACTTACTACTTACCTACTATTGTTTGCACTAAAAACTGAAAAATAAAAACTTTTTATAAAAAAAAAACCGACTTCCAAAAAACATCCAACGAAAACTCTCTGCCAAAAAAACACTTAAAAGCGTAAAATAAACTGGTTCTTCATAAATTGCCTATACCTAATTCTTTATTCATTTAAATAGTAGTATTATAATGTGTGCTAGGTACCTAAAATCTGTTTGAAGTCATATCTTTGTACAATTCCAAGATATTTAAAATCACCTCCTTTTCTGTAATCATTTTGGACGGAGCAAAAATGAAACGTGCGCTCTCGACGGTAGGCGAGCGGCGATTGAGCGTCCTAATCCTAAATGATTACACCCATTCGATTTTGTAGCCGATTTAGTATTTAGAACGTCAGAAAACATCCTTGTCCTAAATGGCCTCCTAAATCGGATGCTACTATTCTTAAATGCGATTTAACTTCCCTGAATTCAGGATCGACTAAATATCGGATCCTGAATTTAGGATGGTATAATACCCTAAATTGATCCAAATAGTCATCGAAGCCCAGTAGGTAGGTATATTACTGATATTGGGTACCTAACGATAATAAGGTAGAACGTGGATTAAAGATTTCATAAAGATTAAACACATTCAAAATTCCTTTTTCTTTTTTTTTTAATGTATGGCCCTGCCAAAATGGCTCTACTATGCCTGATGGAAAGCATAAGCAGAATCCAAGAGTGGTGGTCACCATACTCATTGCGAATGCAGCCAATGCAACAATGCAGCATGGTGACCCACACCATGGCCGCCTAGTGATGCTTCTGCATCATTGGGCCTCCGGTCTCGCACTCACGAAAGAAACACGACAGCACTGCTGCTGTCATTTTACGTTGATTTGCGGTGCGAGGGTAGTACCGCCCCAGTCCAGCCGGCGTGGCTCTACTACCTTGGGTAATTGATAATGCGCGTGTGTCCGGACCACTGTTAGGTACATAGCCGTCCGGTCCGGTCCTAAATATTTTACGACTTTTTAATATAGATGTTATTCTCAACATAGTATTTGTTCGAAACCGATCGTTATAAAATGTATTTGTAATGGCAACACTGTGTGATTGTCTTTGGCAAATGTCAAAGTGTCACAATTGGGAAATCTAACCTCACTAGATCAGGGAATTCGGTCGGAAATGGCCGGTGCCGTGTTTTGGAACCGGCCCAATTAATTGTTTAAAGTCCTCCCAAAGTTTGATCGAACATTCAAGAAACTGTCGAATAATGGCCGGGCCATAATTATTGTAATAGCTTCGGTGTTTGTTAATGCCACCTCGTATGTTGTGAGCTAATAAATATAAGCGAGTTTTAAGACGTTCGAAACGGCCATCGTATTGTTACGAATAATAATAATCTTCAAGCTTTATCTGCGCGCACAAATACACACACACACACTTCTTATCGTTCTTCTGAGGCAAGGGATAATGGACCTTATTTCTCTATACATAGTGTCGGATATCGATTGGTTGTTGCCTAATTATTATTAACTTCGATTATTTTTATTAGCGTTTTTACTAGTAGATTCTCGTGTTTTATCGTCGTTTCTAGAAATGGAAGAGTAATAATAATACGAGTATAAAAGAGCGTCTCGCGGGCCGCAGACAGTTCAGTTCAGTTTGAGCTATAGTGAGATAAACATCGAAGTGATATCAGCGATCAACCTAGCGACCTCGGCGACCTTTAAGGATTGTAATTCAGAGTTGTATTGTGATTTTAATAGTGGTTTTTAATAAAGTCTTGTGGCGACCTCCACATACAGCGCAACAGTCTCTTTAACACGTTAAAAGGCTTCTTTCTCAAATAAATCGAACCCTAACACGTAACAGTATAAACTTAGTGTAATTGTCGGTCGGCGAGGCCGCAATCGGGTGTATGTAGTAGGATTTCGGGAATCCGCCCGACCTAGCAGGAGTGTTTGCATTTGTAACCGGATGGTGGTGTGCGATATGATCTGCGTGTTGAACGTCAAGAGGTGCAAATCTCAGCAGCGAAGAAAAGCATACTTAAGATCGAAGAGAAGAGTTCTCCACGACCCCATCCGTGAGTAGTTTTATTTACTATTTATTGATGTAAGAGAGGTGAAACGTCTCTAGTTTGAATTCTTTCACCAGGAGGATAGTTCTTCGATTGTCTAGCTTTTAACTGATGGGCCCTTACAGGCTGGTACAAGGATTACTTACTTCAAGTAACGAAACCCTGGTGAAAGGAATTAAACAGTATTATTATGATAATTACTAGTTGTTGCCCGCGGCTTCACCCGCGTGTATGTCGATTATCGCTGCAAATAGTAGCCTATGTGTTATTCTAATGTATAAGCTATATTACTGTAAACTTTCATCCAAATCCGTTCCGTAGTTTTTGCGTGAAGAAGTAACAAACATACACACAAACTTTCGCCTTTATATATTAGTGTGATGTGATGATAATAGGATTAGTAGGATATATAAAATTCTCGTGTCACAATGTAAGTTACCATGCTCCTCTGATACGGCTGGACCGATTTTTATGAAATTTGGTGTGCATATCGGGTAGGTCTGAGAAACGACCAACATTTATTTTTTATACTCCAATTGTTTTTTTATGGCAAAACAATGTTTGCCGGATCAGCTAGACAGCTAGTATTAGTATAGATTATGAAACGATTGGAAATGAATATCTGCAGTATTTACAGAGGGTTCCATTGATAGAGATCAGAATACAGGATATTTCAGTTTTAGAGATGCGATTATTAAATAATAAAACAAGGTATTGTGTAAACAGTATAAGTGAGTTTTAATGATCATTGAGAATAAAAAAAAGATAATAATACGTGTAATAAATAAAATATTCAAGCAATAATTATAAATAGTACAAATAAAATTATAAAATTGTGTCAATTTAGTTTGTCTTTTGGAAGTGTCAGACTTCAGATGTTTTTCGATGTTTGGTTGAACGCGCTAATCTCAGGTGGTATTAGTCCGATTGGAAACATTCTTTCACTGTTAGATAGCCCAGTTATCGCGGAAGGCTATATTATATAATAGCCTTTGGTAACGCCGCGGGGGAAAGCTAGTCTAAATAAATAGCCTAAGTTAAAATTAGTCGGAACAAACAGACAGTACAGTCGGTAAAAATTGTTGTTTTTGTTTATGTACGTGTATACTCGTACATTCATATGCATTTATTAATAAAAAGTTATTTTAATATTGTTCCGGCCAGGAGACTTGCCGCCTCAAAAGAGATGCGGTCGTCGCAATAGTGCGATAGTGCTGGCCCAGATTTTTGTTTTAAAGTCACAACAACAGCTTCTGAAATTGAACTGTGTATGCCCTGTAGTTTGTGACATTGTGACTGAGTCCACAGACAAACTATTTAAAACATTTTTTTTTATCGGCTACGCGGGCAAACGAGCAGACGTATCGCCTGATGGTAAGCGATTACCGCCGCCCATGGACACTCGCAACATCAGAGGCGTCACGGCCTTTGAGGGAGGGGGATGGGGGGAGGGGTTGGGGTATGGTCCTCCGGTATCCTCATTCACTCGGTGAAACACAGCGCAAGCGCTATTTCACACCGGTTTTCTGTGAGGCCGTGGTATCACTCCGGTCGAGCCGGCCCATTCATGCCGAAGCGTGGCTCTCCCACGGTTGAATTGTAATTTTCTTTAAATACATAAATAATTGATATATGGATTCGTTCTATTGACTCATCCCTTGCCCGCTATGAACTTGAACTCTTTTTTGCCCTGTGTCTTGTTTGTACATAGTGGAAAGTAGGTAGGTACCTACTTAGTTTAGTGTCAATGCCGTATGCGGGACAAGACAATTACAAGCCAGACGTAGCCGCGCCGCGTCGTGCGTCCAACGCTGATGATCAAACAAGTACTGGGCACTAGGCACACCGCAACAATGTACTCTGTGCACACACCGCACACACAGACCGTGCAGAGTTGTCGTCACTGCGTCTGTGCGTCACCACCTCTCGGCTCTCGCACCGATACATTTCTCTAACTACATACTTAAGTGTACATTCGACTCGCGTTTTATGTAATGTTTCCATCATATTATAATATATAAGTAAGGCCTATTGCCAGCAGGGGACTATTAAAGGCTATCGTTTTAGGTGCTATGCGTAGGTACTTACGTTCCTTGCCGTAAACGTTGAACCGTGCGTTGTAGATCAAGGAACAGTTAACAGATCACTTTTACTCGTTCATTACAATAATAGAAGCGTTCTCGGTCGACGTGGGAATCAGAGCGCCTGCGCCTGGAGCGTGGCGGAACTGGCGGACACACTTCGGGGCCGAGCGCCGCCGGCGACGGACCAGCGGCTCCGCAATTACGAGCTTACTTACAATTAAAGTAAAGGTGTCACTCGTTGGCTCTCGTCGGGATACAACCCGCACTCTCTGTGCATGCCACTCTGGCCGCGGTCCACTGGGCGGTCGGCACATGTAGCACACTAGTCGCACATCACAGAGTACGCCGAGTCTGACCGGCCACTGACGGAAGGTAAACAAACGGTGTCGCGTTGTGCGATACGACGTGCTCTCGGCAGAACGCTAGCGCGCGCACTGTCAGTACACTCAGTACTGTGAGACTGTGACTGTGCAGACTGCTCAGAGCTACGTGGCGCGCCCCGGCCCCGGCCCCGGCCCCGGCCCGCGGTGTGTACGCGCCTCGCACGCCCGCCATTACCATACAATGGCACAGGTCTCCGTTCCTCGCCAAATTACGAGCCTCACTACCTAATCCTCTATCGGTATGGATCGCGCCAACGTTGGCAGTGCCCTTGTCCGCACTGCGATTCTTGCATCTAACTGTATCTGAATTATTGCTCGCCGACCCGATCCATACTAATATTATAAATCGTTTCTAATTAACTCTGCCTGTCCGTTACGCTTGCACGGCTAAACAGCACAGCGATACTTACATTCTTGTGAAAGGTACTCTTTTCCACAATAGCCGACAAACACCGCACATCGTGGGAGAGCCACGCTTCGACAGAATGGACCGGCTCGTCCGGAGTGATACCACGGCCTCACAGAAAACCGGTGTGAAATAGTGCTTGCGCTGTGTTTCATCGAGTGAGTGAGGATACCGGTGGCCCATACCTCAAGCCGCCCTCCCCCTCCCCCATCCTCCCAAAGCCCGTCAACGCACTTGTGACGCCTCTGGTGTTGCAGGTGTCCATGGGCGGCGGTAATCACTTACCATCAGGCGATACGTATGCTCGTTTGCGCGCCTATTTCATAAAAATAAACACGCGGGCGGAACCGCGGACCTTAACAATTTTATAAAACACAAATCATATCGAAAACAACGCAAACGATTTGATTGGTCTTCATTTTTAACCGACTTTAAAAAAGGGAAGAAGTTCTCAATTGGAATGTTTTTTTGTGTGTGTGTGTTACTGTTGCCTCATAAGACTCATAACTTCTTACTGGGTGTACCGATATGGATGTTTCTTGTTGTGTTCGGTAGCCGGTGCTTATTATGTGGTCCCATTTTAATTTGAATGAGATCTGACAAGTAGTTTTTAAGTTACCCATAGAAATGGGCTTAATTGGCATCTGTTCTGTTCTGTAGTTAGGCCATTCGATGATAATTATTTATTTTGCCGCTGTATGAAAGAAACAAAAAACCCGTATACCTACGATGATTTATTGAGAAGAACGTCATAGTACGTATTTTTAACCGACTTCCAAAAAGGAGGAGGTTCTATGTTCCACTGTATGTTTTTTTTTTTTTTTTTTTTTTATGTATGTTACCTGATTACTCCGTCAGTTGTGGACCGATTTTGAAATTTTTTTTTGTATTCGACAGGGTATGCTTCCGTGGTGGTCCCATTGCCAGCATATCAGGATCTGATGATGGGATCCCAGGCAAATCGAGGGAAACCCTCATTTTTTATAGGCACATACTATGTTTTTCGTATATTTTCTGAAGTTACACCGGTATTTGCGTCTGGTAGTCATCATTTTATGATGATGAGCTGATGATGTAAGGTACCACTCCTTAACAGTTAAGAGTTGGAGGATAAATCTTTAAATATCATATGTATATATGTTACCTTTAGTCGTATTCTTTCAAATTATTTAGGTAAGCTGATGATGGAAGGTGGAAGGTACAATTCCTCAACGGTTAGGAGTTGGAGGATAATTCTTTCAATTTCATACGTACCTAAAGACCTTCAGACGTATAATTTCAAGTTATTTAGGTGAGCTGATGATAGAAGATTAAATTCTTCAACAGTTAGGGATTAGAGGATGATTTTAATATTACACGTATGTATAGACCTTAATTGGTATTCTTGATGATGAAATTTGATGAAATAGTTCAACTTACTACTGACCTACGATTGATTGCACTAAAAACTGAAAAATAAAAACTTTTTATAAAAAAAAACCGTCTATTAAGCCACTGGTGGCATGTGAAAATGTCTTTTGTTTGAAATTATATAAATTACATAAATTTTAAATAATGTGAGAAAATTCAAGTTTGTCCGAAAAGTCTTACATAATTATTATTAAATTGCAAAATAGTCAAAATAAAATTAATATTAATAGCATGTTAATCAAATATAACATAATTTAAGCTCCATTCTCGTTTCAATTTAGAAATTATTTTAGTCAATAATATGACTTTTCCAGAAGCCATCTCTTGAGACGGTTCTTAAAACGACACATTGGCAATTCTTTGAGGCAATCAGGATCATGTCTGTCTGTCCGTTCGTCCTCGACTTACCTTCCAGTTCATTTCCGAACGTCACTGACGGATGTCAACAAGGCACTACGATGAAATTAATTGCCGCGTAAAATCCTGACTGAGCACCACCTTAGGTTTTTACTTCCAGTGCTTATTGTAAAGAGTATTATACGAAATACACCAACATCAAGGACTTTGATTTCGGGTAACGAAGTGAAGTGAGTGGGAATCTTCACTTATCCTTGCTTAGGCGGGATAACCCACAAACCTTTTTAAGAATTATAAAAAAAAAACTGACTTCCAAAAAAACATCCAACGAAAACTCTGTCAAAAAACACTTAAAAGCGTAAAATAAACTGGTTCTTCATAAATTGCCTATATCTAATTCTTTATCCATTTAAATAGTAGTATTATAATGTGTGCAGGATAGTACACAGCCGCATTCACCGTTGACTACGACCTTTATGCTTCTGTCTGGTAAAAAGCTAGTGACCCATTCGCATAATTTGACAAGAAGCCCATAGGAAGGCCTTCGAAAGAAGCGCTTTGTGCCAGGCCCGACGTTGTAACCGTCCGGATGAAAGTCAGCAGAACGTCCAACAACCAAGAACTCTGACCCTCCACATTTGAGACTCGCGTCGGCGTGGTAACAAGTTGTGTCAGGCCATATCCGTTTTATTACTAAGCAAGTCGGCGTGGTGGGCATTGAAAACACCAAGTAAAACGATCTCTGCGGACGTGATCTGCTGCTGCACGAAGTCTGCAGCCATCTGGATGCAATGTGCTCAATGAGTGGGTCAGTTTCACCACCATGGGATCACCGCTATGGGATCTTTACTCGCAGAGGCACGCAAAGACGCGAAGGTGGTCGTCGCTGACAAGGTCGCCTACAAGGAGCCGTAACATTGTCCCTAATGTCCCACCTTCAAGGTTGCTGAGGCGACGGAAACTGATATCGTCTCAAACGTACACGCTTCTCCGGCCTTGACGTGAACGAGTGTTCTAGTTCGTACCCAGGGTGAGTGAGCGATCAAGAAGAGCAAGGCTGGCTATGCAGTCTCGAGGTGGTGATGGACAATACCTTAAAGTTGCAAAGATCCACGACCAGGTGGTAGGGGGTGCCATGTAATTCTGTTCTTACCCCGGGCCCGGGCATAATTGAGCGCAATTTAGCTCCCCAAGAATGCGAGTGGCAGACTGGGCGTCCACGCTCAAGTGCGGCAACAGCCCGGGAAAACCAAGTAGGTACATTAGGTACTTACATTATTACACTTACGTACATTATTAAAAATACCTACTTTTTATCTGTATCTATTTATTATCAAAATTATGTTATAGCTTGTTGTGCCTTGACCACGACTATATGACCCCCCCCCCTGGCGCCAAAGCTGGATCCGCCCTTGCACGCACTTGGCTGGTTTTTTATCATGTTTTTGTATATTTTTCATTACCTCAGCGAAGTGAAATGACCCACTAACCGAAGTTGGGTAATGTTACATATTTTATGTACTTAATTACCTAATGGCCACTTTTTGGCAGGAGTATTGAGTAAGTAACAGTAAGCATTAAAATATAGCCAACAATGTTTGTTGGATGTGCTTCATATTCCCCACTCACGCACTCACATTTATCTCTCGTGTTATACAAAGCGGAAGCTGTTATATAATGTACATTATACCTACATACGTATATAAGAGTTGCCGTCGTGTTGCTAATGTACATTACGAATATTGAAGTTTTTAGGAAACTTGTAATTATAGGTACCTAACTAGCGACCCGCCCCGGCTTCGCTCGGGTGGATTTCAGATGCCCCCGCCGACGACACGATTCGTGCATTTTAAATCTGTAATATCTTTGAATATATTCATTTAAATTAGATACTGTAAAGGACCATTTTGATATATATTAAATGCACAATGTATTTAATTTACTTAATTGTATAAGGATTCATGCTGTATTGCTTAAAATCACTTCGTAAATAAAAAATAGCCATTATTTCTCGTGAAAAGAAAGGAATAAAAAATGGTTGTTGTGGATTATCCCTAAGAGATAGACATACACACATCAAAAGTGTCTAGGGATCAACATATGTGTCTAGGGATCAACATATATTTTTGCAATAACTTTTCTCCTGATTGATATTAATTAAAATTTTCTTTAAGGATTCATCAAATAAAGTGTTTTCGTTTGTCACAGTAACGATAAACCAAGTCACCTTTGCATTAATAAAGAAATTTGCCATTTTCCTAATAAAAGGATTTTTGACATTTGAACCACTAACATTAAAGTTCGAAAAAAAGACTGAAATAACAGTTTTCTTTAAAATTTTATTAGGTAACTTAAACAATTAATAATCCGTGTTTCTACCGCGAACACTAACAACACAAGAACATCGGTTTGGCATACTCAAAATGAGTTCATCCAAATCACGCTGTGGAATGGCCGCCCATGTTCGTTGCAACAACAAAAAAAGGTCTTCTTGCGACTGGATACCCTCCATATTCGGCAGAGCTCTTCTCTGTAGCATATCCCATGCATGCTCAATCGGGTTCAAGTCTGGCGACTGAGCAGGCCAGGGCCAAAGCCACATCTCAATCTCAAGAAATCCGCATAAAAATGCTTGATCCCTAGACACTTTTGATTTGTGTATACCGTCGCGGACTTTTTTGTAGACCTTTTAAGGTGTACAATACTCTAGTACATTATTTTGATCTATCTCGTAGGGTGCAACCAGTGTTTGCAATGTAAGCGCAAAAAATGTGTTTATTTGCTACATCACATTAAAAACCTCGAAAATTAAGTGTTACGCATTTATTAAACATAAAAACCTTCCTCTTGAATCACTCTATCTATTAAAAAAAACCGCATCAAAATCCGTTGCGTAGTTTTAAATATTGAAGCAAACATAGGGACATAGAGATATGGGGACAGAGAAACAATGTTAGGCGTTGAGAGAGTGTTCAGCGTGACTACCCTTCATCCCGTGCGTGGCTATTGTAACAAAGACTAAGAGAACATCCATTACCGGATATAAACCTCTCACTAGTAGTATGTACTAGTAGAATGGGGCTATTGATGATGACAATGCGTCAGTATCTCATAATGCTGAGCTGATGAGGAAACTGTCCTTGACTTTTAGGAGTAAGGGGCTAAGGGCATAACTCTTTCAACGACATTATTAAGTATTGACATTTAGTTGTATTCTATCGCAATGTTTAGTAGATGTTTGTGTCGGGAAACAAAGATAATGAGCACATGAAACTTATAAAAGAGTTAATAAGTCGC
This sequence comes from Diaphora mendica, assembly GCA_949125395.1. Classification (NCBI taxonomy): domain Eukaryota; kingdom Metazoa; phylum Arthropoda; class Insecta; order Lepidoptera; family Erebidae; genus Diaphora; species Diaphora mendica. Next base: position 24,702,918 of record OX421327.1, on the reverse strand, counting down.
AACCACAAATTATAGTCCAAAATCCCAAAATGATCAGACATAATTTATTTTAACAATAAATGAACCCTTAGGTTCCCGAATGATGAAAATGAACCCGGTAGTGACACCTGGGACCTGGGCAGCAGGTACCAGGTAAGAAAGGTAACTATAAAAGAGTTACATGGCTGATTTTAATATACGTTTTGTAGAATATTATTCTAAAATAGGATCATAAGTGTCAGACACTTCCCATGAACCAAACCTTTTGTCAAGCGCCTGCAAAATTATTCATGGCAGCGTTTGATAGGAGTACTTATTGCTGTGTCTTCCAGTACTTATCATTCATATATTTTACATAACTGCATATAATTTTAATATACGTAAGGTGTTGTCATAAGAAACATAGTGAAAAGTACTGGAAGACACAGCAATAATGACTCCTATCAAACGCTGCCATTGATAATATGGCAGGCGCTTGAACAGTGGAGGTATAAAGTGTCTGACAAAGTTTTGATCCGTATAATACCTACGTGTTCTGAATCGATAGGTAGTCGTTTTGTTATGTGTTTGAAATCAAACGTAATATAATGTTATTGTAATGGCAACATTATTGTTTTGTCATTTTGAAATGTCATGTCACTGTTAGATAAAAATCGGTCGAGAACAGTCGAAATATTTGGACGGACCGTAATTTGAATTGAATTAGTTTCGGTGTTTGATATTGTCATCTAGTATCTGGTAAATTAATTAATATATAGACGAGTTTTGATTTCCGCCAGAACGACACTTGTAGAACCACGCGAAGATTGGTTTTCGGTGAATGACAGATTTGACTTCCCCCGAACTTCGGCTTGTATGTGGATGTGTACCAGGACATTGTGTAGTGTACCAGATCTCCATTTGCCGGCGTACAGGGGAGGGGGCCCCTCCACGCTTCGGACGTCAATGAAGCCTATGGCTATTCACTAAGGTATCCCTCTACTCCAAGGGTCCAGCACTGGTGTACAGGATTAAATATTATTGTTGGATTTCGAACGTCATTGTACTGGCAACATTTTGATTGTCTCTGGTTCGTGTTTGACGTTTTGACGTTTGAGGTTAAATATGTAAAAAAAGGCTAAAAAGACGCGTGTTGAAATGGCCGGTGCCGTAATTTATTGATTGTTAATTTTGTAGTACTCGTATAGTTTCCGCGTGAGATTGATTACACCGTGAGGTTTGTTGAGCTAGGGTACTTGTGGGCTCGCCGTATGCCAGCGTGAGACGAGGTTATTAACGAAAATTGTTGAGAAGGTTGATCGGTCAGGCTAGGCATGTGAACAGTTGCCGTTAATTGTGATTAGACTCGCGAGGGTTTGTAGTGACGTATAAAAAGGCGCGTTCCGCGATAGCTGAAACGAGTTGTTGTAATTCGAATTCCTTGAAGATTGTACAGCATTCTGGAGCATGTATGTGTGAACGTACCAGGACAGACCAGGCGGTGGGGTACCCCATCAACGGCGCCGAGAACAGGACGCCACACAACTCCAGTAAGTGCTTTAGATGAATTTAATTTAGATTAAGAACACGGTGACACAGGCCGTGGGTCATTCTTCTTGCCAGTGGTATTAGTAGTGATTGTATATCCATCTATAGGCCCATGGGTATTATAAACTTCACAAGGTGATCACTGCCTTGGCAAGAGGACTAATCAATTATTATTGCTAAATGAACATACCTATACAATTCTATTTCAAATTTATCATAATTTAATAATTCAATTTATTCATCGAAAAATATTATTTTTAAATCCCCTCGCAAATTATTAAAACACAACACTGAGTGGAACGAATAGTGACATCGCTTTGCGCTCGACGTCTTCCGTCAATAAGTCGGTTTGTATAGTTTCTAGTGATTCTTTGAATTCTAATAAGTTACATGTTTCATCCATAATCTGATATTATTGTAGCTATGAGATATTGAGAATACCTTTAAGAACTTTTTATAAACTAGGTTATGTTTATATCACAGTTTGAACAAAATACAAATAAATAGGTTCAACACAATTACACACACAGACGCAGCACGACAGAGCGGGCGGGACGGGTCACAGGTCAGTCGGGTCCAGATGTAGTATCCGAGCCTGACCCTCGACGGCAGGTGGCTCTTCGACCAGCACTTCTCACAGCTTGCACCGAAGCTGTCGACGCTGCCTCTGCCCTTGGGTGACTATTGCCCAATTTGGATAGAGCCAGCGTCGCGACGACACGAGCGTACGCGTCGTGCGTACGCAACAAGACGTGTTTGTATGAGTACAGTCGACGGCGATCATGAGAATCGATTAGAATAATATCTAATCTAAGAGACGCGGCTCTCCGATCGGGTCGGTCGGTCGGTCGAAGTTTCGGGACGGTAATGAAACGAACGCCGGGCGGTTAAACTGCGGAACGTACTTTTATTATATTCATGTAACACGGCGGAGGACCGTCGCGGCTCCCTTACCACTCTAAGACTAACTATAGAAAAGGGGGTACACAAGGAGATTCGTAGCTCACTCGTCGTCCTCGTCTTCGCCGGGCGCGGCGGGACGGGGCGCGGGGCGGGGCGCTTGGCGGAGCGGGGCGGGCGCCTGGCGGGGCGGGGCGGGCGCTTGGCGGGGCGGGGCGGGCGCTTGGCGGGGCGGGGCGGGCGCGCCGGAGCCGGGCAGCGCGCGGTAGAGCGGCGCGGGCGCGGCCGGCAGCAGCAGCACGCAGGGCGGCAGCGCCAGGTCGGCCAGCGACACGCGCAGCAGCCGCCCCGCGCGCGGCACGGTGCCGCCACTTGCCGCGCCGCCCGCAGCGCCGCAGCGCTCGTTGAACTCGAGCGTCTGCGAGCACCAGTGCGGCGCGTTGGCGTAGCGCGGCTCCGGGACTCGGCCGGCGGCGGGAGGCCGGGGCGGGGGCGGGGGCGGGGGCGGGGGCGGGCGCGGCGCGGGCGGCGGGCGCGGGGGCGGCTCCCCGCCGGCGCGGCATCAGGCGGCGAGCTCCACGACGGCCACTCCGGCGTACGAGCGCCCCACGGCCATGCCGGCGCCGAGCATGCTCCACGAGTCCGTCGCCGGGTCGAACACCTGCGCGCGCAATCCACACATTATTGGAATCCACCCGAGAGAGCGACGCGAACGTCCGCCCCGTCGAGAGAGATTAGAGTTCGATCCGATCATTTCGAACGGACCGATCGATCGGAGCGAGTTATTTTGCATGCGTATATCGAAAGCTCTCATATTGACATCCTCGATTTCTACAAATTCACTTATACGATGTTATTCTCAGTCGAAAAAAGCTTAAATATGAACTTTCGTATAAAACGGTCACACGATAAGCCGATAGGCATATCGATGGAGCAGCATTAGCAGCAGCCCCGACTAGCGCGTGTGCGGGGCGTGTGCGGGGCGTGTGCGGGGCGTGTGCGGGGCGTGTGCGGGGCGCGGGCGGAGTGTGACAATATTTCCGCGAGGATAATCAATAGTATTTCTGTTTCTTCTCTGGTTTTATGTATTGTTGTTATAATAATACATTCGGGCTAACTGGCCTTTTGTACCGAGTAAGAATTACTTATATACGGTTCGGTATTTGAGTAATTTCCTCCAGCCCACTAGCTACTTTAGGGGGAAGGGGATAGGGGGGGGCGATTGATTCTACATTTAATATTTATGCAAAATTATTTCTCATCCTTGAAAATTCAAAAATGAATTTTAGAGGGATACATTGGATACGTAGGAATACGAATAGGGGTGCTCTATTTCCAGGCGGCTATAAAGAGTCAGGCTGGTGGGGGTGGTGGGGGTGGTGGGGGTGGTGGGGGTGGTACCTCGACGGTGTTGAGGTTGGCGGCGCCGTCGTCCCCGCCCACGACGTAGAGGCGCTCGTGGTGCGCGGCCACGGCGGCGTTGCGGCGGGCCGTGTGCATGGGCGGCGCGGGCGCCCAGCCCTCGGCGGGCCGGTAGCGCTCCACGGAGCGGCGCACGGCCGGCCCGTCGTGCCCGCCCACGGCCCACAGCGCGCCCTCGGCCACGCCCACGCCGCAGCCCGAGCGGCGCGCGCCCATGTCGGCCACGGCCTGCCACGCGTCGGCCGCGGGGTCGTAGCGCTCCACCGTGTGCAGGCACTGGCGCGACGCGCCGTCGTAGCCGCCCACGGCGTACAGCGCGCCGCCCAGCACGGCCACGCCCACGGACGAGCGGCGCGTGGACATGGGCGCGATGGCCCGCCACGAGCCCGCGCGCGTGTCCAGCGCCTCCGCCGAGCTCAGCCCCGTGGCGCCGTCGAACCTGCAGACCCGCCACGTCAACTTCTACTTCTTGCCATATATAAATAAAAACTTTTTATACAAAAAAAAAACGACTTCCAAAAAACACTAAAAAGCGTAAAATAAACCGGCTCTTCATAAATTGCTATGTGCCAATTCTTGTCTATACCTAATTCTTTATTCATTTAAATAGTAGTATTATTGTGTATGCTAGGTACCTAAAATCTGTTTGAAGTCGGCGCCAAGCCAAATGTAATAGTAGTTACCACACTCGCTTTATTTCGAGACGACGACGATTATTATTATTATTATAATAATACTACTATTTAAATGAATAAAGATTTAGGTATGGACAAGAATTGGCAAATAGCAATTTATGAAGAGCCAGTTTATTTTAGGCGTTTTAGTGTTTTTGGCAGGGAGTTTTCGTCGGATGGTTTTTTGGAAGTCGGTTTTTTTTTTATAAAAAGTTTTTATTTATCCATTTTTAGTGCAAACAATCATAGGTTATCAGTACGTTGATCTATTTCATATAATTTCTGCTGATGCGAATAACTTTAGTGGTTTGAACACGTATTAAAACTGAGTATGATCAGTTTCCAAAATTATGCTGAGATGCAAGATTTCTGTTACCGAGAACGTGGTCTATGGGGCAATAGGAATCGTGTCCAAGCTTAAATGTTGTGATGAAATAGAAGCAGGCGAGTTACTTAAAGCAAATTACATTAAGGGGTTAGTCATCATAGCGCCTGTGACATCAGCTCACCTAAATAACTGAAAAGTATACAACTAAAGGTCTATAGATACGTATGAAATTGAAAGAATTATACTCCAACTCCTAACCGTTGAGGAGTTGTACCTTCCATCATCAGCTTACCTAAATTACTTGAAAGAATACGACTAAAGGTAACATACATACATATGACATTTAAAGATTTATCCTCCAACTCCTAACCGTTAAGGAGTTCTACCCTTCATCATCAGCTCATCATCATCAAATGATGACTACCAGACGCAAATACCGAAGTAGCTTCAGAAAATATACGAAAAACATAGTATGTGCCTGAAAAAAATGAGGGTTACCCTCGATTTCTCTGGGATGCCATCATCAGATCCTAGTTTCCTTATCATGGTACCACCGTCGGGACATCTACTTTCCATTAAAAAAAGAATCATCAAAATCGGTTTATAAACGACGAAGTTATCCCCGAACACACATTAAAAAAAATATATATATATATATACGGTCGAATTGAGAAACCTCCTCCTTTTTTGAAGTCGGTTAAAAAGATAGTTACTCGATTATACGAGTCGGTACGAAACACTACTGTTTGCGTGCAATCTGTTAATATAGTACGCGCTCAACCTAAAACTATCCTCGACGGTCGCAGATGCGAGTCCGATCCCGTTCCTACGAAATTATAGCATCGAAACGTGGTCGACTCGCGACGTGCCCCCCTAGCTAAATTACGAGCGTTCTATTTTTTGCAATCATTGGCGAATCTTAGACGAAGTATTAGCCAATGACACACGAGAATTTACGCGTTAACGATTGCAGAAAGTAGAACGCTTGTAACTCGGCTAGGGGGGCTGTTCCTATTAAATTCTAAATATATTCCGTTCGACCGATTCATCATGTACGAGACAAACGATAGAGGCCTCACCCGCCCACGGCGTAGATGACGGGCCCGATGGCGGCCACGCCGAGCGTGGAGCGGCGCGCGACCAGCGGCGGCCCGGCGCTCCAGCTGTCGGCCGCCACGTCGTACACGTCGACGCTGCGCACGCGCAGGGTGCCGTTGAAGCCGCCCACCACGTACACCTTGGCGCCCACGCTGGCCACGCCGGCGCGGCAGCGGCGCGTGGGCAGCTCGGCGGCCGCGCGCCAGCGCCCGCACTCCATGTGGAAGGCCTCCACGTCGCGGATGGCCTTGGGCGCCTGGCCGCCCACCACGAGCAGCGCCTTGGGCGAGCGCGGCGGCTGGCGCGGGCGGGCGCGCGCGCAGGTGGCGGCCCGCGCGGCGCGGCGCTCGGGCCGCAGCAGGTGGAAGGACAGCGCCTCGATGACCAGGTCCTTGACGCGCAGCCCCGCGCTGGCCAGCGGCTCGGCGGCGGCGCGCGCCACGAGCGTGTCCTGCGCCAGCAGCGGCAGGCGCACGTGCTCCAGCAGCGCGCCCAGCAGCGCCGCGCGCGACTCCACGGCGTGCTGCATCCAGCGCACCACGGCGTCCAGCACCACCTCCTCGTTGGGCACGATGATCCGGTCGCTGTCCAGCAGCGCCGCCAGCGCGTCCACCTCCAGCGCCAGAAACTCCTCCGTCTCCAGAACCTGCTCGCGAACGAGATGGTTACCGACGAGTTCGCTTCTGTTTATTGTTTACATCGCTGTCGCGCGACTTATTATGCAAAAATCGAGCGTCGTTTCGCAAAACATTTTCGTTTACCTAAAAAGCCCCTAACCCTATACGGTAGTAAAAATCTCAAACTCGAAATAAGTAGCAGAGTTACCCAGAGGAACATTAAAATTGAGTTAACTTCACTAGCCCAAATTGGGAAAAGATATGACGGTGTCAACGTCATCTCGTTTTTCGTCAGAGATGCCCGTTCACAAAGTCTAGAATATTCGCATTTTTTCTTTAGGAGCACTGAGCAGTTACAGGTTGGAGGAGGAAGGCTGAAGGTACCTCGACGAAGTGGTGCTCCAGGTAGCGCTGCGCGCAGAGCGCCAGCTCCTGGCAGGCGTGCAGCTCGGCGAAGGCGCGGATGCCGAGCGCGTTGTCGGGCGCCAGAGCACTGAGCAGTTACAGGTTGGAGGAGGAAGGCTGAAGGTACCTCGACGAAGTGGTGCTCCAGGTAGCGCTGCGCGCAGAGCGCCAGCTCCTGGCAGGCGTGCAGCTCGGCGAAGGCGCGGATGCCGAGCGCGTTGTCGGGCGCCAGAGCACTGAGCAGTTACAGGTTGGAGGAGGAAGGCTGAAGGTACCTCGACGAAGTGGTGCTCCAGGTAGCGCTGCGCGCAGAGCGCCAGCTCCTGGCAGGCGTGCAGCTCGGCGAAGGCGCGGATGCCGAGCGCGTTGTCGGGCGCCAGCGCGGCCGCCAGGAAGGCGCAGCAGGCCTCGCGCACGCCCAGCACCTGCAGCAGCGACGCGGCCGCCAGCAGGCTCTGCACGTTGTCCTCCGACACCACCAGCGCCTCGGGCGTGTACACGTACTCCACGATCGCCTCCAGCGCGCTCGGCTCCACGTTCTGCGGGCGGTGCACTCTCATTTACCTAACCTTCTATATCTGACGAGTCATCTCTTTGTTATATTCTCTATGCAAAACTAAAGGTACGTGTATTTTATTTATCTAATATTGTGCACACATGCATCTAATTGACTCACATTATACGTCTGTATTACTTTACACACCTCGCACACATAAATAAGCACAAAATCGGCGTATAAATATGAACTTTTCGGTGCGACGGCATTTATTGAATAACGAGAGGATTACGCCCTAAAGGAATGGAGGAAGCAGAAATGTTGATCTTCGAGTGGAAGAATAGGTCTTGACTCTTGTTGAGAGAAATCCTTGGGAACTGCATAGAAGTTAATCGGAGGTCATGGCACCGTAGTATCACATAAAACGGTGCATAAGATTATAAGAAAAAATAATAAAAAAAATGTTTTTTTTATGGACGGACGAATCTACGTTCACGCGAAATGGCATGTGGAACTGACGGAATTACCACTATTAGTCGGAGACGAATCCTCGTGCTTTTAAAGAGACAGTTCATCAGCTATGGTGGTCTGTAAATCCAGGCCAGGTATCCATCAGAGGACGGTCGTAGGGCCCGTGTTCTTGCCCTCAATAATGAAAGGAATACTTCGACTTGATAAGTAATCCTATGGACAACATTACTTTAGCCCATCGAAGACACATGTGGTTCCAGAACAATGGCGCACCACCGCACATAATATGGTATGAGATCAGCTTGACCAAGAATTCCCAAACCGGCGATTTGGACCTCGGTCACCTGACTTGACTTCATTGGAGTTCTTTCTATGGGGTCATGTCAAGGAACGCGTCTTTGATCGGGAGTGCCATACTGTTGCTGAACAAATGAGAAGCAGAAGAGAGAACTTCTTGTATTCAGGTCCGAGAATACAGATGTGATACGACATCTGTATTCTCGGACCTGAATACAAGAAGTGCCGCGGATCCTACATTCCTGGATGGCGTTCATCGGTCTACAACCAGACGAGCTTAGCTGTGCCATGAACGAGGAGGCACTCAGTTTGAGCCATTCATTTAAGAGGGGGGCCCCCCTCTTAAATATTTATTTTATTGTTTTTTTATAGTATTTGTTTGTTGTTTAGCGGCAACAGAAACACAGCATGTCTGAAAATTTTTAACTGTCTAACTATCATGGTTCGTGAGATACACAGCCTGGTGACAGACGGACAGCAAAGTCTTAGTTACCTTTTTACCCTTTGGGTACGGAACCCTAAAAGTCATTCACATATATGATTCAATGAATAAAAATCTTGACACAGTTTTCTCCAGATATAATTTTTTTTAAGGATAACTATTTTTTTTTCATTGCTTTTGGGGTGTTGAACCAGCTTTCGTATTCGGAAGTCGTCTTTTTACATTCTGAATAATATACATAATAGAATAGAAATACTTTCTTGAATTAAGTTTCTCAGAAGCTTCAGAATTAATAAAACGAGCGCTAAATACGCTTTCCTGTTTGGACGCGGTCGATAGGCTCTACCTGTATAGTGACTGTGGGTTGCGTGCGCTCGTCGAACTGCGTAAACATGGCGTGAAAGTACGGCGAGCAGGCGGCCAACACGGCGCGGTGCGCGTACACTGCGCTGGGCTCGGACGGCTGGGAGGGCTGGGAGGGCTGGGAGGGCTGGGAGGGCTGGGAGGGCTCGGACGGCTCGGGCGGGGCGGGCGCGGGAGCGGGAGCGGGCGCGGGCGCGTCGGGCGGCGCGAGCGCGTGCAGGCGCACGTCGCACAGCGTGGCGTCGCGGCGCAGGCGCGCCAGAGCCTCCAGCAGCTTGGAGGCGTGCTGCGCTGCTCCGCCGCCGCCGCTGTCGCCGGACGCGGGCCGCTGCGACGACTCGTCCAGGGACGACTGCGACGCGCAGCGCATCATGGTGCTATATGCGACATTCTTATGTGACACTTACACCTCACAACTTTACAGGAGAACGGAATAACTGATTCATATTATAGCTGGGGAGGTAGCGTTGCATTTTTTATGGTGATTTCTGTACGAGTAACTTTGAGCGCGCAGTCTATAGTTTAGATATGGATAGTGGTTGAATTCAGTGTCAGCAGGCACACTCGAGAGTGGACCGTGTGGAGAGAAAATTTCCATTATGTAAAATAAAATAATTCCAAAGGTGTTGTCCGGTTATTTGAAGATTTTCACGTTATATTTATATTCAAATTATTTTTAATATAGACATATTATATGACCTGCTGACGTACTACCCGCAATTTTCTTTACTGCTGACTATTTCCATAATTATTATTATTGTTAAAACTATTGCTGTACAAATTTTAACACAACTGGACAACATCTATGGTATTTTTTTTACATAATGAAAATGTTCTCCCCAATCCTACTGAGCTATTCAGGTTATTAAACAAATATCCATAAGGCCACAAGGAATAAAGTCTGATATAAATCAATCAACGGTAAATTGTTATGTAAAATGCAATGCTACCTCCTGAGCTTTGTGTATCTCATGGTAGGGATTATTTTTGTAACAATTTGGCTGCTGGAGTCATCAACAATAACATTAAAATTCTCAGATCTTTAGAACTCAGACTCTTAGTAAAAAAGGTATTTCAGTTTTTAGTTTACCAGTTACTATATAGAATTATAGATCATAAATAAGTTGTCAATATTGTTATTTTTTTTATAAATTATGGTTATGTACATAGGTCTCTATATTATGTAATAAATATAGTTTTTATATAAATATATGTACAGTTGTCATTGTTGTTAACAAAATATCATAGTAACATGTTTTATTTCCTTTATCCATCAACAAAATGTTGCTGTGCTACTAAATTCACTAGTATGCTCAAATCAAATCAAAATCATTTATTCATCATAAATATTAATAAATTAGTAATAATTAGTAATTTTTTTTTTTTTTTTGTTTTAATATTTATTTTTATTTATTTACTTATCTAAAACACCAAGTGACACTTATGAACGTCAAATTGAAGCTATAGTTAAAAATCATAGATCGACACAAACAGAGGCCGCAGCATGTGCTGTATTGTCGAGGTAAGTTAGGCGAAAACACCAAAATCTACTGCCTGCCTGTGTCGATCCATAACTTCCAGTTTCCAAAATGCGTAGAGCTCATGAGAAGAATACTGGCAAAGAAACTCATGGCTACTCTTTTTCAAAATCTCATTCATCAAAAGCTCATTCCTATATATTGATTTAAATATTTCATTTTTATGTAATTTTAATTTTAAATAAAGATATTTTCGGACAGACACACAGCGATTTTAAGCATTGCAAGTTTGGAAAACATAACAATGCTTACAGTTATTACAACTTTTTAAGAATGATTTAGCAAGGATCTAAAAATATGATAAATATACGAAAATAGGATGATTCAATTTATAAATGGTATAAATCATATAATAAACCATAATAATTATATTCTCATACTTCCAATCTAATAGATATTAATTTTATTGACAAGTGTGGAGCTACCTGGGTTTGGTAAAGGTAGGTTAACCTACTTCGAGCACTCTGCATGATGGTTAACAAACACATGTAACAAACCTATATCGTCCTCTGTCTCCATCGCCTTCTGCTGCACTGTTGTCAACCCCCAAACTGGAAACAAACATTTATGTATTGTACGGAGTACGGAGAGGTTTTTGTGTAGAAGTGGACTATATTACATTAGAGGCTGTTGATGATGAGACACATCATGATACATACATACAACATTATATTGTGTCTTAATTGTTAGTAATCATGTAATCAGAACCATTAAGCAGATGTACAATGTAGCAAGCAGTCGATCAGCGTGGTATACTAATCCAAAACCTCCTTGCTAAGGAGAGAGAGAGGACTGTTAAGGCCGTTTATAGTAAGCACCTCTTTTGTGTTTGAGGGTAATACAAACATGTAAGTATTTACTTACAGAGCCCTATCCCTGTCTGCATCAGGTTGTCCATCCATTGCGACGACCTAAGTGTCTACCGTCACTTAGTCCTGCCTTACTCCTGGTTTCTACCACCACTCACTAAAACCACCTCATTTATGCTTCACTAACACTCCCAGTGATAAATACTTTTAAAACTACAGTTTAATTGGCACTTATACTTCTTAAAAGTTATCAATTGCACACAGAAGACTGGTTTATACTCATTTTCACTTTGACTGCTTCTTGTATTTACTTATAACAAGAAATTAAATTGTTAAAACAAATGTCAACAAAAGCAACAGACAATTCAGAATTTCAGACTGACAGCAGCTGACAGCCACTTGCTGTGTTGCCAACTTTTCCAGTTTTTTAATTTTTTATTTATTTATTTGTACATAAACAAATTACAATTTGAACTTATCGACGGTTGCCGCAATAAGCTCGAGGCTTGTGTTGCGGCAACCAAGACCAGATTTTACACTATTCATTGGTGCTAATTCTGTCATTTCCAAATCTCTCGAAACAAAACCAGAAATCAAACTAAAAAATTGTAACGTTCAAAAGATTGGAAAGATAATTTCGGGTTTTGTCCTGCTTAGTGACGCAACAACAGAAATTAGCACCATATCATCACTTTGAGAAGGACAGACAGCGGTTCTATCTTATAGAATATTTAAACATAATTTAAAAGATTAATAATGCGTTTCAAATTATGTTTCAAATACGAATAGTCCGGATTGATCCGGCCATCTTGACCTGCATTTGTCAACAACTTCCTTAAAGGAGAATGGCAGAACCTGTACCGGCGCGGTTCCAGGGGGGGGGGGGTCACAGGGGACGTGACCCCCCCCAAAATCTGCTACTAGAACCTGATTTTCTTTTTCTTATCAGTTTCCATAATTGTTCAATCGAGATAAGAAATCAAAGGATAGGAAGGATAGGAACTCTTTGAGAGAGTTATCTCTGGCCGTATCACGAGCACCTGTCGCGAGTGGGCCCTGATCTATCGGACTGCCAATTTGGATTACAACGGGGACGCTCGACAATGGACGCTAATATATAGATGTGTTCGCTCCCTATCGGGGTCGGCAGTCCGATCGGGGTGGTGGTGTTGGTAATTAGCCTTGATATCGTTAATGCTTTCGGCACCCTTCAATGGGGCGCGATTAAGGAGGCCCTTGAATATCACGAGGTGCCGACTTACCTGCGTGCAGTCATAGAGGTCTATCAGCGCGACAGGACAGTGAAGTTTGTCGATCGGAACGGAGTGGAAAATTGAAGGGAGGTGTGTTGTGGGGTTCCCTAGGGCTCTGTATTGGGCCCATTGTTATGGAACCTCGTATACGATGCGGGCCTTCGCACTAGTCTGACTTCGGGCAGGAACCACCCTGCTCATACCTCCGGGTGGATGACACCGAAGTCCAAGTGGGTCAGTACATGAAGTACCTCATCATGGACAATCGGTAGAACTTTGAAAAGCATTTCGGGCGACTAGTCCCCAGTACGAGGAGTAGCAGGGGTGCCACATTGTCTGCTGCCCAATCTCGGGGGACCGCGGGAAGAAGTTCGCTGCCTCTCTGTGCTTGGGAGTGCGTAAGGGCGTCGTGCGATCCATGGTCCTCTATGGGGCACCGGCGGGATCTTCCCGCTGTAATGCTCAACTCGGGAGTCTGCAGCCATACGGATCGTACGAGGCCACCGTACGATCTCGTACGAGGCGGCGACGATCCTGGCACGAAATCCACCCTTCGACATTCTAGCCGACATGAACACAATGGTCTGCGACGAAATTCGATCTGTCGGTCGGAACGACGAAGAGATAGCGCCGTATCATGAGCCCAGAATGCATCGTCAGAACACACATAAGCAAGCCCTACGAGCTTGGCGGGCACTGTCGAAGCCTTTCTGCCGAGCTTCGAAGCTTGCATAGAGTGAACCAACTTATCACCTACCGATTCACTCGATCGGGGAACCGGGATCGGGAAATGGCCGATCCCGCTCGAAAGAGGCGACGAAGGATGCACGATAAAGGCCGCTTGCTCCCCAATCGTCGGTTAAGGGTCGTTGTGGCCACATGCAGGGGAGATGTGGCCGCTGGAAATGACGCGACACCTCGTTGCGACCGGGGGTGTCGTCTCAGGTGGGTCGGTGTTCCGACTCTCTTATTGTGTAGAGCGGTGAGAGGTACGACAGCGACATGTCCCGGGTTTGAATCTGGTTACCCCGGGATGTACCTTAGTGATGGGGTAAGGCAGGGGGAACTCCAGAAGCCGCTGATGCGTTCCTGCAGCTCCTCTTGACTGCCGCCGCGTAATGTAGGCCGCCGCCGGGGTTTAGGGTTAGACCGATTTGTCGGGAGTTCCATACACGCCCTTCGTCCCCCAACGGAGCTAGATCCTCTAAATATTCATCCAGAGATTGTCACAGATGTCTCAAATATTATGATCCCAATAGATTTACCAATAAAAACAAAAGATATCCATTTGTTTTTTTTGTGTGAAATAATATTGTGTATTGTGCAATAAAGTCTAATTTACTCGACTTAGTGGATTAGTGATCCCCCCCAAAACTTCAGGCTGGAACCGCCCCGCTGTACCACTGGCAATATGTTATGAATGGTTATGAGATTTATACCGTTTATTGAGTGAATCATCCTAATTATTGCCATGTATTTATTATATTTTTAGAACTGTGCTAAGTTGTTAGAATTGCATTAACAAAACGCATTCCTACGTATTCCATTGAACAGAAAGAATACGTACCTACCTATATATTTTTGTTCTGAGTACGTATTCTAAACACGCCTTGATTAAAGTCTACCTACTTAGTCTGAAAACTAGATGGCGTTGTGTATCACATTGCCGAAAATATTTTACATTATTTTAAAATATATATTTCATAAAAAACGAATATTTATTTGAATCTATATTTATTCATGAGTTTACTGGTGAATTTGATAAAACAGCAACATTTTATTGACGGATCAAGAAAATTGTAGACGAATGATTTTGATTTCAAAAATATAATATTACGCCATCTTAATGACAATAGTGACAACTCATTTCTGATCCATGTATTTCGTTGTAATTTAAAGACTAAAATAACTTTTTAACGCTATATTGTAAAAATCTAGGAATTTAAAATGTTGTTATCCTGATATTAGCAGCCAATTAAATATAAAAACAAACCCTGCCATGACATACGCCAAGCAGTGCAAAAGTCCCATACAAACCTTCCATTGTCCTTTCGTTGCATGTCTAGTCTGGCCTGCATTGCTTAACATAGCCATAGATAATACACTATACTAGACATAGCGATAGCATCGCGTCACGCGTCTGGATCGTTCGTCAATGTTGATTTAATAAATCAGTTAAAAAGAAGAGACGCCCTAAAATCAGATGAAAAGCAATATATGCATTAAAATGCTAAGAGTTAAATAATTTCTACCTTGTCGGTTACAAAATGAAATGCGAATGCAGCTAATATTATATTATCCTGATTGTCAATTTTAAACTTTAAACTAGTTATAGTTTAAAGAATATATCATAGATGGCGCTAAGACAAAAATTGCATTTTATACATGTAACCTCTCCATACATGTAATACTACGTTTACATGCGTGCGAGGACTTGGCAGTCGCTCACAAACTACAATCCTTCACAAACACTCGTGTTACGTATACACGCGTGCGAGGACTTGGCAGTCGCTCACAAACTACAAGCGCTCGCATGCACTCACACGTTGGCAGTGCTGCCAACTTATTGAATTTTCCACTAAAACTGGTGGTTTGAATCCTTCATTTAGTGCCGAAATATTGATTTTTGTAGCTCGTGGAATTTTCTAGCGGTGTTCAAAAAAAATATTTTAATTACTATAACTGCGATCACTCAGCCACTAAGTATCTTACATTCAATTTAATTGAATATATCTTTGTTGTGGATCATAGGTAGGCGCACACAAGTTACGATGTTTTATGTTTCGTATACATTTTATCAAATCTTTATGCCGCGTTTACATGCGTGGCACGCCTCGACAACCTTCCACATTCACACGCGTGTAAACGGGCTGTTTGGCTTGGGTTGCGTGAACTTGCGTGAGATTGTGATAGCTTGTTGCCGACCCGAGTCGGTGTCGGTTTTGAACACAGATCAAAGGAAGCGTGCGCTCGCCGCTTGCGACGCGTTTAGACGTTGGCGCGAGGTTGGTGCCGCTCAGTGCAGTGTTGCCGAGTCTTGTCAGAAGTTACCTGAATTATTTGAAAAAGCTAATTATTAAAAGAAGTAAATATAACTCTAGATATTTATAAAAATTATCTTATTGTTATTAACGGGTAGTATGTGTAAAGATTTGATAAATAAGACATTCGATAATAATCTTATTGTAATTTAACTTGACAGAAATGAAATTACTGTATGCCCACTGGGCGGGACATGCTGATCGCAATGTTTACGGATACATCTTTAATTATGTACCTACCTATGATCCACAATAAAGATATATTCAATTGAATTGAATGTAAGATACTTAGTGGCTGAGTGATCGCAGTTATAATAATTAAAATTAAATTTTTAAAAACCGCTAGGGAAATCCACCAGCCACAAAAAAACAATATTTCGCCACTAAATGCAGGATTCAAACCACCAGTTTTAGTGGAAAATCCACTAAGTTGGCAGCACTGCCAAAGTGTGTGAGTGCATGCGAGCGCTTGCAGTTTGTGAGCGACTGCCAAGTCCTCGCACGCGTGTAAACGTAACACGAGCGTTTGTAAAGGATTGTAGTTTGTGAGCGACTGCCAAGTCCTCGCACGCATGTAAACGTAGCTTTACACATGCTACCAGTTAAAACAATAAGTTATTTTTTATAAATATCTAGTTATATTTATTTACTTCCTTTAATATTCAGCTTTTTTAAATAATTCAGGTAACTTCTGACAAGACCCGGCAACACTGCACTGAGCGGCACCAACCTCGCGCCAACGTGTAAACGCGTCGCAAGCGGCGAGCGCACGCTTCCTTTGATCTGTGCTCAAAAACCGACACCGACTCGGGTCGGCAACTCTAAGGTCGGCAACAAGTAATCACAACCTCACGCAAGACAAACACCCCGTTTAAACGCTTGTGTATGTGGAGGGTTGTCGAGGCGTGCCACGCGTGTAAACGCGGTATAACAACAGTAATATTTAAAAAACTTTTTATAAAAAAAAAAACGACTTCCAAAAACCATCCAACAAAACTCCCTGCCAAAAACACTAAAAAGCGTAGGTAAAATAAACTGGCTCTTCATAAATTGCTATGTGCCTATTCTTGTCTATACCTAATTCTATATTCATTTAAATAGTAGTATTATTATGTGTGCTAGGTACCTAAAATCTGTTTGAAGTCGGCGCCAAGCCAAATGTAATAGTAGCTACCACACTCGCTATATTTCGAGACGACCATCAACGACGTCGCGTCAGCCCGCTTGGGTTGTCTTGTGCTACACGAGGAGCAGCTATCCAGCAGCGGCGAGTGCGGTACCTCCTATTACATTTTGGCTTCATAAACTCTACATCTCAGTAAAAATGTATGGCTTCGCCGTTTCGCTTACCGTCACGAAGGGGAAACGAACGCCTTTTGTGTTTGCAAATATCTAGTTTCTGAAGTAATGTGTTATACGAATATTTAATTTCTGAAGTAACGAAACAGCCAAGCCATACATTTTTACTGAGATGTAGAGTTTATGAAGTTAGGGTTGATAGAGTTAGGGCGTGTAGATACAGAACCTTGGCTCTACATGAGATCTGATATCTTTTTCACAGGGTACGCCATATGCAGTCGTCTTGGCAACATTTTACATGAAAATGTTTTTGGTGGGATTTCATTTCTTTTTGTAAGTTTCCTTTTCTTTCTTTTTTTGGGCTGTATTTTTTGTACATCTTCTTTCTTCTTTCGAAAAAAGCCGTGTACCAAAAATAAAACCTCTAGCACAAACATTTGTGAAAGTCTCATACAAACTTTCACCCCCCAATTTTGGGGGATGCGGGGCAAAAGTAATAGGTTTATGTATTTTTTTGTTGTTTGTATACTACACTTAGTTTACATACCAAATTTCAGCTTTCTAGCACTTCCGGAAGTACCCTAACAGTTTTGATGATCATCAGTGTGTCAGTGACGAAATCGGTGTTTTTTAGGTATCAATAAAATCTAAACTATCAAAGCTATGCAATTGAAACTTTGTACGTTTCATTAGTCTATTGGTAACATCATATCCTGAAAATTTGAACGATCTGGTATATCGGGAACCAAAGTTATAGGGGTTCAAAAAACGACGAAACACTTCGAGAAAAGGTAGGTAGTGCTCTTGCGCTACGCTTGGCTCGTCTTGGCGGGGGCACGACCGTGCCCCCAGATACTACTATTCAAATGAATAAAGAATTAGGTATAGACAAGAATTGGCACATAGCAATTTATGAAGAGCCAGTTTATTTTACGCTTTTTTTAGGGTTCCGTGCCAAAGGCAAAAAACGGAACCCTTATAGATTCGTCATGTCTGTCTGTCTGTCTGTCTGTCTGTCCGTCCGTCTGTTTGTCCGTCCGTATGTCACAGCCACTTTATTCCGAAACTATAAGAACTATACTGTTGAAACTTGGTAAGTAGATGTATTCTGTGAACCGCATCTAGATTTTCACACAAAAATTAAAAAACACAATAAATTTTGGGGGTCCCCATACTTAGAACTGAAACTCAAAAAAAAACATTTCATCTAACCCATACGTGTGGGGTATCTATAGATAGGTCTTCAAAAATGATATTGAGGTTTCTATTGTTACGAGCCGGGTATTCAATAATTAAAAATAGTCGGTTAATTACCAAAAAATAACACACTGTTTATTTACAACCCTTTTTACAACAATAATTCGCTATGTCACTTGTTAATCGCACTAGAAGATCGCTTCGATGTTAACTCCGCTGTATCGTGAAACAATACTGACTCGTACGGTTAACCCAATCTGCTTATATATGGCTTTGAAACCCCTAGAAAGATCTATAATATTCGATAGAACATTCTACACTAAACAGAAATTACCAGAGTGAGTAATCTAGCGCCATCTAGCGTCGAATATCAGAGTTACTCCACAGTTGCGCGCTACTTGACACTAAATGGCGCCTTCAATTGAATTCTCGCGACTGGTAGATTGTTCTAGACTATTTTTCTCCTAAGAAATGCTCGTCCCGAGCATAATCAGTTCCATAGTATCGCGCCAATCGATCTACGTGAACTATCTTTGGGGCGCCTCTTGGACACTTCTGTATCCGGTAGGTAACATCATTGATTTTTGTCACCACTCGGTATGGCCCTTCCCACTTGGCTTGTAGCTTTGGAGATCTCCCTTTACTGCGAACTGGATTATGGAGCCATACTAGAGAACACTCTTCGAAGCCCTTATTGTTCACTTTCCGGTCATATCGGGTTTTCATCTTCTCAGACATTTGCTGGCCCGATTGTCTGACATGCTCATAAATGTCATTCATCTTGTTCCGCAAGTCATTAGCGTACTCCGTTATACTTCGCGGGGTGTCAGGGGGTATTCCAGTGATCAAGTCTGCAGGCAATCGTAGTACTCTTCCAAAGTTTGCAAAAGCTGGTGTTACTGAAGTGCTTTCGTGGACTGCACTTCGATATGACAGAAGAAACGGTTGGATGTGTTTGTCCCAATCTTTTTGCCTACTTTCAACAACTTTTGCGAGATACCTCTCTAGTGTTTGGTTAAATCGTTCCACCATTCCGTCAGATTGTGGGTGATAAGAGGTGGTTCTGGTTTTGTGAGCACCCATTACTCGACACATCTCTTGAAATATTTGAGACTCAAAATTTCTTCCTTGGTCACTGTGAATTTCTAAAGGCACTCCAAAACGACAGAAGACTTCGTGCACTAATTTGTCTGCAACTGTTGATGCCTCTTGGTTGGGAATGGCGAAAACTTCTGGCCACTTAGTGAAGTAGTCCATTACAACCATGAAGTACTTGTTTCCAGTTTCACTTTCAGGAAATGGTCCCGCTACGTCTATTGCAATTCTTTCCCAGGGTGCCCCAACATTGTACAATTTCAATGGACCTCTGCTACGTGTGTGATGTCCCTTCACGGCCGCACAATTAGTACACTTGCGACACCAGTCCTCAACATCATCACGACAATGAATCCAGTAGAATCTCTCCCTTATCTTTAACAATGTCTTCTTAACTCCCATATGACCTCCTGAACATCCGTTATGGTAGAGCTGCAGAACCACTGGTATCTTAGCTTTAGGGACAACCATTTGCAGATGACAGCTGTCTCCTCGAGCGTTTTCCCATTTACGGCACAAGACTCCATCCTGGATGACTAGGCTATCCCATTGAGCCCAATAACTCTTTGTGGTTGAACTCAGCGATGCAACATCGCTCCAGTGAGGCTTAGGAGTCTCAGCTTTAATCCACTCGAGAATTGGTTTGATATCTGCATCCTCTTGCTGTGCTTGCTGTAGGCTTTCCTTCCATTCGATGCTAAGGTCCGTCTTTATTGTCCTTATAGGAACAGCTTCCTTTACTTCTTGCTTGGCACAGTGTTTGCAGTCTTCAGGGCAAGGTCTTCTTGATAATGCGTCTGCGTTACCGTGTGATTTTCCACTGCGGTGTTGGGCAGTACTATCAGTCGCCCTAATCTGCTGAGGTCGCTCGTATTCATTTCCTATGCTTCGCTTAGGGCAGCTGGACCGAAGGTGACCTTTTTCACCACAGGCGTAACACCTAGGGCTGTACCCCTTAACCCGATCCCGCACAGGTGACGCCACAACCTCCCGGACCCGATGAAACCGATGATCTTGTCTCACAGCTTCCACCTCCAAAGCATGGGCCAGAGCGTCCTTGAGAGTTTCATGGTGCCCAAGTCGCACAGCAGCTCTAACTTCGAGGTCACGAATGCCATCGATGAAAGCTTGCACCAGATTCCCGTCCACGAGCGCAGGTGCAGACTGGTATGCCTTACGGACCAGTTTCTCAACTTCCAGAGCCCATTGTTGCAAGTTCTCACCGATGCGTTGAGCACGATCCTTCAGCTGTGCACGAAAAACGTGCTCCAGGTGAGCGTCACCATATCTTGCCTCCAATGCCTCCAGCAGTTGCTCATAGGTTACCTTCTTACCGAGGGCTTCGAGGACGGTTAGAGCCTGGTCTCGAAGACCCAAGGTGAGCGCGGTCATAGCCTGTTCCTTAGTCCAGCCGTTCGCCGTCATAACAGCCTCAAACTGGATCTTGTAGGCTGACCACGAAGATGTCCCATCAAACGGCGGTACTTTGAACCCCCGCACCGAAGGAACAGCAGTTACTGAAGTCACCGCTCCATCTCCAACTTTGAGGTTCCCTAATGCCTTCTTCACGTCGGCAATCTGAGTTTCGGCCTCAGTGATACGGTTCTCGTGTTGAAGAACCTGATCCTTCACTACCTTGAGTTCTTTGCCGAAGGTCTCGTGAATGCCTTTTAACAAGAGCATTTGTTCCTCCTGGCGGCGGGCCTGCTCCTCCTGATGGCGGGCCTGCTCCTCCTTGTCCCGCTGCAGCTGTTCCTCCAATCGGCGGGCCTGCTCCTCTTGACGGCGGGCCTGCTCCTCTTGGCGGCGGGCCTGCTCCTCTTGACGGCGGGCCTGCTCCTGGAGCATCACCATTAGGGCCGTGATATCTGGAGCTGCTGACGATGTGGACAGCGTGGCTTCCATCGCTGGCTGCTGACCTTCCGGTGTGGGCAGTTGTGCACCTCCAAATCGCCTCAGGTCGGCCTCTTGCTGACGCTGACTCCTAGTTCGGATACCTTCCGTGTCTTCCTTTGGTAAAACCGGCATACTTTAATCCCACTGCTGACACCAAATTGTTACGAGCCGGGTATTCAATAATTAAAAATAGTCGGTTAATTACCAAAAAATAACACACTGTTTATTTACAACCCTTTTTACAACAATAATTCGCTATGTCACTTGTTAATCGCACTAGAAGATCGCTTCGATGTTAACTCCGCTGTATCGTGAAACAATACTGACTCGTACGGGTAACCCAATCTGCTTATATATGGCTTTGAAACCCCTAGAAAGATCTATAATATTCGATAGAACATTCTACACTAAACAGAAATTACCAGAGTGAGTAATCTAGCGCCATCTAGCGTCGAATATCAGAGTTACTCCACAGTTGCGCGCTACTTGACACTAGATGGCGCCTTCAATTGAATTCTCGCGACTGGTAGAGGATTCCGCTACGCGCTGTCGAGTGGGACGCACGTGTTTGCCGATCTCTCACCGCCCGTGTCCGTGACGTCACTTCGTCCGGTACAGGCGTCGCTCGCCTCGTGCTCCGAGCGAGGTGACAACAATATCACAGTCCCGCGTTTTGAACGCCGATCGACCGCGGTTTGCGCGTTAGCAAATTGTTTAAACCACGCCCACGCTCACATCGGCCCCTTCGGATTTCGCCGAGTACACTGCTGTCTCCGGCCCCCGGTCTGCCACCAGCGGCAAGCCCCGGTGGGCCGGTTCAGTGGGTGCTCTGTGCCGGAGGGCGCTGGTCGTGCAGCGCACCGTCAAGCCGCCATCTCAAGTGTTGAAGAATCTGAGCAAGAAAGGAAGGAAGGCGTAAGCTAAAATGCCACCTCCGTGCCACAGCCATTCTACACCTGCACGTCGGGCAACTCGCCCATCGCAAACGAACTCCGGGGTAGCGAAGCGAGTGTATGTTCGCTCCCGAGGCGCAGCAATGTCCGCAATCAACCGTGTGGTGGCCGCGGATCAAGCTTCCTTAACGCGCCGCCCCACGCAGACATCACGACCGTTACTGGCTGAGCCAAGCGCTCGACCGAGTACTTCACCGACTGCTGCCCTTACACCCACGCCTGGAGCGGGAGAGGAATTTTTCACCCTCGCCTCGCTCTCGCGTCCGACTACGCCCCCCACGCCCGGTTCTTCGACCAGAAACTTAGCCGGGCCTGCCCCAGCATTACCGACTGCCGCACCCCCAGTTGTGCCTGCCGCTGCCTCTGCCTCCACACCACATGCATCTGCCCTTACAGAGCAGACACGCCCGACACCTCAAAGGCCGAAAAAGTCGGCAGCCCCCCCGCCTCGCTTCCCTGGTCCACAGCACACAATCGCACCGGGCCGGTTTCCATCCCCACCTCAAATGGAGGAACGGCGAGTGCTTTTCACGACGCCCCCCTTTGGCCTACCATCGACCACAAAAGGGTCCCCTATGGAAGTCGTAGGACCCACCTATGCTGCTATAGCCGGCGCACCCGCCACTGCATACGTCGCCGGCCTAGCTACTACTCCCACTGATGCAACTGCCACCGCCCCTACCGCTGCACCTATCGCCGCTCCTACTGCTACCACCGCCATTGATTCTGTTGACACTGCCTCCACTGTTGGCAAGAAACAGCCGACCGCCCGATACCCACCCTTAGTGGTCGAAACACTCCCGAACTGGCCTGCGCACTTCCGGGAGCTCAAAAACCTACTTGGGCACACACCAAACGGCCGCCCATTCGGGAAGGGAGTCAGATTCATTCCGAAGTCGGAACAAGAGTACCGCACCATCCAGCGGTATCTGTACTCGCTGGAAGCAAAGGAAAAGATCTCCTGGTTTTCTTACTCCCTCCCAACGGAACGCAGCCTCAAGGTAGCCATCCGTGGACTGCCAGTGAACACCCCACCAGAGGAGATCCAAACAGAGCTTACAGAGCTCGGGTTTACACCCGAGTTCGTGCGCCCCATTCACGCCCGCCAGGGCCGCCCCGGGTGTATATACTTTGCGCAGCTCGCGCGCACCGCTAACCTTACGCCGGGCATTTACGAAGTAAAAGAACTTCTATGCATGCCCGGCGTACATATAGAAGCATGGCGAGGTAAAAAGGGCCCTGCACAATGCCACAGATGCCAGCAATTTCGGCACTCCTCTCACAACTGCCACAGGCCACTTTCCTGTGTGCGTTGTGGTGAAGCCCACACCGCCCGCGACTGCCCACGCCCTCTGGAGGAGCCGCCGACATGTGCGAATTGCGGTGGAGCGCACACCGCAAACAGTGTTGCCTGTCCTGTGTTCAAGCAGGAAAACCGGAACCGGAAGACTGGCACTATTGCGCGCACATCTACATCACACCCAAAGAAGCCCACCAATGTCGAAGACGGCAATGCTCCCGCCTCACTCATGGCAGCAGCCAACCCATCACGGGAGGAGCGTGCGCCCCGCAAGAGGAGACGTAGGAAGAAGGTGGATCGTGAGGCCGAACAGGCAAACGCGCCCCGAAAAGAAGTCCAGGAGGATGCCGTGGTCGCTGCCCCATCAGAGGGGACGAAGGCGAAGCGGACTATTCAACCGGAGCCGGCCCCAAAGCCTGCTACGGTAAACCTGGACTCCAGACTTACCAGCGTCATCAGTACCTTACAGAAGGTACTGGTAGCACTATTGGAGAAGCGGGACCCAGTTCCGATGATCCTCGACTGCCTAACAGAACTGTGTAAGTCTGGACTCACGTAAGCTACACATTCTATTCTGGAACGCCGACGGGATGTCACCAGTGAAGACCAGGTTATTGAAACAGCTGCTGGCTGAGCGGCAAGTCGATATAGCCCTGCTAAACGAGACCCACCTCAGAGAAGTAGACAAATTCAAAATGGGGGGTTATCATGTCTACCGGGAGGACCAACGCTCACCAAGAGGAATTGCCTATAGGGGTTTAGCAGTCCTGGTCAAGAGGAGAGTCGTCCACCAAGCGCTACCAATACCAACACTGCAATCTGCGTACGCCTTAGGCGTAGAGGTCTGCGTCGGAAGCCAGCCCACCCGTGTGTTTGCGTTTTATAAGCCACCGGGGCAGCGCCTCGCAGTATCTGACATCCACATCCTGCTGGATTCACCGCTACCCACCGTAATCGCCGGTGACTTTAATGCAAAACACACGGCATGGAACTCCAATACTATCTGCCCGGAAGGTCGTCGCCTTCTAGACGATGCAGACCGGAACGCGTACCACGTATTAGGACCAGAGGTTCCAACGCACTACCCGTACTGCGTGGCCCATACACCGGACGTCATAGATCTAGCCATCACTCGGAACATCGACGCGGCTGTGTATCTTGACGTCCTGGACGACCATCTCATCTCAGACCACCAACCGGTGTGTTTGACCCTGGATGACATCCCACAAACGTTCCAGATACCCCCTCGATCACGCCAAGACTGGCGAGTCTTTGCCGAGCATATGGCAGAGCTCTCGCCTTCCTTCCCAGTTGAGACAGCTGACGACGTCGAAAAGCTTACAACGGATCTCAGCGCAGCCTTACAGACCGCACTTCGAGTGTCAAAGCTTGACGTCGCTACCGCAAGAAAGCCTCCCCAGCTCCCCGCCCACATCCTGGCGATGATCGAGAGGAAGAGGAAACTGCGCCGGCAGTGGCAGAACACCCGATGTCCGACTATGAAGTCCCAGCTCAACGCTCTGGCTGCGAAGATATCTGTCGCGTTGGCAACAAACGCGACGGAGTCGTGGCAACGCACCATCGAGCGAGCCAGTGAGGACTGGTCGAGCATACACCGACTGTGTCGCCAACTATCCGGGAAGCCTGCTCCGATAAGGCCCTTACTGGCTGGTGACGGAACCCCACGTTACCGTGCCGAGGACCGAGCGGAGATGTTTGCCGACTTCCTGGAAGCACAGTTTCGACCGAACCCTGTCCATAACATGCAGCATGTAGCAGAGGTCGAGAGGAAGCTCGACTCATACTTCGAACAACCGATAGCCCCTACCGAGGACCCCGTCACTTTCTCCCCTGGTCAAATCCAGCGGATGATTCTCCGAACGCCCCTCCGAAAAGCACCAGGTCCCGACCGGATTACTAATGAAGCCCTACGTCACCTACCTCCGCGAGCAATCGCGACGCTGACGCGTCTCTTCAACGGCATCCTCCGCACTGGACACTTTCCCACCACATGGCGAATTGGCAGAGTAATCATGCTGCCCAAGCCGGGGAAGAACATCCTCCTACCGGGAAGCTATCGCCCAATCACGCTCCTCTCGACGACGTCGAAGCTGTTCGAAAAACTGCTACTGCTGCACATGATACCACACCTTCAGCCACGCGACGAACAGTTCGGGTTTCGAGCCGAACACTCCACGACACATCAACTCGCGAGGGTACTGCACGACATCGCGGTAGCGCGTAACAAGCGCGAGCGGGTCGTTGCAGTCTTCCTCGATATGGAGAAAGCGTTCGATCGCGTCTGGCACGCCGGCCTGCTCTACAAGCTGTCCACATCTGCTACTCCCCGTCGAGTAGTGAAGATCGTGGCCACCTTTCTGCAAAATAGACGTTTTCAAGTGGCGGTTGAAAGCGCCGTGTCTACAGAGCGACCCATCTTTGCTGGTGTGCCACAAGGAAGTTGCCTGTCTCCAGTGTGCTATTCTTGGTACACAGACGACATCCCCGTCAACGACGGCGTAAAACTCGCGCTGTACGCCGACGACGCGGCCTACATCACCACGTCACAAAACGGTGCCAACGCTGTTACCCAGATGCAGCACACTCTAGATGTACTTCCCAGCTGGCTGAAGGACTGGAGACTGACGGTCAACGTGGCGAAGACCCAGGCGATCTCTATTGGAAGCGTGACACTGCCGCAGCTAAAACTCATGGGGCAGAATATCGAGTGGTCCCCGACGGTGAAATACCTCGGCGTGACTATCGATCGCACTCTCTCCATGAAGCCCCACGTAAACAACGTCGTTGCCCAGGTTCGTGCCGCGCGTTCCCTTTTGCGGCCCGTACTAGCGTCCCGACTGCCGCTCCGCGCGAAGCTCGGTGTGTACAATGCGTACATTCGCACCCGACTTACTTATGGTGCCCCGGCCTGGTTCGCACTCATTTCCGAGACAAACCGCCGCCGGCTGCGTGCGCAGCAGTCACTCGCACTGCGCACCCTCGCAAACGCCCCTCGATTTGTGCGGAACAAGACGATCTCCAGGGATCTGCGCGTTGAGAGCCTGGACGACTTCGTGGGACGCCTGAGCAGAAACCTGTTCGTACGAGCCGACGGATCGCAAGCCCGCCACCTGCGGGAGCTCGCACCCTACCATCGGCGCCCGCCGGACAGGTATGGCCTACCACGAGATCTTATCTCCGTGGAAACCCCTCTCAGACTACCCCCAATACCCACCGGAACATTCCGAACACCCGACCTTGTGCTAGCTGACGGGCGCTCCTCAGGGTCTATACCCCTAGGAGCTCGACCTCGCTAAGCACAGGTCACAACACTGGACAAGACCCGGGCGTCACTGACAGGACTGTCACCTTGTTAGTTAGTTACGCCCCCCCACTGGACTGAACTACCAAAGGACCTATCTGGACCCAACCCAGTGACCCGCCTGTGATTGCAGGCGGCGCGGATTACCACTTGAACAGGCATTAGACCTGGAAAAGTTACCCCGAGACCCTAGCTGGGGTCTACGAGAAGAACCACTTGGACTGGTAGATTGTTCTAGACTATTTTTCTCGAAGGCGCAACACTATTATCATTTTTTTTAACTGAATGGTTTGCGCGAGAGACACTTCCAAAGTGGTAAAATGTGTGTCCCCCCCCCCCTGTAACTTCTAAAATAGGAGAATGATAAATCTTAAAAAAATATATGATTTACATTACCATGCAAACTTCCACCGAAAATTGGTTTGAACGAGATCTAGTAAGTAGTTTTTTTTTAATACGTCATAAATCGTAAACCGTAATTTATCGATCAAAGTTAGAACCAACTACAAGAACTTTAAATTATGTTACTTGCTGCTTCGGAACCCTTCACGGGCGAGTCCGACTCGCACTTGGCCGCTTTTTTTAGTGTTTTTGGCAGGGAGTTTTCGTTGGATGGTTTTTGGAAGTCGGTTTTTTTTTATAAAAATTTTTATTTTTCCATTTTTAGTGCAAACAATCATAGGTTGTCAGTAAGTTGAACTATTTCATATAATTTCTGCTGATGCGAATAACTTTAGTGCTTTGAACACGTATTAAAACTGAGTACCTATGCTCAGTTTCCAAAATTATGTTGAGATGCAAAATTTCTGTTACCGAGAACGTGGTCTACAGGGCAATAGGAATCGTGTTCAAGCTTAAATGTCGTGTTGAAATAGAAGCAGAGGAGTTACTTAAAGCAAAATACATTAAGGGGTTAGTCATTATAGCGCCTGTGTCATCAGCTCACCTAAATAACTTAAAAGTATACAAGTAAAGGTCTATAGATACGTATGAAATTCAAAGAATTATCCTCCAACTCCTAAACGTTGAGGAGTTGTACCTTCCATCATCAGCTTACCTAAATAACTTGAAAGAATACGACTAAAGGTAGATTAAAGATTTATCCTAAAACTCTTAACCGTTAAGAACACACAACGCCATCTAGTCCCAAGCTAAGCAGAGCTTGTGTTATGGGTACTAGACAACTGATACAAATACATATATACATTTTTTTTTGTAAATACATACATATTATACATAGAAAACACCCAAACTCCGACACAAATATTTGTAAATCATACAAACATTTGGTCCGACCCGGGAATCGAACCCGAGACCTCATGATCAGCAGTCGCACACGCCAACCGCGAGACCAACGAGGCAGTCAATTGTACCTTTCATCATCAGCTTATCATCATTGAATGATGACTACCAGACTCAAATACCGGAGTAGCTTCAGAAAATATACGAAAAACATAGTACGTGCCTGAAACAATGAGGGTTCCCCTCGATTTCTCTGGGATGCCATCATCAGATCCTAGTTTCCTTGTCATGGTACCACCGCCGGGACATCTCCTTTCCAACAAAAGAAGAATCATCAAAATCGGTTCATAAAGATAGATAGATAGATAGATAGATAGATTCTTTATTTGCTAGAAATATGGTACAATAGTGATCTTAGGGCTAGTTTTCGTTCTTCATATTTCGCCTACTGAATTCGGCATGCAAATATACAATTATAATTTCATTTTGTGGATTAGCAACAACCAAGAACAACAAGTATTTTAAGGTGTCTAATTAATTTTACAAATTAATGTCAAAAAATAAATTAAAAAATGTCAATTGTTTAGAAATTAAAATCTTATAAACTAAGTCATGTCATATATTTGATGCAATAGTTATTTCATGTCACTACATTATTTTACGGATTTTATAAGCTATAAACTCATTTATGGTATAAAAACAATTATTGATCAACCAGACCCTCAATTCCTTCTGAAAGTGATTTATTGGTAGCTCTCTGATTTCTTTGGGGATTCCATTAAAAATCTTTACCGGCATTATATTACTATTTCTTTTACTGTATGTTGTGATGCACTTAGGTAAGGCTAATTTAGTAGGGTCTCTTGATAGTTTTCCAATTTTGAAAGTCGTATCTGAAGCCCTTTCAAATAAGTAAGGATGTTTCCTTACAAATATACCCATTTCAAGTACATATAAGCCCACTAATGTCAATAGCTTATGTCTCACAAACAGTGGCCTACATGAATCTAGTGGCCCTGCTCCGAAGACTGAGCGCAAACACCTTTTCTGCATTAAAAAAGCCCTATTTATATTTGTAGAGTTGCCCCAAATAACTATTCCGTACCTTAGGATACTAGAAACATATCCATGATACGCCAGCAGAGCGGCATCTACTCCCACAGTCCTCCTTAAGTTCCGCAAAGCAAATGCAAATCGATTAAGTCTACAACACAAGTTTTCTATATGCAGTTTCCAGTTGCAGTTTTTATCTATTATAACACCCAAGAACTTCGTGTGGTCAACTTCATCTAATTTACTACCATTACCAATAATATTCAAAGGCCCGATTAGGTCTACTCTATTCGAAAATGTAATGAATTTAGTTTTTTCAATATTTACCTTTAAGTTGTTTGTTTCAAGCCATTGAAGTACAGAATTTACAGCTGTATTAATAGTGTCCTCGTATGACTCATCACTTCTATCTCCAGTTATTATCAATGAAATATCGTCAGCAAATAAGATACAGTTATGGTCGGTGACAGTAGGTAAATCATTGATATAGAGTAAGAACAAAAGTGGCCCCAATATACTTCCTTGTGGCACACCTAACTTATTAATCTTATATTGCGACCTATTTCCTATCAATTCACCGCTCTGGTTCATCCCCATGATTTCGACACATTGTTTCCTATTTATGAGATAGCTTTTGAGCCAGTTTAGTGCTTTACCTCTAATTCCATAAATTTCACACTTTTCTAGCAGAATATTATGATTAACAAAATCAAATGCTTTGCTCATATCGAAGAAAACAGCTGTGGTAGGCATTTTTTTATCTATGTTTCCAGTCACTGACCTAGTAAGTTGAAAACAAGCAAGACTGGTTGACTTTCCTCTTTGAAATCCATATTGGTATGTACTTAATATGTCATACTTAACTAAAAAAGCATTAATGCGATTATACATTGCCCTTTCGAAAATTTTTGAAATTACCGGTACTAGTGTTATCGGTCGATAATTGTTCAGATACTGTTTAGGTTTGTTTTTATGAATCGGCTTTACTATAGAAAATTTGAGTTCCTCTGGGTATTCCTCAGCAAAAAAGCTTATATTTATAAGGTGGGCTATAACAGGTGATAGTATGTCAGCACAGTTCTTTATGATTTCAGTAGAGATTTCATCATAACCAACAGATTTGGTATTATTTAGGCTCCCAATAATATGTTTTATTTCGCAGTCAGTACAAGGTTCTAAGAATATACTATTTTTTACTCTTTTTATGTTTTTCATTGTGTGGGCTATGTTACTTAAATTATTATCAGTTGAGTTGATGAAGTGATTATTAAACGCCTCTGCCATTTGAGTGGCATTGTTTATGTTAGTACCGTTTAGATTAATAGTTTCTATCAGTTGGGAGGTATGCTTGGAGTTACTTTTAATTATTCTCCATGTAGCTCTACATTTATTTTTAGCCTTAGATATAAACACACGCGCTGAATTCTTCTTGGACATGTTAATGCAACTGTTCAGCATCTTTGCATATTTAGTATATATGAGTTTGTTTTCATTACACTTATTTTTATGATATTTTGATTTTAAGTATCTCTTAGTGTAACATGACTTTCGTATACCCTTAGTTATCCATTTTAAGGAGGAAGCTTTTTCCTTTATTTTAATTCTTTGCATAGGAAAGTTCAACTTGTAGAATAAACAAAAAATATCATGGAAGTCAGAAAATGCCGTATTTGGATCTAATTCATTGTAAATATTTTGCCATGTGAGATTAAGTAAACAACTTCTGAACCTTTTTATGTATTCAGGATTATAATTTCTTTTAAATATAAAACAAGATGATGTCCTGGGCTTGGTACAACGCACTACCGATTCTGTGTTAAATGTCAAAAGTTGTGCAGTATTATGGTCAGATAAATATAAGTCACATGTTTCCCCTACTGCATCGCTTATGTTACTTATAATATGATCTATGCAAGATGATTGTCTAGTAGGCATATTAATATGTAATGAGAGGTTATAACTTGTCAACATGTCCTTTAATATTGTAGAATTATGACTTGTAGTCAAAGTGTTTATATTCAGAGCCCCATTAATATTATTTTCTTTTTTATTTTACTATTACAAAGTTTATGTAGCAGGATATCTAATTTATTAAAAAAAATTGTGACATTTGATGTTGGTGTCCTATAGACACCTATTATGATGCAGTTATAATATGGTATTTCCACACCACAACACTCAAATATTTTATCAGTAGAGATATCTTGACAATAATTTATTATTTTGTATTCCAGAAATTCCTTTATCAATATGCAAACCCCACCTCTATACTCAGACTTCCTTGAGAATGATGTAGCTAATATAAACCCATTAAGATGTACATTTGTTTCATCATTTGCTTTAACAAATGTTTCTGTGAAACATAATATGTGAATCTGTTTATTGTTGCAATTAAATTCACCCAACCACAATTCAATTGAGGAAAGCTTATTCAAGATACCTTAAACCTAACCTAAGATTAAACGACGAAGTTATCCGCGAACACACATAAAAAATATACTAACTTTTAAACTTTCGCGTTCCATGTTATAACAATAATTATTTTTACGGGAATTAACGCGATCACTTATTTCAAGGTATTACATACCTCTGTTTTGCCTGACGTTTCGACCAGGTTGCACTGGCCGTGGTCACAGTCAGCCTGTGACCACGTCACCGTCAATTCGGAATTAACCGTCACTTGAAATAAGTGACGGTTAATTCCCGTAAAAATAATTATTGTTATAAAAAATATATAAAAAAAACATATATACGGTCGAATTGAGAAACCTCCTCCTTTTTAACCGACTTCCAAAAAGGAGGAGGTTCTATGTTCCACTGTATGTATTTTTTTTTTTTTGAAGTCGGTTTAAAGTGTTGCAATGTTAATTCGCTTTGAATTTTGACCAATAATAAATTTCAGAAATATTTAAAAAATTGAGGTCGTTTACACTTACATAGGGCGTAAGGGAGCGAACTACAATCTCTCGCTCCCAGTCAACCTCACCTGCACGTGGTGCACCCTGCTGAACGACAGTCTGGCGACCGACCGATGGCGGTATATCCATCCAAACCGGCGTAATTAAATACAATAGGCCGGTGACGGGCGGCAGCATCACCGGTGCAACAAGCTACGCCCTGCGATCACCAACCCGCCTGCCCAGCGTGGTGATTATGGGCAAAACACTCCAATGCAAAAGCATCAAAAGCCACGGCCCCCAGTTCCCGGCAGTCCTGCTATTCCTGGTCATGGTGGCGACCACGGTAACGGCGGGACAGGGGGTGCTAAGAATCACCGGGTTACGGGAGGCCACCACAAACGACTGACCCTGGCAACGTTTAATGGCCGCACGTTACGGCTCGACTCGCATCTAGCACAACTTGAGGTGGAACTTGGGAAGATTAGGTGGCATATCTTAGGGTTATGTGAAGTCCGAAGAGAGGGGGAGGATACCATAACCCTCGACTCAGGCCACCTGATGTACTTCCGCGAGGGAGACCAACAATCCCAAGGTGGCGTGGGATTTCTGGTAAACAAGTCGCTTTCTGGCAACGTTGTGGAAATGTCCAGTGTGTCGAACAGGCTGGCGTACCTCATTGTCAAGCTTACTGAGAGGTATAGCCTCAAGGTAGTACAAGTGTACGCACCGACCTCGGCTCACTCGGACGATGAGGTGGAGCAGATGTTCGATGACATATCGAAGGCCCTCCACTTCACTACTAAGACCCACTACAACGTTGTTATGGGTGACTTCAACGCCAAAGTGGGAGTACAAACTTGCAGCGAATCGGTAATAGGATCCCATGGAATTGGAAGCAGGAACCATAGGGGGCAAATGCTCGTCAACTTTCTCGAGCGGGAGGGGCTGTTTTTGATGAACTCATTCTTCAAAAAGCGGCCCCAAAGAAAGTGGACGTGGCAAAGTCCCGACGCTATGACCAAAAATGAGATCGAGTTCATCATGACGGACAGGAAGCACATATTCAGAGACGTCTCAGTGATCAATAGGTTTAACACCGGTAGTGATCACCGACTTGTCCGAGGCTCTCTGAATATCGACTTTAAGGCTGAACGTGTCCGTTTGATGAAATCCAGGCTCCGACCAACTCTGCTCCAAGCCGTGATGGGATCTGAAAAATTCCAGTCAATTCTGGAAAACCGATTTGCTGCCATGGAAACCACAAGAGACGTAAACCAGAACCTTGGAAATGTGGTTCGGATCCTCAGGGATGAAGGTACGAGATTTTGTCAAATGCAGCGTAAAAGCAGGAAGTCGAAGCTTTCAGAGAGGACACTAGGGCTAATGAAGGAACGACGTGAGAACCCACCTGTCACTTCGTCGGCAAAGCGGACTCTAAACCAAGAGATCAGTAAGCTAGTACGACACGACCTCCGATGCTCCAACACTCTTTCGATCGAAAGAGCAATCGAGCAGAATCGGGGTCAAAAGTGTTCGTACAATCTCTTGGAAGAAGCCACCTGACGAAGTTGACCACAGCAAGTGGAGAAGTCGTTGCTTCTAAGCCGGCCGTACTTTCGGAAGTGGAAAGCTTCTATGGCAGTCTGTACGCTTCGCATGCATCTCGACCTGATCCCGAAAATGAGGACCCTAGAGCTACATTAACACGCCATTACACTGAAGATCTGCCAGAAGTCAGCCTTGATGAAATCAAGATGGCTCTTGGACAGCTAAAAAATGGAAAAGCCCCTGGAGAGGACGGCGTTTCTACAGAGCTGTTGAAAGCCGGAGGTAAACCCGTACTGAGGGAGCTCCAAAAGCTTTTCAACGCTGTCCTGTTCGAAGGGAGAACTCCAGAGGCGTGGAGTAGGAGTGTGGTCGTCCTGTTCTTCAAGAAGGGTGATAAGACCAGGTTGAAGAACTACCGGCCCATTTCCCTTGTAAGCCACGTCTACAAGCTGTTCTCAAGAGTCATCACGAACCGTCTTGCGCGAAGACTCGACGAATTCCAACCACCGGAGCAGGCTGGGTTTCGGAGCGGATATGGCCTCATAGACCACATCTACACAGTGCGGCAGATTATGCAGAAGACCGAAGAGTATAATCAGCCCCTGTGTCTAGCATTCGTGGACTATGAGAAGACCTTTGACTCGATCGAGACCTGGTCTGTTCTGGAGTCCCTGCAGCGTTGCCAAATGGATTGGCGATACATCCAAGTGTTGAGATGTCTCTACGAAGCCGCCACTTTGTCCGTCCAAGTACAGAATCAGCATACAAGACCCATGCCATTGCATCGAGGAGTGAGACAAGGGGACGTCATATCCCCGAAATTGTTCACAAATGCAATGGAGGACTTCTTCAAGACGCTGCACTGGAAAGGACGCGGCATCAACATCAATGGCGAATACATCTCTCACTTGAGATTTGCAGACGACATCGTCATCATGGCAGAGACGCTGCAGGACCTACAACAGATGCTGAACGACCTGGCTGACTCTTCTGTACGCATCGGCCTACGGATGAACTTGGACAAGACCAAGGTCATGTTCAATGAACATGTACTACCGGAACCGATTGCGGTACACGGCGCCGTTCTCGAAGTTGTTCAGAAATATGTGTACCTCGGGCAGACTTTGCAGTTAGGTAAAAACAACTTTAAGAACGAGGTGAACAGGAGAATCCGGCTGGGTTGGGCAGCGTTTGGGAAGCTTCGTCGGGTCTTTTCATCGTCGATCCCACAGTGCCTAAAGTCTTCAATGAGTGCGTCCTACCCGTAATGACATACGGAGCTGAAACGTGGACACTTACGGTACGGCTGGTCCACAAGTTTAAAGTCGCTCAGCGTGCTATGGAGAGGGCTATGCTCGGCGTTTCTCTAAGGGATCGTATCAGAAACGAGGTGATCCGGCAAAGAACCAGGGTCATCGACATAGCCCATAGGATTAGCAAGCTGAAGTGGCAGTGGGCTGGCCATATTTGCCGTAGAACGGATAACCGTGGGGGTAAACGAGTTCTTGAGTGGAGACCTCGTCTCGGCAAACGTAGTGTAGGACGTCCACAGGCCAGGTGGTGTGATGATTTACGCAGGACGGCTGGCAGAAGCTGGATGCGAGAAGCCGAGGATCGAACTAAGTAGCGTGCAATTGGAGAGGCCTATGTCCAGCAGTGGACTGCGATAGGCTGATGATGATGATGATGACACTTACATGCTGTTTTTTGTGGTTCTTCTAGACCCCAGCTGGGGATTTAGGGCATCTTGGGTTAGCTTCCTCAGATCTACGCGTACGTAATATACCTATACGCCACTAGAATGAAATACCTAGTAAGGTCACAGAATAATTAATAGTGGTAAGGTGCATTTTTTAAACTAATTATATGTAGTTCAAAGCATATGTAACAGATGACGCTATGATAAATGTTGAATCGTGAATATGTTTATTTACATTATTAAATAGTACCCTGATGACTGAGCTTCGCTCGGTTTTTTTCTTCGTAAATATCGTCTTAAATCAATAAATAAATTATTAGCAAGTGGTATAGCTAATTTTGTTAAGGCAACTTCCAGTACAAAGAGATAATAATTATGTTGGCTATCAATAGAGCATTGTTGTGCAGCGCGTTTAGTTGTCGGTTTGCGTTTCACAGCGCGATTCTTCTCAAGGGTGAGCAGTGGGTGGTTGGTCCAAGGTCACGCGAGGGGTGCATTGATTCACAAACAGCTGTACGACCTAATAATAATTATTTTTACGGGAATTAACGCGATCACTATTTCAAGGTACTACATACCTCTGTTTTGCCTGACGTTTCGGCAGTTGCACTAGCCGTGGTCACAGGCTGACTGGCTCAGCGGCGCACGCCCTCCGTCGTCGAATCCGTGAAGTCGAAGGTTCTTCATCCACCCGCACATTTTCGATATTATTGATAAAATTGTTTCGCCATGTACCGTCACATACCACACTAACAGGGTCCCTATTCTGTAAGCAAACCGATGTGTTCCTATTCTGGTGTTTATCCGACTGCGCAGAAAAGCGTGGTAGAAAAGTGTGGTATTGACGGTACATGGCGAAACAATTTTATCAATAATATCGAAAATGTGCGGGTGGATGAAGAACCTTCGACTTCACGGATTCGCCGACGAGGGGCGTGCGCCGCTGAGCCAGTCAGCCTGTGACCACGGCCAGTGCAACCTGGTCGAAACGTCAGGCAAAACAGAGGTATGTAGTACCTTGAAATAGTGATCGCGTTAATTCCCGTAAAAATAATTATTATTATATCATGGAACGCGAAAGTTTAAAAGTTAGTATAGCAAACCGCTACGGGTCGGAAATTGCAAAACAAGTGTGTCATCTAGAATTTTTACGTAAAAAACGGGCGCGAATGGAAACATCGTTGATATTTCTTGTGAAGTGTCGCGATTGGGACTTATTACCTTCGTGTGTTCGAATAAAACCGCGTAGTGATATCGCATTTTTACGTAAAATTCTAAAAAACGCGAGTGAACGCCTCCTGAGACAATATAGTCGAAACAAACACAGTGATTTGGAGTGTATACAGAGGGAGTTATATGCGTTACAATTAAAGTGTAGTGTTAATCTATCTCAATCGGACTATGATTTGTGTGACCGGGTTACGTTTTTACAAGCGAGTCGTACCTTCGAGTTATGTAGTGCAAGCTTTGATCGAAAGTTCTCGAAGGAATATAATCGGCGGTATACAGAAAACAAAGCGTCACCCGTGGTACCCGACCGATCGAAGGACACCGTTGTAAACTTATCGAACGTGAGTTTAGATTGTAGTAACGTAAATATGTAGGTGTATGTAAATAAATAAGTCCACAATACACAAGAAAAGGAACGAAAGTTTATTTTAGAAATTACACACACAGAAGTTACACTACAATATAGAAGGAGTATTAAGGGAATAACAATAATATAAAACGATCTAAGGATAATTAAATTAGCGCGGCGAGATACATATGATTAGCGTTAGGACCGGGACGGTACTGCCTGCCCTCATATTGGCACATATCGTGCAGCTCGCCCGCACTCGCCGGCCGGCTGATTAGGTAAACAACTATATAATTCAACGTACAAAATCTGTTTGTACGTTGAACATTATTTATTTTAAATAGATTTAAATATAATATTATTTGATAATAATGAACGTATACAATATAAATAATTTAGACAGTTAACATGTTTGACAAATAATAATAATTAACATAATACACAGAAATAAGTGTAGGTAATAAGTCACTACATCACCCCCTTCCAGAGACCGTCAAGGGCGATAATAGTCGGGAAATTTAACGCGACGTCCTGACCGCGTCGTTCTAATGACGTCATTGTCAGCGGAACGCAAGTCCTGGTTATCCGCGTTAGTTTCGTAGTGATGAGTGTTAGTGTTGAGTGGTGTGTCATTATGTTAGTTGATGGTATGTGGTGAGTGTGATGTGTCAGGGTCACGCAGTATGAAGGCCGGTTTAATGCGGTCTATCGATACGGTAACCTGCTTACCATTTACCAGAAGTGTGAAAACCTTGTCACCTCTTTTGATGACTTCATGAGGACTAGAATATGCTGGTTTTAAACTACCACCAGCAGTGCAGTCCCTTAGGAATACGTGAGTTGAAGATGATAAGTCCTTGTAGATAAAGATTTTCTGACTACTGTTGTGTCTGGCTGCTGGTGATGGTTGCAGCTTGCTGACGATACTCCGAAGTCTTGACAGGTAGTCGGTAACGTCAATAGTCTCGTCAGTCTGAGGGTTGAAAAATTCGCCAGGGAGTCGCATTGGCTGGCCGTACACTAACTCGGCGGCGGAAGCCTGAGCGTCCTCCTTGAAGGCGTTACGAACACCTAATAGGACTAGTGGAAGAGAGTCCACCCAACTGTCATTGCCGTGGCAGGTGATAGCAGCCTTGAGTTGCCGGTGGAATCTCTCCACCAGTCCGTTACAGGCTGGATGGTACGCAGTTGTTCTGCGATGTTGGAACCCGACAATGGCAGATAGGCATTTGAATAGCGCGGATTCGAACTGCCTACCTCTGTCGGTTACTATATCTGATGGGCAACCGAAACGAGCGATCCATCCACTCAGTAAGGCCTTTGCAACCGTTTCCGCAGTTATGTCTGCTAAAGGTATTGCCTCAGGCCATCGCGTAAAGCGATCGACGGCTGTGAGACAATACCGAAAACCTAGGCATAAAGGTAAAGGTCCCACAAGGTCTATGTGTATGAATGCAAACCTTGATGTGGGTAATTTAAAAGAGTGTAATGGGGCGGAGACGTGCCTTGTGGTCTTTGCGCGCTGGCAAGCCAGACATGAACGGACCCACTCACGGCAGTCTTTCCTAACCCCAGGCCACACATATCGTTCAGCAACCAACTTTGCGGACGCCATAGTACCTGGGTGACTTAAGGAGTGCAGGCTTAGGAAGATTGTCCTGCGCAACTCTTTGGGCATTCAACATCCTGTAGTCGCCACAGGGACGCCAACCGTCATCTTTCTTGGGTGCGAGGTGAAGAGGCGAAGACCAAGGTGACTCAGACGGGCGACAGGTACCGTTCTGTAACATGGCGTCGAATTCTTCCTTGGCTATTTTTAATTTATCCGGGGCCAGTCTGCGCGGTGTGCACGATACTGGTGGCCCTGGTGTAGTACGTATGTGATGTACTGTATTGTGTTTTATAGTGCGGTGTATACCGTGTGGGCGGGTGATGTCGGGAAATTCCCGTAGTATGTGAGTGTATGCGGAATCACCAAGACTCACCCTCACCGAAGAGACGCCATCAGAACGACGAACAGGCAACGCCGGGGCGGAGAGCGTAGTATAGTTGTCGATGAGGCGTTGGTTCCTGCAATCAACAACTAAATTATAAAAGGATAAAAAATCCACGCCTATAATCGCCCTTGTAACGTCGGCAACAATAAATCGCCAAGCGAAGTCGCGGCGCAGCCCTAGGTTTAATGAAACATTAATATGACCGTAGGTAGATATCGGTGTACCGTTAGCCGCACACAGTTGGTAGTTCGTTTTCGAAAGTCGCTTCGATATTGCCGATCGGGGGTAGACACAGAGGTCGCTACCGGTGTCGACCAAAAACTGCACCTTCGACCTTCGATCGGTGACGAATAAGCGACCAGCACTAGGACAATCGTGGGTCGCCATCACTGATTGTCCCTCACATTTCCCGACCGAGGATAGTCACAGGGCTTGATGCACTTTTTAGCCCGGTCCCCGAAATTCTGGTGGTACCAGCACTGGGGGAACCTCCTGTAACTGGACTGGGATCTACTTGATGTGGACCGATGTCGCGTACGACTGCAAGATCGCCCTCTCGGGCGCGACAGTCGCTCCACCTTCTCCGCAAGCATCTCCACTTGTCTGGTTAGAGCGGCGATCTCAGACCGCGCGCTGCTGCCTTGGGTGCTCGATGATGATGATGATGTGGGAGTTGTGATGGCAGATGTTGATGCCATCTGGGTTCCGACGACGTCGTGGATCCGGTCTGCCAGATCAGCCAGCTCAGCCAGATCCTGTTTGGACTGCGAAGCTATGATAGCCTGCGTACTTGCAGGTAGGTGGCTCGTCCATATAGTTCGCAGAAACTCTTCTGGTACGCCTGGACCAGCGAGGTTAAGGAGGTGGCGATAAAACTGGGAAGGCTTCCGGTCCCCTAGCTCCTTGTGCATGAGAAGCTGCTTCACCTTTCGCTCTCGAGAAGCAGACAACCTCTTTACCAGTTCGGCTTTGAGCTTCTCGTATTTACCGCTGTCTGGAGGGTAGCTGATAATATCTTCAACCTCCGCCGCATACTGAGGATCCAAGTTGCCAATAATATAATAAAACTTGGTCTCATCCGTTTTAATACTCGCTAGCGCGAACTGTGCCTCCATTTGCGCGAACCACAGCGCCGGTTTTTCGGGGTAGAACGGTGGTACGCGTACTCCAACGCGAAATGTTTCCGCTGCCGAATCACCAACATTCTGCAAGCTATGCGCTTTATCCTGCGTCATTTTCGTGTTCTTCAGGGGTCACCAATGTAGTAACGTAAATATGTAGGTGTATGTAAATAAATAAGTCCACAATACACAAGAAAAGGAACGAAAGTTTATTTTAGAAATTACACACACAGAAGTTACACTACAATATAGAAGGAGTATTAAGGGAATAACAATAATATAAAACGATCTAAGGATAATTAAATTAGCGCGGCGAGATACATATGATTAGCGTTAGGACCGGGACGGTACTGCCTGCCCTCATATTGGCACATATCGTGCGGCTCGCCCGCACTCGCCGGCCGGCTGATTAGGTAAACAACTATATAATTCAACGTACAAAATCTGTTTGTACGTTGAACATTATTTATTTTAAATAGATTTAAATTTAAATATAATATTATTTGATAATAATGAACGTATACAATATAAATAATTTAGACAGTTAACATGTTTGACAAATAATAATAATTAACATAATACACAGAAGTAAGTGTAGGTAATAAGTCACTACAAGATGACACAACAATGAACATCTTGGCTAAAGGTATGAACTTCGCTCCGACGCCTAAACGAATACCGTTTGAGAATGTAATCAGTAGCGTTGAGGAATCGATTGCACGGAACAAAGTACCGCCCGGTGATGCTGATATCCTTGACAGGACGTCGCGGTAATATTACGTCGGTCAAAGCTTCCGGCTAGTAATATCACTATGGAAGAGCGTCAAGCATTAAAAAACATTAGGGATAACCAGGATATTTTAGTGCTTAAGGCCGACAAGGGAAACGCCACGGTAGTGATGAATACAACTGATTACCAAAATAAAATACTCGAACTGTTGAGTGATAATCAGGTATACAAACCGGTAACATACAACCCTACAGCCAGAGTAACGCGTAAAATACGATCTCTAATCCGGGATAATGAGGACCTATTTTCAGAAGACGAGTACAACAGACTGTACAAACCAAAGTCACACCAGCCACCGAAATTATATGGTCTGCCTAAGATACACAAGCCTGACGTGCCGCTGCGGCCCATTGTAAGTCAAATTGCTTCTCCTACTTACGATCTTGCAAATAACGTTGCTTCAGTATTGCAACCACTTGTAGGCAAAACACCGTCTTTTGTGAAAGACTCACAGCACTTCATACAAATCATAAAAGATCTCACGTTGGAACCGGATTACGTCATGGTGAGCTTTGACGTGAAGTCGCTTTTCACCAATGTTCCAATAAAAGAGTGCTTAAACGTCGTAAAAGACCTGCTGAGAGACAACGAACTGCCGTTCAACTATATAGATCTACTTGAACACTGTTTAGATGGCAATTATTTTCTTTTCCAAGGTCAACATTACCTCCAGATTGATGGTGTCGCGAAGGGAAGTCCTGTAGCCCCAGTACTTGCCAACATCTGGATGGAACATTTTGAAGAGAAGGCTCTAAGTCTCGGCCCGAAGCGGTACGTGGATGACATCTTCAGTATCGTTAAAGGAAATAAACAAGAAGTAGATCAATATATACAACATCTTAACTCTATTCACCCTAAAATAAGGTTTACATATGAAATGGAGACGGATGGGTCGTTGTCGTTCTTGGATGTTAAAGTAACCGTGAGATCAGATGGGTCCTTGTCACACTGTGTGTACCGTAAGCCTACTCATACGGAGAGATACCTACACGCCACGTCTCATCATCACCCCCGGCACTTGCAATCTGTTATGACTTCACTCAAGAACAGAGCTTACGATCTCTGTGACCCTGAACATTTAGAACGGGAGCTAGAACATGTTCAGGAGGTACTCTAAGGTAACGGATATCAAGTGAATGGAGGACGGAAGCAACCGAAAATAAGACGCAAGTATCCAGAAGTGAACAGGCAACCAGCCTATATGCCTTATGTCAAGGGAGTTACGGATAAGATCGGGTCCGTGTTAAAGAAATACTCCATTCCGACAGTATACACACCAGGCATAAAGGTTCACAACATCGTCGGCACACCGAAGGATATATTGCCACTACAAACTCCGGGTGTTTATAAAATAGACTGCAGCTGCGGAAGTTCCTACATAGGCCAAACGAAACGGACTATTGCTGAAAGGGTCAAAGAACATATCGCTGCTGTGAAGAACCGACAGACGAGCAAATCGGCGATTGCAGAACATGCACTCGATGCAGGCATCAACCACTGGATTGAATTTCGCCGCACGCAAGTCCTCTCCACCGAACGTCACTTTTATTCAAGAGTTGTACGTGAAGCGATTGAGATTAAAAAGCATAAAACTTTCAATCGGGAAGATGGTTTTAAATTATCTACAGCGTGGAATCCAGTGTTAAAAAACATACCACCTCGCTTTTCTGCGCAGTCGGATAAACACCAGAATAGGAACACATCGGTTTGCTTACAGTATAGGGACCCGTTAGTGTGGTATGTGACGGTACATGGCGAAACAATTTTATCAATAATATCGAAAATGTGCGGGTGGATGAAGAACCTTCGACTTCACGGATTCGACGACGGAGGGTGTGCGCCGCTGATCCAGTCAGCCTGTGACCACGGCCAGTGCAACCTGGTCGAAAAGTCAGGCAAAACAGAGGTATGTAGTACCTTGAAATAGTGATCGCGTTAATTCCCGTAAAAATAATTATTATTATATCATGGAACGCGAAAGTTTAAAAGCTGTACGACCGTCCACGGCTACGTTCACAACGGCAACCTCGGGGTCGACGACAGAACTTACAAACGTACATGGTTAATGGTCATATAATATGTAGTATAAATAACGAATTATCAACTAGCACCTCATTTGGTATTAGTCTGTCGTTTTATGGATCTGATAAATTGTTTATAAAATGTTTCCGCAATAGAAATTAAAACGTTTGTCAAGTTTTTGCCATCCTGATTTCGGGAGGGAGCGCGTTCCATAACAGAATAGATTGTACTAAGAAAGTAAAGTCACAAAGTCAAAGCGGTGAGTGGAACAGGTGAGAAGTAGGATGGTTCAAGATCTAAGGTTTCCGACGTGGTTTGGACTATGAGAAATACCTAATTGCTACAGTAGGAAAAACACATTTAACAAAATGTCTGGTCTTTGCAGACACAACAAGTCAGGAGACTTGTGTTGTATAATATTGGTATGTTTAGATCTAGAATGTACCTACGTGCGTCGTAACTCGTATGCTTAATCTTTTAATAACATCACAAAATTTGCTCGTTAACTACCCAATACCCGACGTATTATATTTAAGTAACTAACATCACTAACAGGAAGAAAACATCGTTCAGTCGCGTTGCCCAAGTGACGTCACCACTGAGGCATTAAGCTGCAGCTTGCAGACAGCCCCGCTTATCCCTTGTTTTTACTGGTTACACGCATTACATGATGTTTTCTCGTTGATTACTGTTAGATTTCGAACGTCATTGTAATGGCAACATTTTTTATTGTCATTTTTCTTGTTTGACGTTTTGACGTTGACAGATAGTACTTTGAGACGCTTGGATCGGTCGAGCTGGAGCTTCGTTAAAAAAGAACCGTTTTAATTGTATTTTAGCTAATTGTCAATTCAACCCGGTCTCTTTAGTGGTTTACCGTTATGATTGGTCTGATTTGGACTCGCGAGGTTTTGTGGTCACGTCATAGGCGCGATCCGTGATAGCTGAATCGGGTGTCTTGTAATTACGAGATTTCGGGAGCCCGCAAGCATTTAGGAATACCTTGAAGATTGTACAGCATTCTGGAGCATGTATGTGTGAACGTACCAGGACAGATCAGGCGGTGGGGTACCCCATCAACGGCGCCGAGAACAAGGAAGCCACACAACTCCAGTAAGTGCTTGATGATTTTAGTTTAGATTAAGAAGACGGTGACACAGCCGTCGTTCATTGCTCTTGCCAATGAACTAGTTTAGTGATTGTATGCTTATAACATGGGCCTATAGGTATTGCAAACGTCACAAGGTGATCGCTGCATTGGCGAGAGCAATGAACAATTACTTTGCTTATTTAATGTTCAGTACCTGAATGACCTGGTTTTTTTTGGTAAATTTTCTAAAAGTGAATCCTATTAAAATCGATTTATCGCCCCTGAAACCACACTAAATTTCATGAAAATCGTTGAAGCCGTTTCCGAGATTCAGAATAATTTCAGATTCAGATTAAAATAACCACTTTTTAACCCCCGACGCAAAAGAGGGGTGTTATAAGTTTGACGTGTCTGTCTGTCTGTCTGTCTGTGTGTCTGCCTGTCTGTGGTACCGTAGCTCGCGAACGGATGAAGCGATTTCAATCTAGTTTTTTTTGTATGAAAGGTGAGTTACGTCCGATTTTAGTGTTACTTACTATGTTTGTTGTTTGTAGGTATACACGGTACCTACATTATAACAATATTTTTT
This sequence comes from Diaphora mendica, assembly GCA_949125395.1. Classification (NCBI taxonomy): domain Eukaryota; kingdom Metazoa; phylum Arthropoda; class Insecta; order Lepidoptera; family Erebidae; genus Diaphora; species Diaphora mendica. The sequence continues at coordinate 24,658,566 of OX421327.1, read as the reverse complement.
TGACAATCTTTGTCTTGCGTTTGTTTCGGCAATCTCTGGAACGGCAGACCGATTTTGACGGGACTTTCACTGGCAGATAGCTGATACAATAAGGAGTAACTTAGGCTACTTCTTTTTAGACTAGCTTTGCCCCGCGGTGTTTCCCGCGGTTGTAAAGGTACAACTATAACCGCGGGTAACAATCTGGGACTCTGCTAGTATATAATATAAAGAATAACTGCTGTTTAAAGGTATTAGATGTACAAATATAAGTTGCATATTTGTAGTCTTACAATTTATTGAATGTAGCAGGTGGTAGCTTGGACATGAGACTTCTTTCCGAAATCGCAAATCTTAACATTTTGAGACCTATGTAATTTGGTGAGTGCGTGCGTAATGATAAACTGCTTACTCGATCTCTGCAAATAATATTTGCAGAGATCGAGTCCGTAAGCGAATAATATAATATTCTTTACATTAGTTAAATAGATGTTACTCGCTTCATGACAGTGTGTCTGTACGCGTATCTTACAATTATTACACATGTTCAACTACAACATGAATGACAAACGGTATTGATATAAATATTCATTTGATATTTTCCTACTAGTGGTTTCAAGACAAGAGTTAATAGGCATATTATTTGTCGTTCCGGTGAGTAGGGCCCGGCGCGCGAAGCGGAGCGGTGTGGTGCGGTGTGGTGCGGTGCGGTGCGGCGGTGCGGCGGTGGAGCGGGCCCGGCCAGCTCAGTAGTCAGTACGCCGCGCGAGCCCGCCGCCGACGCCGCACCGCCCGCGCCGAGCCCGCCGCCTGCCGCCTGCCGCCCGCCGCCATGGAGCACTTCATCGAGACCGTGCGCAAGTACCCGTGCCTCTGGAACACCACGGCCATCGAGTACCGCGACCAGGAGCTGAAGGACGCCGCCTGGGCAGAAGTCATGAAGGAGACGGACTTGTCGTCAGGTGAGCGCCGCCCCGCCGCGCGCCGCCGGCCGGCGCTCGCCGCTCGAGCCGGCGACGCACGACGGTGCCCGCCTGCACCCGCTCCCCTCCCGCGCCGCCCCGATCATTCCCACACACACGCACCTCCTATTGTTGTCCTTAATTTTTTTTTATAGTAGCTTGATTGTCACAGTGCCGTGCAAGTAAGTAGGTAGGTACCGGTAGGCCCCAAACGGTTGGGTACGTTGCTACTTGTACACTTTGATGAGCATTGTACCTACCTATCTCCTGTTATAATAAATAACCGTAAAACATTATATTTACAAATTCAAATTGATCAAATCAGATGTAGGTATATACTTACCTAGCTACATGTAATAAGTATTATTAGTCTTTGTACTTAGCTACCTACGTTACTGCACTAAATATTTTGTAAAAAAACTGTAAACTTGTGCAAGTACACAAGTTTACCGTTATATTATTTGTGGAGCTGCTCAAGTCCTTGGGCACGTGTTGTTATAATAGAAATGGTTATCAACACGTCGTGTAGTCCATTCATCTGGTAGTTTCACCTGAAAAGTTTACCGGGAGTTTTGAAAATTAGTACGTTAAACCTGGTTAAGTGAGACATCAAGGGACCTGCAAAGTCTCACTTAAAGAAGTTCCAAATATATACGAAAGATTTAATTATTAAACTATTATTTGAGTGCTTGGGTGCCAAGACTTCACACAGATTTTAGGTAGTATACATTAAAATAATGCATTTAAATTAATAGACAACTAAGTAGAAATAAGAATTACCTCATAGTAATTGAAGGCAGGCAAATGAAAGCCAGTTTATTTTACGGTTTTAGTGTTTCTAGGCAGGGAGCTTTTATTCGATGTTAAGTCACTTGTTTATTTTTTTTATTTAAAGTCGGTTTTAAATTAAACAAGAGACAATTTTCTACAATTTATACAACAACGTTTTCATAAAATTTATAGTTTCGGCGTTCGAGCGCGAGCGCCTCGGAGTGTAAATTAACATGTGTTTTCGATAACTAACTCTTTATAGCAGGGGAGCCCACGAAGGGATTTCGGAATTTACTAAAGCGCGGCAGATTAATATACAGAGGGATAGCTTGTACCCGGTTAAGCACCTCCACCAAATATGAGCCTCATATAATATGGCCGCCCGTCAAGGATAAAGGATCAGAAAAATTGATCATCAGAAATTCTCGAGCGCGTCATATAAGTTGGGGTGAGTTAGTTACATGCTAAAAAGTGTAAATTCCACTAATCTGACAATTTGAGAGTGACGTACAGAAAAGTGGAGGGTTACATAGTTGTAAAAAAAACGTCATCTCGACATTCTCGAGCGTGGCAATTTTTTTTTTTTGAATGAAATCATACAAGGATAACGAAAAATATTTATTTATTTATTCAGAAACTTTTACAATATTATAACAGGTTACATTCCCAAGGCAATATTGCAAGCTTACAACTAATTATACAATATGAAAAAAACAAAAATGTTAAATACAATTAATATTATAATAAAACGAATTAGAGTTAATAAAAGTAATGAATAAGTAGACATACCTACCTTAACTTTATATTTCTGAAATAATGCAACTTTGCGCTATTTCTGTGAATATAATATAACCTGACGATTTCCACGAGCCGAAGTAACAAAAAAAATTCGTCGATGAAGTTTAATGCATGCAGCTGTGTGATGCCTGTATCCAGACTGATAAGTCAGTACTAACTCATTAGTTAGAGAAACAAGTTGAAGATATGGAGCAACCACCATCCTAAATTGACCTTGTAATTGTAATTGACTTCTTTTTTTAAACACTTTAAATAAATGCCTGTAGTTTTGGAGGCGTTTGTAACGCTGCCGCTGCAAGTATGGTTCCCATTTTATTTGATCGCTAATTCACACCGTCTATCGAAGATTAAGAGCATTATCTTCGAGGACTTCGAGTCGTCTACACTGGTAGACGACAAGGAATTCCACATTTCCGGCCCTCAACAAACAAGAACAGCAGATTTTACGAAACATTTGAAAAATACAAAGTTTAAGGAAGCAATTGTCATGCTTTTGATCGATCATTGGGCTGATCAAGAGATGGCAACAATTATCGGTAAATAATTTACATAATTCATGATACAAATCATGAATTATGTAAATTATTACATAATTCATGATTTGTGTTATGAATATTATGTTACTGATAATAAATTAATTATGAGTTGTCATGCCCTGATCACGAAGAAGCGGATACGAACATAGAATTTCTTGCTTGCCAACAAAATGAAGATTCTCCTATTACTATTAGAACTTCTAATACTGATATAGTGATAATTTTGGGATTTGGGATAAAATATTTTTTTATTGTCAGATTAGTCGAATTCCTCCAAAAAATCGTCAGATTATGGGACAGCACGTCTAGGACATAAAGATATCTTAATCTGACGCGAGTTTTTTTGCACATTCTAATAATGGCTGCGAACTCCACCTTCTCAGCAGGCTCCTTTAACCACTAGGCTGACAGACCTGTCTAAAATACACCTTTTCCCAAATTATGTAGTAATAGACCTATATGAACTACATCTAAAACGCTATGTACAGGTATAGAGATAGAAAATTGGACGCTTCAAACCTAAAACTCGGTAGTGTAGTATGTATTATGAGCTTTTTGCTGTTATGTCCAATTCGGCAGCTTTAGACTGAAATACACCTGGGCATTTTTTTTCTGATTTTTCCTAATGATATTTACAAAGATCCATTTAGAGGAGAAGAGGGGTTCATCCACATCACAGAGAATCTATATCTATACTAATATTATAAATGCGAAAGTTTGTAAATATGGATGGATGTATGGATGTTTGTTACTCTTTCACGCAAATACTACTGAACGGATTTGGATGAAACTTTACAGTAATATAAATATAAATATTTCGGACATCTAACACACAACGCCATCTAGTCCCAAGCTAAGCAGAGCTTGTGTTATGGGTACTAGACAACTGATACAAATACATATATACTTTTTTTTTTGTAAATACATACATATTATACATAGAAAACACCCAAACTCCGAAACAAATATTTGTAGATCATACAAACATTTGGTCCGACCCGGGAATCGAACCCAAGACCTCGTGGTCAGCAGTTGCACACGCCAACCGCGAGACCAACGAGGCAGTCAATATAGCTTATATATCAGAATAACACATGGGCTACATTTGCCGCGATAACCGGCATATACGCGGGCGGAGCCGCGGGCAACCACTAGTAAGAAATAATAATAATTATGTTTCTCTGTTCTGTGGGTTTATCGATATTCATATTTTTTGTGATGTTTTTATTATAATTGCGAATAAAAGTAAATTAGTAATATACAGTAGTACATTCAACTTATTTCACTTATCTCTTTTTAAACATTGTTGCAGTGAAAGAAGTAAAACTGAAATGGAAGAAACTGCGCGACAGTTATCGCGACGCTCTCAAGCGACAGAGCGAAATGCTGGCCAAGGAGCCCGGCAACCCCGTTAAGAAGAACTACCCTTGGAAGTACATGGGGTTGATGCAGTTCTTGCAGCCCTATATGAGCAATCGCAAAAAACCGACCGGCTCGCCGCCGTACCCCGCTCACCCAGCCCCCGACGTGCCTGCGCACCCCGCACATAACGGTGTTGACGGGCACTCGTCCGACAGCGACGACAGTGACGACGACTCCTCGGCCAAGCGCAAGAGCTGCGAGCAGCTGACCGTCATAGACCGTAAGCTGGACTACTTATGCAAGGCGACCGCTAAGCGGCACTGCCCCGAGCGCGAGCCCGAGGCGCAGTCGGAGCGCAAGCGTGAGGGACTGCCGCCCACTCCGCCGCAGCCCGATCCGCTAGACATCTTCTTCAACAGCATGTGCCAGTCCACCAAGCGCTTTCCGTTTCCCACTCAAATCAAAATCAAGCGGACGCTGTTCAACGCGGTGATCGAGGCGGAGGAAGCGCTCATCGCTGAGCAGCAGACGTACGCCAGCCTTTGGGCGCAGGGGGCCGGCAGCGAGTCCAGCAGCGAGGGCGACGACGACGAGCGCAAGGGCGCCGCGTCCTGAGCCCGCCGCCGGCGCCGCCAGCTTCGCGCCGCCGCCGCCGCCTGGCTCTACTACGCGCAGGGCGTTCAGCTTTCACGTTCAGCGAACTCCTCCATCCCCTCCGACGAGGACTAACGAACCCTTCTATATTTGAGTGATGGTAACACTAAAACTGCGAGTGCCCTTGGACTGTGTCACATCGATGTCGTTGATTAACACTGTCTTCGATGATTGATTTTACCCTTGCACGATAAGTTCCCCAGTGAAAGTCTTCTACTTCGAAAGTGTATCTTGACCGTATAGAACCATTCATTTCGTTAGAAACTATTATCGATTTCAGATTATTGAAGTAATATTTAATTGATTGATTGAAAAATTATATTCTATCCTAACTGAAATCTAGATAGGCATTATGTCGTTGGTAAGTCCACTTGGCATTTTTTGAAGCATCTCTGTGTAGTTGCCTTACAAGCAGATGATGCAAAAGTATAAACTGAGGTTTACCTGTTAATAAGTCAAGTGTTGCAGAATGACGTCACTTAGTCGACATTAAAACTCAAATTTACTTATTGCACTTTAGAATTAAGACAAAAATGACTGAAAATAGATAACAAACTTTGTAAATGTATTAGCACGTAAGTTTTTACAAAGATAGGTGTAAGTATTGATTTATTTCTACAAATATTTTGTAGACAATATATCAGGAAGGATCTCTAAATAATTAAAGATTTTAAGATATTTGTTATTTCAATTATCGCTTTCAACATTTCACACGTCCTTATAAAGAAAATAGCATTAGGTGTGTTTTACTCCTAAAAATCTAATTTACTTATAATAAAAATGTAACAGGTCCAATTCTGTACATTAAAGATATTTTGAAAATTTTTTTTGAAGGGCTCCATTTTGATGAGGGGCCCACCTTACAAAAAATTTCGATTGTGGTAGCTAGCAGGGATAGCAGGGACAAAACACTTTTGAGCGTAGGACCGGGATAACGGTAACTCGCAATTTGTAGGACAATGCGGCTGTTGTAAAAAAAATTGTAAAGTGAAAGGTTTGTAAAATGAAGTCACACACGAAAAATTAGCTTGATAGTAATAACATGTAAACTTTGTTCCGGGGATCCCGGACTATGTATGAGTGTGTCTTCTATCAAAACCCTTTTACTTTAGAAACGCGATGTAGACACAGACAAAGTGCTATATAAGATCTTAAAATTAGGTTCTATTTGCTATGGTGCTCCTGTATGGGCAGATAGGGCGACTGTAGGTGCTGTCCGTCGCAAACTGTTACAAGGCCAACGACCTGCATTGATTTTCTTGTGCAAGGCATATAGGACGGTTAGCACTGAGGCTTTACCGGTGTTGGCAGGTGTTCTTCCGGTCGATCTCGAGGTGCAAAGACGTGCAGCCATGTACTATTCCACACTACAAAACATGGAATGCGATTTTTTGGGCATACGAGACCGCGGTAAAATCATAAGATTGTTTCAACAACAATCCAATGTCTATAACGACCTCTTGGATGAATGGCAGCAACGATGGGACGAATCATCTAAGGGGCGCCACCTCCCAGTTCTTTCCATCTGTTCGCGAAAGGTTGTCAAGGACATGGCTCGAGGTAGATCACTGTGTCGCTCAATTTCTTACAGGCCACGGTAACTTTAAGAGCAAACTATACTCATTTAAATTAGTCGATTCACCATTGTGTCAATGCTCAACACCTGATTCTAGCTGTGAACAGTCGGCTCATCATATCCTCTGGGAATGTAGTCTTTGGTACAATGAACGTAACATGATGCTAAATAGCCTACAATAATAATAATAATTTTTTTTTTTTTTTTTTTTTTTTTTTTTTTTTTTTTTTTTTTTTTTTTAAATAAACTAGCAACACTTAAAGCAGATACGGAATTTTTCAAACATATTTTCAAAAATTTATTTTCTCGTATTAAACCATTCTGGAGTAACAAATTCAACCAAAAATAGTTTCTATATATATGCAAAATGCATTATTATCATCAAAGCAGAATTAAATTGAATAAAAAGGCGTTGTACGAGAAAACATCTGATATAGTAAGACATGACGTTTTGAACGTCATGTCACAACAATGATTTTAATGAACAAATTCCTAATAAATGCTAACAAGAGCTAGATCCAGAGCACGTTTACCATCTTCGGACTCGTCACTATGCTCCGCCTTGCCGTCTTCGGATTTAAGAACAGAAGTTCCAACTATAGCAGAGGCGTCGAGCTCTTCATCAAGTGACGAGTTTTTCTCTCCGTCGGCAGGAGAGATGCCGGCCACCAGATAGCTTAGGACCCCGAGGACCACTGACCTCGAATAGGGCCCCCGCTGCCGGTGGTAATGTGCGCCGCATGAAGTGGACACATTCGATTAATGAGAATGTCATGCGGGCATATTTTCGGGCTACAGAGTTGGGAACAAACCTTACTGCGTACCGTGTTCGACTAGTCTCTCTGTTTCAGGAGCTTGAGCCAGCTGTCAACGTTTCGGCACAGCGACTGTCGGATCAAGTGCGAGCTATACAGCGTTGTCACCTGCTGGATGATGCCGTACTTGAGAGGATACGCTCTGACATACGGAATAGCTTGGCTGTCCCTTCTTCATCACATGTTGTGGATACGGTTACAAATACCACACCACAGTTACCACGAAGTGAACACATTGACGAACTAGTGGACAGTGAAATTATCTCCGTAAGTACCCAATGTAATGATACGATAAGGAGCGCTTTGGAGGATGCGATTCGGGAATACCGATATGTAGATTCTAATAACAGACCCCGGTTGCCTCGTTTGCCCATACATAAACGAAATTTAGCGCTGGTGAGTGCCTTGGATTCGTTATTACTGGATTATTTCAGTAATAGCGAAGATCTCAGTGATACACATTCCATTCTATACTGTGCGGCTATTGCAGTTTGCCGAGTAGCTGGTGTTAAATTTGTAGAGTATGAAACCACTACTCGAACAAAACATTCTGTGCCAGCTTGGCAGTGTAGAATTGAACGTCGTATTGCTGAGACCAGGACACTCATTGGTAAGCTAATTAGCTTCCGATCGGGTAATACGCGACCAAAAGTGATGCGCTTTGTGAAACAGGCATTCTTGGGGACTACTGTTAGTTCTCAACAGTACATGTCATGTGTCACAGAGCGCATAGACTTTCTAAAGCAAAAAGTTTATGCATGGGCAAATAGAATAAAGCGCTATAGAAAACGAATAGATCGGTATAGTCAGAATCGCAAGTTCCAAAGAGATGAGAAGTGGGTGTACAGGAAGTGGGAGAAACCGAATCCGTGTATGAGTGATGGGCAATTGCCAGATAAAAATGCCACAAATTCATTTTGGCGTAACATCTGGTCAATGCCTGCCGCTCATACAGAAGGTGATTGGTGTCGGGGTGTCGAACGCTCATGTGAGTCAATAATATCTATGGAACCAGTTAGCATCGATAAGGAGGATGTAAGTTGTGCGGTCCGTTCATTACCGAATTGGAAAGCACCTGGTCCAGACGGACTGCACAACTTTTGGCTTAAATGGTTCCGTAGCTCACATGCGTGTTTGGCATCTCAATTCCAGACAGCATTGGATTCGGGTTCATTACCACAATTTTTAACCACTGGCATAACCCACTTACTCTATAAATCTGGTAGTGCCATGGATCCCAAAAACTTTAGGCCCATTACTTGTTTACCAACTTTATATAAACTTCTAACATCTATTCTGAGACTCAAAATTACTACTCATATTAATAAAAATTCGATAATTTCCGTTTCTCAGAATGGATGTAGAAGTGGGACCCGTGGCACTAAAGAGCTCCTTATAATAGACATGACCATTAGCCAGCAGGTACGTCGTAATCGTAAGAGCCTGGCGACATGCTGGATAGATTACAAGAAGGCTTATGACTCCGTTCCTCATACATGGCTTTTAAGGGTGCTGGAGTTGTATAAAATTGATACAACTCTGTGCACTTTCTTGAAGTCGTGTATGGGGCAATGGAGAACAGTACTTCGCTATCCAGGATGTCGGCAGTCTACGATGAACGACGTACTTATAAAGATCGAGCGGGGCATCTTTCAAGGTGACAGTCTGAGTCCCTTGTGGTTTTGTCAAGCTTTGAACCCTCTCAGCACTCTATTAGAGGGTTCAGGGTTAGGCTATAGGTTGCAGAAAGATGATCAAGTTATATCTCACCTCCTTTATATGGATGATTTGAAACTGCTTGCCCCCACTAAATTACAATTGACAGCGTTACTAAAGGTCACTGAAAACTTTAGTAATTCTATCAAGATGGAATTTGGTGTAGACAAGTGTGCAGTGATGTATGTAAAGAAGGGAGTGATTGTGGAATCTGAAGGAGTAGAGCTTTCAGATTCCACAAAACTTCGATCTCTTTCTGCCACCGAAACCTACAAGTATCTAGGTTTTTCGCAGGCCTTGGGAATACCAGAATCTGTCGTGAAACAAACGTTGCGGGAACGTTTCTTTGGCCGCCTGAAAAAAGTAATTAAAAGTCTTTTATCAGGCGGTAACAAAGTGCGGGCCTACAATAGTTGGGTCATGCCGGTTCTGATGTATTCCTTTGGTATAGTTAGATGGACTCAGACTGAATTAGATGCCCTTGACAGGAGAGTCCGTACATTGCTGACTTCATTCCGAATGCATCACCCACGTTCATCGGTTATGAGGTTGTATATCCCGCGAAAGTTTGGGGGTCGTGGTCTATTAAATATCAAGACCCTACACAATCGCGAGATATACAATCTTAGAGAATATTTTCTCCAAACTGATGTGGGCGTGCATCGCAATGTAGTTGCAATGGATACCGGACTGACTCCGCTCGCTTTGGCTAAAGAGAATTGGCGCAAACCTGTAGTACTTGGTACTGATGATCGCAAGGAGGTATGGAAGGGCAAAGAACTTCATGGTCGATTTTATCGGGCCCTAAATGGGCCTGATATAGATTTTAAAGCATCTACGTCCTGGCTACGGTATGGTGATCTCTTCGGAGAAACCGAAGGTTTTGTCTGTGCGATTATGGATGAAGTTATCATGACGAATAACTATCGGAAGTATATCCTGAAGGATGGTACGGTCGACATCTGTCGGGCATGTCACCGTCCTGGAGAATCTATTAGGCATATTATTTCTGGTTGTTCTCGGCTTGCTAACGGCGAATATTTACACAGGCACAACCAAGTAGCCAGGATCGTACATCAGCAACTTGCCCTGAAATACAAACTTGTGAGTTCAGAGGTGCCATATTACAGGTATGTGCCCGACCCAGTTCTCGAGAATGGTCGTGCTACATTATATTGGGATCGATCTGTTATCACAGACAGGACTATTGTTGCCAATAAGCCTGATATTGTGGTGATAGATCGATTAGAGCGCCGCGCAATGATTGTCGATATTGCCGTTCCTCATGACGAGAATCTCGTGAAAGTCGAAAAAGAAAAACAAATGAAATATTTGGATTTATCTCACGAGATTGTCGATATGTGGAATGTGGATTCGGTGATCATTGTTCCGATAGTCGTATCTGCTCACGGATTGATAGCCAAGAGCCTCGACCAACATCTTAGGAGGCTCACGTTAGGGAGCTGGATCAAGGGTCTGATGCAGAAGGCAGTCCTCCTTGACACGGCTCGACTCTGGAGCCCTAACCACCGGTTTCTTGGTCCCTGTACCCGAAGTCGGTGGTCTACTATTTTTTATATTTTTAAATGTATTTGTTTTTATATGTATATTTAAAAATGTAAATAATATGTTGTATAATAAGTTTAATAAAGAGAATAATAATAATAATTCATTTATTCGCTGAACAAAGGTGTACAATGGTGTTACATTTTTTTAAACATGTCCTCTTTGATCTACCTTAACGGCATGCAAAAATTTTTTTAAAAGAATAACAATCACCTAATTGGAAATACTATATATTATTTATTACATTTACCATTACACTTTTCAGACAAACAAGAATAAATGTCAACGGAAATTATCAATGTCACTAAATAATAGAAAGAAGTCAGTAAAAACTAAATTTATCATCACATACTTCAAACAAACAAAATTAAAATGTCAATAGTTATTATCAATGTCACATTAAAAATAATATAAATTAAATGTCAAAATTGTCAATCCATACTATGCATATAATCTACAAACAAATCAATTTAAATAAGTAATAATAAAATTAGGTAATTGCAACTAATAATCAGACAGAATATTCCTATTTTTCTGAGAGAAAATCACTCACTGCATAGTAGCATTTTTTTACTAAAAAATCATGTAGGCGCTTCTTAAATAAATTAGTAGTTAATTTTTTAAATTCTTGTGGTATCTTGTTAAATATCACCGGCGCCATGCAGTAGATGCTTTTATGCAATAAAGCCGTATTTGCTTTATGTATGCGAAGTCTATAACGTGTATTAGTCCTTCTATTTCGTGTAACAGTGTCTGAAAGAGTTTCAAATAACTCTGGATTTGATTTTACAAAAGTTGCTATTTCATAAATGTATAGAGAGGGTAAAGTCAAGATTTTGTGCCTTATAAAATATGCTTTACAGCTATCTCTACTATTTAAATTGAACATGGCTCTAATGCATCTTTTTTGAGCTTTAAAAACTACGTCTTTATGAGTGGAGTTGCCCCAAAATATTATACCATATCTTAGATATGACTCTGTAGTTCCATGATATGCTGTAAGCAGTGCATCAACATTCAATACTGGCGTAAGTTTAAACAAAGCTTTAAAAGTTTTAATTACAAATGACGTCTGGGGTAGTATATTATGGGGATCTTGTGTCAACTGCGGTGAATTTCCGTGCGTTTAAGCGATTCTGCCATACATACTATAGAAATCAAATATAGCTCACTTAGGACCCTCTATTTTTATCCGTGGTGCTTCCCGGTTTGAAAAAGGCGTCTGCCTATTTTGACTCCATTTTGTCTCCCGCTTTGCTAAGGAGGGAAGTGGACTTATTATATTTCCAACTCCTCCAGTTTTCTTCTGATTAATTTCGTCGCGGGTTCCAAGACAGTTAAATTTTTCCTGGGACTTTCCGAGTGTCATAACTCGGTGTTTTCGTGGGTCACCGCTGTTGATCCTGGTGTACAGGAGTTACAGTGGTGGGCGTGTGGGCGGGATTAGTCCCACAAAAAAAAAAATATCTTAAAATATTTTAAAGATTAGGTACCTCTAGCACCCTTAAAATGAGGATGTTATTTTTTATATTCATCCATCCCATGATGTGGGGTGTCATTGGATTGTGCTTAGGGTTTTTGAAAACAGTATTCTGATTAATGCATACAGTTGTGAGATATCAAGCCTCAAAGCGGTGATTTTTCGATATACGTGCATATCTAGGGTTGTTCACCAGGAGTTGGCCTGGCTGCGTTATAGCAGAGCCGACACCCAACGTACAATCAGTGAGTAGGTACGTACGATTGGTATCACAAATTACTTAACACTTTTTAACGAGGTGCAACGTCCCTTCAGAGCTTTAACTCCTTGAGGACACAGTTGGGACCGGGCTATGTGGTCCTACCACTTCAGACCAACCAACACACCAACCCGCGTGACAGCCGGCCTCAAGCGCACTACTCTGGGGAGGTGATAATTTCAAGTTCTTCCCGTTCGTTTTAACCTTCCCGAATCGACATCGTGCTTGACCAGGACCCATTTCGACGGAACTTCCTCATATATGTATATATATTATACTTACTTAGGTAAACTTAATTTGTAGTGTCAAAGTACATAATAGTATAGCAGACCATCAAAGTACATACGTAGTACGTGTAAATACTATTCAGAAATGTTAAGAATAATGGTTACGCCGTTATATCTATTCCAACACTTTCATATTTTAGTTCATTAATAAAAGCCATCCCCTGCCACCTCTGCCGTTAAAAAAAAATATTTTTCTCAGGCTGTTTCGCGCGGAAGCATCAATATATAACTTTATTTTATTTCGACTTTTTCAACTATAGCAACAATAGATATTAACTTGACTCATTACAATGATTAGGTACTGTTTAGGGTGCATGATATAAACAGACAAACACACCGACAGTATAGAAGGACGAGGCCAGACGAGGCGAGGACATCAAACGATCTATTCAAGTGCACATTTTAGGTAGCGAATCTCCACCGGCGATAGATAGCCGGATAAGTTTGGTGATAGTGTTAGGGCACCACTGCACCACCCACCACTAACATATTTCTAAGCCCTTTTTGCTAAATGAGGTTAGAGTCGGCTTCAAGTCTACTACGACACGGCAAAACTTCGATGTTGACGCTTAGTGACGGCCATCAGACCTACACAACAGCGTTGCCAGACGTCCCGATTTTCGCGGGATTTTCCCGCTTTTTCAATCACAATTGTAATGTCCCGCGCGGGACAGGTTTTGTCCCGCTTTTTGGAGATAACTGGCCGGACGCCCAAAGTGAAGTTAGCAAATAGGAAATGGCACTACATAGTTCTTTCACGAATTAGGGATGATCTAGCTGAAAAACAAAAATATTGCGAATAACCTTTTTTTTGGTCACTCGTACTCATGTATCGTATACGTTTTTTCGCTTTGTCCCGCTTTCGGCGAAAGAAGCCCGCTTTTTTCATTCAAAAAAGTCTCAAAATCTCAACAAAAAAAAATCTGGCAATGCTGCTATACAACAAAGTACATATTAGGAATAAGGTTACTAGACTGTTGTCGAACTTTTTAGGGCTCCACTAGCCGTAACGCTTAACAACAATATTAGTATGACAACCGGGCTCGATGGAACGAGGGGGTCTCCCTTAATATTGACCCATCATAGACGGACCTAGCTAGGATTGCCTAACTTTTGCAACGTGTTATCTACGCGGTTACCACTGAGCTACGGGTCCAAATATTATGTTAAATAAATTGGCTCTTAACACTACTAAACTCACTAAAGGTCCGTATTCACTTTGATTAGTGCTAGTGCAGGTGTAAAGTGCAAGTGATCAATTATTGGTAGAAAATACGTGGGGATAGCGAATTCGCGGTCCACACGTATTTTCCACCAATCACCGATCACCCACACGGCCACACTAGCACTAATCAAAGTGAATACAGACCGTTATACATATATCACAAAAATATTGGTTAAGCTTTAGTGATAGGACGTGTTAAGTAGTAATAGTGTTTGGGTAAAGGATACCTTCACACGACAAACAATAAACAAACTGAGGAAGGCGGCGCGGCCCCGGCATCCGGCACGGCCACAGATCAGCTGATGAGGACGGCGTCGCCGTCGTCGTTAACATGTTCCAGGAACACTACGAACAGCTGTTTACTGTCAAAGGTAGCATGTGTTGTCATGCGCCGCTCGCCCTCCTTCACACAAATTCCGCCATTACGGGATTCGCAGAAAGTGCGGGATTTTTTTGGTTTCTTCCATTTTTTGTGTGAATAGAGAAAAAGGTACGGACTGTCACAAAACTCACCGCATTCGTTCATATCCTGTTGTTTAAAACATAGAAGTGAGTTCTGTACACACAACCGTGTAAGTGAACAGTGCCCTCGTCTGACCGAACTTAACCGTTCCAAGACAAGGCACAATTTTTATTAGTATTTAGAGCACTATGTGCCGCGCAAAGTGAAACCAGAGAAATATTTCATCATCATACCAAGAGCAACGAAAAAAGTCGACTTTCCAAAATTCTATGGTCGTTTGCTTATTAAGTTAGTGGCTTATTGTTCGGATTCGGATTTTGAACAAGGTCAGTGCACGAGTAGCTAAAGCTATGTGTATGTATGTGCCGACTGTATGCTCTAAATTATAACCTTTGACTCATTGTCATCCCATGATGTAAGGAGGAAGAAGAGCAATTCTTATTTAATAAAAACAGTGTGCAAAGGTTATTAGTGTTCTAGTCGACGGAATAAAGTATGGCGTCTCTACAATCCGTTGGCTATATTTAGTGTCCGCGGGTGCACTGTAAAACAAATGAGGGTGTGAGCTCTTAATGTTGTTAGTTAATGGCTCTCTAAATCAAGGTGAAGCGCCATCTTGGCTCTCTGCAACATTATCTTTAAAACTAAGCCAGAATACAAAAATGTAAGTGTCACAGCAGTCAGCAGTGGACTGCTACAGCAGGTACCCATTAATCTGTCACAAAAAGACGCTGCAACAGAGTTGTTCCATCGGAAGAGAATAATTCTTAAATAATCCGTGTGCTATTTTGTGTGGTTCGAGAACACAGAGGAATCAAAAAATCTTTTATAATTTTATACAACTATACTAACTTTTAAACTTTAGCGTTCCATGATATAATAATTATTATTTTTACGGGAATTAACGCGATCACTTTGACACCTGACGTTTCGACCAGGTTGCACTGGCCGTGGTGACAGGGTCCGGCAAATCAGAGGTATGTAATACCTTTTAAAAAGTGATCGCGTTAATTCCTTTAAAAATAATAATTATTTTATACAACTATCCAAGACTACTTGTAATTCAGATCGCCTGGTTTATTAAGTTCTATCGAGTTTGTCTAATATGTAATAGCTATTAAAAATACATATATTACTGCAGCACCCCCCGGTGAGCTGACACCTGTCACCGTAACACCTATCTAAAAACATGCATCAATAAAACCCAAACTGAAAACCGCTTTGAAATCGGATTAGTAGTTTTGGAGTGTGTGTCATCAACATTGCTTTGTCAAACATTGTCTCATCCCAAACCCATATGCAGGTTGTCTCAGATCTCGACGTCAAGCTGAAACCGGGCCAAGTCTAATAATAGTAATTAGGAAAAAATATAATAAAATCTAAGTCATGTATTATAAAAAATACAGACATTTAAAAAATCGAGAAAATCTACACCTTGTGACGATCTTTTCATTCCTGTTGCTACAATTATTTGCTTCTGTATCCTATTTCTTGTAAACTGAACTTTAAAAGTTAGCACATTCAATAAGCACTAGCAGCTAGAGTTTATCGTGAGCGGCCTTTCAAACAGATTTTAGGTACCTAGCACACATTATAATACTACTATTTAAATGAATAAAGAATTATGTATAGGCAATTTATGAAGAACCATTTATTTTACGCTTTTAAGTGTTTTTTTGGCAGAGAGTTTTCATTGGATGTTTTTTATAAGTCGGTTTTTTTTTATAAAAAGTTTTTATTTTTCAGTTTTTAGTGCAAACATTCGTAGGTAAGTAGTAAGTTGAACTATTTCATCAAATTTCATCATCAAGAATACAAATGAAGGTCTAAACGTACGTGTAATATTAAAATCATCCTCTAATCCCTAACTGTTGAAGAGTTTAACCTTCTATCACCAGTTCACCTAAATAACTTGAAAGTATACGACTGAAGGTCTTTAAATACGTATGAAATTGAAAGAATTATCCTCCAACTCTTAACCGTTGAGGAGTTGTACCTTCCACCTTCCATCATCAGCTTACCTAAATAATTTGAAAGAATACGAGTAAAGGTAACACATATACATATGATATTTAAAGATTTATCCTCCAACTCCTAACCGTTAAGGAGTTGTACCTTACATCATCAGCTTATCATCATAAAATGATGACTACCAGACGCAAATACCAGTGTAACTTCAGAAAATATATGAAAAACATAGTATGTGCCTATAAAAAATGAGGGTTTCCCTCGATTTCCCCGGGATCCCATCACCAGATCCTGATATGCTGGCAATGGGACCACCTCGGAAGCATACCCTTTCGAATACAAAAAAAAAATTCTATATCGGTCCACAACTGACGGAGTAATCGCTGAACATACATAAAAAAAAAACAAAAAAAAAAAAAAACATACAGTGGAACATAGAACCGCCTCCTTTTTGGAAGTCGGTTAAAAAGGGACGTACTACAAAATTGACATACTCTAAAATTAACTTAGTGTAAACATGACATACTTGAAAAAATATTCCTCTTTATTAATAAAATTGTATGTAAAAATAATAATAACAAAATAAAATTAAAACATATGTACTTACATTGTAAACGTAAACAATAAATAAACAATAATGTACTTCTGGCGTATCTGAATAGACTAGTATTAAAGTATCATTATGTGCTTCATTGATAGTAGATGTTTCGTCTTCTCTTCCAGTTGCCGTGCCCAACAGGGTCCATAATTATTTCCTCTAATGAGTTGTCAACACCTTAATGTACATAATTATGGAGTGCAATAAACGATTTGAATTTGAGCATTCAGTTTTGAACAAGAAATGTATGTATCAATAATATCCCACTAATATTATAAACGGGAAAGTTTGTAAGTATGGATATGAATGGATGGATGTTTGTTACTCTTTCACGCAAAAACTACTGAACGGATTTGGATGAATCTTTACAGTTATATAGCTTATATATCAGAGGCTACTAGGCTACTATTTGCCGCGATAACCGACATACAAGCGAGCGGAGCCGCGAGCAAAAACTAGTTCTTATATAAATTAGTCTGTGACTCACAACAATATTGCTTAAAACAAAGTCCAGTATGTTATCCCGGTACGGGCCTGTAGAACATTTGTCCGTCATTCAACGTTGCGGCTTGCGGCTGACAGTGCTCGTGTACACTGCAAAGCAGGTACCCGCTCTTTTCGCACAGGTAGTTTCATTTCAACACGTCATCTTTGTTTGACGTCCCTGGCCCACGGCGAGTTCAGCCACGGCCACGATACTTACAGATGAGTCGAACCCCAATATCGAAGCTAAAGACGGTTGTGGAGATATACTACATACAAAAGCCTATTTAGTTGACAGCATTAAATAAATAAATGGATTCTAAAGTGAAAACAGTAATAGACTACGGGCCCATGTCGAAAATTGATGGGTCATGTGAACCACCAGGAGACCTGTTTTAAAAGATACAGGGGCATAAAAAAATAACATTCAGCACTATGCCGTCACTTGTAAGCTGTCCAACTGAGTATGTACTGGTGCAGGAGACGGAGTAGCAACTCTGTACTTTTGTACGGCGTTGCGGAATAATGGATTAGAACAGGTATTGAAATTGTATGAAACCGATGCCGTACAAAATCAAATGACCAAATTGACCGAGTGAAGCGCCGGGAAATCAAAAAAGACATCCAACTTTGTGGCGCACTATTTTGTACGGCATCGGTTCCTTACAATTTCAATACCTCTTTTAATAAATTATTCCGCAACTCCGTATAAAAATCATGTGACAAGGGAGAAAAATCGAGGGTTGCTACCACCTCCCCTTCACCTGTACTCAGTTGGACAGCTTACAAGTGACGGCATAGTGCTGAATGTGATTGTTTTATGCCCCTGTATCTTTCTTAAAAGGTCTCCTGGTGGTTCAGATGACCCATGAATTTTCGACACGGGTCCATAGTCTATAATAAATAATATCATTTATTTTTCAGAGAAATGTACAAAGGATAAACGCTCTGTTCATGAAAATGATTAATTCATTCCTCCTTCCTTGTCACAATGACATGTTTACAGCTCTACCGCACCGGTACGGTACAGAAGTTTTTAATGATTTTGTTAATTTATGTATCACTATGCATGGCGTAGTGGTTTAAGCGGCCGCTACACCGCTTTATACTGCGCTAAGTGTTGTAGGTTCAAATCTCACATGGTACAATAAAGTAGGTAGGTAAGGTACCTATAGAAATATTTTTAAAACCAACCATGTACGTTTTCATTTATAATATGATTTCAAATGTTCTCTCATTAACAAATTACCTACAGAGGCCTGCATGAAGTTACGTCGGCGCGCTGTGACTGCAGGTAAGTTACATACACGCCTGTACTCTCAACAAACCTTCAGTAATTAATTACTACAGCATTCGTTATTAGTACGCGCACGTCAGCAGATGCGTGCGCAGGCCAGCTAATCTCGTAACTAAATTGAAAGTATTAAAACCCTTAAACTGTCGAGGCGGTGGGTTGAGCCGAGGGGCTGCAGCGGGCGCGGGGTGTAGGGGCGCAGGACTGGGGGATGAATGCGCCGCTCGTAAAAATGATGCCAATTTACGATAAAAAGCTGATGCGCTCATTCCACCAACAATCAAACGATCCCAACTTGACGTCAGTTTTAGTGGGGCCCGGCAGTGGCCTCGCTCGCTCTACGCTCCGGTGCGAATTTATCGCACAAGTTTTTTGATGGCTGTAAAGATAGGAGCTTTTAAAAAGTGCCATAAATCACATAGGTACTTTATTTTTTTATTAATTATATTAAAGTTGATTCACCATGTAAAACTTTATATTAGTGTTATTCATTTGCTTTTGAGACAGTGTTTTGTGTAGGTACTTAATTTTTTTTTCCTTCTGGTTAAAATGAATATAAAATGTTATTCCGAATCACACGTGCAGTGCAGGGGTGCGACATAAATAACAATGGCGTTGAACTTATACAGCCATGGTAAAGACATGTAAAACATAAGGCAACGAACACACTAGAGCGAGCGTCCTTGTGCCTGTGCAGCTGTGGGAATGTAACGGATAGAAAGCGTGAAGCGTGCATTATAATTGATGAGGACGCAGGGCGCCGGGCGAGACCGGGCGAGGCCGGGCGGGCCCGCGGCGGCTCCGGCCTGTGGGCTGTGGGGTAGCGAGTGTAGCGACGCGTCGAGCGTCGAGCAGTGAGCAGTGCGTCCTCGAGCTTCGACCGAACAAGGGCTGCGTCGCCGACTCGCCACGCTCACCGACACTACCGCTTCATCTCTGTTACCTGCACCGACCCGCCATTAAGTAAGTACTGTGAATTTTATATTTCATTGTTTACTTAACTCTGATAGTTTGTAGTGTGCTCGTACGTTCCATTGAGTCTATTATTGCACTAATTGTTTATTGGAAATACTATTGATGGCATTTCTCATCATTAGGGCGCGCCTCAAGTACAAGAAAACGTATGCAAAATCGATAGCAATGTCGCATTCGAGATACATATGTGTAATCTAACTGTAATCTCAATGTTTGTCGTCAGATATGTTGGAGAAACCGAAACGCCCGATGTCAGCGTACCTGTTGTGGCTCAACAGTGAGCGTGCGCAGATCAAGGCCGACCACCCGGGACTGAAGGTGACCGAGGTTGCCAAGAAGGCAGGCGAGCTGTGGCGCGCCATGGGAGACAAGAGTACGTGGGAGCAGCGCGCCGCCGCCGCCAAGGAGCAGTACACGCACGACCTGGAGGCGTTCAACGCCACCGGCGCGGACGGGGCCGCGCCTCCCGCCAAGCGCGCTCAGAAACGTCAGGGTAAGGCGAGGCAACCCAAAGGGAAGAAGGAACGCGCCGCCGTCAAGAAAGAGGATTCCGACGAAGAAGGGGACAACGACGAGGATAACGAAGCGGAGGAGAGCGAATAAGCTGCAAAGTGCGTGAGTACGTTGTACCCGTCGCCAGCGAACCTACCGATGCGTCGCGTCGCCGTTCGTGGAGCCCGCGCTCTGCGGCATCGCCCAGTTTCTGTGTCTTTGTGCGCGCGTGGCTCGTTCGCCGTGCCGTGCAGTGCTCTCTGGCGAGCGCGAGTGACGGTCTCCTCCAGTCGGACGAATTTGACGTTCACAGAAACTGTACTTATTATTAATATTCGTAACGTACTTGTTCACGTTTGTAGTTTACGCCTCATTCACATTATAAATGTGCTATGGTGGTATTTGAATAACTTTTAACTTATTAATCTATAGAGAGAACTTTGCTTACAACACCAACATCGTTCAACCGATTCTGTCTTGTCTCGTACTTCATACATGATGTAATTACCTACATAGTGTAATAAAACGATTACCATATTATTGTAAATAACTAAAAGACAATTAAGTAAGTACGTTGTACGTATAATATTATATTGATAAGGAAATAATGTTTTTTTTTTCACTACGAAAGAACTTCCCAGTATTTCACACGAGTAAAGCTAAGTTGAATATAGCCGTGCTATTGTGGCTTATGGCAGGGGCGATGAAACATATTTGGGGTGATGGGTGATGCCACCCGGCAAGGGGTTCGCGTTCATCAAGTTTTGTCAAGAGTCCCTCGTACTCATACATTATAACAAACAATGATTTGCAGAGCTTTCTTTTCCACAGACCTCGGCTAACTAATAAATGACATCACTACCTACTTAAATATTAATAATGCCATTTCTACATTTGAGGTTTGTAAAAAACATATTTGAATAAGAATTAAATCATATAATTATATTTTACATTATATAAAACGTAAATAGACGACTCTTTCGTGGGGGATTTTACAAACATCCATACTATAACAGATGCAAAGAACACTCAGACTCACAACAACAATTTGTGGACCACACAAAGTGTCCCATGTCGGGTTTGAACTCACAATGCTCAACGTAGTAGAAAACGGCGTGGCTACTGCTTATACCACTAAGACATCCGTAAAACGACTGCACGTTTGGCCTAGTGGTTTGCGGTCATCACACCGTTTTCCTATTCCTACTTCGCCAAGGTTCGTGGGTTCAAATCCCACATAGGATAATACTTTGTGTGATACACAAATTGTTGTTCTGAGTCTGGGTGTTCTTTGTGTCCGTTTCATGTATGTTTGTAAAGTCCCCCGCGACATAGGACATATTCCTAATGCTAAAGTAGTTTTAAAAAAACGTGTTTTACATACCTACCTAGTTCCTTAAACAGTTATGTTTGTATGAACATCCAAATGTGACCGTCATGTCTACGAGCAATGAAGGATTACACTTTTGTGTTCAGAAAGTCAATGTAAGTATGGGTTTTAATAATGTTTACAAAAGGTAAATAATGTGTTTTATGGCTGCCTATCGCTGAGCGCTCACCATAACGTTAAATTAAAGCTATACGAGTAGAGTATAGGGTCTGGGTTGGCGTTTTGAAGTAAGGACCATAGTTGTGAATCGGCCTGTCAGCCTGTCCATACACACAGCAAACAGACCCAAGCCACCGTGTTTACCCACAGAAATAAATCTATTTCTGTGGTGTTACCTAACCGACATAAGTCAAGATCAACGACTCGCAGCGCGAAACCAACAGGACATTTGGCCAGCGTGGAAACACTCAAAACCACCAGAAAGATACTAAATATAAATATAACCAATATACGTAGAGACCTGCTCATTGTATAATGTATATATGCTTTGCCTGATGCTGCACCGGTAGGCGGTAGGTATATGTTGTCAGTTTTACCCGACTACGGTAAAGCCAAAGGAGGGTTATGATTTTGACAGGCTATGTATATATGTTCATTTGTTCCCTCATAGCTCTTTAACTACTTATTAGAACTGGACAAATGAGGAATCATTAGAAGCGTCTTGATCGTCCGCTGGTTATTTCTATGGTATGTATATGTAAATTTCTATGCTATCTATTTAAAATATACTTTGAAAGAAATTAATATTATAGAGGCACCAAAACATCAAAGTAGTAGAGCCACGCTGATTTCAGCACGAACGTGCCGGCTCGACCGGGGCAGTACTACCCTCGCACAGAAAATCAACGTAAAATGACAGCGTTCGTGCTGTCGTGTTTCGTTGGTGAGTGCGAGACCGGAGGCCCAAATGGTCTGGTCAACAAGTTCCAAACTTGTTGACTAGACTAATAGATGCAGAAGCATCACTAGGCCGCCATGGTGTGGGTCGCCATGCTGCATTGTCTGCGTTCGCAATGAGTATGGTGGCCACCACTATTGGATTCTGCTTATGCTTTCCATCAGGCAATGTAGAGTAATTTTGGCAGGCCATACATAAAAAAAAAACCTTTTAAAGAAACAATAGCCCGACTTGTTATCCTGTTCCTGAATTTATTTAATGAAAATGAAAACATTGAGTTATATACGGAGTAATATTAGTTCAATGAATGAAAACGAAATAACGGTCATAAGATATAGACAAGTATTTGTTAAATCACTCAAATCCACATAATACTCGGAGCGGCGATGTCTGGCAGACAGATCGCCTTAACCACTGCGCCACCCAGGCACCGGTACGCTCGAACTCGTTTGTGGCAATGTGGCTATTAACGTTATGGGAAGCCGGGATCGCGGGAGGGTCTTGTTCACCGGAGAAAGTTCTTTGTTCATTTTATTATAAGTGTTTTATATCGTTAGTGTTAGTAAAGTCAGTCAACATGCCAACTAATTAGTCATGGTAAGTACCTATAATGCCAGCTTTTACATGACATTTTTTAAATTTACATTATAAGTACGTTTCATCTTTACTAATATTATAAAGCTGAAGAGTTTGTTTATTTGGTGAACGCACTTCACGATCTACTGGTCCGGTTTGAAAAATTATTTCAGTGTTACTTTGTTCATAATTATAATAATATCGAGGTAGACTATAGGCTATAATATCATCATGCTATGACCAATAGGAGCTGAGTATTTGAGACCAATAGAAATATACTAACTTTTAAACTTTCGCGTTCCATGATATAATTATTATTATTTTTACGGGAATGTACCTGTGGCCTGTGACCACGGCCAGTGCAACCTGGTCGAAACGTCAGGCAAAACAGAGGTATGTAGTACCTTGAAATAGTGATCGCGTTAATTCCCGTAAAAATAATAACAATAGAAATATGTTGCAAAAACGAGGAAAAATTATTCCTTTTGAGAGCGTCTAGTGCGTGCGCTGCGTAAATAAATAATAATAATAAATAATAACAATAAAATAGTTTTTAAAGATTTGCAAAAACAATGTATGAAAGAATTGTTTTTAAAAGTGTGTTTATTGGAGGAGTGAACAGAGAAATAGTAAATAGTATGTCCGAAAAGAGTAAATATACAGAGATACATTTGGCAGAAATAATTGTAGAGTGTATGGAGCGGTCGGCGGCCGTCGCGGTCCGCGTGCTGCGGCCGGCGAGAATCGATAACCAGCGATGTGGAATTTATAAAAGTAACCGCGCGCCGAGCGAGAGCTGGCCCCAACCCCCCTCCCCGCTCCTCATCCCGCTCGACCGGAGCGTCTGCGCTCTTGCTTTTTCACGTGTTTTCGTGTTCGCTCCGTTCCTACCACAGGATGCCGAGCGAGTGCGAGCGAGACAGGCATGTTTGCGCGCTTGCTTCTCGCTGCGCGTGTCTGTCTGACGCTGTGCGCGTCGTCGTGTTTGCTCCGCGTCCTCGGCGTGGTGTGACGTGCAGAGATATTTGTGTACTTTCTGTTATTTAGTTATACGTTTGTGTCGTGCTAGTTTTTCGCGAGTTCAATGTCGATGACCGGGCAGTAGTGTCGGCCCGTGGTGGTGATGGCGAGCAAGCGCAAGCGTGTGGACTCGGCGCCACAGGTGAAGGTGATCAGCGAGGCGAGCGCGGGGCCGGCGGCGGAGGTGGGGCGGCTCGTGGACTCGTCGCAGGCGGACGACCGGCGCATGATCGCGCTGGTGCGCGAGCGGCCGCTGCTGTACGCGCGCAACAACATGCCCGTCGCCTCCTACTACACGCAAGTGAAGACGCTGTGGCACGAGGTCGCCACCGAAATGGGCTGGACCGGTACGAACCCCACACACACGTATTACATTAGCGCGATTTATTGCATATGCAATATTATTCATCATAAAGAAGTAGCCTGTTCCTGGACAAACAGCTTTACGTCACGGCTATAATTTATGAAGTACCTAGGTACCTAGATGCAAATTAATCTATTGAGGTAATTTTATGACCAAGCAATAACAAACTTGAATATAGCGTTTATTGACAGAAATAATTGACACGTAACTCTAAGCACTTCAGGTCTGTAAGGCTGAGGAGGGTGTCTCGGTACAAGCAGGCCATAATTACAATGTTGTAATGTTAAGTAAATTTAATTTTATACCGTATTTTTTTGCAAACAACCTTACATATCGCTTGCGTTTACAATAGATTAAAGAAATGATTATTCTAGTGACGTTACTCAATTTGATAAGAGTTATCGTAAGCTACGTTCCTGTTTACGCAGTTTATAAATTCTGTTAACAGTGCCTAGTGTGTGAAACGTAACGATGAACCAATGATATATCATTGTGTTAGACAGAGTCGCGTAACCATGGGATGCTTAAATATATTTTAGAACTAACTGCGCCTTGCCGTGTTACCCGCGGTTGTTTTTGTTAGTGTACTTTAACAACAATAACCGCAGGTGGCACCGCGGGGAAAAGTTAGTTTAACATAAAAGTTACTCCTTTTAACATCAGCTATCTGCCAGTGAAAGTCTCGTCAACATCGGTCCATCTGATCCATTTAAAAAAACCGGTTCTTGCTTGTATTTACCAGTACCGTATATATTATGTTTATACTGTATGTATAGCATTAACCACAGATCATACAAATGATGAATTTTGTGATCTGAGGCATTAACCTATATTTTTAACCGACTTCCAAAAAGGAGGAGGTTCTATGTTCCACTGTATGGTAACAGCTAAGCCAAAAAGAATACAAACGAATAATTACAAAAGTCTAAGTGATAGTCACTTGGCACCGACTTCAAACAGATTTTAGGTACCTAGCACACATTATAATACTACATATTTAAATGAATAAAGAATTAGGTATAGGCAATTTATGAAGAACCAGTTTATTTTACGCTTACGCTTTTAAGTGTTTTTTTGGCAGATAGTTTTCGATGGATGTTTTTTGGAAGTCGGTTTTTTTTTTAATAATTATAACATCATAATAAGCATTTCTGTAGTTATCAGTTCACAAAGAATATTAAAGGCAAAGCAAGGTATAGATTCGTATAGCATCGTTCATTGTGTTTAATAAATATCGGAAATTAAACAAAAAAAAAAAAAAAATTAAAAGTGCACAACGTTAATGTTCAAGTTTTCACTTCTGACGGCACTCCCGGAGTGCAACCCGTTGTTTTTTTTGTGAAACTTCTCCTGTTTTGCAACATTTTTCATTGATTCTCCGCTCCTTTTAGTCGCAGCATCATGATTTTAGCCTTTAGTGTTCTTCGATAACTGGGCTGTCTGTCTAACACTGAAAATGAACTGAATTTGTCAAAGCGGATCAGTAGAGCCTAGGGTTGCCAGATAGAAACTTATAAAATCCAGGACAATTCTAAAAAAAAGACAACGATGTCGGGTCGCTCGGTCGTGACCATAGTAAAAATATCTTGTTTATAACTGAAATTTGCCATTTTTATTCGTTTTTCTAAGCAGCCACACCAAAATTAATAGGAGTCTGCAGTTCGCACTTAATTAAATTCGTTGACATTCGGTTTCGCTCTTTAGTTCATACACTGTTCAGTTGGCTAAATACTTTTTCAAAAGGCATTACTTGTTAAAATTGATAGAACAAAACAAACTACTTTCTTTAAATTGATAAAATTTGTGGAGGTCTTATTTCGGAAGCGCCTTACATACAGTTTTCAGACATGCGAGCTATATATTCAATATCGTAGGAAACTCGGGAAGCATTTTCTCCCTCACTCACAGGCAGGCCAGAGACGTGTCATTAGTTGTTAGTTTATGTTGTTACAAAGCTTATAGATTTTCGGAATCCAGGACAATAAGATCTAATTACTGGACACGGGACAAGACGCAAAATTCCGGGACAATCCCGGATTTCCCGGCCATCTGGCAACCCTAGTAGAGCCTGAGATTAGTGCTTTCAACCAAACTTATGAATATGAATGTACATCTCATTCATTAAAATCAGTTTATAAGTCTAGGCGTTACTTACGGTGGAACATGCAAACATACATAGATTCCCAAAAATATCAATCTTCCTTTTGATTTCG
Source organism: Diaphora mendica (assembly GCA_949125395.1). NCBI lineage: Eukaryota > Metazoa > Arthropoda > Insecta > Lepidoptera > Erebidae > Diaphora > Diaphora mendica. The sequence continues at coordinate 24,631,846 of OX421327.1, read as the reverse complement.
CCATAGTCGGGTAATAAAGTGATAATAAATAATAAATAAATAAATATTTCGGACATCGAACACACAACGCCATCTAGTCCCAAGCTAAGCAGAGCTTGTGTTATGGGTACTAGACAACTGATACAAATACATATATACTTTTTTTTTTGTAAATACATACATATTATACATAGAAAACACCCAAACTCCGAAACAAATATTTGTAGATCATACAAACATTTGGTCCGACCCGGGAATCGAACCCGAGACCTCATGATCAGCGGTCGCACACTCCAACCGCGAGACCAACGAGGCAGTTATTCTGATCTTAAGCCATAGCATACAGCAATACTCGGCGTACAATGAAGAGTATTACTGTTGTACCTGTTAAACCGGCCGTTATCTCAACTGATTAATGATCCTGAATGCTTAGCAGAGGGGGTGGACTCCATACTCACTCAGAACAAATAATAGTGTGATGAACACCATCATCTGTCTCAGTAGTGTGGTTAACTTAGGACACACTCTGCATAGTTTGAACTCAGATTGCCGTGTGAGTTTAGTTGGGACAGTTTCATCCTAATGAGATATGTGAGAGTACAGATGTGTCAAACTCGTTCCAGTGGCGGACGTGCGTCGCAAGTGGTCCCACATCCGCAACTCGTACTCGCGCCACCTGCGCAACGAGATGTACGGCGTGCGCACCGGCCGCGGCCGCATGGTCTCCAAGTGGTACCTCGCCGACGAGCTCGACTTCCTCCGAGAGCACATGGCCACCGACACGTGAGTATTTAACCACTTACCTACCACTGCTACATAGAACCAACTCAAAATTAGTTTAGAGGGCTCGTGTTCCCGGTAACAGCCAGTTCGAGTTACAGAAATGCGACCGCGCAATATCTCTCTCCTACTATTGCCTTTCATTATAAAACGAGTATACAATTTACGCATCTTACTTCAAAGGTTCCCGGTTGTCGTGTGAGAGTGCACTGAGGTCAGAATAGTTGAAAAATCCATGAGTCGCTTTAGAATTTATTACTTTAACGAGAAATGCGTTGTGTTCACAGGCGACCTTCCCGGTACTCTTACTCACCGCTTTACCTGGACATGAAGCCATCCGAGGAGGGGGCATCGAGCAGTGATTCGGTGGACTTGCAACCCTTCCTGCCCAACCCTTGGCTCAGAGCGTTGACGGATCAGACCCCGCCCGATCCCGTACCGGAACCGCTAGTGAGCCTCAACGAGCCTACGAGCCCGGGATCCTTCGAACCTGAGGAAACCTCTGCCTATTTTCAATTCTTTCGAGGAATTTATAATGATTACCAAGAACTGTCCGCGCCGAAGCAACGGTTGTTTCGGAGGCAGTGCCTCACCTTCCTGCACGGTCTGCTGGACGAGGAGGACACAGCCACCAGAAACGGCGATCAACAACAGCAGAATGCTATAAACTTGAGCAATTCTGCGGTGGATAGTGACGAAGACAACAAACTTTTTGTCATGGACGGGTTGGCCTCAGAGGCCAAATACAATATACTTCCGAACTAGCCTCCGATGGACACTACCGGCTCCTATGACAGAGGCCCAACTTACAACTAAACCCGACAACGGTCGTTGTTATCTTGTAGTTGTTTTTGTTGTTTAAAAACGAGTGATACTGACAAGAGGCACGATTTTTACACGAGTGGAGAAGTGGACTGAGCTTCATGTAAAACCATTTACGTTAGTTCCTACTAGAGTTGATGAAAGAACGGTGCTGCACATACTCAATGTAAATAATAATATAATATTATTAGTAAAGTGAGTGACCGCCGCTGAATGAATGAAGAGTCGACATCGTGTTTTATGATTTGTGTGACTGTGCTAAACGTGTGCACGTGTGATAATTTTTTGTTTAAAATGTTAAGGTGCTTACTGTGTTTAAGTACTCTCCATTGCAATGTCGACTTTGTGATCTATAGGCTGTTGTGTTGAGTTTTGGAATTAAATGATGGGTGCGTGGAAGCCGCCCTGACCATTGAGCGTATGAAGCACATTAACCACTTATATGACAAGTGCACACACAAGGGCAAGTTAAAGGTGCATTACAAAGGTCGGATTGCGATAAACACCTGCAACGATTCATCACTAGTGGGTGCGCGGCGCGGCTCAATATTGCTTTAACTTTACGTATTTATTTCTACCGGCTTAGTGTCGTCACACCTTTGATCACTTAATGGTCTTTGTGCATGCGAATACCATCCCAACTGATATTATAAATAATTTAGTGAGCTTGTTTACTGTTACTCTTAAGAAAGTCGGTAATCTGGCAGTGAATGTCCTGTCAAAATCAGTCCAGCCGTTCACACACTTTACCTATTTAATGTTATTTTGAAATTACAAACAAACATTTCAATTTTATTTATTTGTATAGTTTATGTAGCCGTACTCATCCGAGTAATTATTGTAATACATACATATACATATAATATATTGGTATACACGACAAATCTGTTCAGCTTTTATTGTTTCCTCAGGATCAAATAAAAATACTTTACGATACTCATACGATACTGACGAAAACTAGCGTAGTTTAAAGCATAGTTAGTGCGTAACGCGTGTGTTTACTTGGAACTACGCGCCTTTTTTCTGCTTCAACAAGAATAAGGCGGTGCGTTATCTACCTTTTTTTATTTGATCTTAGTTGTTTCGTAACAAACTTCTTTAGAATATTTCGATATAATGTATGGTTATGAAATATTATACCTGTATTTTCATGTATTTATCATATTTTTAGAACTTATCTAAAATAATTTAAATTATTCTAAAAAACTTGTAACAACTGCAAAAATAAAACGAATGTCTGCGTTTCCTAAACTTAATGGTCATAATGTACCTACGTACTTAGTTTGAAAACCGGATAGCGTTGTATATCAGATGTTTGAACTAGGTTTGAACATATTTTTATATTATTTTAAAATATAAATCCCACCAAAAACATTTCATGTAAAATGTTGCCAAGACAACTGCATATGGCTTACCCTGTGAAAAAGATATCAGATCTCATGTAGAGCCAAGGTTCTGTATCACACGCCCTAACTCTACCAACCCTAACTTCACAAACTCTACATCTCAGTAAAAATGTACGGCTTCGCCGTTTCGCTATCAAACCGTCACGAAGGGGAAACGTATGCCTTTAATTTGTGTTTGCAAATATCTAGTTTCGGAAGTAATGTGTTATACGAATATTTAGTTTCTGAAGTAACGAAACAGCCATACATTTTCACTGAGTTGTAGAGTTTATCAAGTTAAGGTTGGTAGTGTTAGGGCGTGTAGATATAGAACCTTGGCTCCACATGAGATCTGATATCTTTTTCACAGCAACATTTTACATGAAATGTTTTTGGTGGGATTTCATTTCTTTTTAACCGACTTCCAAAAAGGAGGAGGTTCTATGTTCCACTGTATGTATTTTTTTTTTTTTTTTTTTTTATGTATGTTCACCGATTACTCCGTCAGTTGTGGACCGATTTTGAATTTTTTTTTGTATTCGAAAGGGTATGCTTTCGAGGTGGTCCCATTGCCAGCATATCAGGATCTGATGATGGGATCCCAGGGAAATCGAGGGAAACCCTCATTTTTTATAGGCACATACTATGTTTTTCGTATATTTTCTGAAGGTACACCGGTATTTGCGTCTGGTAGTCATCATTTTATGATGATGAGCTGATGATGTAAGGTACAACTCCTTAACGGTTAGGAGTTGGAGGATAAATCTTTAAATATCATATGTATATATGTTACCTTTAGTCGTATTCTTTCAAATTATTTAGGTAAGCTGATGATGGAAGGTGGAAGATACAACTCCTCAACGGTTAGGAGTTAAAGGATAATTCTTTCAATTTCATACGTATCTAAAGACCTTCAGTCGTATACTTTCAAGTTATTTAGGTTAGCTGAGGATAGAATGTTAAACTCTTCAACAGTTAGGGATTAGAGGATGATTTTAATACTACACGTACGTATAGACCATAGACCTTAATTTGTATTCTTGATGATGAAATTTGATGAAATAGTTCAACTTACTACTGACCTACGATTGATTGCACTAAAAACTGAAAAATAAAAACTTTTTATAAAAAAAAAAAAACCGACTTCCAAAAAAACATCCAACGAAAACTCTCTGGCAAAAAAATACTTAAAAGCGTAAAATAAACTGGTTCTTCATAAATTGCGTATACCTAATTCTTTATTCATTTAAATAGTAGTATTATAATGTGTGCTAGGTACCTAAAATCTGTTTGAAGTCGGTGCTAAGCCAAAAAGAATACAAACGAACAATTACAAAAGTCTAAGCGATAGTCACTTGGCACCGACTTCAAACAGATTCTAGGTACCTTTTTTTTTTTTTTTTTTTTTTTTGTTGACGAGGTGAAAAATCCCTTCGGATCTCCAGCTCCTCGGGGACACAGGAGCCAGGAGTATGTGGTGTTTCCACTAAAAAACACCCCGACGACCAGCCTCTGGCGCCCTACTCTGGGAGAACCCGGACCATGTTATTTCAGGTCCTCCCTGAATTGCCGCCGTGCCTTATCAGGCCCTGTCCCGGGGGAAAATTACTTCCCCCCTCGATCCCAGCGATGTAGGCTGATTGCACGACTATGCAATCATGCCGCTATCCCGACCGCGGCAATCAATCTGCCTCCAGAGGTCCCCATCCTCCGGCGGCCCGCGGTCCCGTCGACGGTTTTCATAGTCAACGTCTTCTTCGCTCGGGATCGGCCCTCTCCCGATCCCGTTCAGCAGTCTCTTTCTGGAGCATAACAGCTTCGCAGAAAGAGACTTCAAACAGATTCTAGGTACCTAGCACACATTATAATACTACTATTTAAATGAATAAAGAATTAGGTATACGCAATTTATGAAGAACCAGTTTATTTTACGCTTTTAAGTGTTTTTTTGCCAGAGAGTTTTCGTTGGATGTTTTTTTGGAAGTCGGTTTTTTTTGTAAGTTGCTTAAGACAGTTTTTTTTTGGGGTGTATTTTTCGTACATCTTCTTTTTTTCTCTCGAAAAAGTCCGTGTACCAAAAATGAAACTTATAGTATAAAAATTTGTGAAAGTCTCATAAAAACTTCCACCCCCCAAATTTGGGGGATGGGGGGCAAAAGTATAGGTTTATGATTTTTTTTGTTGTTTGTATACTAAACTTAGTTTACATACCAAATTTTAGCTTTCTAGCACTTCAGGAAGTATCCTAACAGTTTTGATGATCATCAGTGTGTCAGTGACGAAATCGGTGTTTTTTAGGTATCAATAATTTCTAAAGTATTAGAGCTATGCAATTGAAACTTTGTATGTTTCATTATTCTATTGGTATGATTATAATCAAAAAATTTGAACTATCTGGTATATCGGGAACCAAAGTTATGAGGATAAAAAGAAAAAACGACGAAACACTTCGAGAAAAGGGAGGTAGTGCCCTTGCGCTTCGCTTGGCTCGTCTTGGCGGGGGCACGACCGTGCCCCCAGATTAGTAGGTATACGAAAAACGATAATTTTAATTGATATAATTATGTGACGAATGAGATTTCCGGTGTAGGTATTTAGTAGTAGAAGAAAAAATATTTTAGTGACAGATCAAGAAAATCCTAAAATAATTACATATTTTGATTTCAAAAATATGCAATACAACGCCATTTTGGGATGCGCTACGTGGCCTAGTAAGTTGAAACCAAAAATACCCACCATGTCCTCGTATGTTTATTAACCCAAAACACTTAACAAAGAATGCTGGTAGTGTACCAGGAAGAACAAAACGCAGTAGCCACGCGACCTCGAAAAACAAAATCATAGATTTTACCATTTCCAAGTTTATAACCACATGACAACGAATACGCGCTAGAACGAAAACTTATCGCCGAAGCGACACGGACCTCGCTAAACCTTGTACGAGCAACGTCAACTGTGATCATCATCGTTTAATTAGATATCAATTAATTTTTAGGGTTCCGTGCCAAAAGCAAAAAACGGAACCCTTATAGATTCGTCATCTCTGTCCGTCCGCGTCCGTATGTCACAGCAACTTTTCTAAGAATCTATAAGAACTATACCTACTGTTGAAACTTGATAAGTAGATGTATTCTGTAACCCGCATTAAGATTTTCACATAAAAATCAAAAAAAAAAACAATAAATTTGGAGGTCCCCATACTTAGAACTGAAACTCAAAATTTTTTTCAGCAAACCCATCCCTGTGGGGTATCTATGGGTAGGTCTTCAACAATGATATTGAGGTTTCTAATATATTTTTTTTCTAAACTGAATAGTTTGCACGAGAGATACTTCCAAAGTGGTAAAATGTGTGTGTCCCCCCTGTAACTTCTAAAATAAGAGAATGATAAAACTAAAAAATCTATATTTATATAAAAGAGTAAGGTGACTGATTGACTGACAGACTGACTGACTGACTGACATACCCAGAGATCAACGCACAGCCCAAACCTAGAAGCTAGAATCCTCAAATTTTGCATGTAGGTTCTTTATATAACGTAAGTGAGCACTAAGAAAGGATTTTTTGAAATTCCACCCCTAAGGGGGTAAATCAGGGGATGAAAGTCTGCGTGAGCGAAGCCGCGTGTAAAAGCTAGTATATAATAATATGATGTACATTACCATGCAAACATCCACCAAAAATCGGTTTGAACGAGATCTAGTAAGTAGTTTTTAAGAATAAGGTCACTTTGGATCATTTGAAGGGTACAACCATTGATATATTATACAATATTCATTTTTTCATTTATTATATCTCAATGGGTACAGTACAACCCTTGAGTGAGATGAAGAAAGAATGAGTTAGATTGTTACTTATATGGAAGAACGTTTAACGAAGTAACAAATCTCTTGTCGTAACGGTTGTAAGGGCAGATCACGACTCTGGCAAATACAAAAGTGAGCAAGTTCGATGGATTTCATTTTTTTAATTTTAGAAAAAACCGTTCAAACTCATCGTCGTTGGTGCGTTACGCAACAAAGAAACGCAAATTGTTACCCTGCCACCCCACTCCCCGGGCCCATAGTTGGGATAAATTGAAACGTGACGTCATTTGGTCTGTTTAAAGAATCTATTGTCGGGCGGACCTTTTTGTCCCTCGGGAGGACCAAACTCACTTACTCTGAGGAAGTACCTACTCGCTTACCATACTCGAGCTCACCTTATCGACCTTTTCGAACAACTTGTACTCTATTCACTTTGTCATACGGTTTGTTTTTATTTACGTCTTGTTAAGCTATAATAATGTTTTAAGGGTGCGCGCGGCGGGGAGGGGGTACATCCCGATAACTCAAATAGAAGCCTTCGCAATAGTAGGTTTAAATGAGACGACAAAGTCAATTTACATCCATGTTTCTGTATAAATATTGTTTATAATGCCGGTGTTTTTACAACGCTTTGATTGTTGTGCCGTGCTGTGGAATAGTTGCAATATTATCGATGTCTCAATATACCCATGGCTACATTACTGCTCTCTGTTGGTATATCAATGTCATTTAAAGTTAACTCGACGGGTACACGTCCCGGTGATGCTGCCATGGATGAACGCGTTTATCTTCTACTTGTGCTCCTCACTTCTGTCCTACTTAATAACGTAACAATTTTTCCCTTGGATCATTTTCATTTTCTTGTCAGGTATGCAATGGTTAGTTTCTAAATGCGAAAGTTTGTAAGTATGGATGGATGTTTGTTACTCTTTCACGCAAAAACTGCTGAACGTAATTGGAAGAAACTTTACAGTAATATAGCTTATACATCAGAATAACACATAGGCTACTATTTGCCTCGATAACCGACATATACGCGGGCGGAGCCGCGGGCAACAACTAGTAACTAGTATTAACTAAATCTTAGCCGGTATAAAGACCCTTGTGAAACAAAAAAAATTATAATCAAACTCACAACAACAATTTGTGAATCACTCAAGTGATGTCATATGTGAGGATCGAACCCATAGTATTCGCAGCAGTGGTTTGCTAACGGCGCGGGCGAGGTGGTGACCGTTTAAACCACTACGCGTACGCCATCTGTGCAGTTTTTAGCGAGATTGTGTTATCCAAACAACTGTTTATTTGTTTAATAAATAAAACGCCATCGAGATATAATGTATAGAGAAGACGCCACTCATTAGTGCGGTGTTCCATGCAATTGCGGCGCATGCGCCGCACTTCCTTCAGTCGCTTGCTAGCTACACTCTGATGAAGCGGTGGCTTAAGCGTGTGATTGTTTAAATTTAAAAACGTTCTAAAACTCGTGAATTATGCCATTTTGTGTCTTGAGATATTGCACTAATAATACAAGGAATACGGAGAAAAACAAAGGAATAAATTTTTCACCAGTAATTAACTAGATATAATTGTTTTAAAATTAAATACGAACAAAATATTTTAAGACGCCATTGTTGCCTCATTCGACATAGAGTACTTAGAGTAAAACATACAGAAGTGATATTTAGGTAGAATTAACTGACGTTAAATGCACAACGTATTTAACGTATTTAATTGGATAAGGAAAAATAACATGTTGTTAAAAATAGCTTCGTAAATAACCCATAACATTTTTTTTGCAATAATTATATTTAAATTATCATTAAAGTATAATTTAAAAATTGAATATTCGGCTTTTATATTTTATACCTCGATGAATTCTACAAAAAAACTGAAACTGGTAAAGCTATTGAAGTACTATTTACTCAAAGTGAATTTCCTAATAAAGCTTCGTAGGTATAAAGCTATTTATCCGTTCTGCTTTCTTGTTTGGCGCTTACTCTATAAAAGCGAATCTTTGCAACAGTTCGTTGGCCAAAACGCGTAAGCGCCATGAAAATCACGGCGCTTATGACATTTCGCTCGCGAGGAAACTACAGCTCGAATGCGATAGAGCGCTGCTTGTTAATACTGTAGGATTATACTACTAATTATTGTTTGGCTGCGCTGCAGCGCTTTTTAGTTTTAATTCAAATATAAACGGAACATATAATTGGTTTTGAGTGGCTCCTCTAGTACGTAGTACGTAATATCTCGATGTAAAACGCACAATTTCTTTAACCTGATGCAGGGCCGGGCCGTGAGGTTAGGGGGCCCTGGGCTAATACTACTTAGAGGCCCACCAAATTCTTTTTTTTAAAGACAACTCCCGCATTGGGAATATACATCCTGTGTCTAGGGGGACTCTATAAACATACATGTAATGAACACAAAGAACACTCAAGACTTATAACAACAATTTGTGGATCACAGAAAGTGTGGTCCCATGTGGGATTTGAACTCACAACACTAGGTCTGGCAATCATCAATCAAACAATTACTCAAAATATAGGATAAAAATTAAACGATAAAATATTTATTTTGTATTTAAATATATTATGCCTTAGGCCTTAGTGTTTAATAAGTACAATCGTAATTAAATTGACAAATGATAAAGCAAACTTTCTGCACTTTCCTTTGGCAAATTTAATTCAATTTGCTTGTCACATTCTAAATTCTTAGTTAAATCAATATTTACGGACAAAACGGATAAAAGCCTATATATGCCATCGATCGGCTTCACAACACGTGATTAGTATGGTTAAATATATTTTTAAGATTGTATAGCAATTCGGAAATCCGTCAACAAGCTTCTTTTCATAAATAATCGCAAATATGTCTACGCAAGATGAATAGGACTCTGTCGACTGAAGCAAATAAGTTTTTAATTAGATGCATTAATTGACTAAATATTCATCCACATTATCGGGATTATAGCCGATAACCTTACGTGTGCTTTCTAAATCAATGTGTTGCACGATATGTTCTTGCAAAATCTAATTTTTTTTTCTACATGTCTCATAAACTTGACTTCTTTGATTTAAATCCGTATTTAATTTATTCAGTGAACCGTTTAGGGTGTCGATTTTAAACTTTTCTGCGCCGTTTACTGCGACTGTCTCTGTACAATTATCAGAATACTTTAGGACTCGGTATTTTTTATTAACTGAATTAAATCTTTCAATAATTTCTTCGCAATAAAAAATAAACAAAATTGCCAGTTTATTAAATAAATTTCTTGCCTCTTTTCGAAAATCAGCTTTTTTCCTCTTTAATTTCGCTGAAACTTGTAAAAATTTTCATAATGTCATCATAGTTATTTTAGAACCAAACCGTTTCGTTCGAGAGCGTATTTCTACGACTCTAAGGCGGTGGCTTCCAGGCCAGCACATGTTGTTCTGTAGAGGAAGGGAGAAGGTGGGATCAATTGGAAGAGCTCTTCACAGCACTCTTCATGATAAAGGCGGTAGAGGACTGCCATATAGGCGATATCAAATGCTCGGGCGTGAAGAACCATCTCACATTGTTCAGTACGCCAAGTTTCCGCGAGGCCGCCTTAGTAATGCTCTCGATGTTCTCCCGCGGGTTGAGGTCCCGGCAAATATCCATGCCCAGGACACCGAGCTTATCCCGTATATATGAGCCAAATATGCTTACTCACTCTCGAATGAAAAAATACTTGATGTGGGTTTAATTGGCGGAACATAGTTATTATCACATGGTATTTAGATAAACTTTAAGTATTAACGTTAATCACGTAAGAGGAATAAAAACTATGTTATATTATTGAACACGTTCGGTGCGTTACGGGAACTATTTGGCCGTATTTGACTTTCGTACTGTGCGGCAGCTATCTATCCTTGTTTTGCGCTCGGTACGGGGGGTGTTTTACTAAGATTCCGTGAAATTAGGAAAAATACAACTAAATATACGATATTCTCGCTTCGTTTAGTATCACTTACAATAGAAAAATAATACGGGAAGCAATTTGTCGTAACGCACAGAAGTGATATTTTTTTCGTTTGGTGCGGTACGGGAACTATTTTGTCTTAATAGCAACCCCGTATAGCACCGTGGGGAGCGCGCGCGACGCTTCAGTTTGCCATAGTGTTGTGCGCAGTTTTTACGTGTCGATATCCACTCTGCAGTGAATGTTCCCGCGGCACTCGCAAAATAAAACGATGACGTAAAAAGTTAAATATTTGTAAATCTTTCAAATCCGAGGATTGTGATGAAATTGAAAATTCTGCAACAAAGTGTAATGGTTCGGATTTTAGTACAAATTGTAATAAAACTAAATTTGGTTCGACATCAACAAAAAAAAATAGAAATACTAGACAGTGTAATAATTAAGAAGCCCTGTGTCAGTACAACAGTACAGAACCCTGGTGTTCGTAAAACAATTCGTAAAGAAAGTCACCGATTGATCCATCATTGAATCCAGACATTATGAATGAACTGCTGTTGACACCTCGAAGTAACAAAGCCTGTAATTTTTTTCCACATATGGATACACCAACTACATCCAAAAATACGGACGGGAATATTTACATTCATCAAACGCCGACATCATCTAAAAAAACCAATGATATTCTTCAAACTTGTAATCATGGAGACGATTTTTTTTATAGTGACAGTGAATCTTCACCTCGTGTTACTAAATTATAAAGACAGATCGAAGTCTGATTGTGATGATATTTATCTGAAGCAAAAAGAGCACCAAAGATCGCCTGAAGCTGACGACATTGAGAGTGAAAAAATAAATCACAAATAATACATAAATGACTGTTGTTTCGTATGAAAATCGATTCACTTTCATAAGATGTTAAACATTGCACTTTTTTTTGTGATCAATAAACAACGTGCAATTCAAAAACTGGTTTCAGTTTTTAAACTTTATTCCATCCCTATCACTTTATACGTTCCATGCGGGACGGGCAACAATTTCCCGTAAAATGACCGAATTTGGAAAATAATTATAACTCTTAGTCTATTGCGAAGATCCCCGTGCTACGGCAGCTGTATACAGGCAGGGATATAATCTATGGATTAATATAAAAAAAATTCAAAAATAACGATATTCCATGCCTGTAAGGACCTAAGAAGTCAGGTCCTGATACGGGAAAATACAGGTCGTACCGCACAATTGGCAATCCTTATACGGGAAGAATATGAAAATAGCACTGGTAGTAAAACTGGGTTCAAGTACTGCCGCAGCGAATGTGTTAATATGTGAGCAAAGTCGTTATTAAAATACTAAATCGTAACGTGCAAAATTGTTGAAACCGCAGTATCTACAACTCTAGAAAATTAAGAAAACATACTGTCGTCCGTAAATAATCGATGGGAAAATCCCCGTTCCGTTTGACACGCATTATCGTCTATTTTTGACTTTAACTTGACTTAGCTGGGGGCCCCTGGAATCCACGGGGCCCTGGGCTTAAGCCCAAAAAGCCATATGGTAGATCCGGCCCTGACCTGATGTAGAAAACTACACTTTAAAATCCAGTATCCAGATACAGATTCAAAACAACCAGGATCATTGGTTTAATGGAGCACTTAATTTGAGTCTATCTCTAATAATATGATAACAAGACAAATGTAAGATAAATGTTTTATTTATTCTCAAAGAACAATTTATTTGACGATAAAGTATAATTATTAGGTACCTACCTATGCAATATGTTTCTTACAGACCAGGCAAAGAATCGCATTCTCATTGCTCCATCGAAGTGTGAACCTCTGAAGATAGATGGCGTTAAAACCAAATATTCTATGAGACACAACTGTTGTCCATGAATGTAGCAAGAGAATAATCACAAATACTATTTACATTTCAAATCATGAAAATGTTTGTCCTTAAACCTCAGAATTTCATTGTTCTCTGAGTAGTTGAAATTGGTAGGTATAACCTGACTTACAATTCCACACCACACATTCTCATCTCCACAACACCACATCGATTCCAAGGTAGGTAATTTTAAAAATAATCAACTTATTTATTTATTCTTTGTTATTTAATTATAGTATTTGCAAATATAAACGTCCTGGAATACCCGAATTTAATGCCGTAGGTACCTACGTGTTTTCTTTTTTACATGACAATGCAATGGTAACAGCAATGTAGTATAGTTTTGCCCTTGACAACTGCTTCTATTGAGCAGAATAATACTAGTAGTAGTAGTAGTAATATAGTCTTGACTTCAACATCTGCTTTTATTGAGCAGAAAGATAGTAGTTATAGTGTACATAACCCTCAATCTGTTTCTAGTCATTTAAACCAAAGATTACGACAATAGAGTGTACCTCTAATAACACTGTATCCTCAAAAACATTTCATAAAATCTGTATGAACAGTAACAAAAATTGTTTGAACCTGGTACATCAAAACATTCAGGGATTGATGAGTAAAAAATTAGAGTTAGAGCTATATCTAAACTATAATAATGTTGACATCTTATGTTTAACTGAACATTGGCTTAGTAATCATCAATTGTTGTTTAATTTCAATAATCACCAGGTTACCAGCTCGTTCAACAGAACCAACATGATACGTGGTGGCTCATTATTAATTACAAAAAAGAGTATTAAAGTAAAGGAACGATCAGATATTGTCAGTTTGTCAGTTGAGCGAACTATAGAAATAGCTTGTGTAGAATTTGAGCGGTTCATTGTGATGAGTGTGTACAGGCCCCCATGTGGTCTGTATGACATATTTGATAAAATCCTTGAAGATGCATTATTTATAGCTACAAATAAACAATGAGTTACGGTATCCTGTGCAGATATTAATGCCATATTTGTTTTACAAAAACGCGCCGTACGAGCCATTTATAAATTAGGTCCGCGAGTTTCTCTCCGTTCAAAATTTAAAGAAATAGGCATTCTGACTGTATCATCACAATATATATATGAAAATTTAATGTATGTGCAAAGGAACATATCGAAGTTTACCAAAATCAGTGATGTTCATTCTATAAATAATAGAAACAAACACAATCTGAGTGTTCACGTCACTCGTCTCCACAGAGTAGGCAACTCGTTCATGGGGTTTGCCCTTGCGCAAATTTAAGAATACCATTAAATCTAAGTTAGCCGCAAAGGGGTATTATACCATAGCAGAATATCTAAATGATAAAGCCGCCTGGAATTGAGCTACCCATTCTGCACATACTCTTCACACTTCTTCCTACGTATAAAATTTCTTATTTTTGTTGTGACGATAATTTATAATTTGAAACAGATTTATTTTTTATTTTATAGCTGTTAACATTTTCTTTAATTCATAATTTTACCAATTTATGACAGTTTTGATTCAAATTATAATTATCGCTCTATTTTTTTATTTGTAATAGAATGTATTTTGAATTTTGAGAAGATCGTATGGACTTTAAAAGAGACGATGATCCCTGAGTTTGTTTCGTCCTTTCTTCTCAGGGGTAGTCCAGTTAGGAAAGGTCGAACTCATCTGCTCAAAAAAAAAATCTTAACTTGCAAAAGTGTACTTGTTACCTAATTGCAGAATAAATGATTTCATTTCATTTCATTTCAGCTAGGATAGACAGGTAGCCACGTTTCTCCAGATTGCCCGAGGCTCGCGGTAGATCTCCTATCTCCCTCTCTATCTGATTTCTCTACCAAAATCCTTACTTTTTAAACCGCTCGCTGCACCGACTTCAATAAAATTTGGCATCGAGATACATACTTCGATTCTTGAAGAACGACAGGCTATTCTCTTTACCGCGATAATCGACATTAAGGGGGCAAAAGCTAGTATTGAAATAAAAATACAACTGTTAATATAACGTACATAAATGTGGGATGTGCACGCGTGCACAAAATCCACATAATTATATCGTAGCCCCGAGGTGCTTCCTTGTTAGCTTTGATAAAGGGCGACGCACGCTTGGTACGCCATTATGTGATGCACATCAAAGCCTCCACAAGGTACCGTCTCCTTATATTACCTATCCACGTTCTATTCTAAGAACGCTACTGAACCAATGAAGTGTGATCGATCCAGTACACTAAAGTAAACCTATAACAGAGTCTAAGGTAATAAGTTTTTGACGTGACAATGTCTTATAATTCGATGGAGCCGGCTGCACACACGAAAAAACATGACTCATGCGGCAATACCCCGCTCTTCAGGCGTTCCATTTAATCCTCTCACTTGCGCACAATACTGATTAGTATATTTTATTTCGTCAGTGGTAGGAACTATAGAATTTAATGCTTCGAGCATTTTGGGATTCATTATTTCATTAATATACATTTAAGCAAGTGACCTGGACTGGCAGACAAATTAAATTAGCCAAACAAGGAACTCCTTCAACTTCAGTCGATACAAACTTAATAAGTTTTGAATATAAATAAAATTTACAAGGGAATAACTTCACATATCAATTTGCTGGAGTTTTTATGAGGCGGTGGCGCCCCCAACGCGCCAAGTTTTAATCGAGTGAAAAAACGGCTGTTAAGTTTGTATTGACTTATGAATATTTAGGCGCTCACTCGAGCGCTCGCTCGTACATCAGGTGCGACGCGAAGCCTCTTTGCTGACTCGCCTCGTGAAGGTGCCGTTCCGCGGAGGAGATTGTCTCATGTGTAAATTGTGTTTAAAGTGTTGCCCAAAATGCAAGAACAAGACCAGTCTTGGTTTTACGCAAAAGTCTCGCAATTACCTATTATCCTTTTGCTATTTATTAAACGTTACTTTATATCTCAGAACAACTTAACAGCGCTGTTAAGACACGTCTTAAAATGTCAAAATCATTGAACAGTGCTGTTAAGGATATAAAGTAAGGTTTAATAAATAGCAATAGTCTAATAGGTACTTGCTTAGAGTATACATATATGTAAGGGTAGTTGGAATTGCGAGACTTGCGAGACTCTTGCGCAAGACCAAGACTGGTCTTGTTCTTGCATTTGGGCAACACTTGACTTTTTACCTCCGTGCCTTGGAGTGGCTAGATTATTTGACATACTATAATTGGGATTTCTTACAGGTTTCAAGGTATTAAAACATGTACCTACCTACATATTTGCTACTTTGTCACTCAACCAGACAGCCTCATATGCCGAGAATTTTGCTTCTTGTGCACAAATGATCGAATAGATTGATTGATCGAAATTTTCGTCTCTATCTCTAGATAATCTTAGACCAAATCATTAACGGCCTTTCTGTTCGGTTACAATTTTTGGAATCCAATATAGGAATTGAGAAGAGGCACAAAGTCACAATAACACAGATGATTTGGTGGGTGCTATAAAAAGAAAATAAAACAGAAATACACATGCTTTAATTTACTCTGCTCGCCTCTCCGTGATTTTGTGTGCAACCCTGTATTAGTTAGCCTAGTTCTGTGTTACTATACCGTGGCAAGTGTGCCCAGCAGCGTGACTGCGTGTCCTCGTGTGAGAACCGCACCCTTACCTCACTCAGTTACAGTTAGGAGCGGGCGAGTCGAGTAACTTTTAATGAAGTGCAAGTGAGCGAGTGATGCGAGTCACTCCAGCTATAAACTTTACGAGTGCTGTAAGTGGTACTCGAAGACGAGGAAGCTACGCGCTCTCATACGCGTTAATTAGCTGTAGCTACAACAATACCGGTCAGATAGCATAATATGTCACTGACGGATTCGAACAAAATTTCAGTGTTTACAAAACCAACCACGTCACTAGTCCGTTGTTTTCGGCCTAAAGAAACTTCTACCAGCGGTGACTATTAGAAGACCAGTAGCTACTTACAGAGAGGAGTCTCTGGTCGCGACGCTCGCCGCGCCGTATCCAAGAGTCTTGCATGGTTACGTTTATATGGGTGGGTGAGATTCTAGATTCAATTATTAGCTATCTATATATATAAAAGAGGAAGGTGACTGACTGACTGACATACATACCAGAGATCAACGCACAGCCCAAACCGCTGAAGCTAGAATCCTGAAATTTTGCATGTTGGTTCTTTGTATAACGTAAGTGAGCACTAAGAAAGGAATTTTCGAAATTCCACCCCTAAGGGGGTAAATCAGGGGATAAAAGTCTGCGTGAGCGAAGCTGCGTGTAAAAGCTAGTAAATATATATATAAAAAAGCAAAAGTTCAAACAAACGTTCAGGGTCGTGAAGTCTCCAATGTGTAACTGTTTACCTACGATCAGGTCACCATAGTATGGGCTCTGCTTAGCTGGGGATAACAACGCCGTGTGTGACATGTGTGAATTACAAAAAACATTTTTTTCAATTCCGGATAATACACTTGTCGTAAGACGCGGTTTAGGCAGGTCCCATTTTTTATTAAACGGTTTTTAAACGGTTTTATTTAGCTCACCCCGTTTGTTTTATTTATTTATTATTCTTGGGTCAAATTTAGTAATTCAAATTTCACCCTCTTCCTGTCAACCGATTAATCTGAAATTTTGTATACACTTTGGATTTTGGTGACAATACAATTATGTTTATTCATTATCATTATAAATTCAAGATGGCCGCCGCTACAAAATGGTGGATAATTTATGTTTTATTAATCCCATCAATATGGGTATCAAATGAAAGGGCTCAACAAGCAGAATACAATATACTATAAAAAATTGAAATCCAAGATGGCGGCCGCTACAAAATGGCGGATAACGTAGGTTTTATCAATCCAATGAATATGGGTATCAAATGAAAGGGCTCAGCAAGCAGAATACAATATACTATAAAAATTGAAATACAAGATGGCGGCCGCTACAAAATGGCGGATAACGTAGGTTTTATCGATCCCAACAATATGGGTATCAAATGAAAGTGCTCAACCAGTATAATACAATGTACTATATAAAATTAAAATCAAAGATGGCGGCCTCTACAAAATGGCGGATAACTTAGGTTTTATCAATCCCATCAACATGGGTATCAAATGAAAGGTCTCAACAAGTAGAATACAAGTTACTATGCAAAATTGAAATCTAAGATGGCCGCCGCTACCAAATGGCTGACAACAATTTTTTATCAATCCCACCAATATGGGTATCAAATAAAAGGGCTTGACAAGAAGAATACAGTGCACTATACAACCTCAATATTTAAGATGGGCGCAGCCACCAAATGGCGTATAATAATAAGATTTAAATTTAGAAATTGAATCTGTAATTTAGGTATCTGATTATTACTATGAAAAATTAAACCTAAAAACTTGAAAATAAAAAATATATAAAAAAGTTTTTTAATTTAAACGGTTTTATCGAAAATAATGTACTAAAAGGTAAAAAATAAAAAAAATGTCTGATAAAAAATAAAATCGTTGGGCCCGTGTTTCCATCAAGTCAACTCAGTTTACGCTACGCCCAACGATTTTATTTTTTATCAGACATTTTTTTTTATTTTTTACCTTTTAGTACATTATTTTCGATAAAACCGTTTAAATTAAAAAACTTTTTTATATATTTTTTATTATAAATAAAAACTACTCTCGCACTAGGGATAAATCCTGTGTATACCCCGCAGGTGACTATACAAACATACATGTAACGGATACAAAGAACACCCAGAATCGCACGAAATACAAAATTATTAGAACAACAATTTGTCGATCACACAAAGTTATGCCCCACTTGGCGAAGTAGGAAGCGGCGTGGCCACCGCTTAAACCACTAGGCCATACGTAGAGTCGATTTAAAATACATAATCTAAAGCGGATAAAGGTAATACAAAATACTATTCAACTTTTCAATAAATCATAAATTAATAGTTATTTGTTAAACAAGAGTGCAAAGTAGCTTTTTAACCGCGTGCTCAATTTTGATGACCGAGCAAGCGAAGGATTCTAAAATTAAATCACGAGCGCAGCGATTGAGTCAAAAATTAGAATCCTGAGCACAGAACAAGATCCTAGGCGTTAGCGAGGGAATCAAAAGAGCACGAGGTGAATTTTTTTTGCACTCGAGTGCAACACGTAACTTTTCATCCCACCTCAGCGAGGAAATAACTAAATGACGTGAAAAGAAATTGGCGCGGGCAAAGCAATTTAAAAAAAAAGTACACCAAGAAGGTTCCGAGTCTTAGTTTTTAACAAATTAAAAAAGATTGTATGATAAATTCGGTACCATGGAGGTAGAAGTAAATAGGTTTAATGATGGTGTGAATTCACAACCTTAGTGCACATGATGTTCTAAATTCTCAAGCCGCTAGAGGAGAAAGTAAAATAGTGTGCAAAAAGTGCAAAAGACGTTTTAATCCGCTAGATTCTAGCGGATAAAAACGGTTTTTGCACTCAGATATCGAAGGGCAAAAATACTTTTTCCGAGATGGTGGGATGAAAAATCATTTATTTAGTAAGGATGACAGTAGGTAAATGTCATCTGTGTATTAGGTGTAAATAAATTACACAATATGAAGGCAGGTTGCGCCTCTATGCTGCAGAATGCAGCCTCTGCGTCTCGTATTTGTGCCTACGTACTATTGATTTATAACTTTTTCGTATATTTCTGCTTAACAATTGTGTTAGTTTGTCTTAATTTAATAAAATGAAATATATCCCAGTTCTGAAGGATAACAAACGAAATTGCTTGTGTTGGAATAAAAAAATGTTTATTTATTAGATTCCAATTTGTTTGTTATATTTCCATGGCATATTTTGAAGTGGCTTATGTTAAAATACTAGTACGATCTATCTAATAACTTGTTTTGATCGTAATTTGAGTCATACTTAAACTATATTCTCAATGGTAACTATTGCGGTATCGTTAGACTTCACAATTTCCAATAAATAGCAGCAATAGATATGGTAAGCGGTTGTCTCTGTTCTAGGTGACGTTACGAAACAGACACACAGGAGCGACTCCATCCTCTTCGCGCTTCTGCGGTCTCAGTCTCGTTCCCCATCCGACACTTAACCTTCCTCGTCCTTTCCTCACTCCAACATACCATCTTCTTTACCTTCAGCTCGTCTTGCAACGGCTAAAAAAACCTTGAAAAAACTAGCAAGACCCTTTGCAATGTTACATGTTGTGTCGATTACAAGTAGGATTTAAAAAAGTAGAACACGTAGATGTACTTATTTATGCACTTGGTATTGGGCCGAATATTGCATAAAAGTCTAGTTGTTATACAGCACAGCGACGTTGTGCTTGTGTAGATAAAAAACCTATCCTAGTGTCTGTGTCGCCGCGCCGTTGTCTCCCCTTGCTTACGCATCACGCAGCGGTGAAGGGTAGTCAGCGACGGCGGATGTGGACGGGTGTTGCGCAAAAAAAACGACTGAGTTCGCGATTGAAACCGTGTCAGTGTCTTTATAACCGCACGAGTAGCTACAACAAGGCATAACGACATTAACATTTTAATATTTTGTAGCATTTTGTAATATTAGCTTCATATTACCCATTTAGGTACATTGCAACATTAAAATAAAAATTTGGTTAATCTAGATTTCCATCCATGGATGATAGTTATTGTTCACTATCTGGTAATGTTAGTTCGATGGTGTGAAGTGTAAATGAGTCCTCATAAGCTATGCTTGTAAAATCATAAACTTGCAATAATCAGCTAAATGTATTGATCACATTCACAGTTTGCAATTTAAATGTGTTTGTGACGGCTGATCCCGGGCCCTCTTAGCCCCTAAATATAAATAGCTAATCACTATCACTACATAGTATAAAACAAAGTCGCTTTCTCTGTCCCTATGTCCCTATGTGTCCTTAAATCTTTAAAATTACCCAACGGATATTGATGCGGGTTTCTTTAATAGATAGAGTGATTCAAGAGGAAGGTTTTTATGTATAATAAATGCATAATATAGTATGGAAACACTGTTAATATTCGAGGTTTCTAATGTGATGTAGCAAATAAACACATTTCTTTGCGCTTACATTGCAAACGCTGGTTGCACCCTACGAGATAGATCAAAATAATGTACTACAGTATTGTACACTTTAAAAAGTACTACAAAAAAGTCCGCGACGGTATATGTCTATCTCTTAGGGATAACCCACAACAACCATTTTTTATTCCTTTCTTTTTACGAGACATAATGGCTTATTTACGAAGTGATTTTAAGCAATACAGAATGAATCCTTATACAATTAAGTAAATTAAATACATTGTGCATTTAATATATATCAAAATGGCCCTTTACAGTATCTAATTTAAATGAATATATTCGAAGATATTACAGATTTAAAATGCACGAATCGTGTCGTCGGCGGGACATCTGAAATCCACCCGTGCGAAGCCGAGGCGGGTCGCTAGTACTTAATATATTCATTATACATTATCTACCTGCAACAATATTGCAATAAACCCTGTCTACCACAGAACTGTAAGATATTTATAGATAGGTACATACATACATTGAAACTTTGAAAGCGATGAAAATGTTTACGTAATAATATTAATAATACTTGGGCTTGACTTACCTTTTAGAGTATATTGAAAAAAGTAATGAATGATGTGATGTCGGTTATGATTATTATAGAACCACATATAAATTCGCTTTGAGAATTCGATAACGACCCACATACACATTCTTGTCATCTCTCGTCCTAAACTTGATCAATTAAATTACGTGCTCGTTCGCAGGCGCCGCGCGCTGCAAAAAAGTCACCCCAGATTTATGAACATCGGGAGCTGCGACGATTTCGCCTAAATTATACTTAAACCTGTGTAATGTTATCATTTCCGCACTGCCTACCACTTATCAACAGCTACGCCACACTCCAAAAGGGATTGTGTACCCAGGGTTTTGAGTATAAAATCGCACGAAATACAAATTAAACGTACACAAAACCGACATTTCAAAATTATAAGGTTTTACATTCATTGTATTTCTTAAATATAACCTTAGTCGATTGCTATAAGGTCGGTATTACATTGTAAGGTCGTACAAAGGCCGGAAACGCGGCAGACAAGAGCATTAAAGTTCTTTCAGTAAAAAGTGAATTTTTATTGCAAATCTATAAAGTCAAAAGGCGGGTGAACGTTAATATTGTGTAACAAAAATCGTTGTCTAATGTCTAATTGACGTGTTACTGTTTGTGCTGCCTCGGCTGCTCCAGGACGGTGCACTGATCGCGAAACATTTATCTCAAGCTGACTCAAGCTGTGATACATAAAATATGATTATTAAAAAAAACCGACTTCCAAAAAACATCCACCGAAAACTCTCTGCCAAAAAAACACTTAAAAGCGTAAAATAAACTAGTTCTTCATACATTGCCTACACCTAATTATTTATTCATTTAAATAGTAGTATTATAATGTGTGCCAGGTACCTAGAATCTGTTTGAAGTCGGTGCCAAGTGACTATCGCTTATAGGCGGTCCACACTACAACGATATTTTTTGAGAAATATCTGAGCCAATTTCCGTCCACACGTACGATAAAACTGCACAAACGAACTGCACAGTTAAATCGCTACGATATATCGTTGTAGTGTGGACCGCCTATTAGACTTTTGTAATTGTTCGTTTGTATTATTTTTGGCTTAGCACCGACTTCAAACAGATTTTAGGTACCTAGCACACATTATAATACTACTATTTAAATGAATAAAGAATTAGGAATAGGCAATTTATGAAGCACAAGTTAATTTTACGCTTTTAAGAGTTTTTTTGGCAGAGAGTTTTCGTTGGATGTTTTTTGGAAGTGGAAAAAAACATATATGTAAACGGTCGAATTGAGAACCTCCTCCTTTTTTAAATCGGTTAAAAAAAATTTTTAAATAATAAAAAGCAATGTTTCTTATTAGTCAACGAAACTATATTTTTATTTTACAGTTTAATTGAGCATAGACGGTCTCATCTCTTCGTCGATCGCCTTGAGGCGTTCCCTTTTTAGGGTTCCGTGCCAAAGGCAAAAAACGGAACCCTTATAGATTCGTCATGTCTGTCTGTCTGTCCGTCCGTATGTCACAGCCACTTTTTTCCGAAACTATAAGAACTATACTGTTGAAACTTGGTAAGTAGATGTATTCTTCGAACCGCATTAAGATTTTCACATAAATATAAAAAAAAAACAATACATTTTGGGGGTCCCCACACTTAGAACTGAAACTCAAAAAAAAAATTATCATCAAACCCATACGTGTGGGGTATCTATGGATAGGTCTTCAAAAATGATATTGAGGTTTCTAATATCATTTTTTTCTAAACTGAATAGTTTGCGCGAAAGACCCTTCTAAAGTGGTAAAATGTGTGTCCCCCCCCCTGTAACTTCTAAAATAGGAGAATGATAAAACAAAAAAAAATATATGATATACATTGCCATGCAAACTTCCATCGAGAATTGGTTTGAACGAGATGTAGTTAGTAGTTTTTTTTTAATACGTCATAAATCGTAAACTGCAAAAAAAAATACACTATTATTAAAACATCGATCAAAGTTGCAACGAACTCCAAGAACTTTTATATTATGATACTTGCTGCTTCGGAACCCTTCATGGGCGAGTCCGACTCGCACTTGGCCGCTTTTTTTTGTTTTTTACTGTGGTAAGAGTTAAAAATCCTATTTCACATAAATAGGTCATTGCTCCATTCCAAACTATGTTCATCGAAATATTCTATCAGTTACTTTAAATATTTCTTATCTAGTTGTATGGTTAGGCAGTGGCAGACAAAATAAAAAGACCTCAGAAATTACAGAATAAAAAATAAAAAGTCTTCAGGAATTAAAACAGAATTGTCTGTAAGTGAATTCTGAAAGCTGCTTATATGCACAGACCTCAAGCACTTTGGATAGGAAGGGAAGAATAGAAATAGGGTGAAAATTTTCAGGAAGGGAAGAATGGGAATTGGGCGAAAATGTACAGGAAGGGAAGAATAGAAATAGAGCGAAAATATTCAGGAAGGGAAGAATAGAAATAGGGTGAAAATTTTCAGGAAAGGAAGAATGGGAATTGGGCGAAAATGTTCAGGAATGGAAGAATAGAAATAAACGAAAATATTCAGGAAGGGTAGAATAGAAAAACAAACTTCGTTTAAAAAAACCGACTTCAAAAACTAAAAAGTATACGACGCTTCGGTTGTTTTGTTCAACGAAGAGCAGCTATCCCGCTCAAGGTCACGCGTGGCGAGTGCGGTACATTTTGGCTTGGCACCGACTTCAAACCTATGAATAAGTAGGACATACAAACTCATACAAATTAAGTTATTTTATACTTTTTAGATTTTGAAGTCGGTTTTTTTTAAACGAAGTTTATTTTTTATTTTTCGCTTTTTAGTCTTTCTCAAGTCTCTCATCATCATTTCATTTAAAATTAAATTATGTCTACAGAATATGAAGGCATGCAGACAATTGCTCGTAACTTCATTGCAGGCGCTCACGTAAATTTGAGGGTTTCCTTCGATTTCCTTAGGATCCCATGATCACCCATCACCATATCAGATCCTGATATGGTGGCCATGGGACCACATGGGGAGCATACCCTTTCGAATACAAAAATAATTTTCAAAATCGGTCCACAATTGACGGAGTAATCGATGTACATACAAAAAAAAAAAAAAAAACCGATGAAATTGAGAACCTCCTCCTTTTGGAAGTCGGTTAAAAAGGGCGAAAATGTTCAGGAAGTCAGGGACTACTCTTTTTGGGAAGAGGGACGACGTAGGCCTTACGCTACTGCCATCATGCTCCACAGCATTAGAGCGTATAGATAGGATAATATTTTTGATGTCCTCAAAAGACAATAAAGAAAATTCAAATGAGTCAATAGCGTCATACTTAGTTTGAAGATGCGGCGTACTTGTGGATGAGAAATGACAATTGATATCATTCTAACAAATAGTGTTTTTGAACTCGGTTGTTCGGAGATGTAGTTAATAGCAGGAGGGCAGTAGACTACACCTAGAATAACGCTAACTCTCTTGACCAACCCACACTTAGTAGAGATGAACGAAACAAAACGCCTCCCTAGTGCTTTCGCGAGTTCGCAATAAATCAGAGAGTTACCAATAAATCAATTTCAAAAAGAATTGAAACTATGGCTAATTAACAATTCTTTTTATAATTCATATGTATTTACCAATAATAAGATCAGAAATAGAATATGATGACGTAGCATGATCACAACGAATTGACTAATATGACATGAAGTAGACAGAAAGATTTTAAATTTTGAACAATTGTCATTTTTATTATTTTTTATTGACATTGTTTTGTAAATTATATTGGACGATATGGTACACTTGTTAATTATTGCATATTTGTATGCCGAATGCAATAGGCTAAATAAGGCTAAAATTAAGAACTGAAAATTAGCCTTAAGATCTCTATAATGTACTATAGACACATTTGAACCGTGACCGTGCAGCAGCATCACTAGGCCGCCATGGTGTGGGTTGCCATGCTGCATTGTCTGCATTCGCAGTGAGCATGGTGACCACCACTCTTGGATTCTGCTTATGCTTTCCATCAGGCAGAGTAGAGTCATTTTGGCGGGCCAAACATAAAAAAAAAAAAAAAAAAACCCACCATAATTGTCCGGGATCCCCGGAACAAATTTTACAAGTTATTACTATCAAGGTAATTTTTCGTTGGTGGCTTCATTTTGATGGGGGGCCCACCAGTTACTATTTATATAATTTAACAGCCACATTGTCCTACAAATTGCGTGGTACGTTATCCAGGTCCTTCGCTCAAAAGTTTTTTTCCCTGCTACCCCTGTTAGCTACCACATCGAAAATTTTTGTAAGGTGAAAGGTGGGCCCTCATCAAAATGAACCCAGTCACGAAAAATACATACATACACAAATACATTTTTTTTTTTTTTTTTTTATGGACCGGCAAACGAGCAGACGTATCGCCTGATGGTAAGCTATTACCGCCGCCCATGGACACCCGCAACACCAGGGGCGTCACAAGTGCGTTACCGGCCTTTGGGGGATGGGGGGGGGGAGATAGGGGGATGGGGGGGGGAGATAGGGGGAGGGGTTTGGGTATGGGCCTCCGGTATCCTCACTCACTCGGTGAAACACAGCGCAAGCTATTTCACACCGGTTTGCTGTGAAGCCGTGGTATCACTCCGGTCGAGCCGGCCCATTCATGCCGAAGCGTGGCTCTCCCAATTAGGTCGACATTCGCGTAAATATGCACTTCCACGGTAACGACCTTGTTATCTGTCATTTAATTACCTTACTTACACAGAGAATTATCTGTAACAGTATCCAAAAAATTATTTGTTCCGAGTTATATTTAATTCCAAAAAACATGAATTCAAAATATGATTAATACTGTTTTCTACTGCAGTGATGATAAAAGTAAAAATTTCATTGATCTCCGTCTAGTATTGACATTGCTTACTTAATATGTACATATTTAAAATGTCCTAAGTGCGGCATGCATTGTAAAGGAGAGAAATCTTTGTTGTTTTGGCAAAGTGGATTATGAATCAAGTTTGTCCATATTACCGTATTTTAAGCAAATAAATAATCTATCTATCTATCGCCGGCGCGCTGTGGAGTACCACACACCACCACCATACACATCAGTATGTACTACTAAGTCTGCACAATTGAAGGGGCTAATAGAGGTGTATTCCACGTCCACATTTCAATAAATTAATGCCTATAGTTACGGGTAGTTGCTAGTTATTAGGACGGGCCTTGTGGGTCTTTGTAACGGGATTTGTAGGTACCGATGGAGTGAGCTCCCTAGAACTGTAAATTACAATCGTCAATTTCACCGCTGGCTGCCCCCCTTGGGTCGTGGCCCGCACCACACCTGCCCCACCCCTCTATCGCCGCTTTATCGAGAGGTAGCGAGACGGAGCAATTAACATCAGATGCGTTTCACAAACTCGATTCATTTATATCAGGTATTTAGTTACATAGCTCCGGGCTCGCTGGATGCTAGCGTCGGTGTAAATCAATCTGCTCCTGCTCTCTTCAGATCAATAAATATACAGCTTATTAGTTCCACGGAGTGCCTGCTTGACTAATTGTAACTTTAATTGAACATTATATGAGATCGGTAAACTAAACGATACTGCAACATAAATGTGAGCACAGTTGTTATTGATTGTGTTCAGGATAAAAACGAGCTGATACGTAGTAGTTACCGCTCACAGACCACAGCTCAGTCACAGCGCTTTACACTTTTTAACCGACTTCCAAAAAGGAGGAGGTTCTATGTTCCACTGTACGTATTATTTTTTTTTTTTTTTATGTATGTTACCGGATTACTCCGTCAGTTGTGGACCGATTTTGAAATTTTTTTTTGTATTCGACAGGGTATGCTTCCGTGGTGGTCCCATTGCCAGCATATCAGGATCTGATGATGGGATCCCAGGGAAATCGAGGGAAACCCTCATTTTTTATAGGCACATACTATGTTTTTCGTATATTTTCTGAAGTTACACCGGTATTTGCGTCTGGTAGTCATCATTTTATGATGATGAGCTGATGATGTAAGGTACCACTCCTTAACGGTTAGGAGTTGGAGGGTAAATCTTTAAATATCATATGTACATATGTTACCTTTAGTCGTATTCTTTCAAATTATTTAGGTAAGCTGATGATGGAAGGTGGAAGGTACAACTCCTTGACGGTTAGGAGTTGAAGGATAATTCTTTCAATTTTATACGTATCTAAAGACCTTCAGTCGTATACTTTCAAGTTATTTAGGTGAGCTGATGATAGAAGGTTAAACTCTTCAACAGTTAGGGATTAGAGGATGATTTTAAAATTACACGTACGTATAGACCTTAATTTGTATTCTTGATGATGAAATTTGATGAAATAGTTCAACTTACTACTTAGGTACTTACGATTGTTTGCACTAAAAACTGAAAAATAAAAACTTTTTATAAAAAAAAAAAACCGACTTCCAAAAAACATCCAACGAAAACTCTCTGCCAAAAAAACACTTAAAAGCGTAAAATAAACTGGTTCTTCATAAATTGCCTATACGTTATTCTTTATTCATTTAAATAGTAGTATTATAATGTGTGCTAGGTACCTAAAATCTGTTTGAAGTCGGTGCTAAGCCAAAAAGAATACAAACGAACAATTACAAAAGTCTAAGCGATAGTCACTTGGCACCGACTTCAAACAGATTCTAGGTACCTAGCACACATTATAATACTACTATTTAAATGAATAAAGAATAACGTATAGGCAATTTATGAAGAACCAGTTTATTTTACGCTTTTAAGTGTTTTTTTGGCAGAGATATTTCGTTGGATGTTTTTTGGAGTCGGTTTTTTTTTTTTATAAAAAGCTTTTTGGTTTTATAATGAATTGTATGTTTAGCTCAAATTGAACATTGTCAGGAAGCTCGAGTCCTTCAGTACTCCTTACTCGTGGAGAAGTCTTGTCTCAAACTGGAGCGGGTCTATTTATAATTAGAATTGACTTCTATATCCCCGGATGTATGTACTCGTATAGCATGTTTTAGCAAAACCTATACTCAGTACACTTTCTTTGAATAAGAAGCTCTCTTACCACTATATATGCTTGTACTTAGGTACTCGTTTTTTTTCCTTTCCGCTTGGGTTTACTTTACCAGTACTACACTCTTTATTAATAAATATAGATGTACATTATTGTTTATGAACGGAAAACTCTGCCTGTGTCTACCCAAGTAAAGTGAATAGTTATAAAAATATTAAATATTCCTAAGGCAAGTTTACGAGAGTGTTAATCAAGTGTTATGTTACTTTTCGCAAGTAGACGGTGAAAGAAAACGACGTCGAGGGGCATCAAGTTTTACGATAAGACCCAAAAAACACGTAACCAGAAACACGGACATGCTATTTTATTACCTATACATAATGGAATAATGGCTATGATCGTATAAATAACTGCAGCCTATAAGCAATCGGCGCAGATTTGCTGTTACTGCGTCCCGTGGAACTGTTCGTACTGTATATTTAGAGGTAGTTTATACAAATTGGATATCCACGTTTAAGTGGCTTCATTTCGGTTATATTTACACAGTGAAATTACTACAATTTCGGGGAATATTTGTGCTTAAAGGAAAATGGAGAAATTAAGTAAACGGTGTTGCGCTGCCGAGCGGTCGGAGTGTGGATACGACTACATCGTCACCACCGCACGCACCGGCCAGAACCTCCACTGGGGCTTCTGTGCCAAAGCCCGTCTCGACAGCTCCTTGCCTTTATACTACCATCAATTTACTCCGTCACCAATGCGGCGTCCCATAACTAAATAATTATAAACTTGTAAATTTATACTCATTTACCAACATTTGACATGCTTGAATGCAAACTACGATTAAAGTTTGTCATTTTAAAAGTTAAATACTATGTTGATTTGTTGGTTATTGGTTAACACAAGTATACAAATTATAAAAAATAGTAGTATTATAATGGGTGCTAGGTACCTAAAATCTGTTTGAAGTCGGTGCCAAGTGACTATCGCTTAGACTTTTGTAATTGTTCGTTTGTATTCTTTTTGGCTTAGCACCGACTTCAAACAGATTTTAGGTACCTAGCACCCATTATAATACTACTATTTAAATGAATAAAGAATTAGGTATAGGCAATTTATGTAGAACCAGTTTATTTTACGCTTTTAAGTGTTTTTTGACAGAGAGTTTTCGATGGATGTTTTTGGAAGTCGGTTTTTTTTTTTTATAAAAAGTTTTTATTTTACAGTTTTTAGTGCAAACAATCGTAGGTACGTAGTAAGTTGAATTATTTCATCAAATTTCACCATCAAGAATAATAAAAATTAAGGTACGTGTAATATTAAAATCATCCTCTAATCCCTAACTGTTGAAGAGTTTAATCTTCTATCATCAGCTCACCTAAACAGCTTGAAAGTATACGACTGAAGGTCTTTAGATACGTATGAAATTGAAAGAATTATTCTCCAACTCCTAACCGTTGAGGAGTTGTACCTTCCACCTTCCATCATCAGCTTACCTAAATAATTTGTAAGAATACGACTAAAGGTAACTTATATACTTATGATATTTAAAGATTTATCCTCCAACTCCTAACCGTTAAGGAGTGGTTCCTTACATCATCAGCTCATCATCATAAAATGATGACTACCAGACGCAAATACCGGTGTAACTTCAGAAAATATACGAAAAACATAGTATGTGCCTATAAAAAATGAGGGTTTCCCTCGATTTCCCTGGGATCCCATCATCAGATCCTGATATGCTGGCAATGGGACCACCACGGAAGCATACCCTGTTGAATACAAAAAAAAATTCAAAATCGGTCCACAACTGACGGAGTAATCAGGTAACATACATAAAAAAAAAAAAAAAAAAAAAAATACATACAGTGGAACATAGAACCTCCTCCTTTTTGGAAGTCGGTTAATAAAACAGTTACATATATTCTAAAATGACGTTTTAAAGAAAGATTTAAATAAAGCATAGTACATATTATATTCTTTGTAATTATATTTTTTACCTAGATGTGACTTAGCTGACTCTGCTTTGCGAACTGTCGCAATACAACCATGTGGCGACTGTGACAGGCGCAGCACCTCCTCCTCAAACGAGGGGATCTAACTTGTCCGAGGATTATTGTTGCTAACTACTAAACAGCGACATACTCAATTCGAGAATCAATTTTATGAAATTGTCGAAATACATTTCCACGTCCTCCACAAGTTTGTACAGAAAAAAAACAATTTTTGTTTGTTAAAACAATTAAACTTTTAGGCCAAATTCTTGAAATGCATTTGATATTATGTAAATAATTATCAAATATAAAAAAGTTTTTTTTATATTTTTTTTATGGAATAGGCGGCAAACGATCTGACGTATCGCCTGATGGTTAGCGATCAACACCAGAGGCGTCACAAGTGCGTTGCCGGCCTTTGGGGAAAATGGGGAGGGAGATGGAGGAGGGGTTGGGGTATGGGCCTCCGGTATACTCCTCGGGTGAAACACAGCGCAAGCGCTATTTCACACCGGTTTTCTGTGAGGCCGTGGTACCACTCCGGTCGAGCCGGCCCTTTCATGCCGAAGCGTGGCTCTCCCACGGTTATATGTAGAAAATCTGGCAGTGTGTGCAAACTACAGCAGAAAAATGCAGATAGATGTCGGCGAAGGAGTGCCACTGCCGCACTCGAGCCGCCCCGCAGAGACATCGCCCAATCGTGGACTGTGCCGGTGCGAGAAACAACTCAACTCGTAAAAAGCTTTTATCGAAAAATCTAATTGAATTTAATAAAGTGAAACATCGGTATTGTGCCCGGAAAATATATAACTTTGTCTTTCGCTGGCTCCATTCTGAACAAAGGGCAACTTTCACCAATTAACGATTCAATCGATAACCTATTCTGAGCAGATACAAATAAAGTAACAAATCGAAAATCACTAATATTTGGTTTCAGTTCTATTGCTGTATTTGATATTAAACCCTAAGTCGTACAGCAATAAGTGGAATATATTTCGCATATAAAAGACAAAGCGAATATAACCATTAAGAGATTTACCGTGCGTTACAATTTAGGCACAATTTCGTTACATCGCGTTCAAACAACTAAGTGTTTATGTAACGATACTACAATTTAATTATTAACAGTAACGAATGTATGTACCGGCACCCACTTAACACACAGTGCGAACATATTAATCTCCAATACAAGAAAAATATGAATTAGTAAAGTGAGTTTGATTCTAGAATGAAAAAAATATCTTCTTTAGAGAATACCACATACTTATGACGGAATGTGTGGAATTTTAATCTGAAAAAAATTACCTTCATAAATCTTTATGTTAGACTAGTTGTTGCCCGCGTATATGTCGGTTATCGCGGCAAATAGTAGCCTATGTGTTATTCTGATGTATAAGCTTTATTACTGTAAAGTTTCATCCAAATCCGTTCAGTAGTTTTTGCGTGAAAGAGTAACAAACATCCATCCATCCATACTTACAAACTGTCGCGTTTATAATATTAGTATAGATTGCAGAGGCAAGGGGCCCTGAGGCGGACGTTGCACACCTCAGATCATAAATCTATGATATGTGTTGCACACATATAAGCTATGTTCTTGGACACACAACATAGCAGATGTACTGTTCTTTGAAACTTCCTTAACAGAATGCCTACCCAGCCGCACCTACACTGCATAGAGCACAAACTACAGAGAGTAATTTATATCGGAAAAGTCGCCAGCGTAGGCGGTTCCACTTCGACTTTTCACCTCAAAGTGAGCCTGGGCCTGGTGTAGTGACGATACAATAAAAAAAAACTCGGGACCAAATACTGATCCTCATCAACTGATTTGTAACAATTTAACAACCAGTACTTCAATAAATGTAAGCCAAATTTCCTGAGTAAAAAATACCCTATAACTGGGGTAGGCTCTCACACAGGATTCGTGTTTGAAAAGGCACAGTAAGCTACAAAGAAACACGCGCAACATTTAACGTTAAGGCGGCAGCAAGAGGTTTAGGACTGTCCTACAATTATTATAATTATATTTTTTATCACCAACGGTTGGTTTAAAAGCAGATTGTTAAATATGGCGATGTAGTACTCGGCGCGCAAACGGTTTATTAAAACATTCAAAACATGAAATCATCATCACATTTGGGGGAAATTTGGCACCTGGATAAGTAGGTACTATATATTTAACTAAAGTGGCTACACCAAGTCAAACGAATTCGAAATCTGGTATAAAAAATGGAAATAATAATCCAGAAACGTATACCATTTCAGGAAAATCTATTTGTATTATTCAGGCGTGAATAACGTCGGCTTTTCACTCATTACGATTTCTTTCGGACAACCTTCATAGAGATTCTGACATCTGTATTGTTAGGAATTGTAATGGATGTTTTGAATGTTATACTTGCTTTATCTAAAAGGTAAAGTTATAGAAATTTAGGTGTATGTAGAAATTAAAACTACTATTATATAATCGAACATACGTATACGTTATTTAAAATATTTGAATCTACTACTGTTTCGAACACTGTACACATGATTAACTACTTAGCACTACACATGTGTACTGTAGCCTCAGATCAAATAAAAAAAGGTAGATAACGTACGGCGTTGTTCTTGTTGAAGCAAAAAAAGTAGCGTTCCAAGTAAACATACGCATTAACGCAACGCAACGCATGCAAGTCACGCAACAGTTCAGTTCTAAAAGCAGTAGAGCCACGCCGCGCTGATATCAGACTCGACGTGGGCGGTACTGAACCGAAGGTCTAAAGATACAGAAGCATCACTAGGCCACCAGGTGTGGGTCATTTGTAATGACATTGAGTATGGTGACCATCACTCTTGGATTCTGCTTATGCTTTGTATCAAGCAGAGTAGAATCATTGTGGCAGGCCCATACACAAAAAGACATCCACTGCTACAGAACAGAAGACTCGCCGCCTCGTAGCAGATTGTACGGTACCCACTTGTTATCCTGATGGCCAGCACTCTGATTGACAATTTCTAAATTGATACTAAAAATCACAGTAAGTACATGCGAATGGAAAATCAAATTCTAAAGATTAAGCCTAGCATTTTCGAAGGATTTAGCTTTCTTGGTTATGAATAAGGCATTAGATAATATTTTTGAACATAGATAGTATCTCATTCCATTCTTGTAGTTCATCAATCCGTTTTTGTAGCCCGTTACGTAAACTCATTTCGGTAAAGTTAACTTGTTCGCTAATATTTCGAAAACGGAATACGAGTACGTGGGCACGGAGCGTGTTTTGTTGTGTTGATGAATTAACTGGTGTGTTGCTGCCACTCCGCGTCGAGGCACTTCGTTAATTGAATAACCCGATGTTCTCGCGCCCTTCCTACGACGTTACCTAACTATGTGATGTTACACGCCGCGGTGGGCCGAGGCCTCCGTGTCGTGTAGGATCATAGGATGTTCCAAGTACATTCTATTAACGTTGTTCGGCGGTATTCTGCCTCACTAAATATTTGCACTAAGTATAATCACAAATTTTAACAAAGAAAACCGACTTCAAGAACTGGACCAAATTGAAATAGGTCTTTCAAATAAAAGAAGGATCATCAAAACATAAAAAAATATAGACGAATTGATAACCTCCTCCTTTTTTAAGTCGGTTAAAAATACTAGAGCGCGGCGTTGAGAGACAATTAGGTGATAGGTGCAATCAGTTTGTTCAATTGTAAGAAGTTCTTATTTACTTATGTAGGTTTCTAATCGAATACCCATGACTTTCCCCGGCTGACCTTAAAATCAAAAGGCTTTTATTTTAAGAAGGCCATCCGATTACGTTAATGACACTAGTTGTATGGATCCAAAATATCATACCTATCGAGAAGAACCAGTAAGAAACTCCATAAGTTACTCCCTAGTGGTTCGAATCCGACATAAGCATCCCACCGGCCCTTCAGGTTGGTGTACGTATGGGATTTCAGCGCAGAAATAATAAGGCGGACGTTCATACCAGATTGTACAAACTTGCACATGGCGCTGCTAGCGGGTGTGCCAAACAACTAATGTGTGTCGTGGTGGTTGGACAATCTATCATACTTACACCATGATCGTTATTTAATTCAAACATACGAACCCCTCTACTTCGGATGTACTGTAATATAATAAGTAATAACAATCTTACTAATATTATAAACGCGAAAGTTTGTAAGTATGGATGGATCGATGGACGGATAGATGGATGGATGGATGGATGTTTGTTACTCTTTCACGCAAAAACTACTGAATGGATTTGGATGAAACTTTACAGTAATATCGCTTATACATCAGATAGATAGAGAACACATAGGCTACTATTTGTCGCGATAACAGACATATACGCGGGCGGTGCCGCGGGCAACAACTTGTATTAATATAATTAGGCATTAGGATTATTTTCTCTCTCGTGAGGAATTATACACATGACAAGGACACAAAGAACACCTAGGCTCACACCAACAATTTGTGAATGACAATCGAGCCCACAGCACTCGGTGCAGTTGAAAGTGGCGAGGCGACCTCTTTAACCACTACTGAAGTACTCCATCCGTGCAGTATTAATGTACTTGTCCTGTTCTGTATTTGTGACTCGTCGTTTTTTAGATTTTTAAATAAATATATCGATACAATTACCTAGAATTCTAATTCAATAATAATAATAAAAGGATCACGAGTTGACACGTTTCCCTGTATTTCCAAAAGGTGGCGTTGGCAGTAACATACGCACGAAACTAACAAAGGGTTCTCTTGCCAACAGCTGAACGTGTCCACAGCGACCATTGTTGCGCTGCGCCACACACCATGTTTATAAATATAACTGTGTTACGAGATGCAGCCACAGTTCTCAAACTGCGAGTGACTTCCCCTAATACCCACTGAGCCGTGTCTTCGCAGAGTGTTATAGGTACTCGTTTAAATCTCTAGGTTTAAACGTAAGATTATTTAATTTTCTATTACACAAGATAGGACTTAACTATACGAACAAGTTATATATATCAAGCGATTAGGATTCAGCTAGTTGTCTAAACAAAAAGGTTTTATGGAACTGTATTGTCGTTTTATTAGGGTTCCGTGCCTAAGGCATAAAACGAACTCTTATAGATTCGTCATGTCTGTCTGTCTGTCCGTCCGTATGTCACAGCCACTTTTTTCCGAAACTATAAGAACTATAATGATATTGAGGTTTCTTATATATTTTTTTCTAAACTGAATAGTTTGCGCGAGGGACACTTCCAAAGTGGTAAAATGTGCCCCCCCCCCGTAACTTCTAAAATAAGAGAATGATGAAAGTAAAAAAAATATATGATGTACATTACCATGTAAACTTCCACTTAAAATTGGTTTGAACGAAATCAAGTAAGTAGTTTTTTTTAATACGTCATAAATCGTAAACTGCAATTTACCTTTCATTCAATCAACACAAATATAAAAATATAAAATAAAAATTATATTATGTTACTTGCTGCTGCGGAACCCTTCATGGGCGAGTCCGACTCGCACTTGGCCGCTTTTTATCGAATATCTTTGTACTACTGTGTATCAGCTAAATGACAATCAGTAATATTACACAGAATTCACAAAAATATGAGCACCGCACTACATTATACCGTTACTGGAGTCGAACTTGTGATAATAAAATTTACAAATGCATTTCACGTTTGACGCAGTGGAAAATGATCACAATCTCCGTGTCGAGGATGACAGGATCGGTCCCTGTTTGAATATACTTATGAACAATTTTATTATATTAGTAATAATTAATTAATTAATGATTAGAGATGCATTTCATAAGATGAGTCAACTGGTGCTGATAAGGATACATTTTTAACAAAAACAAAAACCGACTTCACGGTTCGACTCGATTTCTCTTGGATGCCGTCATCAGATCTTAGTGTCCTTATCATGGTACCACCGTTGGGATATCTCCTTTCTATTAAGGAAATAATCATTGATAGGAAATAATTAAGGTTCATAAACGACGAAGTTATCCGCGATCACACATAAAAAAAAATGTACGGTCGAATTCAGAACCTCTTCCTTTTTTGAAGTCAGTTAAAAATATATTTTTTTTGTGTTTAGAATTTATATTGTACAGCTCCAGCTCTGTCATCAGACTGTCTTGACGTGACATGAGGCATGGGTGTATTGCGTCTTGGGAAATTCTTTAGAAATATAAGTCAGTTTTCAAAATCAAACACAACAAAAGGCAGACAGACAAAATTTATTGATTGAAAATGATTTTTTTATGTAAGTACCGTATATAAATTCAAATGCATTCAGTGAAAAGCTGTTAATTTGGAAGTTTAATTACATACAGGCACTTCAATTTTATTTATTTGTATAGATGCCATTAACCACTTTCGGAGCAGCAATTATTGTCTGATCAGATGAAACCCCTGTGAATAATTGTTCTTAAAGAGGGGACTAGCTGTATCATTCGATTTGAAGGTACTTAATACAGATTAAATTGCAAATTGCAACGTTCCTTTTTAAAATCTCTGTTAATGCGATGATTCAAATAGACAAATACATTTAATATTAATACGTAATGACTAAAATAGCTTATATATTATATATGTATTTCGCATATAAAAGACAAAGCGAATATAACCATTAAGAGATTTACCGTGCGTTACAATTTAGGCACAATTTCGTTACATCGCGTTCAAACAACTAAGTGTTTATGTAACGATACTACAATTTAATTATTAACAGTAACGAATGTATGTACCGGCACCCACTTAACACACAGTGCGAACATATTAATCTCCAATACAAGAAAAATATGAATTAGTAAAGTGAGTTTGATTCTAGAATGAAAAAAATATCTTCTTTAGAGAATACCACATACTTATGACGGAATGTGTGGAATTTTAATCTGAAAAAAATTACCTTCATAAATCTTTATGTTAGACTAGTTGTTGCCCGCGTATATGTCGGTTATCGCGGCAAATAGTAGCCTATGTGTTATTCTGATGTATAAGCTTTATTACTGTAAAGTTTCATCCAAATCCGTTCAGTAGTTTTTGCGTGAAAGAGTAACAAACATCCATCCATCCATACTTACAAACTGTCGCGTTTATAATATTAGTATAGATTGCAGAGGCAAGGGGCCCTGAGGCGGACGTTGCACACCTCAGATCATAAATCTATGATATGTGTTGCACACATATAAGCTATGTTCTTGGACACACAACATAGCAGATGTACTGTTCTTTGAAACTTCCTTAACAGAATGCCTACCCAGCCGCACCTACACTGCATAGAGCACAAACTACAGAGAGTAATTTATATCGGAAAAGTCGCCAGCGTAGGCGGTTCCACTTCGACTTTTCACCTCAAAGTGAGCCTGGGCCTGGTGTAGTGACGATACAATAAAAAAAAACTCGGGACCAAATACTGATCCTCATCAACTGATTTGTAACAATTTAACAACCAGTACTTCAATAAATGTAAGCCAAATTTCCTGAGTAAAAAATACCCTATAACTGGGGTAGGCTCTCACACAGGATTCGTGTTTGAAAAGGCACAGTAAGCTACAAAGAAACACGCGCAACATTTAACGTTAAGGCGGCAGCAAGAGGTTTAGGACTGTCCTACAATTATTATAATTATATTTTTTATCACCAACGGTTGGTTTAAAAGCAGATTGTTAAATATGGCGATGTAGTACTCGGCGCGCAAACGGTTTATTAAAACATTCAAAACATGAAATCATCATCACATTTGGGGGAAATTTGGCACCTGGATAAGTAGGTACTATATATTTAACTAAAGTGGCTACACCAAGTCAAGCGAATTCGAAATCTGGTATAAAAAATGGAAATAATAATCCAGAAACGTATACCATTTCAGGAAAATCTATTTGTATTATTCAGGCGTGAATAACGTCGGCTTTTCACTCATTACGATTTCTTTCGGACAACCTTCATAGAGATTCTGACATCTGTATTGTTAGGAATTGTAATGGATGTTTTGAATGTTATACTTGCTTTATCTAAAAGGTAAAGTTATAGAAATTTAGGTGTATGTAGAAATTAAAACTACTATTATATAATCGAACATACGTATACGTTATTTAAAATATTTGAATCTACTACTGTTTCGAACACTGTACACATGATTAACTACTTAGCACTACACATGTGTACTGTAGCCTCAGATCAAATAAAAAAAGGTAGATAACGTACGGCGTTGTTCTTGTTGAAGCAAAAAAAGTAGCGTTCCAAGTAAACATACGCATTAACGCAACGCAACGCATGCAAGTCACGCAACAGTTCAGTTCTAAAAGCAGTAGAGCCACGCCGCGCTGATATCAGACTCGACGTGGGCGGTACTGAACCGAAGGTCTAAAGATACAGAAGCATCACTAGGCCACCAGGTGTGGGTCATTTGTAATGACATTGAGTATGGTGACCATCACTCTTGGATTCTGCTTATGCTTTGTATCAAGCAGAGTAGAATCATTGTGGCAGGCCCATACACAAAAAGACATCCACTGCTACAGAACAGAAGACTCGCCGCCTCGTAGCAGATTGTACGGTACCCACTTGTTATCCTGATGGCCAGCACTCTGATTGACAATTTCTAAATTGATACTAAAAATCACAGTAAGTACATGCGAATGGAAAATCAAATTCTAAAGATTAAGCCTAGCATTTTCGAAGGATTTAGCTTTCTTGGTTATGAATAAGGCATTAGATAATATTTTTGAACATAGATAGTATCTCATTCCATTCTTGTAGTTCATCAATCCGTTTTTGTAGCCCGTTACGTAAACTCATTTCGGTAAAGTTAACTTGTTTGCTAATATTTCGAAAACGGAATACGAGTACGTGGGCACGGAGCGTGTTTTGTTGTGTTGATGAATTAACTGGTGTGTTGCTGCCACTCCGCGTCGAGGCACTTCGTTAATTGAATAACCCGATGTTCTCGCGCCCTTCCTACGACGTTACCTAACTATGTGATGTTACACGCCGCGGTGGGCCGAGGCCTCCGTGTCGTGTAGGATCATAGGATGTTCCAAGTACATTCTATTAACGTTGTTCGGCGGTATTCTGCCTCACTAAATATTTGTGCTCTGTCACACCGGCGCGACGTTGTGGTAAACGATGTGACTTGCGAATGCCATCAAAAGCACTAAGTATAATCACAAATTTTAACAAAGAAAACCGACTTCAAGAACTGGACCAAATTGAAATGGGTCTTTCAAATAAAAAAAGGATCATCAAAACATAAAAACTCTGTGCCAAAAAAACACTTAAAAGCGTAAAATAAACTGGTTCTTCATAAATTGCCTATACCTAATTCTTTATTCATTTAAATAGTAGTATTATAATGTGTGCTAGGTACCTAAAATATGTTTGAAGTCGGTGCCAAGTGACTATCGCTTAGACTTTTGTAATTGTTCGTTTGTATTCTTTTTGGCTTAGCACCGACTTCAAACAGATTTTAGGTATCTAGCACACATTATAATACTACTATTTAAATGAATAAAGAATTAGGTATAGGCAATTTATGAAGAACCAGTTTATTTTACGCTTTTAAGTGTTTTTTTGGCAGAGAGTTTTCGTTGGATGTTTTTTGGAAGTCGGTTTTTTTTTATATAAAAAGTTTTTATTTTTCAGTTTTTAGTGCAAACAATCGTAGGTAAGTAGTAAGTTGAACTATTTCATCAAACTTCATCATCAAGAATACAAATTAAGATCTATACGTACATGTAATATTAAATAAGTTATGGAATCAGGCGTTACTTTGCGGAAATCCATGACATTAAATGCTATGAAACATATTTAGCTTTAATTCCGCGAGACAAATATCCAGGTCTGAAAGCAAGGCACAAATCCCACCGTCATGCATACTCACATGCACATATGGGTATCATGCATATGTACACATACAAAACAAGTGAGAAATAATTAGCATGCCATGCAACCAAACCTCTACTCGACACGTGTTTCGCCCCTCCACGGGGCATCCTCAGGAGATGTTGACTCGTCGAGCGTTTGAGCTCGAATGAGCTCGCGCCACCGCTGTCGGCCCTTTATATACCGTATCGATGGCGCTATAATAATGGTCGATACAATGTCATAAAGACATCTGTGCCGAACTACCTGCAATCATACTAAGATCAGACATACTAGATATGATATGATCGGATCATAACTTGCGTAAACTATGTAACGGTAAAGATAAATTAGAGAATTCAAAAAAATCCGGAGTTTACAAATTAGTATGCAATGATTGCACTGGGGTCTATGTGGGTCAGACAGGCCGTAGTTTCGAAATTAGGTACAGGGAACATGTTGCCGCTCACAGGAATGGCCATCCAGATAAATCACATTTCGCAAAACATTTAATAGACACCGGCCACTCCTTGAGCGGCAACAATACCTATAACATTCTGCATGTTTGCGATAAGGGTTTCCGGCTGAGTGTGTTGGAACAGTTAGAAATATCAAAACATAACAATAATAATGCATATACACTGTTGAATGACCAAACAAACTTAATTCCATCACCACTTCTTAGTATGATTGCAGGTAGTTCGGCACAGATGTCTTTATGACATTGTATCGACCATTATTATAGCGCCATCGATACGGTATATAAAGGGCCGACAGCGGTGGCGCGAGCTCATTCGAGCTCAAACGCTCGACGAGTCAACATCTCCTGAGGATGCCCCGTGGAGGGGCGAAACACGTGTCGAGTAGAGGTTTGGTTGCATGGCATGCTAATTATTTCTCACTTGTTTTGTATGTGTACATATGCATGATACCCATATGTGCATGTGAGTATGCATGACGGTGGGATTTGTGCCTTGCTTTCAGACCTGGATATTTGTCTCGCGGAATTAAAGCTAAATATATTTCATAGCATTTAATGTAATATTAAAATCATCCTCTAATCCCTAACTGTTGAAGAGTTTAACCTTCTATCATCAGCTCACCTAAATAACTTGAAAGTATACGACTGAAGGTCTTTAGATACGTATGAAATTGAAAGAATTATCCTCTAACTCCTAACCGTTGAGGAGTTGCACCTTCCACCTTCCATCATCAGCTTACCTAAATAATTTGAAAGAATACGACTAAAGGTAACATATATATGTCGGAGTGAGGGTATCCAAATAATAAAAGTGATACAAACATTTGCCACTATGGAACACTACGGAACACTCTATATAAAGCGGCGCGATCGGCAACAGGGCACAGTTCTCTTCAGATCTCGCGACGACCATATCTATTATTTGATTTGCGATTTATTGTATCTCTGTGTTTTATATTGTGTGTATGAGGCGATATTTATCAGTGGGGGAATTACTAGCCTAGGTGGCGAATTCCACAGGGCACCGCGGAGGAGTGAGCGTTGCCCCAATCCCCTCGTGGGGGGTTGCTGATGGTGTTTAAGTTAATTCATATCCGTTTAGTAGTGATAAGTGTTTGGCTTCAGTCCAGATTGGCTACACCTGTGATTTATGTGCTCGTTTATTCTTGTGTCTCCGACATCAGAAGTGCGATCTGAATCTCATTTGCCCACAACGTTTGAAAGTGTAACGGATCGTCAGTCGCGGCGAGCTGACGAACTACCCTCCGCTCGAAAATCGTACGAGGTGTCATTTGTTAAATTTTTGTAAGCGAGAACGCTCACATAGTGTCAAAGTGTCGGTATAGCCTTTTCGCGTACGAACGGTTTATGAGACGTGCGGCCTACAACAGCGGCAGCGTGCGGTAGTAAAAGCAACGCATCGGTAACTGGGAAGTAACCGGTATGTACGGACAACTCCAACAATCCGGTGAGTCGTACTATTTTTATTTTGTGCTGAGTGCTCTTTAATAAGATAAGTTCTGTCAGATGAATTTCTAGGCAAACGACAATATTGTGTAATTTATACTCTCGATTGTTTGATTGATTGTTGATTTTTGTGTAAACAAAAATAAAATAGTGGAATAAGTAAAGGTGATTTTGATTCAGAAATGGACAATATTGTGCAGTAACATTATTGAGGGTAGGTAATGCCCGCACTTATTGTAACATCGAAATTCTATGTACAGTTTTAATCCAGATTTATTCATTGCGGTTATTGTTTCATGTAGTACACGATTGCTGTATTTCAAGCGACATAATTATTTAAAGAAAAGGATGAGAAACTGTTTTCGAAAAGAATATTTTTTTTAAATAATACGATCATTTCTAATGGTGACATCGTTACAAAGGTAGACGATTTCGGAAGTATAGTGTAGTATTATATCATAGCAGAATATCTGTGATGGAGGTGGATTGAATTACCCGTTCTGCACATGCTGTTTATTTTCGGTTTTTGAACTCATTTCTTATTTTGATTTGATTTTTTATTTAAAGCGGGTTCATCTTTAAATGTGGCTGTTAACATTTTTTAGATTATTATTTTTACAACTTTGTGATAGTTGTGACTTGAATTATAATTACCGTTTTTTTATTTTGTGATAGAATGTTAGTGATTTCAGTAAAGAAAAATCATTATATGAATTTCGTAGAGGGTATATGTACCCACAGATATGTTTAACACTATATCCGCTGGTCGGCCTTCTATTTGGTATCAGCTATCTCACCAGCAGCGGGTGATTGTGGCTGGCATGTCTATGTAGTTGTACGTGTGGTAGTCACAAGGGATGACTAACTGTTACATTTGTGGTGGTCACAGCGATGACCTACGATACTATTTATTTGGATTGCTTTGAGAATTTGCAGCAGTAGTCAATTACTAAAGTTCTTATTTTATGTTGTTTTGATTTTAATAACGATGGTACTGTTTTCTTTTGCTGTTCAGTAGTGTACTGTTTTATTGAGACAGAATAGACAGTGAGGTTAGATATGGCAGAGTGAGAGAGAGATACTGTGTGTACACGTATGTGACGTTTGATATGGAAAGTGTAAATTAGTAAAGTATGATCTCAGTAACTTAGTTTTGATTCAAAGTTAAGAAAGAAATTAGACAAAGTTAAATCCTAAATATAAAGGACCGTTTAAAATTGTAGAGTTGCTCGACGGCGATCGTTATACTTTGAAATCTTTAACTGGTAACAGAATCTACAAATGCGCTTGCGTTCGTATACGAGAGTTTCCTTTAAGTGATATACCCGTGGAGGT
Source organism: Diaphora mendica (assembly GCA_949125395.1). Lineage (NCBI taxonomy): Eukaryota > Metazoa > Arthropoda > Insecta > Lepidoptera > Erebidae > Diaphora > Diaphora mendica. The sequence continues at coordinate 24,588,546 of OX421327.1, read as the reverse complement.
AGATTTGTCTGGCATTGATAATAGTGAGGAAAATACCCGAAGATCAAGTGCCTATTGATGTTGATGATGATAATCAAGGGTTAATTAATGCTGATGCAATGGAATGAAATTGCGTTGTAATTGTGTGGCGAGTAGTCTCTATAATGAGACTATGAGATATCCTAACAGCGTAATGGTTGTTAATGTTTAGTTAAGTTTTGTTAAAAGTAAGTTAAGTTTTTGGCGAGGTGGCCATTGAAAGGCGAGGTGGCCACTGAAAGGCGAGGTGGCCCCTAAAAGGCGAGGTGGCCATTGAAAAGTGAAATTGGTAGAATAAGAGGCCATCTAGATATTGTTAATAATCCAAAAATGTGTAACGCGATAAACGGTGAGGTGACTGTTGCGATACTACTTACTGGTGTTATTAATTTAGTATGTAGCGAGAAGTCTATTAGCATTCAGATTTGATAACGAAAAGCCTATTATTTTATGAAAATGTCCTAAATGAAGTTGTTCCACAGAAGATAAAATGTAATAATGTACCCAATGTCCTTGGTCAGGAGTGGCCGAACAATACAAAAATATCTCTTTCTTTTCTGCGGATAACGATGATGATGGTGATGCCTTCAACATCACACGAGGACGTGTAATACGTCAGGACGGCCGTGTCGGAGTGAGGGTATCCAAATAATTAAAGTGATACAAACATTTGCCACTATGGAACACTACGGAACACTCTATATAAAGCGGCGCGATCGGCAACAGGGCACAGTTCTCTTCAGATCTCGCGACGACCATATCTATTATTTGATTTGCGATTTATTGTATCTCTGTGTTTTATATTGTGTGTATGAGGCGATATTTATCAGTGGGGGAATTACTAGCCTAGGTGGCGAATTCCACAGGGCACCGCGGAGGAGTGAGCGTTGCCCCAATCCCCTCGTGGGGGGTTGCTGATGGTGTTTAAGTTAATTCATATCCGTTTAGTAGTGATAAGTGTTTGGCTTCAGTCCAGATTGGCTACACCTGTGATTTATGTGCTCGTTTATTCTTGTGTCTCCGACATATACATATGATATTGAAAGATTTATCCTCTAACTCCTAACCGTTAAGGAGTTGTTCCTTACATCAACAGCTCATCATCATAAAATGATGACTACCATACGCAAATACCGGTGTAACTTCAGAAAATATACGAAAAACATAGTATGTGCCTATAAAAAATGAGGGTTTCCCTCGATTTCCCTGGGATCCCATCATCAGATCCTGATATGCTGGCAATGGGACCACCTCGGAAGCATACCCTTTCGAACACAAGAAAAATTTTCAAAATCTGTCCACAACTGACGGAGTAATCGGTAAACATACATAAAAAACAAAAAAAAAAAAAAACATACAGTGGAACATAGAACCTCCTCCTTTTTGGAAGTCGGTTAAAAAAAATATAGACGAATTGATAACCTCCTCCTTTTTTAAGTCCGTTAAAAATACTAGAGCGCGGCGTTGAGAGACAATTAGGTGATAGGTGCAATCAGTTTGTTCAGTTGTAAGAAGTTCTTATTTACTTATGTAGGTTTCTAATCGAATACCCATGACTTTCCCCGGCTGACCTTAAAATCAAAAGGCTTTTATTTTAAGAAGGCCATCCGATTACGTTAATGACACTAGTTGTATGGATCCAAAATATCATACCTATCGAGAAGAACCAGTAAGAAACTCCATAAGTTACTCCCTAGTGGTTCGAATCCGACATAACACATCCTTCAGGTTGGTGTACGTATGGGATTTCAGCGCAGAAATAATAAGGCGGACGTTCATACCAGATTGTACAAACTTGCACATGGCGCTGCTAGCGGGTGTGCCAAACAACTAATGTGTGTCGTGGTGGTTGGACAATCTATCATAATTACACCATGATCGTTATTTAATTCAAACATACGAACCCCTCTACTTCGGATGTACTGTAATATAATAAGTAATAACAATCTTACTAATATTATAAACGCGAAAGTTTGTAAGTATGGATGGATCGATGGATGGATAGATGGATGGATGGATGGATGTTTGTTACTCTTTCACGCAAAAACTACTGAACGGATTTGGATGAAACTTTACAGTAATATCGCTTATACATCAATCAGATAGATAGAGAACACATAGGCTACTATTTGTCGCGATAACAGACATATACGTGGGCGGAGCCGCGGGCAACAACTTGTATTAATATAATTAGGCATTAGGAATATTTTCTCTCTCGTGAGGAATTATACACATGAAAAGGACACAAAGAACACCTAGGCTCACACTAACAATTTGTGAATGACAATCGAGCCCACAGCACTCGGTGCAGTTGAAAGCGGCGAGGCGACCTCTTTAACCACTACTGAAGTACTCCATCCGTGCAGTATTAATGTACTTGTCCTGTTCTGTATTTGTGACTCGTCGTTTTTTGATTTTTAAATAAATATATCGATACAATTACCTAGAATTCTAATTCAATACTAATAATAAAAGGATTACGAGTCGACACGTTTCCCTGTATTTCCAAAAGGTGGCGTTGGCAGTAACATACGCACGAAACTAACAAAGGGTTCTCTTGCCAACAGCTGAACGTGTCCACAGCGACCATTGTTGCGCTGCGCCACACACCATGTTTATAAATATAACTGTGTTACGTGATACAGCCACAGTTCTCAAACTGCGAGTGACTTCCCCTAATACCCACTGAGCCGTGTCTTCGCAGAGTGTTATAGGTACTCGTTTAAATCTCTAGGTTTAAACGTAAGATTATTTAATTTTCTATTACACAAGATAGGACTTAACTATACGAACAAGTTATATATATCAAGCGATTAGGATTCAGCTAGTTGTCTAAACAAAAAGGTTTTATGAAACTGTATTGTCGTTTTATTAGGGTTCCGTGCCTAAGGCATAAAACGAACTCTTATAGATTCGTCATGTTTGTCTGCCTGTCCGTCCGTATGTCACAGCCACTTTTTTCCGAAACTATAAGAACTACACACATCAAAAGTGTCTAGGGATCAACATATGTGTCTAGGGATCAACATATATTTTTGCAATAACTTTTCTCCTGATTGATATTAATTAAAATTTTCTTTAAGGATTCATCAAATAAAGTGTTTTCGTTTGTCACAGTAACGATAAACCAAGTCACCTTTGCGTTAATAAAGAAATTTGCCATTTTCCTAATAAAGGGAGTTTTGACATTTGAACCACTAACATTAAAGTTCGAAAAAAAGACTGAAATAACAGTTTTCTTTAAAATTTTATTAGGTAACTTAAACAATTAATAATCCGTGTTTCTACCGCGAACACTAACAACACAAGAATCGGTTTGGCATACTCAAAATGAGTTCATCCAAATCACGCTGTGGAATGGCCGCCCATGTTCGTTGCAACAACAAAAAAAGGTCTTCTTGCGACTGGATACCCTCCATATTCGGCAGAGCTCTTCGCTGTAGCATGTCCCATGCATGCTCAATCGGGTTCAAGTCTGGCGACTGAGCAGGCCAGGGCCAAAGCCACATCTCAATCTCAAGAAATCCGCATAACAATGCTTGATCCCTAGACACTTTTGATGTGTGTATAATGATATTGAGGTTTCTTATATTTTTTTTTTTAAACTGAATAGTTTGCGCGAGGGACACTTCCAAAGTGGTAAAATGTGCCCCCCCCCCCCCGTAACTTCTAAAATAAGAGAATGATGAAACTAAAAAAAATATATGATGTACATTACCATGTAAACTTCCACTTAAAATTGGTTTGAACGAAATCTAGTAAGTAGTTTTTTTTAATACGTCATAAATCGTAAACTGCAATTTAACTTTCATTGCATTTCATAAGATGAGTCAACTGGTGTTGGCAACTGCTGATAAGGATACATTTATAACAAAAACAAAAACCGACTTCAAGGTTCGACTCGATTTCTCTTGGATGCCATCATCAGATCTTAGTGTCCTTATCATGCTACCACCATTGGGATATCTCCTTTCTATTAAGGAAATAATCATTGAAATCGGTTCATAAACGACGAAGTTATCCGCGATCACACATTAAAAAAAATGTACGGTCGAATTCAGAACCTCTTCCTTTTTTGAAGTCAGTTTTTTTTTTTTTTTTGTGTTTAGAATTTATATTGTACAGCTCCAGCTCTGTCATCAGACTGTCTTGACGTGACGTGAGGCATGGGTGTATTGCGTCTTGGGAAATTCTTTAGAAATATAAGTCAGTTTTCAAAATCAAACACAACAAAAGACAGACAGACAAAATTTATTGATTGAAAATGACTTTTTTATGTAAGTACCGTATATAAATTCATGTGCATTCAGTGAAAAGCTGTTAATTTGGAAGTTTAATTACATACAGGCACTTCAATTTTATTTATTTGTATAGATGCCATTAACCACTTTCGGAGCAGCAATTATTGTCTGATCAGATGAAACCCCTGTGAATAATTGTTCTTAAAGAGGGGACTAGCTGTATCATTCGATTTGAAGGTACTTAATACAGATTAAATTGCAAATTGCAACGTTCCTTTTTAAAATCTCTGTTAATGCGATGATTCAAATAGACAAATACATTTAATATTAATACGTAATGACTAAAATAGCTTAGCTTTTCACTAGCTCAAAGGTTTTGTAAGAATACATTAATATTGATACTGTCTTCAACCTAGATGACTCGTCAACCAAGTGGAAGTGGATGTGTCGTTAATCATATTATCGCATTAACTAGCATTTAACTAGCGCTTCGAAATAAAGACGTTGACGACTCAAACAGCAAAGAGTTTGTCGACCTTTGACTGGGACTGAAATTATATCGTCAGTTAGTTTAGAGAGTCGAGATGAATACGTTAGGAGTGGAGAAGGCGACGAGGCCGAATTTGTGTTCTAGCAGAACGAATCGGAGGCGAGTTACACAACGGTGCGTCGACCCCTCCTCGCCCACGCCCGCGCTGAGCGCTGTTGCGCTGTACACTACAGGAGCGCCTTCTGCGCCCGCCACTTGCTCACAACATCACACGCTCCAACCAGCACTCATTTCACTTGCAAACAACCTCATTTTACTGTCATTACTCCCAGCCGTTATACATCACCAGTAGGTCGTGAGTCTATACTCATAAAGCTCTCTGTGAACCTAATTATGTTTGCAAAAAGTTATCTGAGTTTGACGTTGTCGACCGACGCATCGGTACAAGAAGTTACATTATATTCATGATTCAGACGCGACGGTACAGGTATGCGCCCAATGAGATAATAGAGAGTTTGAGAATAAATTCGTTTTACTTGCTATTGTTAATATTCTTCGTTCATAAAACGTATCAAGAGTAAGAGTTAATATGCAAACGACGACGTTTGCTTTCTGACTCGAGACGAGTGTAATCCAGTGACTAGTGTGAACCCGAGCGTCATACAACCTTAGACCATATTTAGGGGGAACAGGTCTATGAGGACGTAAGCCGTGTTTCTTAAACAAAATAAAAAAAACTAAAGCATCTGTTGGTATTTCACTTTAACAGTTACCAGCTTTGCATTTTTTTAAATGAACATCATCCGTCATTGATAAATTGTAACTGTACTTTGGAACTTGTCATAAAATCAGCAAACCTTCATTCTTGTTTCCTTCTTAATGGTACATTACCTATTGTGTTCTAAATGTGTTGTGTTTTAACTGTCGCAGAGACTGTGTACCAATCGATCGTAACTGTGAGTATTGCGATGTGTAATAAATAAATAGGATGTAGGCAGTTGGTTGACGTCACGCTGAGCTGTGCAGCTGACAGCAATGTGCCAGGCCACTGCTCGTAGCGGCCAGTCCTGGCTCAACGTCAGCGACACGCACAGCTGTCCCCAGTGACGTTCGGGCGATCCGTCCGTACACCTACATTCACCGCATTGGACTCATTCTGTCTGTTACAGAGAATATATTTATTTTGCATATTAGGAAAATTCACATTATTAATCAAAACAAATATATTCTCTTGAGAAAATCACCTGCTATAAAAAACCTAAACTGTAAAAGTACTCTGTTTTCTTTGGGAATATTATACATATTACACACAAAAACACAAAGAACAAAGCGAAAATGTGCATTGAGTGGAAATCTGTTATGCTAACCCCGACGTGACCGACGAATGTTCTACACACTGGGGCACACACAGGTCGTCACGTCGCGTCGACACATTTTATTTATTTAACATGCTGTTAGATACTCCACTATTCGCTTAGCGCTTCGTTGAACAACAGAATATTTGATAAAACGACTCAATGACATTGTAAGTAGCAACAGAATTGGTAGAACTGTCATATCACTCGATGAGGATGAGGTCGAAAACTCAACACCTCACCCTTGGCATTGGGACGTTTTACGTTGCAATTACTGTTTTGAAAACGAATTAACACAAACTTATGCTCAAAATCAAATGTGGAGAAGACTTAAGACAGATAATAAACTTCTACGGATGATCAATGTTTAGAGCACGTTAAATCGTGTTAAAGAGAAAGGTCCTTAGCAACAAAGCCGCGACTCACGACCGCCACACCCCACCCCCCTCGGCCATCCTCACACCATTCAGTGATTAAGTGCACGTGATAATTGTGCAAACGAGCCGCTCATTTACACGCTTTTTATTCAAATCGAATACAGTTTAGTGCCGCCGATGCGGCCGATGACGTTCTTGGTAATCATTAATGACTATTTCACATTCAGACCCAGAGGTCAGTAAAAAAGTACATAGATACTTCTCGAGGCGGAGCGTTACTGCCTTTAGAAATAATAATTTTAGAAGTTTTATTAACTTGAACCGTGATTATTTCGCAAACGAATCGAAGCCTACCTAGGTAGGAGCTAATTTATTCACTTTCAAAAGTCAACTAGTAGCAAAACTTTCAGGAACTGATTTATTGTTCACGTTCACGCTCGTGTGATGACACTACCGATTTGATTTGAAATAAATAAATGTCGTCTTCAGCATCATCTCACGGATACGACATCTAGTGATGAAGATGACTTAATAAATAAAGGAAGAAAGAATATTGCTTTAGTAGATATGTTACCTACTTTGCTATGCTTATTATCATGATACTTTTTTGTATCAAACAGCTTACTGTTTCAAAAAAGACGGCAAATGGAAAGAAATACTAGAGAGAGAAGGAGAAGAAGTTTATACAAAAATGCTTTCGGGTGACTCTGGTCTCTGTACAACCTTTATGTTCCTAAATTCTCAAATTATCTGTGACATACAAAAACCACGATGTCTTAATAAAACACCATAAACTCGGTTCATAGTGACCACGTTTTGTGTTATTGTTGACAACTTTGGAAGTAACTCCATACGAGTTCAACATTGAGGATGGTTTACATGTGTACAGTACAGGTTTCCGCGCGAATGATCACAACATCACAGTCATCTCAACACGAAAACGTTTGCACAAAGCGAAACTGATCACAAAAAATTGCCAATGAATAAAAATGAATGGGCAGTTGGCGCGGCGTTACAGAAATGAATGATGTCGGAGATGGCGGCCATTTCCGGCGCCCGCTCAATTTCCTCCACGCATCCATCATGGCGGCCGTGCAGTATTGAGGGTAGAATGAATTTATCTCGATAACATACAGATTGCACAAGAGAATTTTTGTATTAGCGGACATTAGTCAGGTGTGTCGGAAATGAGCGGGGGAGATGTGCTGACGCGGCAGAACAATCTTTGAGGCCGAGCGGTTGATCTATGTAGGGATATATGTAGTAGAAGGATACTAGAACATTCAAAAAGTTAACAATAGAAATCATAATGATGAACTACTTGGTGCTACCGGCTGCTGAGTATTTATTTGTAAACAGTTTATAAAATAGCTGAACACATATTTGGTCGGAATCCAACCTTAATGTTCTAATTAATATAAGATGGATTTTATATATCAAATGTTTGTGAATCTTTGAGTAATACAAGTAATTTTTATGATGGTTTAAAAAGAAGATCGGTGTTAAGCTATTCCGTCTTTGATTTGGGGACAGCGCTCAAAGGTTTCATTTCTTGCAGCAGTGTGCATGGAAGGACTTGGAGGTACCGCTGCCAAAGAAGAACGCAATTCCAAATATAATGTACATTAGTAACTGATACTGGACGTGAGCTAATTTATTGCAACTGGCGAGTGGGAGCTGACGTTACATTGGGACTTGGCCAGACGACCAGCCGCGCTCAGTAACTGAGTTACATCATTGCATTTCCAAGCAGCAGCATCGACTGACTATAAGTGTTATAATCATTTAGATGCTCACTAACATTCAACACAGGAATCGTACGCGAAGTCTTTTAAATTAACAACATTCAAAAATAAGTTCATTGGTATAAAAGTGGTAAAAAAAACCTTATTTGAGAAAAAGACACGATTTGGCAATTTCAAACGAAGTAAATAGGAAAAGTAAAAATATGATGACATTAAATTACCTAATTAAAATGCAAACGAGAGAAGAGCTTAACAAACAATGAGATTCGTGTTTGCTGATTTACTGTGCACCACTTTAATATTTTGATTATTCTTCTTAGCGATTAGGCCGGTTAGGCATTTTAATTTAAATGTTTTTCTCTGAAACACGCTCGGCCACATTTGTGCAGCTTATTCTCTGTAGGAAATATTAGCCATTGTTCTTATAACTATCGCCATATCTACTTTTTATTTAAGTCATTGTAAGCAACAAATACTCGTTTTTATATATTTATTGATTCAATTTTTTTCTAAACAATATCCAAGCCGGTCAACCTCCGCCCAGGAGACTAGCGGACGGCGCGCGTTTGAACTTGGCACTAACACAACATTTATTTATTCCTGAGTGACAGTTTACAAACGCGTCAGTTAGCTACTTCTGTTAGTAGATATACTTGTTGATAAGTAACAGTAAGTAACACCTGTATTACTTACTGTATGTATGTGCCTACTGCTTAACAAGGAAAACGAGTATGTTTGACCGTGGACTACAGACAGACGGACAGATTCCGTGTTCCAACTATGGTTTAGCCCATTCCACTACGAGTAGCTCTTTTGTCAAGCCGTCCATATGTAATTATCGAACATAACAATAATACGTAGTTTGCGTGTTCTATTTAAAGTTTCTGAGTTGTGTTGTTTTTTCATCACACATTAAATATAGCTTAGTGCCCGATATTGATGTCTAATAATAAGTTATAAGCTGCTTCAAAACGTCCTACACTATTGTCGTTTGCCCTATTCTTAATAACTCTCTAGGTAGTAGAGCCACGCTGGGCCGGCTCGACCGGGGCGGTACTACCCTCGCACCGAAAATCAACGTAAAATGACAGCGTTCGTGATGTCGTGTTTCGTTTGTGAGTGCGAGACCGGAGGCCCAAATAGTCTAGTCAACAAGTTCCATACTTGTTGACTAGACTAAAAGATGCAGAAGCATCACTAGGCCGCCATGGTGTGGGTCGCCATGCTGCATTCGCATTGAGTATGGTGACCACCACTCTTGGATTCTGCTTATGCTTTCCATCAGGCAGAGTAGAGTCTTTATGGCGGGCCATGCATAAAAAAAAAAAACCGTGGACCGCTTGGACCGTGGCTGAAATAATGTCTGAGTGACTTCCATTATAGAGAGGCACACGCCTGATATGCCAAGAATTTAAAAAATGACTATAAATAAATAAATGTATACATAAGTATGTTATCAACTGTGTTTTGTTAAATATTCTTTGCGAGATTTGTGTTTTCTTTACAGATAAAACTACCCTGACGTCTGACATAGTCGTTATGCCAAGGCATCAAAGATGTAAATACAGTTTTTTCTTTCAATGATGTAACTCAGTCGTATTGTACTATAATTTCACTATTGAGTGTGTCTGTGCTTGTTAGTGTGGGGCTGTACTTATCACACACTTAGTAAATACAGATCGAGGAAATGCCCACCTCTCTGACCTCACATTCAATTACTCAACAGACCAAAGCAAAAAATCGATCGATAAGACTTCATTATAGGCGTCACATATTATTCGCAAAAACTCAATGTAAAATATACAATTTAGTTGCTTGTTTACAATGTAAGTGTTCCTTTTGCATGGAATCCACTTTGTATTGGAATCTTTGACAAACAAGTCCATTCTAGGTCGCTGGGTACATAGTGCTTACTTAGAAATAAGTGTATGGGTGCCTAATTCGCATTTGAAGACCGAAGGGCAACTTAACTGCCACTAAATCAAGGCATGTCCAACGATAATTCAATTTAGTACCGAAAAGCGACGATGGTAGGGCGATAGTGGCGAGCGGTGCCGGCTGCAGGCAGATAGGCCGCTTTACGAGCGCACTATCGCGCGCTCTCTGATTGCGTTTTATGGCCCGCTTTAAAACTCTATCTCGGCATTGATAAACGTAATGTGGGCTAGGTTTTAGCTCAGATAGCGGCTCTAAAGCTTTTAGTGCCGCGCCGACCGTTCGCCCGCAATAATAAACGAAAACCACGCTGGGCCTGGATAAAGTTTCTATCATTTATTTCGCTGTTTATGACTTTGGCTCCTGTTACAACCTATTTTAGCAGAAATAGTCGAGTCTTTAAAGCGATCTATTCATACTTGATGATTACTTCTATGTTATTTTAGAATGAACTTTTAACTTGTAAAAAAGTAAATAACTATAAATTCTCATAATTAAAAAACCCCCGACATAATAACCTGAGTTCCCTTTAAAAAGTAAAAAACACGTTATGCGCTTTCATTTGAGACCCCACTCGATGATATTTTTGCAGACATTCGGTTATTCTTCCCCACTTTCACCCCCATAGCTTTTAAACGACTCAACCGATTTACATGAAATATGTCTAAGAACACTCGCACGTAACTCACCTTACATACAAAAAAAAACTAAATTGAAAATTGCTTCATCCGTTCGTGAGCTACGGTGCCACAGACAGACAGACAGACAAACAGACAGACAGACACGTCAAACTTATAACACCCCTCTTTTTGCGTCGGGGGTTAAAAATGCATTTGTGGGGACGTCAAGTTTATATTTTGGTTCGAAGATGATAGAGATGTAAATCTTAAAACAAACCCTATAGCAACCCACCAAGCCAGCGTGCTATAGAAGGCAAAAAAACCTGCCTTTCTAAGGAGAGGCAAGTTCAGCTGCAGCAGTAGCATTGATGACAATTCATACGTCGATGTACGAGTGTGTGTGTGTAGCAAACAAAAGCAGCAAATTGAAGCGGGTGTCGTAATCCGTTGTTTTCGCCGAAAATAAAACAAACAGGATTTCTAAGAATAATACGTCCGGAACCCTTGGGCTGTTGTGCCACGAAATGATAATAAGATGGTCTGATAACAGAAGTCACCTAACTCGGGCGGGCGTCGCGAATACTAATCATTCGGAGGCAGTGATTACGTGCGGGCTCCGGGGCGCTGCGGTCCCCGGCTAATGGATACGGACTCATTGTGCATATATTTGGGACAAGTTTGTAAAACGATATCACGTTTGTTGTTGCAATGAGCTTACGTATTTCATTTCTTTTAATACTTTTGTTTCCCAAACGTTGAAAATGTTAGCAAAAATAAGGCGTCGCAATGTAGTGGCCATATCTGGTGAGAGTAAAGTCACCACACAATGATTTATTTGTGGCGATAATATCATGGGAAGCAGATGTGGCTGATAGATGCCCACTCCTCCACTGTTTTCATCGCCCTCCATCACCTTTTAAAAAAAGGACCACCTCCTCCTACTAAAACGTGCGATTTATTGGGATACTTAATTTACTAATCGCTCATTTGAGCGCATCGTCAGAAGTTTTACTTAACTTCGTATTTTACGTTAACGAGAGCTATATATTTTTCCTCCCAATGAATCAAAGTCGTTGATTTCCGTGATTTATAAGATTGCAAAGCAACCCCCCTCCGCCCCTCTCCCGTTTCTGGGCCCAACATTCGTTTTCGCCGCGCGTCACGTTACGCAACAGGAAAAAGCAAGTATCGGTGAAGCACGAAGCTTTGATTAATTTATAACATTTCTAATGCACAACAGAGCGTTCCCGATGCTCGCACTAACTCACTTCTCGCGAATACATTTATAAAGAGATGTTTGCTCTCACACGCTGTAACTAATGAGTGATAAATATATAATTTACATATTTTTATTTCAGGGCTTGTACGTCGTTATGATGATGATGATGTAGATCATGATAGTATAGGACGTAAACGAAACATTTAAAGGGGGACCCCTTACAAATGTTTCGTTTTTGAAGAAGCAAATTCTCGTGCATAGCAATTAGTTTGAAGTATATTTATAATAAGCAACAAAAGCTGGTTTATTATTTACTAGTTGTTGCCCGCGGCTCCGCCCGCGTGTTTGTCGGTTATCGTGGCAAATAGTAGCCTATGTGTTATTCTGATGTATAAGCTATATTACTGTAAAGTTTCATCTAAATCCGTTCAGTAGTTTTTGCGTGAAAGAGTAACAAACATCCATCCATCCATCCATACTTACAAACTTTCGCGTTTATAGTATTAGTAAGATTACCACCTTTTGTTGATGTGGTGGTTTATTTAAAACCTCATTTCATCTTATTTAAAATCAGTTTATTACAAGTGTTGTTGAACGTCAAGGAGCATTTATTTCACGGTGGCTAGGTAGCCGACGGTGTCAGTGGCAGTCGGCCAAACGTCACGGCTACAACACGACACATTGCTTCATTCTCCTCTTCGATTCATACCGTTGACATAAGATTTATGTGGACGTGTCTCGTAGCGGCAAGGAAACATTTCCAGTTCTGTACACTTTTGTTACGGAAATACATAACTTTTTTTTGAGTCTTGTATGATATTTTTGCTTGTTTATGATGTGCTGTCATTGAGAACGCTTTAATCACGGGTTTGGATTGATCCTGTGTAAGGTATAAACCTCAAAGTTAGTTCAATTTAATGTTTCATTTCGTGTATTATGCATTTCAATAGAATGTTATACTACTCAAACTTTTTATTAGTAATTTTGGCAGGTATGGTGAGCGACAGTTTGTCTGGTGCGCTGGGTGCGTGCAGCGGTGTGCCAACTCCTGGGCGCACGTGCCTCTGTCCTACACTCCCACATTTACCTGCTGCCATGAGTTGTTCCACGCGAATGACGCAAGTTGGCTAATCCGGACATCGGCACGTTTTTGACATCTGCACTAATTAGCCCAAAGCTTAATTAAGCTTGTACAGGAAACGTTCTGTCACGCTCTTCTGCTTAATAATATATCTTAGAAAAACATGTTGATCAACTGATATAGGAGGAAAATGTTGAATGTTTATGAAAGAAGTAATTACAATTTCTATTTGTGTTGCTTATTTTATTTATAAATGTACTTTTTTTTACAAGCTTTTTATTAACTTGCAATGTATGTATGCTTGTATGTTCGGGTGGAATCTTGCAACTCAATTTTGAAGCAGATATCTTCAACCGATTTTGCTGTAATTTTGCAAGCATATGTATACAGCGTTACAATACAATATTATAATGACATGGACCTGATCTGATGCTGGAAGGTGGCCATAGGAACTCTGTAAAGAAACGTCACAATATCATCGAGTTTGGACTCTTTTGATTCGTCTCGAGGCATTCCAGTAAAAGCTTGTTTTTAAAAAGCTTTTTAATTAAATTTATTATTATAGATACACGTACATCATTTATTTTTGCTTTAGATCTCCTTGTTTTCCGCATATTTGTCACTGTTGAAAAGAGAAAGGTTGGTCGTTCTTCTCGACATAAGCTTCAAACTGCGTAAATTGTCAATGTTAAAATTAAATTAGTAGTTAATAATTATGGTTCTGAACCGATTGCCCATAGGGACAAAGGAGGCCGAGTGGTCTATTTATAAAGAACTTGTTCAGCAACGGATCAATACTTCTTATAGAATAGTAGCTTTTACACGCGGCTTCGCTCACGCAGACTTTCATCACCTGATTTGCCCCCTTAGGGGTGGAATTTCAAAAATTTAAAAAAATAAAAAAATAAATATTTTTAATCGACTTCCAAAAAGGAGGAGGTTCTATGTTCCACTGTATGTATTTTTTTTATGTATGTTCACCGATTACTCCGTCAATTGTGGACCGATTTTGATTTTTTTTTTGTATTCGGAAGGGTATGCTCCCGAGGCGGTCCCATTGCCACCATATCAGGATCTGATGATGGGATCCCAGGGAAATCGAGGGACACCCTCATTATTTTCAGGCACATACTACGTTTTTCGTACATTTTCTGAAGTTACACCGGTATTTGAGTGTGGTAGTCATAATTTTATGATGATGAGCTGATGATGTAAGGTACAACTCCTTAACGATTAGGAGTTGGAGGATAAATCTTTAAATATCATATGTATGTATGTTACCTTTAGTCGTATTCTTTCAAGTTATTTAAGTAAGCTGATGATGGAAGATGGAAGGTACAACTCCTCAATGGTTAGGAGTTGGAGAATAATTCTTTCAATTTCATACGTATCTAAAGACCTTTAGTCGTATACTTTCAAGTTATTTAGGTGAGCTGATGATAGAAGGTTAAACTCTTCAACAGTTTTACAGGATTACATATTACAGGATGATTTTAATAGTACACGTACGTATAGACCTTAATTTGTATTCTTTCAGTTATTCATATGGATCGTTTTATTGAGTAGACACCCACTATGAAAGGAATTTTAGAATTTCTACCCCTAAGGGGGTGAAATAGGGGTTGAAATTTAATACGTCTTTTAAACCACTAAAGTTGTTTGCATCAGCAGAAATTTTATGAAATAGTTCAACTTACTTCTTTCCTACGATTGTTTGCACTAAAAACTGAAAAATAAAAACTTTTTATTAAAAAAATTAATTAGGTACCGATTAATCTAATCGACTCCCAAAAATGATTAGATGTTTTTTGGAAGTCGGTTTTTTATATATATACACAGAAAAATATAAAAAAAGGTAATATTTTAAACTTTGTTATTTCTATTTCTACAAAAGCAATGTCACTAAGTAGTATTGCTAAAAATATCCAACGTAACTTGATTACATATTTATTTCACTGTCCATCACTAACTATCCATTTTCATATATAGTCCAGTCGGGATAGACATAAAACTAGCCTGAAATAGAAAAAATCCGGAATGCGATTTTTTCTTCGTTCGTTCGAAGTATAAATCTCGATTTTCGAACTAATCTCGGTAGAGGGTTCGCCGCCATCTTGTTTTAAAGTTTTTTTTTCGTTTTTCTGAAATAACTCGTTAAGTTTCAACTTTAGAGCAAAAATGGCAGTAACCAAAGTTGTTGGAAATTTAATTTCTCACAAGTTTTGTCATTTTCATTTTTACGCTAGGATCAATATTTGCAGAGTTATAAACTATGAAGTTTATCAAAAAAATCGTATTGGTAACGTAAAAAAAAAGTCTATCTCGACTGGACTAATAGGTATATTTTGTAATCTGAGGAAACCTAATTATAAATATCAGAGAATCTGTGAATAGCAACAGTTCCAAATTAAACATTTAACGGACGCCGCCGGGTGCAAGCTATATTTTAGCCGGAACCAAATTTCGTGTGGTTTTTTACTAGATACAAGCAAAGGGAAGATTTATGACGTATTCGCAGCTGATGCATGTGCATGATTAAACATCGTAGGCGCTAGCAGAACTGCCTATATCACAAAAGGATGTATAGATCGGTGGTTGTAGTGAAATGTACTGTATTAAGTAACTCGTCATTCAATTAGTAATATGGAATAGTATATTCATTTCATAAATTTGTATAAATGTAAGTGCGAAAATTGTCTTTAAAAAAAAATTAAAGCGGTTGTGTCGCTGAACCTTTTGCTCACAAAGGTTTTAGTGAGGCCTGTAAAACTTACAGAGTCTTAAATATTTTGTGGAAATTGGAACAAGTAGTGTAAAGGTACGTCTTGTCTGACCCAAAGTAAATCCTCAGTTTGAGCAGAAAGATGTATTTAAGTATTTATTTGAAGAAAACAAACAACAGGTGAGTATAAGAAAAATGGGGACCCTCAAAAGCCTTAAGCCTCTGGTTCGGACCTCCCAAAGCTCGTAAAAGGCGTTCGTGTGGAGTTCGCCGAGGGACCGCTCCGAGGAAAGCTCGCAGTATTACAACTCCGCGGGGACTCGTCCAGTGGTCAGCGCGTACTGCCGATTTCTGATATTTAGGATTAATCATGCAATAGTCCTTATTGTGAATGTATTTTTTTTTTATCAAAAACGTTGTTCTATCTCAGTGTTACTAAAAGCCTGTGCTAAGAAACAATTGGTATTTATTTTCATCTTATTTTATACGCATAAAAGCCCACTTAAAGTATATTATATTTTAATTAAAAAGCAATCAAGTGCTTCAGGTTAATTTAAGGCTACTAGCAACGTTAAGGTTTCAAATGAAACTTTATTTATAGAAAGAATATACTTTAATGTACACCAATTAAAATATTATAGTACAATATTACAAGAACACACCCCCATTGTATATTGCTGTATTGTAAGAATGCCATATTTATATTTCATCATTTCAACCAATCGCCGTCCACTGCTGAACGAATAACAATAACATATTAACTAAAAGTAGTCAGGTAATAAATATAATCGCACCAAAAATATTTTCATGTAAAATGTTGCCAAGCCGACTGCATATGGCTTACCCTGTGAAAAAGACATCAGATCTCATGTAGAGCCAAGCTTCTGAATCCACACGCCCTAAATGTACTTCACAAACTTTACATCTCAGTAAAAATTAAAAATGTCTTGGCAACATTTTACATGAAAGTGTTTTTGGTTTCATTTCCTTTTGGAAGTTGAATAAGGCAGTTTTTTTGTTAGTTATTTTGGGTGTATTTCTTGTAAGTCTTCTTTCTTCTTTCGAAAAAGTCCGTATACCAAAAATAAAAATTTGTGAAAGTCTCATACAAACTTCCACCCCCCCAATTTGGGGGTTGCGGGACAAAAGTAATAGGTTTATGTTTTTTTTGTTGTTTGCATATTTAGTTTACATACCAAATATCAGCTTTCTAGCACTGCAGTAAGTACCCTAACAATTTTAATGATCATCAGTGTGTCAGTGACGAAATCGGTGTATTTTAGATATCAATAAAATCTAAAGTTTCAGAGTTATGCAATTGAAACTTTGTATGTTTTATTAGTCTGTTATTGACATCATATCCCTAGAATTTGAATTATCTGGTATATCGGAAACCAAACTAATGAGGGTTCAAAAAAACGACGAACAACTATTTACAATAATATTTCCATATTTTCAGGAACATTTTGTAGTTGTACTTCTTTGGTGGAGCGTCCGTGCACCCCCGCGCAATATCAGTAGGATTACTTATATCGGCGGCTAATCCTGGCTTACTTGCACAAAGGACGGCGGCTCGCCCTTTCATCCAGCCTCTCATTCCAATACCTGCAACGGTTAGGGCGGCCCTAGACTGGTGTCATATCACCCAATATTAAACATGACATTTTATGTAAAACGGTGGAATCATTATTTTATACCGGGGTTTGGTGCTCTTCAAATTCAATTTAGTGTCCAATCATACAAAATCTTCCATGTTTAAATATGCAATAAACTACAAAATTCGTATTTCGCATCCATGAACTATGTACTTACACAACTGTATGACAGGTAATGGCAGCATTTCCGGATAACAACTTGACGGATTATTTGTCTCGGAACAATAAAATCACGGTTGCAGACAATGAATTGTATCGTCACGTCGCTCGTCGCGTCACCAATGTATTAGTCCACAGTTGGATATAGGCATCTCCTTAGGAGGGAGGTTTTGGTTTATTGTTTTAGCGGAAAACGCGGTCTAATTTGGTATATTTGTATCGAGTTGTCCTTCTCTTTGCAGTACTGTTGCCCTGAGTAATTTGCTAGCTGAGCTTGTACTACGTGCATATTGGTATGTATGTATAAGTACAGAAAGTTTTTGCCAATTTGTCACCTAACCATCATTTGCAAGCCTTTCGTAAACTACATATAAGTTATTAGCAACTTGTGCGAACCAAACCGTTGCTCGTCGACAGAACACAAATTAACATTGCGAACTAACTTCGCGGCTGAAGGCATCCCTGTCAAAACCCTCATACCAGTTATTACAAAAACACACCACGCTAATATCAACCTATCTGCTTGAAGCACAAGATACTGTTTCGTGTGATAAGCCGGAGGAAAACAGGCGGGTTGATTAATCCGACCAATTTAGATTGGTGAATGTTTGTGGCTCGTTGGATGCGATAGTATACCACTCTCATCTGATCAACTTGGAATTTTGTTTGTGTACTTTGCCTTAATTGTTCCTCCTCGCAACTGTGCTATATTAACTGCTAATGGAAACAAAGATTATTGTGTTGTTCTATTGTGTTCATCTCGCACACATACGAGCAATTATGCCGAACTTATCTTGTACGTTTTAGCGTGTACTTACTTAGTTACAGCAATGGAATCTTAGACGAAGTTTCTTAAGTTTCTGATATGGATATTTAATTATGCAAATATAAATAGCAATATATGGTAGGAACCTTCACCTCAAATTATACATCACAAGAAGTAATGAACAGAGATCGTTACTCCAGTGAGGTTCAATTTCTATGTCCTAATAGTTATTGTGTGTAGGTTTCAGTTGAAAGCTTTGATCTTGTGAGGAGCGACGGAATATTTGTCTGCTCTTTAGGAAATTATATAATGTTCAATATCCCATCTTGGCACAGTAACAGCAGCCGTCATCAGCACTTTCGGAAGTATTTGTGTGTGATATGTGAGCATTCAGAGATATGTGAGCTGAGGCTGAGTCGTGTCTCATGCATCGGCATCAAAACAGATGGACTCTTGTAGAATGAAATATAACATCGATAAAATACTTCCACTCTAAGACACAAGACACACACACATTCAGTTGTCGCTGGCGGTAAAATACATTTCAAAAAATGACGAATTAAATCACTCGTAAAAAATATGTCTTATATAAAACTTTAGTACAAATCTTACTTAGTAGTTAGTACCTACTGTGATATCATTATAATACAAATCATGTTATCTAAATCGGACCAATCTTTCTGTTTTCCCAGGGTTTGGAAGAAATTACTCCTATCGTTGTGACGGCTGTTGTCAAGAGTTACTTGAAGATTATTATCGCTATTAAGTACGGATTGAATGGTATAAGTTTTAGCGACTTGCAAGTGACTCAACTTATACCAATACACAGCTGAACTTAGTAAGTTTATTATATATATGATATATATGAAGTGTGTTCAGTGTCCTTTGAAGGGGCTGGGAGCACCTCGCACGACCCCTTCGATCACATTGACACAGGTACACATACATCAATATGTACCTCTATCAATGTTCCTAACTAACTTAACTCTAATTAAAGTATTTGAGAGGAACGAGTGAATTATTGAACAGTTGCCAAGTGTACGACGCGAGACGGAGGGGGGTCGGGGGAGGTTGTTACAGGAAGTGCTGTGGCAATATTCAGTCGCACGTGCGCGGTTCATATTGTTAGATATTGCTAATACCCGTAGTTCGTTGCGGACATTATATTTACGGCACTTAGCAACAGTTCTGCTTTAAAGTTATATCGCACCTTTGTTTTTTTTAGGGTATACAGAGCAAAAAGGGGTAGTGGGTTACCTAATAGTTATTGACTATCGCCTGACACGGACACCCGTAGCAATATCCCAGGAGCAATATCTTCCCGGCAATGAAAGCGACTGGATGCAAAATGCAGCAGATCGGGCTCAGTGATGCGCCTTGGGTGTGGCCTATGTCCAGCAGTATACTGTAACGGGCTGATGATAAGGAATGAAAGTAATTGTTGACAGCAATAGGTTTAGTCACCAATAAGTCAGGGTTTCGACACACTGAACTGCTATAGTTGAGGGTAGTGGCTCTTGCCTGGACTGTTCTGGGACTTTTGTGAACTTGTGTAGGTTGTTGACTTTTTTTGGTTGATTTTTTCTGTTAACGGATGACGTACCAAAACAGGTTCTAACTAGTTAAAGGCAAATTTGTCTGACTCCGAAATCCATTTCGGAGTCAAACATCACTTTCTCAATCACTTTCTGAAGCTGCGTTCACTGTGTTACACCCGACATCGATCCACCGGATTCTTATGTAGGTAGAAATTAGTCAGACAGAATTCACCCTACGTGGGACTAAATTAGGCTCTTGAAAATGAGCTCTTTTAATACACCTGCTCTATCCCTCCAGGTACATAGACTTGATGGTTTTATGTATATGTACCTACATGTAGAAGCTTAAATACACTTTCATAATGATATGTAAAATGGTAACAACAACAGTGGTTTACTAATATAACGCCAAATGGCTGCGGTTCGTTCGTGTTATATTATAACATAAACACGTTAAATTATAATGACGTACAACACTTGGCTGACAGCCAGCAATGTTGATTAAAATAATTGGGCAAATACAGAGGTCTCTCAATAAATATGTAATTTTTACATTCAACCTCACTTATTTGTGGTGAGTTATGTGCCGTAACCTAAACTGCTTGATTTAGCTTGAGGATGCTTTAGCTGGTGAAGTTGTAGGTTATGGAATTCAACTTTAAATTAATTTTCTTATTTACTGCAAAAATCGAACGGGTCGGGACACAAGGGTCGGTAAAACTGTGTGTGTGCTTTGTAAAGATATCGCCGCAAGAGGTTTGGCAAAATTTTAAAGTTCTTACTTTTTTGCAATTATTTTCTATGAATGTCTGTTTAGGAATTATGATTCCTACTTAATTCCTATGCTTGACAGAGACGCGTTCTTTGACACTAAAGATAAGGATCATTTGCATGTGTTAGAGACAAATCATCACACCACAAATATAACTTTTTGTCCAGGGGTATTGTGATGAAGCGGCTCGGCTGTCAAACACTACACAACGAGCATTCACTTGATTAAAACATTCGTGTCATGGTGCACACAAAAAGATTTGCATTGTTTGTTAATAATGTATATGATAGATATGGCTTACACGATACATCATGGCCACGGCGAGATGTTGCGGTTAGACAACGATCTGACCGCTGACTTTTGGCGTGACCTTAGCCTCAACGTGGTTTTGTTTGAACCTACATAGGCAGGTACGTTATTCACAAACCGTCGCATTAACACTTTTGTAATGGTGTGCATCTACATAGCGAATTCGTCTGGCCAGCCCCCCTAGCGAAGTTGCAAGCGTTCTTCGTTCTGCAATCGTTAACGCCTAAATTCTATTACTTTGTCTTGGATTAGCCAATAACACACGAGAATTTAGGCGTTAACGATTGCAGAACGAAGAAAGCTTGCAACTTGGCTAGGCGGGCTGGCCTAAGTCCAGCAGTGGATTGTTAAAGGCTATTGACCATGCCGACGACATAGCCTGACACGTTTTCATTCCTATCAGCAGTCAATAAAATATTTTAGTTGACAAACTCAGGATAATCTAATCAGGCCCTGAGTGGGTTCAAGGCCTGTAACTTTTACGAGATAATAAATCATGTGATGTGTTACAGTGGAGTATATTACGATAATGTAGTATCAGCAACAGCACGCGGCGGGTCAATAAAGTTTGAACCGGTTCGTTGGCGACGGACGAGCTCGGCCGAAGACAATGCTTTTAGACAAATTGCCAGTTCAACAATTATGCTAAAACATTGTGTTACAATGGAATCCTTAAATCGTCGGTGGCGTCATATTTTATTTATGGGTTGGAGGCACGCGAGCCGCTCATCAGCGGAAACTGTACCTTAATGCTGGGTGGTGAGGATGGAATTAGCCGTGTGTCGTAGTGGCGGTGGTCGGCGCAGACGGGTCGGCGCGGTGCGGGCGCGCTTGACGCACGGGGCACGGTTCCAATCACTAAGTGCGAGCACTGATTGTCGCAGGTGGCAACACGACATCAACCACCGGTACTACTTTGTAATTTATTTGTACATTTCGTTTAGTTTTAGGCGTGAAGTAGTGCAAACCATATGTTTAAGGAGAGGCCAATGTTTTTTTTAATACTTGAGCCTGCCAAAGTTACTCTACTCCGTCTGATGGAAAGCATGAGTAGAATCTAAGAGCAGTGGTCACCATACTCCTTGTAAATGTAGACAATGCAATGCAACAATGCAGCATGGTGACCCACACCATGGCGGCCTATTGAGATGCTCCTGCATCGTTGAGCCTTGGATCTCGCACTCACCACCGAAACACGACAGCACGAATGCTGTCATTTTAAGTTGGTCCTCTGTGACAGGGTAGTACCATAAAGTGTTTAGTTTGATTAATTTGAATATACCTACATATGTAGTCACTTTATTATTTTACTAAAGCTTATTAAATAATGTGTTATTCATTCGAATTATATATTGACTGCACGTTTGGCCTAGTGGTTTAACGGTCGCCACGCCGTTTCCTACTTCGCCTTCGCCAAGTGTCGTGGGTTCAAATCCCATGTACCAAAAACAGCAAAAACCGTCCAGCCGTTTGAGTTACGCTCGAAAATTAAACTTGTAAAACGCAGGTACTCAAATAAAACCTATAAGATGGATCGTATGCCTATGTAGCGAGTTGCGCACGCGCTGACGGCCGGGAATAGCCGCGCGCTGCCCTGGCACCGCCCGCCCCTGAACCCAACAACACACATATTCAACATGTCAGTGGATTGTCGTCCAATATGTGTTCTTCTACGACATGTAAAGTTTCATTAAGAGTTATTTTATAGGGAATGGCAGGTTTTCATACTTCATTTGAAAAGAAATATGTGATTCTTGCTATCTAACTTTATAGAAATGATATGAACCAGGGATCTATTTATATACTTGTAAAGCTAAAATTGAATTCTTAAAAATAACTTTTAAATGTTGTAACTGTCTATCATCGTGACTGGTGAGTGTCAGTTTGGCAAGTTGCTCTAAATGTAACTACATATTATGTAATATAAAACACAAGTATTGCGGCATGTCCCTGGAATATTATAATTAATATTAATGTAGGGGAAGATATGCCGGCTTGTTTATTTGACGCAAACGACAAGCCAAACAGCGGGACTTAACGAAACATTAAACCGAGATTAACTTGTGCCAAAATTCTGGCACCAGATGACAATCTGGCACCGAACAACCAGCGGTCCTTCATGCCGTCGCCGCGTCGCGAACACCGACCGATTTGGAATGAATATTTTTCTTGCAATTGTTAGAAATGATGTTATCGCTAGAAGTTAAGCGCTAAGTGTTATGTACATATTTAAATAGGTAGGTACTTTAAGTCCAGATAACTCGGTGCAATAAAGTTATAAATTGTAGCTCATTCGTTCTATATCAGGAACCTTATCTGCTTAAATGTATTATACCTATGTTAAGTACGGTAATATGTGATTCTTGCTATCTAACTTTATATGTAGAAATGATATAAACCAGGGATCTATATATAGGTACTTAAATGATAGATAAAATTAAATTCATAAAAAAAAAACTTTTAAATGTTGTTACTGTCTATTATTGTGATTGGTGGGTGTCAGTTATTTATTTATTTCTCACGGCTTGAGCGACATAGTCATAAGTGTGGCTAAACTCCTTAATTAAAGATTTAAAAAAAGAAAAGTACGGCAACATTGCTCTTTTCTTCTCAGCTAGTGACACATATGTTTGTGTTTTCTTTTAAACTTTCGCGTTCCAACTTACATAATGTTACATTATATGTATGTAAGGAGTTAAACCAGAATTTTTGTGGAAAATAGGTACGACCTTACCGGTACCACATGTATCTTTTAGTTTCTCGATGTTGTGATCAGATTGTTGTCCCGGCTGCAGACTTTATGTACCACCAATAACTTTTCACAGCTTTCACGGATAATTCTGATTTCGATCATTTTTAACCGACTTCAAAAAAGGAGGAGGTTCTCAATTCGACCGTATATTTTTTATGTGTGTTTGCGGATAACTTCGTCGTTTATGAACCGATTTTCATGATTCTTTTTTAATGGAAAGGAGATATCCCAACGGTGGTACCATAACAAGGACACTAAGATCTGATGATGGCATCCAAGAGAAATCGAGTCGAACATTGAAGTCGGTTTTTTATGTTTCTAAACAAACTATTATTTGTATTAGTTTTTTTTTTCAAACTTGTTAAAACAAATTCTACTCAAAGGGTTGTAGTATTAAGTGGTACGAGTAGTAAAGGGTAGTAGGGGATGATGAAAACAGGAACCTGGCAAAGGCACATGTTGATATAGGTACCTACGTTGAATTACAATACAATTTGACATGGTTTGCTATTAACTCCTTATTCATTTATCTCAATGAGAAACATAAAAAATTGTATTTCGCTCCAAATATTTATAATAAAAACAATTAAGAGGTAATTAAAATATGAACGTACATAGATTGTGCATATTGATGGAATGAATGATCATAAGTTGTGGAAGACGGAGCATGGATACGAAGTATCCGACGACCTGGCGAAGGTCGCGGGAAACTGTTCGATGCGAAAGCAGAAGACCGGTTGCGGAGATCCTTGGAGAAGGGCTAGGTTTAACAGTGACGTCTTTTGGCTGAGATGATGATAAGTCTAACTGTTAATTATATTCATGTAATAATATATTATATGTGTGTTACAGTCGCGTGCGCATGTTGGCACGACACTTGTCGCACTCCGCTTCGGTACAGGGCAGGTATTGTATCATTGTAACATGATGAACAACACTTTTTGTTACATACCCTTTTTACGCGTTTTATTAATTATAACCTTTAAGTTATTATATATGTCTAAGAAAGTTCTTAAAAGTGATTTGTATGTGTTTGTATGTAACGTTCGAGAATCTCACTTGTAATTCTTTCACTATATTAATTAGCTTTAATCCTGACCGGCTTCGCCCTATGGCATTATAGTTATATATGGCATTATGTAAGACATTATAGTAATTGTGTAATATATTTCCACAAGTTCCATCAAGTGCCGACAGTCGAGTGTATAAATTACATCATTTGCAACAGTGTAACACAGTTGTTTTGATCAATCAAGTGGCTTTACCCTCTCCTTCATCCTTGTCGAAAATAGTCTCATGTAGACAAGTAGTGTGCATATATATACTTATGTTAAGATAATACGAAATGTATTAAAAGACGCTGTGCAAAGGTGTAATAGATCCCACCAAAAACATTTTCATGTAAAATGTTGCCAAGACGACAGCATATGGCTTACCCTGTGAAAAAGATATCAGATCTCATGTAGAGCCAAGGTTCTGTATCTACACGCCCTAACTCTACCAACCCTCACTTCACAAACTCTACATCTCAGTAAAAATGTATGGCTTCGCCGTTTCGCTACCATACCGTCACGAAGGGGAAACGAACGCCTTTTGTGTTTGCAAATATCTAGTTTCTGAAGTAATGTGTTATACGAATATTTAGTTTCTGAAGTAACAAAACAGCCAAGCCATACATTTTTACTGAGATTTAGAGTTTATGAAGTTAGGGTTGGTAGAGTTAGGGCGTGTAGATACAGAACCTTGGCTCTACATGAGATCTGATATCTTTTTCACAGGGTAAGCCATATGCAGTCGTCTTGGCAACATTTTACATGAAAATGTTTTTGGTGGGATTTTATTTCTTTTTGTAAGTTTCCCTTTTTTTTCTTTTTTTGGGCTGTATTTCTTGTACATCTTCTTTCTTCTTTCGAAAAAGTCCGTGTACTAAAAATAAAACCTCTAGCATAAACATTTGTGAAAGTCTCATACAAACTTTCACCCCCCAAGTTTGGGGGTTGGGGGGGCAAAAGTAATAGGTTTATGAATTTTTTTGTTGTTTGTATACAAAACTTTGTTTACAAACCAAATTTTAGCTTTCTAGCACTTCAGGAAGTACCCTAACAGTTTTGATGATCATCAGTGTGTCAGTGACGAAATTGGTGTTTTTTTGGTATCAATAAAATCTAAACTATCAGAGCTATGAAATTGAAACTTTGTGCGTTTCATTAGTCTATTGGTAACATCATATCCTGAAAATTTGAACTATCTGGTATATCGGGAACCAAAGTTATGGGGGTCCAAAAAAAAAGACGAAACGCTTCGACAAAAGGTAGGTAGTGCCCTTGCGCTACGCTTGGCTCGTCTTGGCGGGGGCACGACCGTGCCCCCAGATATTTAGTCTGTCTCGGTGCATAAGTCGAGATCAATTAGATACAAAATAAATAAAATAATTAATTACAGGGTAGAGATTAAAAATAGAGAAAATACCACAAAAATTCAATTGAATTCTTCATATTGTACGGTTTGAATTTGTTAACCGACTTCTAAAAGGAGGAGGTTCTCAATTTCATCGTTTTTTTTTTATGTATGTACACTGATTACTCTGTCAATTGTGGACCGATTTTGAAAATTCTTTGACTACATTAATTTATACACTTTTATTACACTTTGCAAATCATTGGATCATTATTCTATGTATAATGTTGCACGTGGTACATGGAACTTCTTTATTCCAAGAATTTACTAAAATGTTTGCTATTTCTTGTTATTTTAATTTGATTCTGTTATTAAGGGTTTTTCCTAATTAATTATCCATTTAATTAGAAAAAAAAAGATTGAAACTAGAAAAATAAATTCTAAGACTTTTGTTCTCGCGCCTATCTTACATTACGGTGTGTGCTGTGTCTGTGTGAGTGTGGCATGAGTGCATGACAGACAGCCCGGCGCTGGCGTCGCTCCACGGCTCGCCCTCTGTCCTCCGCCCACTGCGCGCCGGACGTCACTAGTACAAAGGGTTCACTAATTATAGCACTCTTTCTCCACGTTACGTTGGAAGCTTTCATGGCTAAAATAAAGTTCCCTTTAATTTGTTAAAAGCAGCGGCTTGGTCTCGTTACAATCACCTTCACTATCGCCTCTAATGAACTGGAGATTAACGTTCCATAGGCCTCTCGCTGCGGTATCTAATCTCTCCTTCTAATTTGAAGGTTGTTTGGTGCGTGGTGAGGGCGGTGAATTTGCATAAGTGAACTCGCCGCGAGCGAACGGCCCTTCGTGTTTTGTTTACAATGTTATATCGTACTGTGCCATAGCAACAAAGTATTTATGTATTTAAGTTCGTGTGATGTGACCTTAAGACAAGTTATTTGGCAGTTGGCTCCTTGTCAACATATTTTAACATTGATATGTGGTTCCATGTCTATAGCTCATATTGGATATCTGTCTGTCCGCTCATTATAAATTGCTTGACTAATTTGCACGGACTCTACTAGAGCGGTTTAGTTGTAATTTAGATAACTAAATACGTACTACATGTAACTAATTACTTCTATTAAAAATTTACAATAAAGTAGTTTTCATTCTAGCGAGAGGGTTGTTGTGAATGTTTCATAAAAGACGGAATGCAGAATGTTGCAGGAAAACTTGAGAAATATCTATTGTCTTTCAATTTTGCCGACCTACCTCACATCGGTAATTTATCTTTAGGACCCGTCGCATTTAATTTAGTGTCTAAAATCGTGATCTACACATACATATTATTCGTACTTAATATAACGGTAAAAGACAACAAATTAACATATTTATACCTATTTTTTAATATATAATACTAAAGTAGTAGTAGTAGTAGATAGTACTAAAGGTGATGTAATAAATAATAGAAAATGCTACGAATGAGATTCCGACTAAAAGTTTCCGTGTGTAAGCTGTGCCGTATCTTCAAGGTGTTTTGACACGCGTGTTCCAGGATATCATTTTCTTGTCACCAAGTGCAGGCCGGTGACTTAACTACCGTAAATACTAAATGAAGTCAGTGAATTATCGTCATTCGCAGTTCGTTAGCGGCTCGAGGTGTACCGCAACGATTATTTATAGCGTCTACTGAAACACCGGCGAGTTTCTCGGAAAACTCCAACCTGTCAAAACTGTCAGTTGACAAGTTCACGGCCGTTACCTCCTCCAAAATGGAAGCACTTATTTGATTGCTACTGAACTTTTTATGGATTTTAAAGAGTATTACGGATATCAATTTTGAAGTCACTAGAAATTCCATTCCTAGAAGTGGAATATTTTCCACAAATTTAAAAGAAAACACCGTTGAATGAAATCCGGTTGAAGATATCGCGAGTATTGTTCATAAATTAAATTAATAAAGCTTCTCATAATTTGAAAACTAAAACGCGGTCGCGGTGATGTTTAAGTATATAATTACAAGTTTACATGTAAAAGAGAGAGAACCCGTCATTTCGAAAAGGGCACGAGTCCATTAATTAAAACTTTTCAGGAACAACAAAAATATGTTTCTTATAAAAAAAGTTAATGGTGGTAAAAAAACTGAATATAGGAATAGTTAAATAAAAGAAATATGTAACTTTTGAGACTTTTATTTAATAAAAAAAAAACATGTATCATATAGATATTTTTAATTTAAGTTTCAGGACTAATGCCTTTTTCGAAATGACCTCTCTGATGTTCATACAAAACCAAATATTTTCGGAAGAACCAATAAATATCATCGTGATATTTATTGTTTGCTGAAGTTGTTGGCCATGCAAAAACCTCTGTATAAAATTTTTGGTACTCTGCTGGAATATATTTTTATAGTTTTTTTTCAATCTGATATTTTCTTATACTAACTTTTAAACTTTCGCGTTCCATGATTTAATAATACTTATTTTTACGGGAATTAACGCGGTCACTTATTTAAAGGTATTACTCGTACATACCTCTGATTTGCCTGACGTTTCGACCAGGTTGCACTGGCCATGGTCACAGGCTGACTGGCTCAGCGGCGCACACCCTCCGTCGTCGAATCCGTGAGGTAGAAGGTTCTTCGTCCACCCGCACATTTTCGATATTATTGATAAATTTGTTTCGCCATGTACCGTCACCGTACCGTTAAAAAAAACATACCACTACGCTTTTCTGCGCAGTCGGATAAACTCCAGAATAGGAACACATTGGTTTGCTTACAGAATAGGGACACTGTTAGTGTGATATGTGACGGTACATGGTGAAACAAATTTATCAATAATATCGAAAATGTGCGGGTGGACGAAGAACCTTCTACCTCACGCATTCGACGACGGCGGGCGTGCGCCGCTGAGCCAGTCAGCCTGTGACCACGGCCAGTACAACCTGGTCGAAACGTCAGGCAAATCAGGGGTATGTAATACCTTTTAATAAGTGACCGCGTTAATTCCCGTAAAAATAAGTATTATTACAGACATTTTCTTTTCATTGATTGGCACTTTAGCAGCATATGCAGGAGTATTATTTGATGGTAAGGGGGAGTCTGGTACCCATCCTGTGTAAGGGTTGGAAATCATGACTAACTAAACAATCTATGGTTTCACGGATTGTATAAGACCTGGTGTGGTTTTGGAAAATGTGAAACTTTGGAAATAACAAAAGTCACTTTTTTGTCCTTGGGTACTCCTCTGCCATAGTAATTGACAGATAGCACCAATTCTTATAATGGTTTGGCCACCATTTTTTTAATGTTCATTAGTCTCAGCAGATTTTCATATTCGGTTGGAGTATAAATCCTGTCATTTTTTCGAACGTGTCTTTTTCCTGTCCCAAACATTCTATCTTTTAACAGGAATGAATAACCTCTTTTAAGTATGTAATATTGTATCTCCTTTATATTGTTACTTTGTTCAGCTACCAGTGACAAAAGAATTCGGACCGTGGCATGATTCCGATTTTGGCCGGCACAACCACCTGAAAATAGCTCTAAGGCATCATTACCAATTTTTTTTATAATTATAATCCAGCACCTAGGTACCTACTTCGTTAGGATCTTTATTAGCGACGCCTTCATAAGGCAGGCAAACTTGCGATTCTCCATTTTTGTAACAGATGAAGTGAGATTAATCTGACGGTTGCGTTTCGTTTCATTAGAAAAGGGCATAAGTCCAGGACTCGTGCCACTTTCGAATATACTTCAATTTTCGTTTGCCCTTTAAGTTGACTTGTGATGTTTGAAGATGCGCCCTTTTCCCAGGGAATGTGTAAAACGCTTCAATGAATAAAATGGCGCCAAAAAGTGATATTTGAAAAAAGTGTGACTCTTTCGAAATGACGGGTTCAGTTCTTCTTTCGTTCTGCCCAACTCAAGTAAACCAAAGAACAAGTAACTCCGTCAATATCGCATGCAGAAATGCAAAATACGGAAATAATGCCATTCTAGTGGTATGTTCCTAAAATCCCTGGTGTTGTAGGGATTGGTACCTCTTTAAAGTAAACGAATCTAAATATAATATTGTATGAAAAAGTATTAATATTTAACTAAAAAAAATCTCATTGTTAACTGACCACGACAATAAACTCAGCCTTGAAACATTTATATAATTTAACATGAAGCAATGTACCTTTATTGGAAGGCGCAACAGTAGTTACGTTCAGTAGCATGCTATTGCACTTGAAACTTATTTATTGTTGTAGCAGCGCCTTCCTAAAGCATTCTGCTCTAAGAGCTAAAGATAAATCTTTGTACACAGCTGGCGGTGCCCTCTGAGATAGTGGGAAATACAAGGATTGGAGGAAACGCTATAAAGGAAGATATTATGTGTGTGTCATCTAAGGCGCATTGTCTGGTAACTGTAAAATTACTATATACTTATTAATAACTAGCTGACCCGGCGAACTTCGTACCGCCATATTTACATATCTGTCTCAGCTTCCCACAGGCAGTGTACAGTCGCGGACAAGAAAAAAATACTTTGCCCGTTATCTTTTATTTTTTTTCTTTCTAGCAAAAAAAGAATGAATGAAATCGGACTATGTGTTATTGAATTACAACTAAGTTTATATTTTGACTATCATCCCCTCTCTCCAGGAAACCGTGCTGAATTTCGGGATAAAAAGTATCCTATGTCCTACCTCGTAGTATGAACTCAAATCATGCCAAGTTTCATTTGAATCCATTCAGTAGCTTCGGCGTGATGCGCGGCCAAGATACAGACAGACAGACAGACGGACAGACAGACAGACAGACAAAAATTTAAAAAAATACAGTTTTGGCTTCAGTATCGATAATAGAGAGCCCTCCAAAAAAATTTTTCAAAATATATTTAATGTACAGAATTGGACTTGTTACATTTTTATTATAAGTATAGATTTGCATAAAGTTGTCAAAATGTCAGAGACGATGATTATTGCAATACCAGATTTTAACCGAACCTAAAACTATTAATGATGTTTAATAAAATAGTTTCAGTAGGATACACTCTGTTGGTTGATATCGTCGGCGTCGCGTCGTTCGAAACTCGTGTTGCAAAAATAACGATCATATACCTATTCAGAAAGTTTTCCGCAAACCACAAGAGTGTTTGAGACAAGTGCTCTCGAAAATACTGCCATCGAAATACTCCGCTAATTAGAACTGCTTCTTGTTTTAAGGGGACTTGTTTAAAAATAAAATAAGTAACTATTTTGGATCCAATATTTCGGATTACAGTTGACTGTAAAAAAAAGTTATAGGACTAATGTCTGAGAAAGGCTTTTGAACTCGACTGTTTTACTTCACATTTACATGTGCTATAAGGTTACGAGAGTTCGTACTTGATGCTGCTCCGGTTGGTTTAACTAATACAATAGCATAATGGGTAATTAGATCAAATACGATTCTTATGAATGATTATTCTATTACCTCAACAAAAATCAGTTTAAGTTTATTTATTTATCTATTAAAAGTTCCTGCAAACATATTGCACAAGGCGGACTTAGTGCCAGAGGCATTTTCGTTCAGCCAAACCTTTGGGTGTTTCTGGGCGAAGCAGTTAGTGGCAGGTGTGTTTGGACAAGCAAGACGAGAGACTAGTAGAGACTAAATCAAACAATTTTTAAAAATGTATAATTTGGTATTTTAGAGTTAATAATTATAACACTGTTCACAAAATGACAATGGGTATGGTTACGAAATGGTTCGGTAAATGTAGCTGTGAATTATTTTACGTCCCTACATAAATCTTATTGTAGCCGTAGTAATTATTATATTTACGTCTGACTATGTAGGAAATAGATGCCGACCTTAATGTCCAAGGCCCTAGATCACGCGGCAGGCCCAAAAAGCGCTGGCTGGACGTCGTCAAAGCGGACATGGAAGAGAACGATCTCACACCTGAGGATACCGAAGATCGGGCAAAGTGGAGAAGATTATGTAGGAAAGCAGACCTCAGCACTAAGCAGGGAAACCGCTAGGCCGAAGAAGAAGAAGACATGCACTTAGTGATTATATTTCACACATTACTTTGAAATACAATAATAGGTTTATTTGCCATATACATATCTCAATGGGCTGGTTGCACAATGTTTGAGTTTTAGCTAGTGAAAGTCAGAGAGACTTGACGTTACAACAGTGGATGTGCTGGCTAGGTGCTGATAGTACAAGTACTTGGAAACAATAAAATGGTCCATTTATTATACCAAGTTCTGCAGTGCGTCATTAATTGCGAGTATCCCACAGCGCTCGGCGCAGGACTCGCTTCATCATTCATCTCGGTGCTGTGAGCTGAGGGAGCGGGGTGAGGGGAATTAATTTTAAACTTAATTTAAGGGATACGACTGGAGGCGTCTCATTTGCGAATGATGTATGCATTTACATTAAAATGTTCGTACGGTTGTAAATTATCTGAAGTTATTGTTTTCATGTCAGACAGCGGCCATATTGTTAACATATTAACAGCGTTATGGTAAGCATTCATACCAATATATGTACGTGTTATTAAATTAATAAACACGTAGAGGTAATTACTACATTTTAATAATATAATTAAACATAAAGGAAAGTGTCATCTTTAATGAGTAGGTAAATCTTTAAAATAGTGAACTGGAAATACTTGAAAAATATTCTCCTCAATTTTAATGATTTTGAAAAATCTTGTGACTCCGACCAGACCTTACTAATACCAATACATTACTATTTTGGCACAAGTCATTGATTCACTGTCGACGTCAACTGTACTACTACAGTAAGCAGTTAATTTAAAACAAGTGCAGATCAAAGTACTGTTACATTTGGCACATGACATGATACTTTGTAGAACAGTGTTCAATCAGTAGGAACGTTCTAGATCCGCGTGTATTCCTAGGAAAACTACTGTTTATCGTTTGTTTGGTCGTGGAGCACGTACAACACGCCCGTTGTTACAACATCTACGTTGAGGAAGGTCATTTTCGCTGAAAGTCACGCATTACCGACACAACTATCGCATTACTTATACCTAATGCCCGTAGTTTTCCTTCAAGTTAGATAGAGGGAGCTATCGAGTGACCTGTTTTGTAAACAGCTCGGTCTTTGTTCAGCCAACAACATAAATATTATGAAACAAGACTTTAAATAGAAAACTGAATAAAAAGTTTTAATAAAATTTGAATACTCGCCAAAACGAACGAGCAAATGAATTACGTGAGACGTGAAATGATGTTATAATTTTTTATTACAAAAGTTTTTAGTTCAGTTCTTTGGAACTCACTCAATATTAGTTATTGTATTAGTTTTGAAGTTTAGTTATTAAATTTTACTATTATTACATTTTCGTCTCTTTGCTTTTTTTTTAAAAACTTTTCGATTCGATTAGAGCTACAACGGCACTACGACAATGTTTTATTTTACAAAAAGCTGAACCTCTAAAATGTTTTTAGCTTAAAGGTTAAACACTGTAAAAACTCATTTGAAAGTTACCTTTTTTCATTGATTAACCAAAATTTTGTAAGTTTAATAACAGTAAACTTAAAATAGTAACAAATACTAAAGTCTGAAATGGTCTTCTCATTAGTTTACATTCAAATATCATGCCTATGACTCGGCATCAAATTATTTTCGTTCAAGGATTATAAAACAAGTTTACCCAAAAATAGAGCATGATCCATTTAGAATTAAGTTGGTTTTTGTTTAGCTTGTACACCGTGGTCGATACAGGAGACATGCGCAGACCGTTCGGGAGTTTCGGTAGACGAGTCGTGCAACCAGCAGAGGAATTGGTCGCGAGGGTTGCCGAGAGCGGCCCTAGCAACGATCAGCTGTTCCCCTCGCTACGTGCGACTGTTTGCAACTATTGCGATCTCAATTACTGGATGGTTGACTGAGAAGGGGTTTCGAACAGAGTGGTTGTCGTTCAAAGATAAGTTACACGCGTAGGGAAGTCTGTACAACCGTGATAAGGTTCGTAACTACCCCAAATTACTATCATAAACTTTATTCACAAAGT
The DNA here is from genome assembly GCA_949125395.1 of Diaphora mendica. Lineage (NCBI taxonomy): Eukaryota > Metazoa > Arthropoda > Insecta > Lepidoptera > Erebidae > Diaphora > Diaphora mendica. Next base: position 24,554,377 of record OX421327.1, on the reverse strand, counting down.
ACACAAATTGTATGATATTATTTTCTTCAAACTGCAAGAAAACTATTATTATTATTTAATCAGAAAAGAAACAATGAAATTAAGAAAAAAGTTTCGGTACACGAAAAAACCATCACGCTTTGAGAAGAGCTGATCATCCTCATTTACGGGTAAAATCTTGATCAAGATACATTACAAACCAAAAAAACTAAATCAAAGCCGGTCCAACCATATACGAGCTGCACTCTCATAGAAATATATACAAAACAAAACACGAACCATACATGTCCTACCCTTCTCTAAATTAATAATGTACAGGTAGACGATGACCTGAAGATAGTATGATCAACCTGAACTGGTAACGACAAGGCTGTACAAGGAGAGGGTGAAGAAATAAAGGTAATAAATTAACTGGTATAATATCAATAGCTATTCGTTTTAACTGTTGGAGCTTGGAGAGGGGCCGTTCGTGGGTATACATGTAAGAGAGAAATTTTTCGAGACATTATTATTATTATCTCTTTTTCAGTGTGATCAATATCATACCATTTTGTGTCCGAAATAGGATACCGTACACAACAAGTAAAGGCAATGTAATAAATAACGACTCTATACACATTATTTTCTTCTTAAAAAGACAACTCCCGCATTAGGAATATGTCCTGAGTCGCGGGGGACTTTACAAACATACACGAAATGGACACAGAGAACACCCAGATTTTGTGAATCACACAAAGTGTTTACCTATGTGAGGTCTGGGTGACAACAGCGCAGCAGAAAGCGGCGTGAAACCACTATCCCGTGCAGTCAAATAAATTAACAGTCAAATAAATTCCTATAGTCCAATTTTTATTTTCTTAATTACCAACGTGAATAATTGCACTAACGTTGTAAACAGTGTAATATTAAATAACTTTTCCCATACTAGTATAAATATACGCACAATCCAACTTATCAAAACACATTCACAAGACTCCTATTTTTAAATGTAATTAGTGACCGTCGAGTCTAACGAGGAAACAATCTACATTTTCACTTGAGGATAATAATGATCTATATACCTAATTTAAAGTTACATAAAGATCGAGTGGAGCAGTAGCGGGCCCCGCGAGCTGCGTGTCGTGAAGGCGCTCGGCGGCATCGATCCGCACCGACCTTGGCAATGACGGAGGACGACTATTTATAACTACGGTCGTTCTGGTGCAGGCGGTGCCCCACCACCCCTCAACCCTCGCTGTTCCCACCTCACCCCTTCCCACGTTGGGTGACGCCAACCACCCCGCGATGATTATGAGAGTTTACAGAATATCACATGAGCTTTGATGTAAATTAGGTTTTTGGCGTTTCCTTAAATGGGTTAGTGTTGTCATGTTGTCGTGGTGAGGTGAGAATTGCATCCTGAATTAATAGTACATTATTGTTAATTCTAAGAAATATGTAAGTAGAAACATTTGTGCTTTGTAAGCTGATTTTATCCTCAAGTTACTTTTAGTTAGCTTTTAAGATAGCTAAACTATTTTTAACCTTCATTTAAACCGACTACCAACTCCCTTTAAACGCCTGTTAAGATGTACCTATAGAAGCGATCTTTTCGTTATTATTATATTATTATATTCGCATGACTACTAGATAGATAAACACAAATATCAACGTTCTCACCCATCCTCGTCGGCCGCCAGTAGCTGTATCACGTTCGGTACTGTTGCGATGGCGCCTGTCTATATTTACACTCACCTGTCCTTAAATAAAAGTTCATTTAGTACTCGTAAGTACTTTATCCGAATCAAACACAAATATTTACTTCTTTGTTTTAGCGCAAATAACCCATTTATCGAAAGGAGTGCTCCAAGCCAACGCTTGTAACCCCTATCCGATTTGTGAATGAAATCTGTGACTTGAGAAGAAGGAGAGATACAATGAATAAATATTACATGTTGTATAAAAAGACTAGAGCGGTGAGGGGTATATGTAGCGGCGAACTGTTATGTCTACCAGCGGTACCTACCTAAATCCTGTAAAATATGAAATGTAACGAGAATAGAGCTCACTAGCTAGTTGTTGCTGGGCGGAGAACGATCGATGCCACCTGCGGGGCCCGGCTGGGGGCGGAGGGAGACACAACCCCCATCCCGCTCTCCGATACTTCCCGCCCTCAACCCTGAAGCGAACTCTGTGAATGCAAGCGAAGAGATTTATTTTTAATTTTTGCTACGTGATGTGAATACGGAATGGTGATATTTAAGGAGTTACTCGGCTCAGTCGTCGAAGTCTATTTGAAGGAGACAGAGATTCTGGAGTCCGGAAATGTTTTGTCTTTGAAAGTGGGGAGGCACTTACTTATTCCGTTGCGAGATACTGCGATTAATCTATCTTAACCTATAATTATTTTCTTTCTATAATAATCCTTCAACTTTTTTGTGGGTTGCACTTTTCTAGAAAATGATTAAATCTACGTAGACTCCAAGACTTACTAATACGACACGTTGTATCGTGTTATAACGTACCTTATTTAGTTAAAGAGCAGGTGACAAATTGATGGAGATTTCGATGTTGTGGGCTACGTGACTTTGGTCTTTCTTGGAGTTTGCATGTGACCAATGTAACTTTGGAATAATCTGTTATTGTACTACTTCTAGTAATAAAAATACCTCACACCACACGATGGCTTATTTCCGTGTGGTGTTTTATTGACGTCTAAAGAGTATGGATGGTGTCAGTTTGATTTTTACCTACATTAATAAGATAGAGTCAAGGAACGATATTGATAAAACCGCATGTAAATGTAAAGCGAATGAAATAATGTGCCCTTAACGATATGGTTATTGTAACGATAAATACATAGCTTAGCGGTATAGAGAGACAAGTCAACTCTTGTTTGTTTTAGTTTCAATACCTAAACCATTATAATTAATTAAGAAAAAATAATTTGTAAGACGGTTTTGGAAAATCTAACGAAGAAGCCAATGAAATTTGAGACAAATATAGCTGGAGTTGGAAGTTCGGCATCAAACAAACCTATAATTCTTAAACGTAAGCTAAGTGGCGCAGAACCTGCCAAACAAGTTCAATAAAATAAATTCCTATAATTAGAATCACGTAATAATCCAGTGATTGTTGAAAATTGTCTTCATTTACTTGAAATATTATACTTTACGTAACTTGTTACGTAAATCGATTAAAAAATATGACATCGATGTTTTCTTTTATCAATCAATAAAGTTGTCGATAGTTTTAACAAGTGGCCCGCTTCGTCGCACGTAGGTATTTAAAGGTAAAATTAAAGGTGGAGTTAATTTAACTTATCTAAATAAGATGTAAGATGATTTATTCCGCTACGAACTGAACCACTGTTCAATTCTGTAAATTCTTATTGCCTGTTAACGAAATGGTATAAAGGAGTGGCGGTTAAGCGTTCGATTCTTATTGTGGATTATTTAAAGCTGTAATTCCTTAAAACATTAAGTGCTTATTTGGGTACCTTAAAAACTATTTTATTGGTTAAAAAGAAATTCCGTTTAGAATTACTTAAAAAAATTGTACTAAATGTAACATTTATAGCAAGTTCTATAGCAATCTTAAGCAGTCAAAATTTACTTTGTTAAATTTCTATTTTTTTCCTCAGAACAAGCTCTCATTTGACCTGTAGGATGGGACAATTTTTTTTATTCATAATGGATTACAAAGTGACATCACACTGTACATTAATACCTACATGTGTTTGATGTCTGATCCTATAACTGATACTATTACATTAATTTACCGAACAGAACTATAAAACCGGAGTCGTACGACTATAAATTAAATATTACTAATGAACATTGTTATACTTTGTCCATTCGTTTATTTTCTTTCTGACAGCTCATGCCTATAAATTACCGCTTTTTTTCGGAATAATATACTACAGTAATGTCGTACTTTATTGACGGTAACGGTATTTTAGTGAAGTGGCCTGTGCATAACAAACAACCACAGACTATAAAACAGTACTTGAAATACGATAAATCGATCATATGGTAAAAATAATTTGACTTCATGTAAGTATTTTTTCTGTGAATTTAATAAAAAAAGGAAATAAAATTAGTATCTATGACTCCAAGATTGATTATTTGCAAGGAATTAAGTCGAAATTTTGGAATTTAGGATCAAACCAAGAGTAAAGAACAATAACTCTGTTCATTCATCTAATTTACTGATTTATTATTTATATTTTTGTTTATTACTTACTTAATATAAAAAAACTAATAAAGGAATAATTCATATTTAAGCTAAACATATTTAATTAAATCGATTGAAGGTTCTTCATAAATAAAATCGCTTTTCATTTCAAATCGAATCGGTAATGTGTGAGGGCGTCACTAATTTCGAAATTTCTTGAACTGTCAAAAAGAAAATAAACGAATGGACAGAGTATATGAATGAAACTACGGTTTTGTAAAACAGTGGTGCTGATTGTTGTCACACAGTGTTATTTGTACGATTGTAGGCCGACATTACTGGCAACACTTATATACAGAACATACACGTATAGTATTCGTTATATACCTACCTATATAAATTTTAATAATACTATAATTTATTTATCAGAAATTTATACAATAATATCATGTACCTATCAAAACTAAGTCGCTGCTTGGGGTAGGCTGCATCCCAAATCATTGTTTTCTTCCACAGTAACAGGCATGAATAATATTTTCATTTTCTAGAGATCTTTTAAATCACTCACGTGTATAAATAAGTCCATTCGTTTAGATTGCGTCCGTGCACCCGCACGCAATAGTGGTTATTTTTGTGAAATACGAATATATTAATTCATCTATCGGCGTAAACTGACTAATCATACTTGCTTGTGGGTATACGCCGTAGACGGGCCCTTAAATTTTGTAGCGGCTTGCCGCTGGTGCGACGGCGCGCGGCGCGGTGAAGGTGACCGTATCTAAGCGAATGGACTATACACCATGTTTTCAACTAACAGTACTCGCCCATTCAGGGCTCAATAACCACCACTCTACATATTATTGTTTATCACTTTCATCATCATCATTTAAATACGATTCATTCAGCCTATGCTTTTTTAGTTGACACTGAAACTGAAAAACCTCCAATTAATTAATCGTACTTGTAAAAGATACAATTTTAGCAGTGCAGTCGTTAGAAGCTTACTTAATTTTCTATTGACGTTAGTTCTCCTCGTCCGTGAATCAACTCATGTTATAATTACAAACCTCTCTCAATAACTCAAAAATTGTAATTATTCTAGCGTTATTTCTAACTTAATCTCGTAATGTAAGTCTTTTTTCAATAGGAATACGCATCCAACGAATTGTCATCAATCAAATTCCTTGTTCAGTTCAGCTTTGGAGTCGGTCTGAACCTGTTCCCATTCTTCTTCGACTCTGAGGAGGACGTCGAGGACCTGTCTCTTGACAGTGGATTGCAATTTTCTGGGGAGACGCTTAGTGCTTTGACAGACGCTAGCGAAGAAAAGGTCCAGTGAAGAGTCGTCTGTGGCGTGGTAGTTAGATTCCCACATATCAAGCTCGGGGCGTTCTTCCTCCACTTCTGAAGTCTCTGTATCGTCCAGCTTCAAATCTTCTTTTATTTGTCTCTCACTGTAATATCAAACTTTATTCAAAAACATATTTAAGGGAGTTCTGGTACAGTGGGAGAGCCACGTGCCACTTTACCGTGGGAGAGCCACGCTTCGGCACGACCGGAGTGATATCAGGGCCTCACAGAAAACTGATGTGAAACAGCGCTTGCGCTGTGTTTCACCGAGTGAGTGAGGATACCGGAGTTAATTAGTATGAAATAGGACTGAGCTAAGTCAGGAATGCGACATAGAGATGCTGCTTCTGTTCCTCACATTAATTTTGTAGCATGTTTAAATTCACAAAATTCAACACGGCATGCCTCACTAATAAATATTATGTAGATAGTATTTTATAATTCAACAAGCAACACAAATTAAAGTATATGTTAAGTGAAGTCTTAATCGCTGTCTCACCGTCTCATCGTCATGTAAGGCAGCAAGAAGGCCATACGGCTCTGGAAGCGCCACTTCTTGCAAGGCAGCCCGTTCTTTGTGGTGGCGCCTTTTTTGCTACGCTTCAGGGCTTGTCGCATCGAGTCACGCAGGATTTTCCACTCGCGCTTTAGAACTTCGCCTGGAAATATTAGAAAAAGAATTGTCGTTAGGTAAATACAAGTGTGATAGATCTATATAGCCTTACAATACGGGAAAATCTAGAACAAACATAAAACACTTTAAAACTGCGATTGGTTACACAGAACGTCTTGTCCTTGTCAGTGCTTTCTTAGAATATTTGTAGTTTGGGATTCGAACCCACTAACCTACTTATAGATTAAATTGTATTTGTTACGGACTTATCGGTTTTATTTCTTTGCGTAATTACGTACAGACATAATGTGTGCATGTATCTTCAGCTTCAGCTACTTAGCAAAAAAAATTGGAGATTTGTTTTTACCCGACTACGGTGAAACTAAAAAGAATAATAGTTTTGGCAGTCTGTATGTATGTAACACCGTAGTGACTAAACTACTGAACTGATTTTAATGAATGAGGTGTCAATAGATTCGTAATAATAGCCTGAGTGCTGGGTATACAGGGTTACTGGTAATATGTAGCGATCCCTTTAAGAGGTGATAATAGATAGTAGAGATCATTAGCTTTTAAATTGTCCTCGGGTAAATGAGTCAAAAATGTACCGTTTTTTAAATACAATAAAAAAACCTCAATTTTTTAAGAAAAGTGGATCACGCTACTTCAGAGTGCTCTTAAAACAAACACTTGCGTATGTAATGGTTGTTTTTGGTGTTTTTAGTTTGCTAACACCTTGTGTAAACTTGTGTTTCACCGAGTGAGTGGATACCGGAGGACCATACCCCCTTCCACCCATCCCCAAAAGCCGGCAACGCACTTGTGACGCCTCTGGTGATGCCAGTGTCCAAGTCGGCAGTAATCGCTTACCATCAGGCGATACGTCAGCTCGTTTGTCCACTATTTCATAAAAAAAATAGTCGACATGAAAAGTAAGCCAATTGTTTATGTTACTCGTTGGTGTAAATAAGGACCTTGACAAGAAGTCGAGCAACTGAGATCAGGGAATCACCTTTATTTCTTACCTCTCGCCCCAAACCTACCATAGGCACTCTTAAACTTGAATAAAAAAAACACTAAAAAGCGTAAAATAAACTGGCTGTTCATAAATTGATATGTGCCAATTCTTGTCTATACCTAATTCTTTAATCATTTAAATAGTAGTATTATAATGTGTGCTAGGTACCTAAAATCTGTTTGAAGTCGGTGCCTAGTGCGATGAATACCTAATTCTTTAAATGAATAGAGAATTAGGTATAGACAATAATTGGCACATAGCAATTTATAAAGAGCCAGTTCATTTCACGCTTTTTAGTGTTTTTTGGCAGGGAGTTTTCGTTGGATGCTTTTTTGGAAGTCGGTTTTTTTTTATAAAAAGTTTTTATTTTTCAGTTTTTAGTGCAAACAATCGTAGGTAAAGTAGTAAGATGAACTATTTCATAAAATTTCTGCTGATGCAAATAACCTTCGTAGTTTAAAAAGACGTATTATTCAACCCCTATTTCACCCCTTAGGCATAGAATATCCAGAAACGCTACATAATTCTTTTATACAATTTTTTATCAGTAGACCATAAATAAAGTTTCACGTTTCTAACTTTAAAAAATACGAACTTTTATACAATCTTTCAACCCCTATTTCACCCTCTTAGGGATAGAATATACAGAAACGCTAAAATACATTTCTACTCATTTTTAATCACTAGCCCAAAGATAAAGTTTCTTGTTTCTAACTTAAAAAATGACGGACTTTCGTACAAACTTTCAACCACTATTTCACCCCCTTAGGGGTAGAAATTCCAAAATTCCTTACTTAGTGGGTGTATACTCAATAAAACGATCCATTTGAATAACTGAAAGAATACAAATTAAGGTCTATAAGTACGTGTAATATTAAAATCATCCTCTAATCCCTAACTGTTGAAGAGTTTAACCTTCTATCATCAGCTCACCTAAATAACTTGAAAGTATACGAATAAAGGTCTTTAGATACGTATGATATTGAAAGAATTATCCTCCAACTCCTAACCGTTGAGGAGTTGTACTCTCCACCTTCCATCATCAGCTTACCTAAATAATATGAAAGAATACGACTAAAGGTAACCTATATACATATGATATTTAAAGATTTATCCTCCAACTCCTAACCGTTAAGGAGTTGTACCGTACATAATCAGCCCATCATCACAAAATGATGACTACCAGACGCAAATACCGGTGTAACTTCAGAAAATATACGAAAAACATAGTATGTGCCTATAAAAAGTGAGGGTTTCTCTCGATTTCCCTGGGATCCCATCATCAGATCCTGATATGGTGGCAATGGGAGCATACCCTTTCGTATACAAAAATAATTTTCAAAATCGGTCCATTCCAGAGTAATCGGTGAACATACATAAAAAAAAAAAAACATACAGTGGAACATAGAACCTCCTCCTTTTTGGAAGTTGGTTAAAAAGTAATAGAAAACTCAGTTTAATGGATGCCTATATTTTTAGCCGACTTCCAAAAAGGATATTTCATACGTATTCTTCTTCTTTATATACGATTCCTTGAACAGTGCAGGTGCGCGAGGTGCGCACCAGACGACTATTTGCCACTGGTCCTTGCAGAACCAATGCTGGTGTGCGCTCTCCGCTGCACCGCTTAGTTGACACTTATAATAAAACATTTTGTGACATAGATATATTACATTACAGTAAGTTACGTTTTAAAAAATATGTAATTGAAGTTTTAAGCGATCGGTAGTGGGCCCAACGGCTTTAGGTTATTTTTAAGAACACTGTTAATTTTTTGCTTTGTTTTTTTTTGTATCAAGGATGCAATGTATCACGATGTTATTGATATTTGTAGTACCCACTGATGTTACTGGTATTTCTCACACTCCTGAGAAGTACCAGTTAATATTTCCCTAGTGACAAATTACTACTTACATATAATTTAATTTAATAGACAATGAAAGTTAAAGGTTTATGATTAATTACCAACTTTGCTTACATGAATACTTGAACCCCCATAAGTAATCTGTGGAAAACGTAGTAAGTAGTATATTTACTAAGTTTAGTTTTTTAATAATAACCCTATGTACACTTAATATGCTACTGTTTGTATTCCCTAATTGAATAAATAAATAAAAATAAATAAGTATCTAAAGACCTTCAGTCGTATACTTTCAAGTTATTTAGGTGAGCTGATGATAGAAAGTTAAACTCTTCAACAGTTAGGGATTAGAGGATGATTTTAATATTACACGTACGTATAGACCTTAATTTGTATTGTATTCTTGATGATAAAATTTGATGAAATAGTTCAACTTACTACTTACCTACGATTGTTTGCACTAAAAACTGAAAAATAAAAACTTTTTATAAAAAAAAACCGACTTCCAAAAAACATCCAACGAAAACTCTCTGCCAAAAAACACTTAAAAGCTTAAAATAAACTGGTTCTTCATAAATTGCCTATACCTAATTCTTTATTCATTTAAATAGTAGTATTATAATGTGTGCTAGGTACCTACCTAAAATCTGTTTGAAGTCGGTGCTAAGCCAAAAAGAATACAAACGAACAATTACAAAAGTCTAAGCGATAGTCACTTGGCACCGACTTCAAACAGATTCTAGGTACCTAGCACACATTATAATACTACTATTTAAATAATTAAAGAATTAGGTATAGGCAATTTATGAAGAACCAGTTTATTTTAAGCTTTTAAGTGTTTTTTGGCAGAGAGTTTTCGTTGGATGTTTTTTGGAAGTCGGTTTTTTTTAATATAATATCGCAATCAGATTGTGACTGACGGATAATTTATAATCTATCAGATATTAAATACCCACAATCTTTAACGGCGGTTTTCAATAACCTATCGCCAGTTAAGGATAGATCGCTATCTCCGATTTGCAGCGTGATCTTATCTATCCATAACTTGCGTTTCACAATCAAGGATAAGCGCTATCTATCTCTTACCAACGACGGATAGCTTTTTCCCTCTTGACACGTTTAGTGCTTTGCTACACAAATCTTTAATGTTAAAAACAAATATTCACTATTTATTTATTTTTATTAAAAGTACTTGTTGTTTGTATTTTTAAAAGATTTTATAGTGAATCAACATTAACTTGATTTTTTTTATTTGTTTACCACATTCAAAATGAAATAAAACGTTTCGACATATCGAATTGACGTTTGTTTGTGCGCGCGTATCTTGTGATATTTATTTAAATATTGATATTGATTATTTAAATTATTGATATATATTTGTAAATCAAAATGAATCCTATAAGTATCTACATTGATGATAACTTGTGCAAGATACTAATTTGATGATGGATGAAACAGAAAACATTGAAGTGAAGTTATGAAGAGCTGGGACCTCCACCACAAGTGAAGTGAAGAAAAGGATTTAAATTAATTTAAATTTTTATCATTACATTTTCATTGTGTGATTAGTTTATATTGTATTGTGACCTCAAATTTGTGAAAGGTAATAAAAATTACATAAAATATGATTAATTATTGTTTATTTTACACATTAAAGTATATATTTATTACCAATTGCCGTTCTGACATGTTTAAAATTGGAGAATTGTCATGAATAATTACATTTTCCTCCTGTGTTGTTTCTGAAATCGATATTTTAGGCTCTATCTTTGCCAAATTCATGTTCCTGGCAATATTGTATGTTGCATATTTTTTAAATTTGGCCTCATTTTTAAAGATAGTATGGAGAATCTTCTTTTCCAAACTCCAATGCATCTGCAATATTACAGTAGGTATTAATAGTGTATTTAAACCATTTACCATGCATCTAATATTTAGTAAACAAAACAAACCTATAGTATTTCTTGTTTTAATGTGCGCTTCATTATAACATTGCTCTGATGGAGTATTTGGGTTGAGTAGGGGTGTCAATAGATAGGGTGTACATGGATCGCTATCACCAAGCCGCCAGCGATTTCCAAGTCCACCTTGTTCACAATAATCTGCAAGTTTAATATTTTATATAAGTCTTTTAAGCAATAGGAACAGTGTACTTATTTCTTTTTTTAAAAGGAAATTACTAGATTCTCGTTAACCCCTCCAGCTAAGCTAAATTGCTTGTGTTAGGAGTGGGTTCATGTCGGTAGTGTACCGGTAAGGATTAGAACCAACAACCTCTTTAATTCTTTTTCGCAAGTCCAATACCTTTATCACTAGGCTACAGCCGCTTCTAAAAATTTATTATTAACAGAATAAACAACTAAATGAGTGACCTTTTAAAATAGAGTGGTTAAATATAGTTGCATCCTGAGTGGACATCCCTGGCCATCGGGCAACAACATTTAGAAACACTAATGAACAATATTACACACAACTTGTACATTGATAGAGAATATTCCTTTCCTGTTTCTAAATTCTTCTCCAATATTTGAGTCTGCAAATAATATGAAAACAGTATTTAATAAGTATGTACAGATAGTATGAAAGCATCAAAAAATTAAGTTAGACCAGCACCTAAATAGAAGTATGAGATAGTTCAATATGAGATGAGGTACTTACTTGGTGATTGTATTAATATATGGGTGCCATCTATGACACTATGTACTCTGGGGAATCTAGCAATATTATAAAACTCTTGTCGAGTGTGATTTTGTAACACAACAAAGTTTGGGTATAATCTTGCTATGGCTCTGGATACGTCTGCATAGACAATACAGTCATATTCGAAATTCGAATTCGAATACTCCGATAAAATCTGCAACAGACACTAGCATAGTGCCCAATGTATAAAATCGTAGCCAAAAGTATCTGATGGAGGGTGGATATACCATGATTTCTGGAAAAATAAGAACTTTGTTAAAACTTGATATTATGGCAATACTAGCACCATTATGAGTCTACACTTGAACCAAACCCAATGAAGAAAATATAATACAATTTCTAGTAATTTTCAAATTAAAGAATAGTTAAATACCTATCTGTTCTTTATATTTTTTTATCAAATTTGGCTGAAGTATAAAGTTGAGATTTAAAACGATAACTTAACTTACCTTTTAGATGTTACACTTAAATATGGTTGTATCAAATTTATTAACTGATTCACAGCACTTTTATTTAGTCTAGATTTATATGCAAATTCGTAGTCATATAATTTATTCATATAATTCACACGCGGCTTATATTCCTTCTGTAACTGTAAAGGTATGTTTTCTTAAGTATCACTATCACTGCTTTGATCATAATCCATAATAATTCCATGTCGCTATCATCACTGATAAAACCTTCCATTTTTTATATTTACATAAAAATTTAATTATTTTCGAAATTCTATCTGGCCGGGTTGGCGCGTAACTGGCCGATATTGACAGATAAGCAACTGACGTTACTAGAGTTAGCTACACCTATCGGAGAGTAACTCGAAACTTATATTGAAATGCAAGTTAGTCCGATTACTATGAGAGTTCGTATCTCTAGTTGCCTATCCGTCCTCCCAATGATAGATAGACAACTTCGATAGGAAATGCTATCTGCCGGTAGGTTATTGAAACGAAAGTAAGAGTAAAAAGATAGATTTGTTTAACTGTAGTAATGAGAACTAAGGATAGATAGGTTATTGAAAACGGCCGTAAGTTAACATATTTTTTTATGAAATGGCAAGCAGCCGGATCAATCCGGATTTCTGCCGATGTCAAGTATTTAAACTTAAAGTCTCAAAGTCAATTCTAAAGTCTTCGAATCTTCGTCATGATGAAATTAATGAAAAAAAATAAAAAATGCGGATGAGATCAATGATGATTTAAAAGATCAATGGATGAGATGAAATGGGGACCGTCCTTCGAAAAAACACAAAACGATCTCCCAAATGTTTACATTATTATTATCAACTAGCTGTTGCCCGCGACTCTGCCCGCATGTATGTCGGTTATCGCTGCAAACAGTAGCCTATGTGTTATTCTTCTGTATAAGGGTCGCCATGCTGCATTGTCTGCATTCGCAGTGAGCATGGTGACCACCACTCTTGGATGCTGCTTATGCTTTCCATCAGTCAGAGTAGAGTCATTTTGGCGGGCCAAACATAAAAAAAAAAAAACCAAACATCCATCCATACTTACAAACTTTCGCGTTTATAATATTAGTAGGATCAACCAGCAGTCATGATCATGACTTCTGAAACTAGTTAAAGCTTCGCCTGTAATGGATGCCTTGCTTAGGTATTAGCTCTGTAGAACATATATCAAAACACTAGCTTTTACAGGCAGCTTCGCTCACGCAGACTTTCATCCCCTGATTTACCCCCTTAGGGGTGGAATTTAAAAAAACATTTCTTAGTGCTCACTTACGTTATATAAAGAACCGATATGCAAAATTTCAGGATTCTAGCTTCAGCGGTTTGGGCTGTGCGTTGATCTCTGGCTATGTCAGTCAGTCAGTCACCTTACTCTTTTATATATAGAAGATAGATTATAGGTACAAGGAAAATAATTAACTGTTAAATTGTATTAGGTAGGTATAGTCATTGATTAATCTATCTCAATGGTATAGTTAACTGACAGCCGGCTGGTAAAACGAAATCAATGCACTTGTGTAGGTAAGGAACCTATTTGCTTATATTCCAATCCTTATCTCCTCTGTTTGATATTGAACCTTATGCCCAATACTTTAACGTTTATATTCTAATAGACCGAAGTGTGTTTATGTAGATGAAGTGACATAAGCCCATACCGGCGCGCGGCGGTGGTAAACACAGTGGCGAGCTATGCTATAGTCGGTGCGGCCGGTCGTGATACGTACTGTTGGCTCCGAGCCGCTCCGAGATCTCCAGCCAGCAGCGGTCCCTCACGTCGATGTCGCGGTGGTTCTCGTTCCGGGTGTCGTACAACACCGGGTACTTCTTCACTTCATCGATCAGCCTCTCGCGGTAGTTCCGCGAGTTCATGTCGATATCGTACAAGACACACGTGCGCCCGAACCGTGAACGCGGCGTTCCGAAGCGACGCCGAAGCTACACTGAGAGAGAGAAAGCGATACGCGACGTTGCCGCTCCGCATCGCTCATCGCTCGGTGTGCGCCCTGGCTAACGTGGCTCAGTACGGTGACACACATTCTGTGCCCTCTGCGGACGGGCGGAGACGGGAGAAGCCTTTTAAATTTGTCATTTTTGAAGTGTTTGAAGTTAGGGTTTCATTTTTTTATTCAATAAAGGACGATTAACATAACATTGTTTGCACCTCTTCATTGTGATAGCGAAGCTTAACAATAACAAATCAGACAGTAGCTGACCACGTCAAGTGACGATGATTTTCTCAAACTATACGAATCGAGTCGTTTACTTTTAAAGTACGTAATTTCATTAAAAACAGTAAAAACATCGCAGAAATCCTATTTAAAAAATTGATATTATTTTTTTAATATTAAGGTTAATCACATTTAATATTATAAAGGTGAAAGTAAGTTTGTTTGCCATTGTTGTTTGTTACGTTTTCACGCGAAAACTACTATACCGATTATCATGAAACTTTGTACACACCCATTCTTGGAGGTATTAGAAGTAACACAGGATACTTTTATTTAATGCGTGCGAAGCCGCGGGCGAAAAGTAGTTTTTAGTATTTCTGTGTCCTTATCTCGATTTTGGCATACAATGTGTGTTGTGTGTGGCTCCTTGTTGCATAGTAGATTCGCAATTTTATGGATCTGCGATACCTTAATGGAATTTTACACAGAAATGTATTTATTTAAATAACCGAATATATTTATTGGCGAGACCTTTTTTTTTAAATGGAATAAGCGGGCAAACGAGCAGATGTATCGCCTGATGGTAGGCGATTATCGCCGCCCATGGACACCTGCAACACCAAAAGCGGCCTTTTGGGGATGGGGGGGGGGGATTGGGATATGAGCCTCCGGTATCCTCACTCACTTGGTGAAACACAGCGCAAGCACTATTTCACACCGGTTTCCTGTGAGGCCGTGGTATCACTCCGGTAGAGCTGGCCCATTCATGCCGAAGCGTGGTTCTCCCACGGTAAACATTGTGTCTCAATTTTTCCAGAGTAAGATTTAGATTCCTAATAAGGGCGTGTAAAGTAAAGGAATAAAATGTCTCACCATTTTTGTAGATGAGGCAAAGGAAGATAGTCACCACGAGGAATAAATAATTCCTAGCTACAATATAATGTATTTGCAATCTCACACAATTCACACACGGCCGTCTGGTGCCAAACTGTAGGTAGTAGAGCCACGCTCATTTCAGCACAAACGGGGCAATACTACCTGGAAGCACCACCTTTCAAATTAAAAAAAAACCTGATCCGTCACGGGACGCCTGGCAGATGTGTAACATCGAAATTGTTTTGTATAAAATAAAATGACTGTTTATTACATTAATATTCATTTTCATTAAATACAAAATTCAAATACAATTAGCAAAACAAATAAAAATAAAATAAAAATTTGAAATCTCAGCGAAGCGTCGCCACTCGCCACGCTAAAAAATTAGGTTTACCCCTCGCCTATAGATGTTACACATCAAAAAGAATCATCAAAATCGGTTCGCCTAGTCTGTAATAGGATGATGATGACGACGATCATCATCAGCCTATTGCAGTCCATGCGCCAATCTGATCGAAAAAATCATTTATATCTGTTAAACATTTTACTTATTTATTTCGATGGTCATCGATTTATACACTTAATTAAATTGTATCGTTTGTAATATAAGTATTAATGCTTCAGTAATAATGATCACGTAGTACGAGTACGAGTACGAGTTACGAGTATAAGGTCGCGGGTGGTGCGGGCGGAGCGGCTATCTACTGCGAGCACCGCTCTCCGCTCTCCGCACACCGCTCTCCGCGCGAGCAGTACGGCCACGGCTGCGACGGTGAGCGGGCCTCGCGTCATCCACTCACTGCTCCCCTCGCGCCGCGCCTTCACCACCCCTCACTCGTCATACTACACGCTCAACGTTCAAGGTTGCGTGACCACATACCTATCTGTATTTAATAATATAACATTAAACTATCATGGAGACGCAACATCGGAATCAGAAGACCGTAAGGAAAAGACGAAACTTACATTGCGCTGTCAAGACGTGCGACATTACTGCTGTGTCACACCCGCAATACCAATTCTACAGTCTTCCTAAGGATCCGGCAAGGTAAAAGCTTATTGTGTGTCATTATATTTGTTACCACTTAAAACGCATTATTGTTTTTGGTTTCGATACAATATTACATAGGTACATACAAATAGTGAGTCAACTAGGGGACTTAACGGAGCAACGGGGTGCGGTATGAAGGAGAGGGGAGTCCCCCTCATGCCCCGATGTTTGCGGGTAGTACCGGCGCCCGTTTATAGTGTTGCACGAGTTTAGTGTAACAGAAGATTATCTAAAATACATACAAATAAATAAAATTGAAGTTTCTGTTTGTATTTCAGTTTTTCACTCAATGTATATGGTACTTATATCAAAAATTAAAAATTTCAAATTTTTGTCTGTCTGCTTGTTCCGAATAATTTCAGGAACAGCTGAACCTTTTTAGACCAGACTTTACAGATAGCTGGTATGTATGTGAAGTAACTTAGGCTACTCTTTTCAGACTAGCTTCGCCACGTGGCGTTACTAGCGGTTTTTATTGTAAAACTTTAACAACATGTTTGTTATTTGATCAACTCATAATAGTACTTTTATCTCTTTACAACAACAAATATGGAGCGTGTAATAAAACTAACGATGTAAGTATTTAGTGGTTTAGAATACTTTCACATATAAGTAGAAATACTGATATTACTAGATTAATTAAATAAATTGATGTAGCCGTGGGAGAGGCTCACTTCGACATGAATGGGCCGGCTCGACCGGAGTGATGCCGCGGCCTCACAGAAAACCGGTGTGAAACAGCGCTTGCGCTGTGTTTCACCGAGTGAGTGAGGATACCGGAGGCCCATTCATTTAGTTCCGACAGCTTGGTCCGCAGCTGGTCGACGCTGCCTCTGCCCTAGGTCGACTTTTGCCCAATTTGGGTGGAGCCAGCGTCGCAACGCGACTCCTCTACACGAGGGTGGTCCGGTCGATGGCGCTGTATGGCGCACCAGCGTGGGTAACGGCTCTGACCGCCCAGAACAAGGCGCGCCTCTGGCGGCCTCAGAGGGTACTGGCGGTCAGAGCGATAAGTGGTTACCGCACGGTGTCGACCGAGGCGGCGTGCGCGTTGGCCGGGACACCCCCGTGGGATTTGGAGGCGGAAGTGCTCGCGCAAGTTTATCGACGGGTGGCTGAATATCGGGCGGAGAGAGGCATTCGCCGTCCGCCCGAAGAGGTACGCGAGTGGCGTGAAGCCGCCCGTCGAGCCACGATGGCTCGCTGGTCTTTCCGACTGGAGACTCCACGCGCTGGCTTCGCCGCCGTGGAGGCTATCCAGCCGGTCATCCTCGAGTGGGCAGGGCGGCAGCACGGAACCCTTTCCTTCCGACTGACGCAGGTCCTTTCCGGGCACGGTTGCTTCGGGAAGTATCTGCACTCGGTCGCTAGGAGGGAATTGAGTCCCGCCTGCCACCACTGCGACTGCAGTGAGGACTCGGCCCAGCACACGCTGGCGATTTGCCCTGCTTGGGCGTCGCAGCGCCGGGCCCTCACTGCAGTCATCGGAGGAGATCGCTCGCTACCGGCCGTCATACGCTCCATGGCTGGTAGCGACAGCAGTTTTACCGCGGTCGCAACCTTCTACGAAGAAGTCATCTCGCAGAAGGAGGTGGCGGAGAAGGCCCGGGAGGACGACCTCCACTCGGACACAATCCGTCGCCGGCGAACCGGGCAGCGGAGGCGCGGTCACCTGCGCCTCATGCCGCCCTGAGTGTGGCCGCGGATGGTCGGGACGGGCTTTCCCTTCCATCCGCTCTAGTGGCCACCCGCGAGGAGGTGACGTTACGCGTGTGCCGTACGTCGCCTAAAATGAGAGGTTTTGGAGAGGGTGCCCGCTTCTGTGCGGGCAAGCGCTGGGAAGGGTCCGAAAGGAACCCTCCCTCCTCAAGCGCAGAGTGGCACACCGTGTGGTTTTAGTCGGTTCGAGTCCGACACATAGCCCCGCCGCAAGCGCCGGCGCGGGTGACGGTCCGAGGGGATTTCCACACGTTAAAAAAAAAAAAGGCCCATTCATTTAGTTAATACTTTGAATTTACAACATTATGTGTTTTCCAGTTATTTAAGTTCAATTAATTACAAACCGAATTATAAAATTATGTATGTAGAAACTAGCCACTAGCCCCGGTTTCACGTGTGTGCATTGATTGTTTGTTAACTCTCCACTCTAACTTATATTGTTCCTCACATTTTATTTTGGAGTGCATGAAAGTACTACATCTATAACTCTCTTAAGATTTTAAAATAAATTCTCATGTCAATAATTCCCTATCCTCCGCGTCGCGACCCAGTCCCTGGCCTGGTCTACTATAAGATGACTCACAAGCCAGAGGCAGTGACTAGCCAATAATTTTATCGGCTCAACATTCCCTTCTGAACTCCATCAATAAACATGCTGGAGAAGAGATCTTATATAATTTTTGTGTCGTCTGGTTTAGACAATGTGTGTGTGGATGACAGGTGTGTCATGTCCCTCCAACACAAAGTGAGGATCCTCTGACCAGGCGAGGTGATCACGCCTGGCGGGCGACTGCACGGCGGTTGATGTTGAGAAGTTGTATTTATGCTAATTGATGCGAGAACTTCTATTGCGTGATTCAGGATTGGTAGTTTCTTCGTTTCCTTCGTTACTCCGTAGGTCGACGTATCTTCGGTAAATGTAGCTGTAGTGTGTTTCTGTTTTGCGTGGTATGTGGAAGTCGCCACAGAGCGTAGTCTAAAATAATGCATTAAGTGCCTTTTATTTATTACTAGCTGCACCCTGCGATGTTACCCGCAGTTGTGGTTGTACCTTTTAAGCTTAGTATTACTCTTTATATCATCAGCCGTCTGTAAATGAAAGACTCGTCAAAATCGGCCTAGCCGTTCCACATTAACTTAAAAGATTATTCGGAATAAATAGACAGACAGATGTAAGTACCATATATACTTTCATAATGCATTTAGACAACAGGTGTAAATTGAAATTATAAACAGATACTTCAATTGATTTATTTATTTGTATAGATAGAACCTTGGCCTCATAATATAAGCTGTGTTTAGTTCAGCCCTACGTAGCATGTGTTATATACCACGCGATACAGTCCTCCTTCGATCTCTGGAAGTGATTGCGTAAAAAAGAACAATTTGTTTTGAGCAACGAGATAGAACGGTTCAGCACGTCACAAGGTTGAGTAATATTTGAAGGATGTTCTTAGGGCGACACTGATAGATAGACGGCCTACCAAAGCATAGCCGAGCTGACTGAACCACTGACTTATTTTATAATCTTTGATATTAATCCTAACGGTATTGATTCATAGAAGAACTTTTTGTTGCAGGAAAGCATTATGGCTCAAGAGGATGAAGCAGAATTTGCTCGATTTTACTCCTAAACTCTTTGTATGTTCTAGACATTTTGAGGACAATTATATCAACTTGAACACCACGCGTAAACGGCTTAACAAACATGCCGTGCCGACTCGCAACCTACCTAACTTCTTTCCAGACTACGAAGGATTGATTGATATAGACGAAGCGTCTCTCTCTTCCCCAGAAGACGATTTGATTTTACTTGAAGAGCAGATTGAAGATAATCCTTCATCTAGTAATACAGACATTAATGAAACTGTACAGAAGCGAGATCTAAGCGAAGTATTCGAACATACCGTACCAACTAAGATAGTTAAATTAAAAGAAGAAAACAATTGTCTCACCGTTTTTGTAGACGAGGAAAAGGAAGATGGACATCACGAGGAAGAAATAATTGCTAATCAAGCTATATACGGCATAACATTAGCCGATATTCCAGAATTAAAAAAAAAGAAGAAAAACAAGTATAGTAAAGAATTTAAGATGTTGGCTCTGGATTTATATTTTAAATGTCCAAATGCTTACCGAGCTCTTCAGAACACCTTTAGTTTACCACGGATTTCAACCCTATATAGATTATGCATTCCAAAGACGAGCGTGTTGGATGAAGATATCATAAGAGCTCTAAGCATAAAAGTTAACGGTATGACGCTAGTGCAGAAACAAGCTGTTGTTTGCATTGGAACTATGAGGTTATCGCCAACTATTGAATATGATGCAGTTAATGATAAGATCTTCGGTTTCCAGGAATTAAATGGAGTTCAGACGTTAGAACCGGCTGGGCATGCTTTACTAGTTGTAGTCAGAGGACTCTTTCACAATTGGAAACAGGCGTTAGCCTTTTCATTTTTAAATAATTGCCGAACCTATAAAGACGTCAACTTTTTCGTCGACGAAATCATTAGGGAACTGCTTCAAATTGGCCTCGAGGTACGTATACTTCTGTCGGGTCTTGAGTCAGATTCGCTAATTGCCGCCAAAGAAAGAGGAATAACTGTCAAAGATCCATTTTTTTTTATGAACACGAAAAAAATATACTTCATGTACGATACTATTCATTTGATGAGAAACATTCGAGATAACTTTATGACTACTAGCTTAATATTTAGAAATAATAAGATAGCCAAATGGAGCTACGTAGTCAGTTGCTACGAACACGACAGTAAAAAAAATCTATTGAGACTCGCACCTCACTTATCAAAGGATCACATAAAACCCAAAGAAGATGCAAGGGAGAATTTAAAATGTACCTCTGAACTTTTTAGCAGGAGAACGGCAGCTGCTATCTCCACATGCATCGACCTAAATATAATTGAACCAGAAGCGAAAGAGACGGTGCAGTTTATCCTTACAATGAGTAAACTGAAAGACACGCTCAACTTTAGTGACAAGTATCCCCTTGACGATAGAAATGCCGTATTTACAGGTGAAGCAAGTCAGGTTGACTTTCTAGTGAGCATTTTATCACTATTAGAAGACATACACATGATTGTTGCAGACAGCGACAAGACTAAAGATATATCAATATTCAAGAAAGGGTTTAGAATGACGATTAACTCTCTTCTCTTGTTATATGAAGTGTTAAAGGCAGAAGATTGTTGGCTACCAATTGTGGGGTTAAGTCTTGATTGCCTCACTGATTTTTTCAATAAAGTTCACCAGAGACATGGTCCCCGACCGACTGCACGGCAATTAGTAATGTGTATAACCAAGTTACCTATATTTAACGTTTTTCAGTGCTTTTACAAAAGAAAAGTTGAAGATGAAATGGGAGTCTTTATGTCAGGAGTTAAGAGAATGCATATTATTAAAATGTATGACAAAAATCTCAATGAACCATACGTAGACATATGTGGTCAGGCAAGTTCAGAGTTTGACACAGTGGCGTTACCAGATGAGAACAAAGTGCAGCACTTGGCTTTATATTTGCTGTTTAAAGGATACCAGAAGCATCCAAACTGCGAAGCTATGAAAAATTATGTTTGTAGAAAAGATATTACAGAACACACTGAAAGTGGCTTGCAGCTCGGTCATGAAGCTTGTGAGGATAAAAATAATTTAGTGCCACTACAGTTCCTTAATTTCCTTGTGATCTTAGAACTTAAATTTAAAGAATATTTTGAAGAACATGCTATGCCTTGGACCATGGCAGGACTACTAAGCATTGCATCAAGTGTTACGTTTGAAATGCCTTGTGTGTGTTTCCCCATAGAGTTTATAAAACAGTTGTTTTTCAGGTTCAGATTATATCACGTTCTGAATTACAACAATGCGTTATTCAGTCAGGAGAACAATCACCACGTGTTTGTTATTAATGATTTGTAAACTGTTTGATAAAAAAAATAATTTTAAATGTTTTTTTTTCCTTTTCTTCATTTCAGTTTTCAGCTGAAGGACATACAGTCTTTTATTTTTATTGTGAAGAGTATAAACAAACAATTATTTATTCAAATAAAATGATAAAATGCCACTGATTAAATAATAATCCAGTACCTTCAGAAATGTCTGCACAGAGTTGTTCAATTTGAGATGAATACCATCCACCGATACTCAACCTAGGTTTGTCACATATTATTTAGTCCCATTACTTTGGGGATGATGAACCGTCTCTGCCTCTGATTAACCGATGCAACTGCCTTGTTGGTCTAGCAGTTAGAGAATGCGACTGCCGATTAAGAGTTCTCGCGTTCGATTTCCGGGTCGGGCAAAAAGTGTTTGAGTATTTCTTACAAGAAATTCTTAATAACAGTCCGGAGTATGGAAGTTTGGCGTTATTTGACCCGGTGTTTGACCCTTTGGTCCCGGTTGTCATCAACATCTATGGCAATCGTTATTGGGAAGTCAGTGCGCTCACACATACTGACAGCTAGTTCAACCATCGAATTCAGTCCATTCTCGTGTGGCCGGATCCGATGCCAGTCGCTCCGTGGAAATACTGATATTCAAGTAAAATCGGTTGAACTAGTAGCCGACCCCGATAATTGGGAATAAAAAAGATTAGGAAGATTATGAATTTGGGGATGATGATATACAGTGTATTCCATCAACAGCTATTTTACTTCCTTAGGCGGCTTTAACGACACACGCGAGGTGAATAGGTGTGATGACACTCTGTACTCTTAATCAGTCACCACACGAAATGCAGTACATATGCAGACTTGCTTTTTTTATAATATAAAAATCTTGCAGTTTTAAGTAATAACGCATGATTGGTTAGCTGATCGCTGTACAGCAATGACTCCAAACTTCTTGTTTTGTTTTCTTTGGTCGAGTCCGTTCTCATTCAAGTCTCTTAGTAAAAAAAATATATTGTAAACCCTATTTTTTTTTAAGGAGCAACAATGGAGTTTCTTGCCAGATTCTTCTCCATGAAGGGTAGGCTGCACTTGGAACTGGCGACTAGAATAACTCGATTTTTAAATATTGACTATTCTTAAGTGCCTGTAAAATAAGTGCCTATTTGAATAAAATCTTTTTGACTTATGGCTAATGTTCTTTACAATGTACATGTAATACAAAGGCAGCTAGAAGCGGGTTTAATATACATTGTCAAAATCCATAGGCATAAGCTAACTATTCGGAAATAAGTTTGACGGGGAAAATGATGTATTGAGACATAAGGCAGTATGTAGTACTTAATCCTACACCTACCATTTCAGAGATTCTTTCATAATTTTATATGAGTTTCTACCTTTGGAAGAGCCATAGGTTCGAACAGAGTGATGCAAAGACCTCACAGAATACCACAATAATCATTCTTTAGTTCTGGTGTTATATTCTATAGCAGAAGTATCAACATTTTTTATTACGCTTTTGTTAAGGAAGATTTATATTAAACGTACTGTGCATTAGGCCCAGATAAATCGGGTAATTTTTAGTGTACCACATTTCTGGATTTGAAAGGTTTTTCTACACAAAAAACGTGATCGCTTGAACCACTGCGCAATCCGTACAGTCCTGCACATTTATTTCTCACATATTTAGTTCTACCTGAAGTAAATGTCCTTTAAAAAAAAGAAAAAACTTCGTTTAAAAAAACCGACTTCAAAAACTAAAAAGTATAAAATAACTTCATTTGTAGGTCCTACCTATTCATAGGTTTGAAGTCAGTGCCAAGCCAAATGTAATAGTGGGTACCACACTCGCTATATTTCGAGACGAACGTCAGCGACGTCACCGACGCTTCGGTTGTTTTGTTCAACGCGAAGAGCAGCTATCCCGCACAAGGTCACGCGCGGCGAGTGCGGTACATTTTGGCTTGGCACCGACTTCAAACCTATGAATAGGTAGTACATACAAATTAAGTTACTTTATACTTTTTAGTTTTTGAAGTCGGTTTTTTTAAACGAAGTTTTTTTTTAATTTTTCGCTTTTTAGTCTTTCTCAAGTCTCTCATCATCATTTCATTTAAAATTAAATGATGTCTACAGAATATGAAGGCATGCAGACAATTGCTCTTAACTTCATTGCAGGCGCTCACGTAAATTTGACGGTTTCTTTCCATTTCCTTGGGATCCCATGATCAGATCGTGATATGGTGGCCATGGGACCACATGGGGAGCATACCCTTTCGAATACAAAAAGAATTTTCAAAATCGGTCCACAATTGACGGAGTAATCAATGTACATACAATAGACTATAGAATAAAAACTATAGGCATCAATCGTAGGGCGCTGTCGACACGGCCGCAGCAATAATGAGTCCAATCGTGTGATTGATAGATCAATCAGGCGGTCGAGCGGTCCTTTGTTTCTGATCACTGCAGTTGATTTATTCGGACACAGGGCGGGTGTGGGTGAGATATGATCTTGGCAATGGCGGGTAACGAATGACCGACAATTAATGCTCATTGATGGATGGTGACATACGTTGTGGTCGAACTTCGTCGCAGGATAGCACGAAGTGTCGTCGTCCAAATGCTATTTTCCTTGATTTATCTTTCATTGAACGTTTTTTTCACGTCATATATATATATTGTTTCAGATTGGATAATTGGTCGTACTTATGCAACAAGGAACCAATCCACACACATGTCAAAATCGAGATAAGGAACTTTTCAATAAAGAGATAAGGATAATTATCTCGATTTTCGTATGTGCGGATTGTTTTCTTGTTACATAAATAGGTCTCAGATATACCCATATATGTATATACGGAATTACTATTTGACTGACTTTAAAATTATCGTTTTTCAACATAAGTACTTTTGCATATACATATTATATTTATTCCATTTTACAACAGACTGTTATTTCAGCAAGCCAGCATTGCCAGCCAGCAGTGAGCAATTACTTCCTGGAAGTATAAACCTAACCTAACCTAACCATTTTTTTTTAAAGACAACTCCCGCACTAGGAATAAATCCTGTGTCGCGGGAGCTTAACAAACATACATGAAACGGACACAAAGAACACCCAGACTCAGAACAACAATTTGTGGATCACACAAAGTGTTGTCCTGCGTGGGATTTGAACCTACGACACTTGGCGAAGTAGGAAACGGCGTGGTGACCGTTAAACCACTAGGCCAAACGTGCAGTTACTTTACCTATACAGACTGTACCTACACATTGTTCATCTGAAGTGTAACTGTTACTCCCACGACAAGACGTTATTGCATCTTTAAATAATACTAGCTGTGCCCGTTACTTCGTACACGTGAAACTTGGATTTTCAAGTTAATTTAAATTTTTCACCGTTTCAACCTTCCCTGGACTACGACAAACTTATCAAAATCAGCTAAATCGGCCCAAACGTTTTTGAGTTTTAGCGAGACAAAGAACAACAATTGATTTTGATTTGATTACAAATATAAGATTATAGCTATAAATAACTTCTGTAGGTGACTTTTACTAAGATGAAAGGAACTCATTGGCGCATTCCATACACCACCGCCAAATACAGTCTCGGTAATTAGCCCACACTTCTGCTGCCAAAGACGTTCTAAGAACTCTTAGCGACTTCCCGAGACTTTGCTCCTAAATACAAATAGGTTTGGACTTTTTTACACTTAACTTTACCAAGGCAAATGAGGATCATTTGTGCAATGAAGCCCGCATTTGTTTACACAATCCGTTTACACATTCTAAACATTAGGATATCTTGAAATCTGGTATGAACACTGTCTGCAGTATTCAGATAAATGCCTGGTAAAAAATATAGTTACATAAGCAGTTAGGTACTAACGTAACTTGAGATCCCATCAGTACAATCTCCTTCTTAAAAGGCCGGCAACGCACTAGTGACGCCTGTGGTATTGCAGGTGTCCACGAGCGGCGTTAATCGCTTACCATCAGGCGATACGTCTGCTCGTTTGCCCCCTATTTCATAAAAAAAAAGCGGCCAAGTGCGAGTCGGACTCGCCCATGAAGGGTTCCGCGGCAGCAAGTCACATAATATATTTTTTATTTTATTTTTATATTTGTGTTGATTGAATGAAAGGTAAATTGCAGTTTACGATTTATGACGTATTAAAAAAAAAAATACTTACTAGATTTCGTTCAAACCAATTTTCGTTGGCAGTTTGCATGGTAATGTACATCATATATTTTTTTTAGATTTATCATTCTCTTATTTTAGAAGTTAAAGGGACACACTCATTTTACCACTTTGGAAGTGTCTCTCGCGCAACCTATTCAGTTTAGAAAAAAATGATATTAGAAACCTCAATATCATTTTCGAAGACCTATCCATAGATACCCCACACGTATTGGTTTGATGAAAAAATTTTTTTTGAGTTTCAGTTCTAAGTATGGGGACCCCCAAAATTTATTGTTTTTTTTTTTATTTTTGTGTAAAAATCTTAAAGCGGTTCACAGAATACATCTACTTACCAAGTTTCAACATTATAGGTCTAATAGTTTCGGAAAAAAGTGGCTGTGACATACGGACGGACAGACAGACGGACAGACAGACAGACAGACATGACGAATCTATAAGGGTTCCGTTTTTTGCCTTTGGCACGGAACCCTAAAAAGGAACTAGGATGTTATTTGCGAGGTGTCAATATAACTAGGGTCATCAATTACGTCTAGGTGCGTACGTCACTGTGTGTTGACTCACAAATCTTTTTTGGTATAAATGTTTAGGAGTGGCTGATTCCATGACATTGTCGGAGGACACACCAAACGGTCAGTGGTCACCTTGCAAGATCGTAGGGCTGCCATCTTTGCTGTTGCTGGGCTGGGAGAGTGTTCTATTGCATGTTACACCAGTCAGCGAACTGGTCATAAGCTAAGTATGTTCCAGTAGTTTACAGTACTATATCCATAGATAATATACGTATAATAGAAACAAATAAAAAGTAGTGGTACATACAATGAGTGGCCAAATCGCAATCTGCGATCTCTTACAGGCAACTTTTATATGGGTTATAGGTACTATGTAGTAGTAGTATACATACTATACATAGTCGTATTTAGGTATATGAGTTTCTAATTTATCTATAATGTTCAGAAGTGGAAAAATATGAGATTTTAGACTACAGGGTTAAATTAGTTATATCTAACATACATGGATAATACCAAACATATTTCTTTGATGTAATCTTCTGGTTTTGAATATCTATTGTATCACTTCTAGAGAGTGTAAAGCATATACCATAATATATGATTATGACGTAACAGGAATCGAAGATGAAAACATAAATAATGTAAAATGTTAATTGGAAATTATCTACAATTATACGTCATACAAACACATAAATAACGTAACTACCAATAACTTAGTTAACATGTAATGAACTAAATATAAGTTTTCCCCAAAACGCAGATAATAATCAAGGAAATGTATTTAAAGCAGTAAATGTCACGATAGTTTTAATGTAATAAAAATATAATTAAATACAGCGAACATAAAATAAGTTATGTTTTTGATAACGTCGTGAGTTCGGCATTAGTCAATGATGATAGAATATTCTTTGCATTTTAAGAAAATTGTCTGGATTTTAAAAGAGACCATGATCCCTGATTTTGTTTCGTAATTTCTTCTCAATACTAGTCCAGTTACTCCAGTTAGGAGAGGCCGAACTCATCTGCTCACAAAAGTTTTACTTGCAAACGTGTTAATGTAACCTAATTGCATAATAAAGGATTTCATTTCAGCTTGTACTATGGGTGTATTAGACAATTATTTTTTTAGTATTTTTTTTTCAATGTATGGCGGGCCATACATAAAAAAAAAAAAATTGACAAGTAAATAAATAAATAAATATTTCGGACATTCCACCGGGAGATCAAATCCAAGATCTCAAGTACAGCAGTCGCTTACGCTACCACTGCGTTACAGGGGCAGAGGCGATAATAATAAAGAATTAAAAACCCAAAAGATAACGTAACAGGTGAATCTACTCTCTTCTGGTGAACAAATCTGATTAATATAAGAAACATAATGTGCTAACTTTCCTATTTCTATTTTATTTTTTTCTATCAGGTCTAAGAATGTTTTTATCACTCCAAGTATGGTTACTTGACCCTTACACTGACACTGAAACAAATTAAAAACCCAAACTTCCATTAAAAACATGACTTAGTAAATATTTTTATATGTATGAGGTACAAGAAGATTAAAAACATTGTTGTCTGTTGTTAAAGGACATGTTCGCAGCCCTACCGCCTAACGCGCCCGACCGCGTCGCTGTTTGCTGTTCTAAATTTGGCAGTGGTTATCTGCTGCGTGTGTAATAAACTCTGCATTGAATCTGCACGCTATTAAACAGTAACTGCTTGTGCAAAAATAACAATAAAATATAAGAGTTTTTTAGATGTTTATATGGCAAAAAGAAATATAGTCGTCACTGTGTAGAATATGTGATTTCTATCGAAATAGGGGGTTGACTGCTGCTGGTAGGAAATCTTATAATAGAGTAATATTGTTTATATCGGTCATAGAATCCACTGAGGCAATGGATAGTGTCGACAACTACCGATAAACGCATAATATGTATTAGCAAAGCACCACGCTGCGACCACAGCTCCTGCTTCACAACTCACCACCGCCGCCGCTTTTTTTTATGGAATAGAGGGCAAACGAGCAAACTTATTGCCTGATAGTAAGCAATTACGGCCGCCCATGGACAACCGCAACACTGGAAGCGTCACAAGTGCGTTGCCGGCCTTTGGGGGATGGGGAGGGGGATGTTGGGAGGGGTTGAGGTATGGGCCTACGGTATCCTCACTCACTCGATGAAACACAGCGCAAGCGCTGTTTCACACCGGTTTTCTGTGAGGCCGTGGTGTCACTCAGGTCGACCTGGCCCATTCATGCCGAAGCGTGGCTCACGCACGGCCAATGGCTTTACACCCAGACTCGTTAATTATACTATTAACCACGTAAATGTGCCAGATACTCGAATCGCAACACTCGAAGTCGTAAGATTTACGTAAGATAAGACTAAGATAAGACCGCCAAACAACTCGGCATTGAAATGAAAGGAATGATGGTTTCCAAAAAATACGAGTGTAATTTGTTTAAATAACTCCAGACATCGGGAAAATAGATAACGTAAAACTACATAATAGATAAATACAAAACAATACACAATGTCTGTATTAGAAATACATTTATTTCGGAATAGGCGTGCAAACGAGCAGACGTATCGCCTGATGGTAAGCGATTACCGGCGCCCATGGACACCTGCAACACCAGAGACGTCACAAGTGTGTTGCCGCCCTTTGGGGGATGGGGGGAAGGGGGAGGGGTTGGGGTATGGGCCTCCAGTAAATTTCACCCTTTTTATGTTTAAATGTTTATTTTCTTGGAAACTAGGCTACTTTATACTTAACGACATTTTTTTGATCCTCATCAACAGTCCCCCACAGTCCACTGCTGGACATAGTCCTCCATAGGCCTTGATTTTTCAGTAGTAAAATTATTTTTTAACGTTTCCTGGATTTTGCGTTGTTCTTGGATACTAAATGTGCCTACGCTTTATATAATATAGTGGTCATTACTCAAACAACCAGTGAACAGATTTTCTCAAAACAGTCTCTCGTCAGACGATAAAGTAAAACCAAAAGCCGCCATTAAACAGCCCGTAATCACATGTGCGCCGCATTTCGCGACCACTCAACCCGTGACCTGAAAAAACACTCCAGCGCATCCCGGTCTGTTGCCGTCTCTTTTGCACCCGTGATAACAAATATGTTTAATATCTGCTGTCTCATTTGCAAATTAAGTGCTAGGCTAAAATGGTGTACGGGCGATTAATATTGCAGCTCGCCTCATCAAATAATATTCGTTTCTTGATGAAGTAGGTACTTAATTGTGTGGAAAACTATTTTTTCCTTGCCCTATCTATTTATACAGGATATAATGAGGAAGTGTGGTGTTAAAAACGTTTTAAAAAATGTTTTCATCTAAAAGCCGGCTATGAATGGGCCGGCTCGACCGGAGTGATACCACGGCCTCACAGAAAACCGGTGTGAAACAGCGCTTGCGCCGTGTTTCACCGAGTGAGTGAGGATACCGGAGGCCCACACCTCAACCCCTTCTCCCATCCCCCTTCCCATCCTCCAAAGGCCGGCAACGCACTCGTAACGCCTCTGCTGTTGCGGATGTAAATGGGCGGCGGTAATCACTTACCATCAGGTGATACGCTTGCTAGTTTGCCCCCTATTCCAATAAAAAAAAACTTTCAGTAATGTTTTAAACTGGTAAAAGTAATTGTAAACAAAATAAATAAATTGAATTAAAAAAAAAATTAAAAGAAGCTTTTACTGGAATGCCTCGAGACGAATCAAACGAGTCCAAGCTCGATGATGTTGCGACGTTTCTTTACAGAGTTCCTATGGCCACCTTCCAGCTCCAGCATCAGGTCAGCTCTATGTCATTATAATATTGTATTGTCACGCTGTATATATATGCTTGCAAAATCTCAGCAAAATCGGTTGAAGATATCTGCTTCAAAATTGAGTTGCAAGATTCCACCCGAACATACAAGCATACATACATTGCAAGTTAATAAAAAGCTTGTAAAAATAAAACCTTTAAAATATGCTTCTATGTTGTAAAAATATGTTGGTAAAAAAAAGAATTTGAAAAGAAGAAAAATATGGGTAAATTGTTTTTATTTACAATCATATAAATTAATTACACATTGTGTTACCACCTACAGTTTACCTGAAAAAAAAAATGGTTTCCAGCTCTACTGACAAGATTGTAACAGTGTGACGTAGGATGAACAAGTTAAAGTGAAAAAAATGGATTAGGCAGGATACAAAAAACTACTGCACATCATTGAGAAATAATATTATTAGTTCAGTGCTGCACATTGATGAAAGACATCGAGTAAGAGAATGCTTATCGATTTGGTGTTATTACCTCTATCCTTATAAACTTATTGAAGTAGGATTACAATTAAAAGGGATTCAAAAGACGGTCTCTTGGTTAATCCTTCCTTATATTCCTGTTTATTGCCTGGATTTTCGAGGTACTTTCGATTTCGGTCTTATTTTAGTGTTATTTCTCATTTTTGCCCTTATAATTTTTTTTATTTGTTAAGACCCACTGATCACCCCGATTCAAGATAGGATAGGGAACGTAATTTAATAAATTTGTGATTCAGTGTAGCGCGGGTGACGCGCATTAGTTTTCGTCTCATGCCACATTTCGACCGTGTTTAGGTCAGATTTCGGTCAACAAACAGTTCCGAAAAAAGGTAAGAAGGGTCCAGTTAAGAGCTCGCTGGGGTTGTGCCTAGCGAAAAGGGTGCACACAGCTGAAGGGTCACCTTGAGGAAGGTGTCTAAGGGACTAAGACATGTAGGTACACAAAGGCAGAAAAAGATAATACAGTCTTGGAGGAAATCATCCAAAAACGTAGTTGTGTGACCGTTGTTACATGTAGCTTTGAAAAGATTCACGGTTATCTAATGGTGTTCTTGTAAAACCTGATACATAATACGTATTTTTTCTATACTGTTATGTATAAAGTTAACAGCTCTAACAATATCAGGTGTTAGTTCGGCCGAGCTGTCCCAAACGAATCCTCACTTCCCCAATCTATTAGTAATTTCTATTTCTTTGTATTGCCTACTCTTCCTACATTTCCCTTGCAATATACCTACTTCTAATTTTTGAAATTGGAGTCAATTAGCCTAGGACCTATAACGTAAGAGTGATCAAGGTACAGTTTCTCCAGTTCTGCCTCAAAATAAACAAACTGATAAAGGGAGTGTTTATGTCTGATTTATATAAGGTAGTAAGTACGTTGCCGGTAACATTAGGCTGTATAAAGCTAAGTACGAGATTGATGGTATAAAAACCTATAAGAGTTACTTTTCTTTGTATGTGTACAAAAAGTTGAAATAAATTCTCTTGACAATAGACGTAGTCGGAAACGTGATATATCGACAGCGTGTCAGCGAAAAAACGCCGTTTTTATAAGTGTACAAAAAATGTTCAGGACCTTCTACTGCTAACACCAGTCAAATACAAACTCAATTGCGACGTACTAAGGCTCAGGTTTCTTTCATCTCCAAGAATTGATCCAAGTTTTATTAAACTAAAATTAAGCTCTGCTCCGTTGAGTTAGGATTACGATTGACTTGCGTCGCAGATAAGGTCACGTTTTATAATAATATTACCTGAGGAATATTACTTAAATAGTTTTAGCGTAAACCTGCAAGTGCCAACCTGCCCTTAACTCCCTTTGGCAAAATATAAAAGAAATTGGACAAATGTTAGCAGGTGTTTTTTTTTACAGTTTAATGATATAGGTACGAGGTTTTATAATGCTCGGTAGGTTTAGGGCACGCTCGAAACCGTTGATTTGGTATTGTGTGGCACACAGCGGAGCGAAGTGAATAGAGGGATAAGCATCTATGTGATGTGCGGGGTGCCCACAAACCCAATTTAATGCAGGTCCCGTGTTGAAAGGGAAGCGGAGCGATCAGCTGATCAGCTTTTTTGTCCTGTTATAAGCAAGCACCTCAGTAGGTAGGTACTTCGATGATAGTGCGTGCAATTTAATTGTTAGTGTATGTGGTTAAAGGATTTGTAAGAACATAATATTACGACAGTTGGGTTTATTGATGGACTAATTTACTTCAGCCAATGATATATTATTGACTTCAGCTTTATTTAACAACAATTGGAGAGTCATTTTTTTGTAGATTAGTATTATAGGAGTAATTTACCTTCAATTTCAGTTAAATGTATATACTATACATATATTATGTATACATACATATATGGATACCAACTTGTGGATTAATATAAATTTGTTTATAAAAATAGTATCAGTTAGATGGAGAAGAGTTTTACATCAGTAGTTTGCGTATAAATAAATATAAAACTTAACGAATATAATTACGAAATGTAACACTATTTTTAGGGTTCCGTACCAAAGGGTAAAACGGGACCGGTTTTTTAAAATTGAATATAAGTTATAGGACCTTAATAATCAAAATATAATATTTATTTTTATTACAACTTGGCATATAGGTATACTATGCGTATACTACATTTAATTGGGTAACGTCAAATACAGACTATAAACAAACACATTTTCACATCTCCCTTTTCGATATTTACTCAGTACTAAATGTATCTACAAATATCTACTTTTTAATTAATCTTCTGCTGTTAACAATCAATCTCTACATGCAACAAAATATAGTTTACTGAAACAAATATAAAAGGTAGGAAACCAGGAACTACAGGAAACTAGTTCAAGTCAGTCCCACGGTGCCTTCTGATTCTGAGCTCGCCCTCATCTGGATCTAGGCTGAGTAATGTACCTACCTACCTGCCTGCCACAGAGAGTTATTACACAGACTGCTGATGTCTAACCGTTGCCCAGGTTTGTGGGTCGTGTGCGAAGCGCGAGATATACCTACGTTGATCAATGCTTCTAAACCTTCATTGACCTTTCCGTGTAAGACTTGCTAAGTATCTCAGTAAACAATCACACGTGTTTAGTAACTAAATATATTTTGACATACTCGTTTATTGTATCTAGGCAGATCATGTAAATACTACAGCATACCATATTATTTTGACTATGGTGCATATGCTACTGATAAACATTTATAAATACACTAGTTGTTGCAAGCGGCTCCGCCCGCGCATATGTCAGTTATCGCGGCAAATAGTAGCCTTGTGTTATTCTGATGAATAAGCTATATTACTATGAAGTTTCATCCAAATTCCTTCAGTAGTTTTAGAGTGAAAGAGTAACAAACATCCATCCATACTTACAAACTTTCGCGTTTATAATATTAGTATAGATAGTTACGTATTATAGATAAGCTACACACTGAAATAGGTTCAATCACAGGTTCAATGATCGTGCTCGGAACATAATTTTTTGTCCATGGTGAGAATCGATGTCACGTCCTTAGGCTTGGCAGTCCAACATTTAACATGTTAGTTGTGCTTATGTACGTAGACTAGTTGATGTCTGAAACCCGACCTGTATTTGAAAAGCTACTTCCTTTGGTATCAGTTTCACGTTGACGAACAGAATTAGCATAATCTCTAGGCCGCCATAGTGTGGTTCATCATGCTGCATTGAGTATGGTGACCACTACGCTTCAATTCTGCTCATGTTTTCTATTCTATCACGCAGAGTAGAGTCAAGTTGCTAGGCTCTTTTATAAAAATATCCTGCAGTTCATTATCTTCTGAAGCTTATTGGAGATGCATAAATGCTTGTTGATCGTTAAAAAAGCTAATTCAGTTGAGCGGAGACTTATTAAAGTAGCTTTTCTATTTAAGCACCCCGGCCTCATACAGCTAAACGTAAACCTCTAACTCTAAGTCACATTTGACAGCCAAGAGAGCTATTTAGTCACCTGATATCTAGATTTTGCCTTTACCTGCTTTGAATACCTACTGTCCACAAGGAGGAACCAGTTAAAACACTTTACAATTCATCGAACTGAAATGAAATTGAATGTGTGATTCTAAAGACGTCGAACAGAACATAGAATAATGTATTCTTATTTGTTCTGTGTTTCGACGATTGCAAAGAAATGTTAGGAGAAACAATTAACCTTTGACCTCTGGTTGATGATATGTGACTTCCTATTTTAAAGTCATTTGAAGAGTATATAAGAGCACTTATTTGCCTACAACGAAAGATCTGCGAAGCGCTTAAATATGTTTATATCATTATATTTACGTGTCTTTTCACTAAACGTAACCCATTATACATAGAAATATGTATGTGTGGTCTAACTGGTTTTGAACACAACAAAAGATACAATATATCCACTAATTGACTTAATATCTAAGCAACATCTCTAAATATCTCGTTGATCAAAGGTTGCGCGCACACACACACACAGCCGTCACACAATGCTGTGCTTCCACTAATGTACAAACAACATTAATAACTTTAATTTAATGGTTGCTTTAACATCGCGTGTATTAAACCTATCTCGTATAATCTATCATAATACAACATTTTTCACCTGCAAATTGCAAAATAATTACAATTTAAAATAGCTCAACGGAGCGTTTGAAGGACGCGCCGACGATCTCGCTTCAAAGCCCACGCTAGAACGAGATAGAGAATATGACGTGATACTGTTGCTATGTTTGCTGTCCTTATCTGTCGTAGTGGGTGTCGGTATGTGCGTCCTTGTCTGCGGAGTTGGCAGACAGACTGTCGCCAGCGAAGCATTGTGCCGTGACATTGTAAGGGTGCGTCTTCACCGTCGATTCTCGGAGTTTTGCCTTTTTTTGCCTGAACTACGTTATGTTACAACATAATGTTCTGCGGTCAGTTTTTATGTTAAATGTTCATTATACTTCTGGTTACAAATGTAAATATTATTTCTTTGTTTTTATCGTTTTGGAATACATTATTACTTTGATCATTAGTAATGTCACCGCAATGTTAATTAAAACAGACAGATATGGAAGTGCTTAAACATAATATTATAGAGGTTGTATAAAAAGTTTCATTGTGAGTGTAATCTTTTGTGAACATAGTAATTAAAACATAATTATGTATTTTCAATGTGTGACAACTTATGTAAATGAATAAAACTCAGTTATAAGATGTATGTTTATGGGCCATGAACAAGCTTACATAATTTTGATATTAATTTATACACTATTTCAATTCCAGTGACACCTATCAATTCATCTGAAACATCTGACACCGTATATAAATATCTTTCACCGAATAATTTATAGCAATAATGGTTTATCTCAGAAGGAGTCTGTAATATTTTACCGATGGTTTCAATCAATTAAGGCAAGTCCTCACTCCAACATCATCAACTATGTACGTGTACATTATATTCACGATGATACCTTTTACAATTAATCACACGCCGTAGAAATATCAACTTTAAAACCTTTGAGCAAGGTTTATTTACTTGTAAATTGCATGCGGTATCATGGTGAGTAATTACCATTTCAAAGGAAAAACAATGAATAAAAACGTCTGTTCTGATACCCACTGACGGATTATCTTGACGTGTCTTGTTGACAATCGCTTAAAAAAGCGATAAAAACTAAATGAACACATCGCATAAGGACGTGGGGCGTAATTGTATCGTACATAAACAGCAATGACATTAAAATGCGGTGACAATTTATATGACACGATTATTGTTTCGTCCATTGAATTAGTAATTTACGCTACTTGCCTATTTATTACCATGAACTTTGAAGAAGGGAGGGGACTAGAGGAGCTGATAGAGTAAGAAGCATTTTACCTTAGCACCCGGCCAACTTTCGGCTAACTTTGTCCAATTAATCCACTTTGTTTGACTAACAGACGTAATAAATGGATTTCTAAAAACATACATGGCCATCTATTGCTTACAATACGATCACTATAACTCAGTAATATCGTGTGTAACTTTGATCTTTAATTAGGAAACCAATTATCATACTCAACATCAAGGTAGACTGAAGTTTTCCATATTTATATTAGCTATCCGGTCGCACGAAAGTCTTTGAAATTGTGTGATTTCCTTGATATTACAATATGTATGTATTACTCATTGTAACCTTTCTCTTGAGTCACTCTCTCTATTACTGAAAACTGCACTAAAATCAATGAAGTAGTATAAACGATCACAACACGGACAACGGAAGCCATTGCATTATCTACTATTCTAGCAACCGCCCCGGGTTCATTAAAGAAAATATAATATAGCAGGGATATTCCGGTTAGGGTTAACCTAACCGAAATAATCTGTTATTAACCCTTTTGGAAATGGGTTAACCTAAATTTAGGATTAACCTAAATATGTGTTACCGAATTATAACTGTTAACAGGAATAATCTAATACAGGATAATTACGGTTAACCTTAACCGAATTTGATATAGGTTTCTGGATATTTGTAGGTCCGTGATTCATTTTTCGTTACAGTCGTCGGTGACGTTCATTATTTGCGTGTAATGGGAAAAGGGGATAACAAGTTTTTTTTTTTTCACAAGAGATCAAGTAAAATTGATTAATTTTCGAATCGCGTCACGTCGTAAAATAACCGAAATCTTGGGTTAACATCTATCATTTGGGTTAACAATTTCAAAAACATAAACCCTTTAATTTGGGTTAACCGTTATTGTTTGGGTTAAAACAATAACATATATAATCTGTTAACCGAATCGATGAGTAACCCTTTGAAACGGTTACAGATTGATTCGGTAACCGTTTATAACGAATACCGTTATGCATGGGTTTTCCGATCCCTTAGCCTATGTTTTTTTTGAGATGTGCAGCTTTTTTTTTTCAATGTCTTTAACAAATATCGTTATATATTAGCCAATATACTCAATAATTTAACAAATTATATACGAAAACCTTTCTCAAGAATATCATTAAGTAAAAACCGCATAAAAATCCGTGCAGTAACTTTTGTGTCCGTTCACACAGACCGGCTCGGAGAGGAGAGCAGATTTTTATCACATTGGACACAGAGGTTTGAGTAATTGTAGTAAGGCTTATTTTTGCATATGCACTTCTTTTGCCATCAAGAATGCTTGAACGCACTTAGTTTGAAATAAGAGGAACCGACCGATTCTCCCATCCACAGCCGGTCTATGTGAAATAGTTGGCGGCTCCGCTCCGGCCAATTCCAAGCGTATACGATCCGGTCTGTGTGAACATAAAAATGCGAGCCGATGCTCTCCGAACTGGTCTGTGTGAACGGACCCTTTGAGTTTATCCCGAACAGACAGACAGACGGGGCCTTTGTTTAAAATATGTAATGATATAAAAGCAGTTAGCTTTGGTTGTGGTATAGTCGTGTCGTGGTCGTTTCGTAAGTACAGAGTGGTCCTGAGGGTCACCTCTAAGCTGGTGACCTTGTAATGTAGCAGCAAAGTGTGTGCGCGGCCTAATAGCAAACTGCATCGTTACAGCACCAGTGACCACGCCGACCGTCACACTGAGCGGCCATGACTCATACTCATAATGCAACACATTTATATTAAACCAATATAATATACAATGTTTGAAATGAACACAAGCTTTATCCAGCGGTTTCGTTTATGTTGATGTCGACCTTAGCAAGAAAAATTTTCTTCACAAAAAGTTTGATAAAAGTATTCACATGAGCATAGAAGGTGACTTATTATATACATTGCTGTGTGGGTAGGTATATAATCAATACATTAATTGACCAATACATGGTTTTCAACACAGTAGTCGATATATAAACTAGCTGATCCGGCAAACGTTGTTTTGGCATAAAAAAAATGTGGTGTATAAAAAATAGATGTTGGTCAATTCTCAGACCTACCCGATATGCACACCGAATTTCATAAAAATCGGTCCAGCCGTTTCAGAGGAGTATGGTAACTAACATTGTGACACGAGAATTTTATATATAAGATGTAACTTTTGTTTTTTTTTTCTTTTAAAAAGACCCACACCAGTAGGTACTATTAGTTATTGTGCCCACACTTCCGTACTAACAATATTCCTGTGACGCGGGGGCCTTTACAAACATACCTACATGAAATACAAAGAACACCCAGACTCAGAACAACAATTTGTGAACACACAAAGTGTGATCCCATATGGGGTTTGATTGAACCCACGATGCTCAGCGCAGTTATAAACGACGAGGAGACCGCTTAAACTACTACGTCATCCGTATAGTTGACTTGTGGAGATGAGCCTCTGAGAAGCTGAAGAAGAAATACTCCGTACCCAGAAGACAAGACAATAATGTTTATGATAAGTCAAAACTGTAAGGAAGCGAAATACCTCCATTTCTCCTCCAACAGACTACTAAAGAAGGTAGGTATTAAGAGTTCTCGGAGAGGAGGAGGGTTCTCGTTCTGTGTGTGGTGATGGAATGAATGCAGAGCGTCTCCAACACTATTAATTTATCCCGTAGGTGTCGACGTAAGAGACGACTAAGGGATCAAACTACATACGAACCAACTCATCTGGTCGACGAAAATCTTTTTCTAAATTGAGTCCTATGTGCAGCAGTGGACTGTTGATGTGATGATGAGAAGGATTCTTAGGGTATGTCCGAGTATAGGCCAGGCTAGTCCTAACCAGTTGAATTCCTATCGCAAGCTCCG
Organism: Diaphora mendica; assembly: GCA_949125395.1. NCBI lineage: Eukaryota > Metazoa > Arthropoda > Insecta > Lepidoptera > Erebidae > Diaphora > Diaphora mendica. The sequence continues at coordinate 24,515,304 of OX421327.1, read as the reverse complement.
GTGAGGTCATCTTTTTGTTTCTACACCAAAAGAAAAACTAGGTTAAAACAATAATGCGATGTTCTCATAATCTATTTCCTGTCCTTGTAAGTGCATGCAAATGATACATTTGGTTGGTTCAAGGTGAGGAAATATTGTCGCTAAACGATAAGAGGTAAAGCCGTGTTCACGACGCGGACCGACAAGCGATATTATCGCTTTTAACATTTGTTTTCAAGAATTTTGTAGACTAGTTTACGCTTGTAAAATGTGTGTGTGTGCAACTACAACTCGTTTTGAAAAAATCGATTTGACACATGTATGAGTGTTATTGTAACACTTGTAACAGTTACAGTTGTAACCATGTTTGTAACTTGTAACCGATATGAAGTTGGAACATATTTTTTCGTTTATCATGGCACAGAAAGGCCAGTCAGATTAATTTGAAGGTTGGAGATTAAAACACTTTGACACTTCACACTGGAATAGAAATGATCCGAACCGCTGTTCGCACTATTTCGATTCCAGTGGAATTTTACAGCTAATTACTTTTTTAACCGACTTCACAAAAGGAGGAGGTTCTCAATTCGACCGTTTTTTTTATGTGTTCGCGGATAACTTCTTCGTTTATGAACCGATTTTGATAATTCGTTATTTAATGGAAGGAGATATCCCAACGGTGGAAGTGGTGGAACCATGATAAGGACACTAAGATCTGATGATGACTTTCAAGAGAAATCGTGTCGAAACTTGAAGTACGTTTTTGTTAAAATTTTACTTTTTGTACAAAATAACACTTAAAAATGTTGCTACCGGGTTTTAAATTTTTTTTTCTTAGTTTACTTTGAGAAGATTTTTATATTTGGGCCGGTAGATGTCGCTGTAACCAAGTTTTAGACTTTTTTGTTTCACTAAAATTTAATAATACTATTTTTATAGATATTAATACGTTTACTTGATGAAAACAAACTTATGAGAAAAATAATTTGACGTTCGGGTAGCACAATGTTTTTTGGATCTGCTGGTAAATTTTATAAAATAGGTACCTACTTACTAGGAACAATGTTCAAAGTTTTTCAAATTCTTCCACACTCCAAAGTAAGCGTAGCAGTTATGTAGTTATATGATAGTGTTAGATATTATTTTATCGTCATTCATAACAATCATAACATATTGTAAAATATAATCAAAGTGAAAACTCTAAATTGTTCTTTTATGATATAGCTAGCACGCAATAGTTGGCATTAGCGGTTGGAACGCGACGCTCTGTCTTTGCCTTTCTCTAAGCTCCAAATTTAATGGTCGTTACATCACTTTATCGTCATATAGTTATAGCTACAAGGAGCTTGACATGGCTCAAAAAACCTTCGTCCACTCAGACTGTCTGCGAATCCTGCTCAACAATTACAGCAGTTATAAATTAGTTCGTTATGTTCTTCTAGGTACATTGTGCTATAATTATTAGAATATCAGGGATTTATAAAATTTATGTGTCTTAATTTCACTGACTGCCTTGTTGGTCTAGCGGTAAGCATAAGCAACCCGGGTTCGATTCTCGGGTCGGACTGCTGTTGGGTTTTTGTTACAAGAAATTCTTAACAGCAGACCGGAATATGGAATATGACGGTGTTTCCTGCCTGTGCCTCGGAGAGCACATTAAGCCGTCGGTCCCGGTTGTCATGAACACCTATGACAATCGTTATTGGGAAGTCAGTGCCCTCAAATATACTGACAACTAGTTCAACGGTGAACTAAATTCGAAGGTTGAACTTCAACCTTCGAATTCAGTTCACCCTTAGGGTTGCGGAGGTCCGATGCCAGTCGCTCCGTGGAAAAACTGATATTCAGGTAAAACCGGTTGAACTAGTAGCCGACCCCAAATCAATCATGGGAATAATAAAGGCTAGGCAGATGATGTGTCTTAATTTTATTTGTTAAACTGTATGTATTAGTTATTAAAACATATGTACACATGCGAGAAGTTTGCATTAAAAAAAAAAAAAAAAAACTTTTAGATAAACTTCTATATCTATAAAAAACCAGTTAATTTGATAGTTATGGGTAGGTACATACATCAGATAAATGTGGTTTTTCTGTGTACAACAGAACACTTATTCCATGGAGATTGTAGGTTTTTCCGCGTCGTTATAACTACCACCTGACAACACAAGATATGTTCTAGAGCCTGATAATATGAGTATTGGATAATCGGTTATTTATGGTGATGATATCATCCCACTCCACAAAAACGAAACGACCCGCCACGCTCTTTGGGGGGACCAAGCGATCCGCTCTATGTGGACACTCTTCACATCTTACAATAGGTACTATTTAAAAGCACCATGTTATGTGTTTTAAAATTTACTTTCTTTAATTGACACTTCACCGTCTTGTCGTCTAGTCTTTTTCAAGAGACTTCGAGCCTAACAAAACCCATCTGCAAACCCAGTTATCGTGTACGTACAACCTTCAAACTATCAAGAAAACAGTGTATTTTCATTCCAAAGGCCGGAACTACACTTGTGAGTCCATAAACTGCGGCTAAAGTCAGCTTTGTTAGTTATTGTTTACCTTCTTCTTTTTTTAAATGTTTTAAAACCCAGTAAGAATTGCTTTGGGGAAGAACGACGCCTCTTTAGGATTCTTGCTACTACAACGACGCACCAATGGAAATGGATCAGGAAATTGTTAATGGCTGTAGTAAAATCGTTTTAATTAAACTATTATAATGTGCGCATATAGCGTATCCTACATCATGGTGACCCTAGCGCCTTCCCCGGTAGGTAAGTAAAAAAGTACATTTGTGCAGATGCAGCGTCATTGCGATCAATTGGAAACGTGGAAAATTAGAGCTACACAATGTCGTTTGTACCTGCTCCTTGTTGGTAAGTAATTATGTGGGCCGGGCCTGTGTCTTTTTGGACTGACCTCCACACATACAGTCCTCGCTGTGCTTTTTGTCTGTTGAATGTTCCTCGACGTAAAATACTTCGTAAAATATTCGACCCTGCAGTCAGTCTGATACCGAGTATCACTTAGTATCAACGGAAGATTACAAGTTTAGATGTAGGCACTTCATGGTGATGTAACCAGACTGTCAGCTAGCTTCTTTAGTTTGCTTTGTACGTGCACATCGTTAAGATTAACTATTTTCGTGCCTGTTGGAAACCACTTCGGTTGTCGACTCCTCGGGATGGGGGATGGAGCGATGTGTCGGAATTGAATCGACTTAACCAAAGACGAAGTATTTGGAGAAGAGTTTTATTATTACATCCAGACTTCGGTTAGATTCCTCTCTACTAGGCTACGTCCAGGTATACGCAGACGTCGCTTCCTAGTGGTTGACCTCTATGTATAGCTAGAACAAAAGGTAGTATGCAGAATTTTATTACACAGTAGCGACCGAAAGCAGATGCAAACGTTTGACACTACATCTTTGGCAAGTACCTAAACACATTAAATTCTGCGGTATTTTTAAATGGGAAAATAAATAATAACAAAAGCAGTACAACTGTTCATAGTACATAAAAAATCATTGAATGAATAACAGTCCGTTGATGCCAATATTGAATGTATTATCGATCTCGGCAACAGTCATACGCTATATATCGTGTTTTCTGCTTTGGTGATTTTAGCTGCATTACTAATAAAATATTTTAATAACGTATGCATAAGTAATTGAATGATAAAAAATACACATATTGGTATTTCTATTATAACGATGAACTCCGAAACTATCCAACTTTCACGTTTTTAGGGTTCCATGCCAAAGGCAAAAAATGGAACCCTTATAGATTCGTCATGTCTGTCAGTCTGTCCGTAAATATGTCACAGCCACTTTTTTCCGAAACTATAAGAACTATACTGTTGAAACTTGGTAAGTAGATGTATTCTATGAACCGCATTTAGATTTTCACACAAAAATAAAAAAAAAACAATAAATTTTTGGGGTCCACATACTTAGAACTGAAACTCAATTTTCTTTTTCTCAAACCCATGCGTGTATCTATGGGGTATCTATGGATAGGTTAAGGTCTTCAAAAATAATATTGAGGTTTCAAACATAATTTTTTTCTAAACTGAATAGTTTGCGCGAGAGACACTTCCAAAGTGGTAAAATGTGTGAACCCCCCCCCCCCCCCTTACTTCCAAAATAAGAGAATGATAAAACTAAAAAAAAATTGGTTTGAACGAGATTTAGTAAGTAGTTTTTTTTAATACGTCATAAATCCTAAACCGCAAAAATAATACACTATTATTGAAACATCGATCAAAGTTACAACAAACTACAAGAATTTTTATATTATGTTACTTACTGCTTCGGAACCATTCATGGGCGAGCCCGACTCGCACTTGGCCGCTTTTTATATGTGTATTGTGCTGGCGTCTAACGATAGGATAGTTAACATCCCGCTTATGCCAATGAGAGCCGAGCATGATTGAAAAGAGACTCAGACGAATTTGCGTGGGTCAGCTAGTTAGCATATAAAATCGTGGCGGTCACATCATTGAACAATGCTCAGATTATCTCCTTAAAGTAGGGTGGTTAGCAGATTTAGAGGCAGCTCCAATATGGGTTCAATTAGAAGAGAAAGGGATTAAATTGTTTTTTCTTTAATGATAAGGGAGCTTGGACTTCTCGCAACAGCTAGCTAAGACTTGACTAAGACTAGAGAAGGCAAAAGCTGCATAATAGTGGAATTAAAACTAGTAACTTTTGTTAACCGACTTCCAAAAAGGAGGATGTTCTATGTTCCACTGTATGTATTTTTTTTTTCTATGTATGTTCACCGATTACTCCGTCAATTGTGGACCGATTTGGTTTTTTTTTTGTATTCGAAAGGGTATGCTTCCGAAATGGTCCCATTGCCAAAATCTCAGGATCTGATGATGGGATCCCAGGGAAATCGAGAGAAACCCTCAATTTTTATAGGCACATACTATGTTTTTCGTATATTATCTGAAGTTACACCGGTATTTGCGTCTGGTAGTCATCATTTTATGATGATGAGCTGATGATGTAAGGCACAACTCCTTAACGGTTAAGGAGTTATAGGATAAATCTTTAAATAGCATATGTATATATGTTGTTGTGTTTAATATTACACGTAGGTACGTATAGACCTTAATTTGTATTCTTGATGATGAAATTTGATGAAATAGTTCAACTTACTACTTACCTACGATCGTTTGCACTAAAAACTGAAAAATAAAAACTTTTTATAAAAAAAAACCGACTTCCAAAAAACATCCAACGAAAAGTCTCTGCCAAAAAACACTTAAAAGCGTAAAATAAACTGGTTCTTCATAAATTGCCTATACCTAATTCTTTATTCATTTAAATAGTAGTATTATAATGTGTGCTAGGTACCTGTTTGAAGTCGGTGCTAAGCCAAAAAGAATACAAACGAACGATTAGAAAAGTCTAAGCTGAATAAAGAATTAGGTATAGGCAATTTATGAAGAACCAGTTTATTTTACGCTTTTAAGTGTTTTTTGACAGAGAGTTTTCGTTGGATTTTTTTTGGATGTCGGTTTCTTTTTTGCCAATACATTTTAGAAATAATTTAATTGTAAAAACCATCAAGAAGTCAGTTAACATTTCTGTTTCTTTCTATTTCTTTATTATCTATCTATATCTTTAACTAGCCGACCCACGCAACCTCGTTTGCGTCTCCTGTTGCCCGTTGTGATAATTTTCCCCCGTTTTTAAAACATTTTTCATTGGTGTAAAACAGTTAAAAACGGTGGTGACTAAACAGTTTCTTCAATAGCCTTGAATATCGATGCACCCGCTAGCAACAGCTGTAAAGAATTCAATTACCTCCCATGGTTGCGATGACATAATGGCAAGGCTCCTAACCGCGGCCGCCACGCTGATCGGCCACGCTGATAACACCTAAGTAATACACCACACAATGGGACGGTCACACATATGTACATGAAATATATGTGGAGGTAATACTAATACGTGGTTGAAATTCATATTTCTAAGCTATCTATAGCTATATTTCTGTACTGTAGATAGCTGAGACTATACCTAATATATTTTTGTCTTGCTGAGAACGCGGTATTACCCGCGGGACGATGCTAGTTTAAAAAAGTAGCCAAAGTAATACCTTATATCATCAGCTATCTGTCAGTGAAAGTCCTGTCCAAATCGGCTGGACGCTACACTAGAGGTTAGCCGGAACAAACAGACAGACATACTAAATTGTAGAAAATGATTTTTTATGTAGGCAATCGTATTACCTTCAGATGCATTTCGTGAAAAAATGCGTGGAGTCAATCCGCGCGGAAGAAATGAAACTACGTAATGTGCAGGAACAGTGGTTTCATACCCCCTCCATGGTAGCGTTAAACGTTTAACGCAACCTTGTTGGAAGTCGCATTAGAAGTGTCACGTCAAAAACTGGAACAGTCACTTCAATTTCATTTAATTGTACAGATGTTTTTTGTAATGGACAAGCTATGTGTATATTATTTATGCGGTCTTGCAAGCACTTACAATTTAAGATAAATGTTATATCGTCTAAGTATGGGTCATTAGTATCTTTATTGCACCTGTGCGAAGTCAGGGCGGGTCGTAGGTATAAGTAAGGTTCCAAGACAAGGGTACCTTCATCAAGAGATGAAGTGGAGCGCGTCGAGGTCATGCCACACATCGTCAACCGTCGCTGCTCTCTGAAACACACATTTGAGCACAAGCATATTTCTTTAATTAGTAATGTTTTGTGTCATTGTGACTGAATGAGCGGGTTCCTCAAGTTACTTTGTCAACTTTGTTGAAGCCTCATTTAACAATAATGTTGGTTAACCGAGCGATCTTTTATTGTCTACTGTTTAATTTTCGCAAGTTTCGCAACTGGTAAGTATAAATAAGCTAATTATAGCATTTCGTATGAAATGCTCTGTTATTTTAATGAGAACTCATTTTAATGTCCGAAATATTTTGTTTATTGCATTTATTAACAGAAAGACGATTGGTATCGCTAATCAAATTACTAAGGGATTTAATCTTTTAGTTTAACACTCCAACAACACAACCAACTAGTTTACAACCAACTTCAATTTACAATTAACAACAACTGTGACCTGAAATAACTCCAACTTCACCAGTAAGTGATCTGACAAAGATTGTAAAACAAGAACACATCTGCAACTTTCCCTGCACACAGTAACTTATGTTGGTTTGTGGAGGTGGTGAGCAGGACTTCAAGAGTACAAGTCTCAATCTATAAAGTCACCAAGAAGTGGTGCGGTTTGACATCGGATACTGTTTTCAGTATTGATTAAAACCAATGATATTTATATAATATCATTGATTAAAACCTTCTTTCTTGAGAATGGTCTTCAAAATTTCTCAGGAAATAAATAACTATATAAATAACGAGGAAAAATTTTTTGATACAGGATATCGGTTGCTATAATGAAACAATGTTAGAACAAAAAATATTTTTTAATCCTCAGTTCATTACTTTAAGTGTTTTTAATTCAGTAGTACAAGGTCACGTTGACATATGACCGGCGCGGGGCGGTGGCGTAAGTAGGAATGCATCGTTATCAGTAGCCTCGACCTTGGCGCTATCGCATTTCTCTCGCTCACCCGACCGGCAACACGACACACACAGGGCTGGCCCCTCTCTACTTTGTATATCTCTAAGATCTTAGTATTATTGGATAATAATCATTTGAGTTTCCTTTATTCATTATATTTAATCTATACTAATATTATAAACAATCACAACTCACACCGTCAATTATCAAAATAGTCATGGATTCGGAGATTTTACCATGTCTGACCTACGGTTCTCAAACTTGGATTTTGGATCTAAAAACCAGAAACAAAATACAAACTACACAAAGAAGAATGGAAAGAAGCTTATTGGGTGTAAAGTTAAGGGACAAGATTAAAAGTAAGCACATTCGCAACAAAACTAGGTTAACCGACGCTTTAACTTTCTCGCTGAAAATGAAATGGAGATGGGCGGGACATGTAGCCCGTTACGACGACGACAGGTGGACCATAAGAGTGGTGAAATGGCAAGGCCCTAGGGCCTCTAAGGCGGCCTCTAACCCTACAACCTCTAGAGGTTATAGGGTTAGAGGCCGCACATGCGCTAGATGGATAGATGAACTGGTAAAGGTAGCAGGAGAAAGATGGATACCCTTGGCTAGACACAAAGAACGTTGGAAGTCCTTGGAGGAGGCTTTTACCCGAAGGGGGTCCATATAAGCCACGACAAAATAACGACCAAAATGAATTAATTTAATCTGATCATAATGCAATTGTAATTATTTAAAGAGAATTTTTATTTATTGATTAACTAAAATGTATTGTAGTAGGCTTAATGGAATTAAGTAAAGCTTTATTAATATTATAATATTATAAACGCGAAAGTTTGTAAGTATGGATGGATGTTTGTTACTTTTTCACGCAAAAACTGGAACGGAGTTGGATGAAACTTTACAGTAATATAGCTTATACATCAGAACAACGCATAGATAACCGACATATACGCGGGCGGAGCCGCGGGCAACAACTAGCATTTAATAAAAGAAAACAGCGTTTCTTATAAGAAAATACGAAAACATAGAAATTACACCAACTGTATAAAGCCTTTAAAAAAATCAACATACTTCACACATTTACCATCTCTTAGACCCCGGATCTCAATTGGTAATATTTTAGTTCAGGCCCTTATGTCATCTATCCACTTCCTTCGTGGTCGACCTAGTGTCTTGCTGCCAGGTATTTTTCCATCGTATATTTTTTTAATTCAGCTTTCATAGGGTAAGAGCTAAAAAGGAAATTACCAACCCATATTTTTTTTATTATTATTTATTGGTGGTGTAATGGAAATGATCTGTATGTGGTAACCCTATCTACTTTCTGGTTCAAAATTATTACTCTATGTATGTAAATAGAGTTGAAATATTGTTTCGCATCGGAGACCTGCTTTGGCATGTAAATTTGTTTGGTCGACTTGGTTTGAGATTCAATCAATACTTATTCGGTTACCGGTTAAGATACTGTTCTGGTCTTCGTATTTTCGGCATCGTTAGTCGCAATCGATAATCTACACTAGCCATCAATGATCAGACCGATTAACGATTTTTATGGCATAGGGGAAAATTTGCAGATGGGTCGCCTGATGGCAAGTAGCTATCGTCACCAATGATCACAAACAACTCAAGAGTCCCAAGTGCCGGCCTCACTGTGCCCTCACCATAGCAGGAGGAAGTATAGGTCTCCAGTCACCTCCTAACCCAGCCGGCGAAATGCTACGAAAGAATTGTTTAACACTTCCTCTAAAAGCCTATGGTATTACTACGGGTAAGCCGACCTACCGATATTTACCGAAAGTGGCTTTTCCATGGTTATGGAGTTAAAAAAAACTGTAGTTAGGTATAACGATGGAAATAGAGAGGAGGTGTGGTTGGAAAAGAAATTGAAGTTGATATTGAAGAAGATACTCCGCAACCATACATTATTGTAAAGTAAAACAGATAAGAAATTATATATTCTGACCTTGATTTACACATTATTTAGCAATATAACGTATAATAAAATAGGTACTACATTTATTTGTTATCTATGTATACCTAAACTTAAATATAACTTGGAAATAAATTTTAATTGCAACTAAATCTACACTTCTTTTTCCTTAGATGTTCAGATCTTCCTGCCATCTTTTTATTTGCACGTTATTAATTCATTATTTGTGTAATACCTATACCTAAATCCGAATGTGTAAAGGTTCTATCTCATTGTTAGTATTAGTAAAAGAGTATTGTAGCAGTAACAGTCAGTTTGAGCGACAGGTACGTGAGTCGGCTCTGGTCTAGTTGAAGCTTGCACATCAAGAATTGTTCCTCCAAAAATTATTCTTTACCTCCATTGATTTTATATTTTCGTTAATTAAATTTCCTTTCATGTACTTCAGATTTCCCCATTTCTAATTTCCAGTGTACTATTGTGTGTTTTTTTGCAACAGCCTGGTTCTCTATATAAGTGAATGAAATCGATAATTCACTTGAACTGATTTTTTTTCACTGTTTTTAAATTAAATAAACTTTTTGTTCAGTCTGGTATTTGAAACAAAAGGTTCTTATAAACTCTGTTTTTTGATTGCATAGAAATTAAAAAAATTAAGTCTGTGCATATAAAAACGAAATAGGTAGTATGATTGACCTTCACGGTGCGGTGATACGACCAAACTCATTACTCTAAATCTGCAGGGTGCAAATTAATTCCGGGCGGAGTTTTTCAGTCACTTGGGCTGTGACATTAATCCTTTTAATTACTGACTGACACGTGCGTGCTGAGGTCAAATGTCGCCAGGTAAATTTGATGGCTGAAAAAGAGGTAAATTCTTTTGTTACTTGATCTTGTTTTCATTGATTCGTTTTAAAATGATTCTTTACAGGATTTGGACAATACATCCAAGGGTATACTATGCCCAGTAGTAAATTGAAGCTGTAATTAACAAATCTGTCAATATTTTTGCTTTTGCTATTGTCGTTATCTTCTCAGTCAGTGAACGGCAACTACTGACCGACGGTGCGCTTTCCACTCCGTGATTAACAAAAAAACAAAGGAACACGTCCTTGACTTTTTTGTTACTTAAATATTAATGTACATAATTAGTTGCAGCGCTCTACATAGAGTTTAGGTAATAAGCACAGAGAAGACAGCACAGATCTGTGGTAATAAGTAACGTTTACGATAAGCATTATATGATTCTGCATAATTTTTAACCGACTTCCAAAAAGGAGGAGGTTCTATGTTCCACTGTATGTTTTTTTTTTTTTTATGTATGTTCACCGATTACTCCGTCAATTGTGAACCGATTTTGATTTTTTTTTGTATTCGAAAGGGTATGCTTCCGAGGTGGTCCCATTGCCAGCATATCAGGATTTGATGATGGGATCCCAGGGAAATTGAGGGAAACCCTCATTTTTTTATAGGCACATACTATGTTTTTCGTATATTTTCTGAAGTTACACCGATATTTGCGTCTGGTAGTCATAATTTTATGATGATGAGCTGATGATGTAAGGTACAACTCCTTAGCGGTTAGGAGTTGGAGGCTAAATCTTTAAATATCATATGTACATATGTTACCTTTAGTCGTATTCTTTCAAATTATTTAGGTAAGCTGATGATGGAAGGTGGAAGTTACAACTCCTCAACGGTTAGGGGTTGGAGGATAATTCTTTCAATTTCATACGTATCCAAAGACCTTCAGTCGTATACTTTCAAGTTATTTAGGTGCGCTGATGATAGAAGGTTAAATTCTTCAACAGTTAGGGATTAGAGGATGATTTTAATATTACACGTACGTATAGACCTTAATTTGTATTCTTGACGATGAAATTTGATGAAGTAGTTCAACTTACTACTTACCTACGATTGTTTGCACTAAAAACTGAAAAATAAAAACTTTTTATATAAAAAAAAAACCGACTTCCAAAAAACATCCAACGAAAACTCTCTGCCAAAAAACACTTAAAAGCGTAAAATAAACTGGTTCTTCATAAATTGCCTATACCTAATTCTTTATTCATTTAAATAGTAGTATTATAATGTGTGCTAGGTACCGAGTACAGAGAGTTTTCGTTGGATGTTTTTTGGAAGTCGGTTTTTTTTTTATAATTACACCGACAGTTCGACCATCCCTGGAATCGAGTTCGAAAGACCATTTTAGTTTTTTCCAAAAGGAAAATATGATTTGCTTTTCTAAAAATACTTCTTCATACCTCTTTATATTCATCACAGTTTATTTGGAAGATTGGACTTTGATTGAAATTACATGTAATAATGATGGGCTAGACAGGCAAAAACACGCAAAGGTCCGACAGTAGGCACTAAGAATATGCTGTGGCAGTTGCTAATTATTGGTACATGTAAACATAACATAATAGACATTCCAATTGTGGAAATTGAGCTCGGTATATAGCTATATACATCTACAAGAACAGATTTTAATCAAATCTGACTAAAACGGTTATGTAGTAAACTTTCAATAACCTTCGTTTTTTCTTGTTCCACATCAACGTACGGTAGCAACAAAAAGTTTAACTGAACAAAAAATTGAACACCGTACCGTCAATTATATTATAAAACCTTTTTTGTACCAAGAGTTTTGGGACAGTTGGCCGGTCGTCGGTGGAGCCATGTTTGCACGACCCAACATATTGAAATAAGAAAGATTTTTATATAATTTATTTTGCAGTTGGCTAGTTGCAAGCTTTAAGTCAGGTTTGACCTCTTGCCAAATCTATGTTGCGAAATTTATATCGTCTAGCGAGAATTACTAACGTGGTCGAAAACTACTTTACAAATATCATTTTTGTAGGGGAAGTAGAGTTGAGTGTTTATTAGACAATTTTTTGACTATATAAGTAATGTAAAATGTACATTTTAAATTTGATTTGTGTAATGCTGAAACACGATACAAACCTTTTGAAGTTTTGCCGATACAAACCAATCGATTGAATAATTTTGTAATTTAAGTACCATTTGTGGTGATCGCGGTGTTGAAGATGTCTATTTATTCGTGGTGTAGACATTCTCCTCTCATGCAAATATGCATTAATAAAAGGCAAGTGGGACGTGACCAGTAGCAAAACAATAGTATCAGTTCAATAATCAAAAGCAGGCATATTTAAATTCTCGGTGAGTGTTGGCGCATCACATTGTAATTATTGTGGATCTCATTTGGATTCCGGTCACTCCAAGGTGAGTCGATCGCTGCTGCTGAGCTGCTACCTAATGTACACAGAGTAATGATAAAATAAACTCAAATGCGATAACTCCATTAAATAGAACCACTGTAACGAGTGAATTAGATATAGTTTCTGGCGATTTAAGCTTCGACGTTGCGGTGCATTACAGAATTGTATGAAGAGACGAATATATAGAATGAGTTATTATTTTTTACATAATTATGGACTTGTTTGTTTAAGGTTATTCAAAAGATATAGTTTCCTACATAAAAAGATGTAATTGAATAATTGTTAACTAAATTTGGAAGTAATTATGCTTATATTTTATAATTTTACTTCCTACGATATCGTGACAACGCTCTTAGCAAAATAGTTTTCCTTTTCAACGTATACGTTTATGTATGTAGTATGATTTTGTAGGCAATTAAAAACTCAAATATAAATTGTGTAGTTTAAAGATTTCAGTTTTTTTTAAATTCTATGAAAAAAAGATCTATGTTTTAATAAATAACAATTGCATCGGAATAAAACATGATTACTTTATTGGCTTCGTAATAAAGCATTGACAAGCCACGTCGGGGGTCGATTCCTGCTGTGCCAATATTTTGTATGAATAAAAGTGTCTGTTTATATTGGTCTGGATTTTTGTGCATTCAATTTACAATCCTATTCCTGCACTTTTTTATTTCAATTGGAGTTGGCGAAATATTGTGTAATATTGAGAAGGATTTTCTTTGGTTTCATTTGTAGTCGGCCGCTTGTCTGTTTCCAACCCTCCTTTAGGCATCCTTCCTACGCACCATGCTGGCGGCCTTTGAATGTAATTTTATCAAAGGAATAATGTAAGTTGAGGTAAGGCAAATGTATATATAAAATATTTAATGTGTGTTCTAAAACTCAGTACCAAAAATGGACGCCAACTTGGTTTTAAGGCCTGTATTCACTCTGATTAGTGCGAGTGCAGGTGTGAAGCGCAGGCGATCAACGATTGGTAGAAAATACGAGTGGACCGCGAATTCGCTGCCTACACATACTTTCCACCAATCACCGATCAACCGCACTAAGCACCTGCACTCGCACCAAGCAAAGTGAATGCAGGCCTTTAAATACTGTGTGACACTATGTTGTGATTATTACTGATTATTGTATTATTATTTCCGCTTATGTGAAGACATTTGAAGAGCTAAACACGTGACTACGTCTAACAACTATGTGTGTATTATCCGCGCCTGTAAGTACCTACACCATAAAGTTAAATACCTACAATAAGCTTGACAGACCCAAGACACTCGTGACGTCACCAGCCGGTAATGAGAGCCTTAGCACAGCACCATCAACTTTTTTCACAAGCAACTATTAATAATTTCTCAGTAAACAGGATACGTAAGAGATATTTGGACACGAACTTACAATCTATAATAAAAAAACGTGATTATTATTAAAGGAAATGTACCATCATTACGACATCCCATGGACTGAACTCTCGCGGTTTTTTCAACTAGCAAAAAAGTACTGTTTCTGTGTTGTCCAACATTTGCCATTGGGATTACTTGTACGGACTTTATGTGTATTGTAATAAGGCTTGAATTAGCTTCATTATTACTTGTGTGGGTAGCGTAGTTATTGTTGCAATATAATAATACTGCCCCAGCTGAGAGCAAGCACTGTAGGCATGACATAATGCTGCAAAAAACGCGTAAGTCAAGGTTCTTGTCGAATCACGGTTGATGAAATAAGTTGTAGCCATGGCAACAGGGTCTAACGGCGCGGGCGAGCTCTGCTCTGATCGAGAACTAGTCGAGCTGTGGTTGCTGCCTTCGTAGATAGATGGCGTTAGGTGTACAGTCGCATGTAGTCGTGTTTTGACCATAAATACTTCGCTGCCAAGATTACCTAATTATATTTTCAGCAAGCTCAAAGTGAAAAACATCTTTAATGATAAACTAGAAAGATTGCGATTTTATTGCGATAAAAACAGTTCTAATTCTTTTTGGAAAACTCTTGTCTCCTTTAATTTTTATGTACGAGACTGACTATCTCTTATCATTTAACAAAAGTTAATCAGAGGCAGACTAATTCATTTTCTGTAATTTTGTGCCCTAACTTTAGGGACGTATGAAACACCTATGGACTATTTTCTTGTATGTACTGTTTGGGTTGTTAAAAGTCCGTAAACAAATCCGTTTCACGCTTAACCAGATTATTTTAGTAGTTTGATTGTGTGGCCTTGGTGTAGCCGATCTGTAAGCGTTAGGTAGCAACAGTAGCCGCACTCTTCCAGCAAAAACTGTGTGCTAATCGATTTGTTCGCTCACTGTGAACAATTCGTTCAGAGGGTTACCGAATATCAACTCGATACCGACAGTTTTTAAATGTGTTCGTTAAATGGATGTTATCTTTTTAACCAAGACATGTTATTACAGCAATATAGATACAGATACGTATAATGCTTCACAGGAAAACCTGCATACATCAATAGTACTACTCAAGATATCTTTTATTGTGTGCTAAGCGGAAATAACATCATACTTCACTTGATAATTTTTAAATTTGCATATGTAGGTATACTGTTTCAGACTAAACACGTTCACATATATACATACACGTACACATTCACGTAAAATTGAATCAAATTGAAACTGACACTTTGGCACAAGTGGGCCGGCTCAGTCGGAGCGACGACACCACAACCTCATACAAAACTGGTTTTAGCCTTGCTTGCTTTTAGTGGATTCATACTACGACTGTAGTCACTTTCCAGAAGGTGATGCTCCTGGTAGATACTGATACAGGTTTTGAAGTTGAAGTTTATAATTACATTTCTCATCCGAGATTGACTGCATGGATGGCGTAGTGGGTAGAGCGGTTACCACGCCAGTTTCTACTGCGCTGAGTTATATGGATTTTAACCCCAAATGGGACAACACCGTGTGATCCAGAAATTATTGTCACTATAATATTGGGGAATATACCAACACTTGCAACACAGTCTTTACTAGCTCGGGTGTTAGGGAATCCCATAATGTATTGAATGTATTTATATCAATAAAGAATACATAGTAGGTATTGTTACATTATTATTCTTGTTGTTCCAGTGGTGGATTTACCACTAGGCTGAGTAGGCTGGAGCCTAGGGCGGCGAATTTTATGGGGCGGCAAATATGGATGTTTTTTTTTTATACAGAAATAAAAAAAATACATTATTATAATATGAAACAGTTTAACAAAAAGGAAACAATGTATTATTTATTTTGACTAACATTTTTCTTAATCACCACTGAGGGCGGCATGAAGTCCCAGAATGCGCCGCGCCGCCCATTTCACCAGGCAGCGTATCAGGTTCGAGTACAAATTTTAATCCCTGGTCCTTTCTGCCACCTCTTTTGGTGCAATGTCATCTTCGTAGAAGGGGGTAAAACATCTGCCACTACTGACCATGGTGCGTAATACAATTGGTAGCGAGAGATGCTCTCCGAAAACTGCAATATATTCAACGTTGCCCGAAAAGAACCTGTATTACCCGGAACGAATCCTAAAAAACTATAGTCTTTAAGGGTGCCAGAGGCGCGCCGTTCTCTGGGCAATCAGAACTACCGTCCTCACCGGAGTAATATACCACCATAGGATCCTAATATGTCAAAGACAATATTTGCAACACAGTGAGTAGGCGTCAGAAAATCCAGGTGGCTCACATCTCGTGCGCTGCACACTTCCAAACCACCTCACTGGATCATCAGACTCATCGACATCCACTGCTTTTCATTCTTGGAAACGTTAATAACGAATTGCACAAACGACTTCAGGATTTTGTCAAAAGACACAACATACTCGGGGAATGCCAAGTATTACTGTTTCGCAGCAGGTAAACAATTTTCAGGAGGGCGTAGCTCATATATATACTTTTTTTTATGGAATAGGCTGGCAAACGAGCAGACGTATCACCTGAATCTGTACCCGCCCATGGACATCTGCAACACCAGAAGCGTCACAAGTGCGTTGCCAGCCTTTTGGAGATGGAGAGGGAAATAGGGGTAGGGGGTTGGGGTATGGGCCTCCGGTACCCACGGTAAAACACAGCGCAAGCACTATTTCACAAATAATGCGATGAGAATAGTACTCCCCGCAGGAACGAATCTGTGTCTTATATAGAGAACACAGATGCTCGAGCGAGAAAAGCCGTTTCACTTTGTCAAATTCAGTACAGCTAGCTGTCACGACTCGCGAGGCGGGTCGAGATCCCGGCAAATAACCACACCAAGGATACCGAGCTTTGGGTAGAGTGGTGAGTGGTAGATACCCTCGTCCTCAGGGACCGGGGTAATCCCTCACGCCCTCCGTTACCGTCGGAACCAGTTATGTGGTCCGTCGATTTTAAAATGACGCAGGATGAGCTAGACCAAGCCGTGGTGCGACTCGCCGCCCACATCACCGCCCCGGGCCCTTGATGGCATACCGGGCTGAACATGAGAGCGCGCTTTTGCGACCCTAGGCTATAGACTAAGGCAGATGTTGACCAGCTGCCTCAGCTTGCTTCCTAGCAGGTCTCAAGAGTCTCAGAGGCCTGATGGCGCAGATGACGATAACTATGAATCCATGCAATTAGGGCCATAATGTGATTGAGCTAAAATTGAGACACAATATCCCACCCAATACCGTATAGCTAGAGTGTTTAGTCGGTTCGATTTCGACACACTACTCACAAGCCCCTGTAGAATGGACGGCTTGAAATGCTTTCCACATGAAAAAATGGGAATTGAATTACAAGAGTTAGAAGGGGCGGCAAAAATTTAAGAGCCTAGTGGCGGCAAATATGTAATAAAGTGTTGTTCTGAGTTTGGGTGTTCTTTGCGCCCATTTGATGAATGTTTGTTAAGCCTCCTAGAAGACAGGATTTATTCCTAATGCGTGAGTTTTCTTTAAAAAAAAGAAACGATTTGCGGTGTATTTATACTTTTTACATATACGTTTTCCTGATCCTTGGTAGGTGCACCTGGAATGAACTAATATTCACTACCTTTATCTCTAGTACACTATCCTTTAAGAGGAATCGAAAATGTAAAACCATTATGATAAATCACTATAGCTGTAATGGGAGTCTTAATTTGGTTCATTGTTACATAATCACGACACGCCACAACAGTTCGTTGAGAAAATCGTCAGATTGATTACTACTTCAAAGAGTATCCTCATGCAACAAATAATCATCGACTGTTGGTCAGTCAGGATTTTAGCCACTAGTCAATTATTCTGACTGTTGAGCCAAAGGTTTGATTCCATCCACGACAAATAATTGTGTGATGAGTTATTGAGTACAATTATTTGCACCTCTATTTCTGTCTTGTGTAATTGTAAAATAATATTTGGAAATGTTGAAGTATTATTATTAATAGTCTGATAACCTTAGGACAGACTTTGAATAATTTTAAATCAGACCAGCAAGTGTGTGTGAGATGTGCCAAGTTATTGTTAATATCGAGATTCACGATTACCATATTAAGGTTGCCATCTTGATTTCATGCCCCAAACCTACCCAGTAGTGGGACACGTTATTTTAACACATCGTAAATCAACACGGCACCAAAACGGCGCTCCGACTATAAACCTAACTGCTTTGCTTCTTACACTCAGTAAACCTACGGCGTACTCACTTGCTATCAGACAACGTAGATCGATCTACATGACAAACGAAATCTATCTTTAGTTGTATAATGTAAGATTGACTATCGGCTGTAAGGTGATGGTGTATAAGGCGTGGTTATAGTAAACTTAGCAACGCGATACTAGATTAAGCGCAAACAAGTCGCTGGTATAATAGACACGTGTTGATGTGTGTGGTGTAGCGAATGCGGTGGCTGCGCTGTGGGGTTCCTATGTGGATATGCTTGATTATGATCACTTTTTGATATTTCAGGACTACTTAGTGTGATGTTCCAGTTGAGTATTATCACGAGTTGGTATCTAAAGTTGCAACTTCTAAGAGGTGTTGAAATATGTACATATTAGACGAAGTGTAAAGACACTTTATTACACAGCCAATAGCCATTAGACGTACTTAAATGTATTGCCCATAGAGATCGTTTCCCTTATACTTAGTGTACGTGCGTGAAGAGAGGTGTCAAAAAACCTCATCATTATTTATGCTTACTTTTCTTTACGAAGTAAAAAAGTCTATAAATTGAGATTTTTTTTTACAAAAATAGTTTCTTTTTTTTTGGAATAGGGGGCAAACGAGCAGGCCAGGGCAGGGCATCAGGTTCACCTGATGGTAAGCAATTACCGCCGCCCTTGGACACCCGCAACACCAGAGGCGTCACGAGTGCGTTGCCGGCCTTTGGGGGATGGGGCGGGGGATTGGGGGAGGGGTTGGGGTAAGGGATCTCCGGTATCCTCACCGGTTTCCTGTGAGACCGTGGTATCACTCCGGTCGATTCATGCCGAAGCGTGGCTCTCCCACGGTAAAATCCTATGTGTGTAAAACTACAGCATATGTTTCGAAATATAAGTTATATTTTAGACAAACTACTTTATTATACCAACATGCAACGTCGCTGTTGTTTATAGGCCGTGCAGGTTGTTATGGAAAACCATAAACTTGGTTTCAATTATAAAATTTTTTGAATGATATCAACCGACATTTCTCCACAACTGAACTCGATCTTCAAACTGTCAAAGTGTCAAACACTACATTATTTATTTATTTATTTATTTATAAACTTCTTGCACAAGTTGTACAACGGCGGACTTAATGCCATGAGGCATTCTCTACCAGTCAACCTTCAGGTGTTGTAGAAATATGATGTGGTAGGTGCAAATAAAATATAGAGAATTCTATGATGTTCATAATAATAAAATATATAAACCTACATAACCAATATACACAAATAATGATACATATCAATTTAGACATTAATATAAATATATATACATACACATATACACATCAGTACATACACACTCATAATCAATAATTTGTATTATAATAAATATATACACACGGGTACTACCGTTGTGATTGTACTGCCAATTCGCTTTGAAGTAGTACTTTTTTCTTAAAGGTAGTTCGATTTGTGGACATCCTGATTTCGGCAGGAAGTGCATTCCATAGTAGGACTGACTGCACATAGAAAGAAGAATTTATAAAGTTGGAGATGTGAGAGGGGCATAGGAGGAGCAAGTTGTTTGTTGACCGAAGACTTCGGTCGTGATTGGAGCATAAGAAACGGAAGTGTGGTACAAGGTATTGAGGGAACGATGGAGAGTTGAGGAAAGAAAAAAGAGATGTTAGAGCCCTCAGACTGCGGCGCTGGCGAATTGGGAGCCATTGCAGCTGGGAACGTAAAGCAGACACATGATCATACTTTTGAAGATTGAAAACGAATCGAATGCAGTTATTAAGAAGGCGGTCTAGTTTATTGAGGAGGTCTGCATTCAGGTCAAAATAGCACACATCACCATAGCCTATCAAGGGAATAATTAAGGATTGCATAAGTGTGACCTTGGTTTTGACAGGAAGGAAATTCTTCAGACGATAGTCGACTTTTCTAACGCCTTTAATACCGTCAGTCATGAAATCCTGTTATCTATTCTCTCATATCTTATGGTTTCTTCTGAGACGCTGGAATGGTTCTCGAATTATCTTCGGGGGCGACGGCAGTGTGTTCGTGTTGATGACTTATCATCAAGTTGGTGCGACCTCAACGCCGGCGTCCCACAAGGCGGAATTTTATCTCCTCTCTTATTTTCTATATTTATCAACCTCATAACTCAACATCTTCAATGTGCGTATCACTTGTATGCTGATGATCTGCAGCTGTATTCACAGGCAGGGTGAGGGTTCACAGGGGTGGAGGATGTAACGAGGGCCATCGATGAGGTCAACAGAGACCTAGAGTTCATAAAATCCTGGTCAATGAGATTTGGACTGTCTGTTAATCCGACTAAATGCCAGGCAATCATAGTAGGTAGCAAACATTTAATGAGCAGATTGGATACCGCCTCGATCCCACCAATTGTCTTCAATGGATTAGTTATTCCATATAGCCCGATAGTAAAGACCTTAGTTTACTTATCGACTCAACTCTTGATTGGCGAGCTCAAGTCACTAGTGTTAGCCAGAAAGTAACTGGAAACCTGCGACCATTGTACCGTCTCAAAAACTTCCTGCCTACTAAAACTAAAATCACACTTATGCAGTCCTTAATAATTCCTACAATCGACTATGGTGATGTGTGTTACTTCGACCTGAATGCAGACCTCCTCAATAAGCTTGACCGACTTCTCATTCGACTGCATTCGATACATTTTTAATCTTCGTAAGTATGATCACGTATCTGCTTTGCGTTCCCAGTTAAGATGGTTACCTATACGCCTACGACGCAATCAGCGAGCACTTACCTCCCTATTTCCATTCCTCAAATCACCATCGTTGCCTACCTACCTTGCTCCATATTTCCGATACCTGTGCTCTAATCACGACAGAAATCTTCGTTCAGTTAATAATCTGCTTCTCTCATGTCCCTCCCACAATTCCGACTTCGTGAACTGTTCGTTCTTTGTTCAAGCAGTGCTACTCTGGAATGCGCTTCCGCTCGAAATCAGGATGTCCACTAACCGATTTACTTTCAAAAAGAAAGTACACGAACTCCTTCTAAATGAACTGGCAGAACGATCAAATCCATAGCATACCTCACGTTGCAAAGTTTCATAGTGTATAAACAAATATAGAATTTATGTATATATATATATATATATATATATATATATACTAGCGGCCGCTTGCGACTTCGTACGCGTGGAGTTAGTTATTTGCACATTATTTTTATACTTAAATACCATTTAAAATCCTTCTGCCATAATTACTTTTACTTCAATAACATTGGACTTTCATACAAACTACCATTCCCCGTTTTAACCCCAAAGAGGGGTTTATTTCTAAAGATACATTATAAGTACACTTTTACACCATCTATAGAGCATTTTTTTTTACCCCCTTAGGGGTGGAGTTTCGTAAAATCCGTTCTTAGCGGATGTCTATATCCTATAAGGAACCTACCTGCCAAATTTCAAGTTTGTAGGTGTTATAGTTTCTGAGATTTCGTGATTAATAAGTGAGTGGTATTTCGCTTATATATACACACATCAAAAGTGTCTAGGGATCAAGCATTTTTATGCGGATTTCTTGAGATTGAGATGTGGCTTTGGCCCTGGCCTGCTCAGTCGCAGACTTGAACCCGATTGAGCATGCATGGGATATGCTACAGAGAAGAGCTCTGCCGAATATGGAGGGTATCCAGTCGCAAGAAGACCTTTTTTTGTTGTTGCAACGAACATGGGCGGCCATTCCACAGCGTGATTTGGATGAACTCATTTTGAGTATGCCAAACCGATTCTTGTGTTGTTAGTGTTCGCGGTAGAAACACGGATTATTAATTGTTTAAGTTACTTAATAAAATTTTAAAGAAAACTGTTATTTCAGTCTTTTTTTCGAACTTTAATATTAGTGGTTCCCTGTGTCAAAAATCCCTTTATTAGGAAAATGGCAAATTTCTTTATTAATGCAAAGGTGACTTGGTTTATCGTTACTGTGACAAACGAAAACACTCTATTTGATGAATCCTTAAAGAAACTTTTAATTAATATCAATCAGGAGAAAAGTTATTGCAAAAATATATGTTGATCCCTAGACACTTTTGATGTGTGTATATATAACATACATAATATCTATATATATATATATAGATATTATGTATGTTATATTTAGGTCTATGTCTTACAGGTATGTAACCTCTGTGTACCTACCTTACAAAATTTCTCCACCACCCGAAGGTTGACTGGAAGAGAATGCCCTGGGCATTAAGTCCGCCGATGTACAAATGTAGTCCATAAAGTTTTTAAATAAATAAATAAAATAAATAAACGGAATATTTTCGCTTGCACTGTAAGCGAATACGAGTTCCAGACAACTAGCCTGGTGCCATGCTAGTGTGCGTGGTATTAATTACACATGTAGGTACACACAGTCACACACACGACGCTGATGGCTGACACTGCTTGTACGACCTTAGAGACTCGCAGGCAGACAGCGCAGCGGCTTGCACCATCGCATTTATTATACTATTAACTAGTTGTTCGTTTTTCAGCATATGGAGACTTGGCTGAAGTCTGTTGAGAGAAATCATTAAATTGTAAAGAATCGTAGTTAGAATGCTACGCACTGTTTAAACAACTTCTGGTTCAATTTTAATTAATAAAATTTTGTTAGTTAAAAGTTGACCCGAACACACTACTTCTAGACATTTATTCAGCATGTATATATTGTACTAGCTTTTACACGCATCTTCGCTCACGCAGACTTTCATCCCCTGATTTACCCCCTTAGGGGTGGAATTTCAAAAATTCCTTTCTTAGTGCTCACGTACGTTATATAAAGAACCTACATGCAAAATTTCAGGATTCTAGCTTCAGCGGTTTGGGCTGTGCGTTGATCTCTGGGTATGTCAGTCAGTCAGTAGATATGTTGTGCCTGTAAGCGCTTCAGACACGAGTATTTTCAATTAAAATCTAGTTTTACAAATTATAATTATTAGAGTTAAAAAAGGAATAAAATGATGGAGAGTAAAGTACAGCGGTAGTGGTAATGAAATCATTCACGTAAAATTTATTGTTTGTGTTTCAGCTACGATATAGAAAACAACAAGTCATATAATCCTTTTTATTCTAATGCTATTTAAAGTAGTTCTCCTCAGGAGAAAATATAGTTAAATAACAATGTACAATAAAATAGACGATGTCATTTGAATCGTATAGCGAAGTGCATATAACATAGTAGTGTGCAACATGCACTATATCTGGTTACCGTTCGCCTTGGAGCAGCTGTGAGTCATGGCCTCACCTCACCACCCCTCTCCCTCTCCACCCCCCACTGACCCGCACTGCACGCTTTCCCCCGCCGCGCCCGCAGACAAGTCGTCGCCGGTCTCACGTGGCCAATTCGCTAGCTGCACGACTGCACTCATCTAAAGGTTCCTACACACCTGCAGCAAATGTCTACAAAATTATTTTTCCTATAGAAAATTTTCTACTACAGAATGAATGTAGGTAGATGGAAACCTTCAACGATGAAGAATTGAGGCAAGGTAGCACAAATATCTATGGTAAGAAGTGAGAATGCCTGAAACTTCACTACCTGTTTCTGTGAGCAAGATTCCCTCGATGGATACGGCGGAGCGGGAACGAGAGAAAAATCCCGCATAGAAATCTCCCGGTGACACCACGGGTTGTCCTGTGGGGAGGATTCGATTTTTGCATGGGTAAAAAGGTAACACAAATATATAAAAGCTGTTTTGGACAGAATTTTCGTCCACCTTCATTTTATTCAGACTCCTAGCGCAGGACTCTTCTGAATACTTGTTATAAGAGTCTTCAACAGATTGCATTTACAACTTTTACCAGATCACCAGTCAATTCATAGGAAGGACTTCCACCGCTTTATTGTCCCGTCCCTGGACAAGCGAGCAATATAATGGTTCCAAGTCACATGGTCCCAAGGAAACTACTGGATTTAGTTAAGTTGCACAAAATAAAGCTGCCTGGATACAGGATTAGGATAGCGAATGCTATTTTTAACCGACATCAAAATATGAGAAGGTTCTCAATTCGACTGTATTTCTTTTTTATGTTTATGTTACCTCAGAACTTATGACTGGGTTAAACGATTTTGATTTTTTTTTTTATTCGAAGGCTGGTGCTTCTCGTGTAGTCCCATTTCAATTTAGTCTAGTTGTTGAAGTCGGTTTTTTGTTGGTGTTTCAAATCTCGTACATTTAATTCATAAAAATATATTTATATCACAAATGTGTAAGGTACCTTAACATGCATGGCGACAAACTCCTATTCATAATCGCTCTGTGTAATAATCTAGAAATGTCTATTTGCTCTCAAAGTCATCAGACTCAGTAATAAAATAGAAGCCTGTTGGATTCGTTCAGTAATACGTACGACGTTACGTGTTCGCATATGAAGTTGATATAATAATGCAATAAAATGAGATGATAATAACTCGGTTTATGAAACAAGTAATGTATGTATACCGTTCAGATCTCAAACTCTCGGCGGTTTGCCACGCTCCGTGCTGCGCTATGAATTATTCCAACGCGAACCGAGGCGCGAATAATTGGCAAATACCTAGTGGTAAACATATATTAAAATTTGTTATGATTATTTTATACAACTTGTCTTAATTTATGTATTTTGGCTGCTTTAAGGCGCACCGACTCGTGAGCGGGCGAGCATTAACATTACAGGGGACAATTAAAATAATTTATACTAATGTATGTTCTTAATATAATGTAAAGTAAAACTTTATTATAAATATCAAATGTACAGCAAAAAACAAGACAAAGCAGTAACATTACAACCTTGTGCGTATAATTATACAAGTGTAAATGAATGCAAAGATTTTTAAGTTAGTTTAGGGTGTATATAAAAGACCACACAAGCAATTAAATTCTAACCAAAATAGAATGTACGTAGGCCTTGTAAATGTAAACTTATACTTGAAGAAGAGTGAAGCAACTTAATGGAAGTTTTTATCCATTTAAAAAAATATTATCATAACCATAACGAGTGAGCTATGTTGGCGTTACGTTGAGACCATCGCACAAAGAATTTATCACAGAATGCTGTAGCAATGTCGATGCAGTGTTTGTCGGAAGACGAGAGAGGATTGTGGAATCCATAGCCAGTTAAAATGCTTACCTGAGGAAGATATCTTGAACGTGGACGGAAGATTGTGGACTATTAACTTACTTCAAGAGAGATATAAGCCTAGCAGTAGATTGCAATAGGTTAATTGATTGTTGGATCTGTCCTATTTCTGTGGGGTCTTTATTAAGATACTTTAGATTCGACCCCTGGCTTAGGAGCCAGGATCGATAAAGACTAGTCCAACAATCCTGTGATGTCTAGATGTAAGATTTTCTCAAAGAGCAGCATTACTGTTACTTTAAGTAGTAAGAAAACAATAGTCAGCTGTATTACTAATATTTTTCAAAATACAGAGAGATACATAAGCAGAGGGCTCTCACACTTAGGAACCAGTGAGATCACGTACCGTGCGGTTCTTAAAGGATTTTCCTTTCGCCAAGCTCTGAATGTGTTTCGTAACCTCCAAGCAATTGGTTTCCTAAATGACTACGTGACCAGTATTTCCGTTTATACGGGGTCACTCAGACAGTGTCCCAAACCTGCATAGATTAATGTAAAACCTTCACATCATAAACATATAATATACATATAGATAGGACTAGGGGGCTATTCTTTTGTTTTTTTTTGTCTATGTAAGATAATGTCCATTCAAAGAAAAGCATCAGAAGGTTTATAAGGTCAAGAGCCACGCTGATTTCAGCACAGTTGGGCCGGCTCGACCGGGGCGGTACTGCCCTCGCGCAAAAAATCAACGTAAAATGACAGCGATCATGCTGTCGTGTTTCGTTGGTGAGTGCGAGACCGTAGGCCCAATGATGCAGAAGCATCACTAGCCCACCATGGTGTGGGTCACCATGCTGCATTGTTGCATTGTCTACATTCGCAGTATGGTGACCACCTCTCTTGGATTTTGCTTATGCTTTCCATCAGACAGAGTAGAGTCATTTTGGCGGGCCAAACATAAAAAAAAGCTTAACATAGGTTTCCAGGTGCACTATCTATTTTTATTCCACTGAATGCTATGATTAGGCAAGGTAATAAATGTGCACTTCCAGCTCGCCCGGTGATTATCTTCGTATTTTACGACTCGTTGATGGACGATGGCCATTTAAAACCATTAAATACCGTCAATTAGTGCTTTAAACATTTCCAACGTGTGCATAAATGCTTGTATCTAAATCTAACGTATTCTACGATAATAAACACGGCTATTTCAATTAGTAGACGTATTAATTTATTGTATTTGTTATTTAATGTGGTTTTGTATTTGACTCGTTAGACACGTACTTTTTTATAGAAAACGGGGTAAACGAGCAGACGGGTCACCTGGTGGTAAGCGGGTATCGTCACCGATGGACATATCAGACACTAGCTGTTGCCCGCAGCTTCGCCCGCGTGTATGTCGGTTATCGCGGCAAATAGTAGCCTGTGTTATTTTGATGTATAAGCTATATTACTGTAAAGTTTCATCCAAATACGTTCAATAGATTTTGCGTGAAGAAGTAACAAACATACACACAAACTTTCGCCTTTATATATTAGTATAGCTGTAGCCCGCGGCTTTGCTCGCGTAGAAGTTGATTATATGTATTTAATTAAAACTGTGCAAGTATCTATGAATAATTTATTCAGGCTTTTAAACGTATTTATTTATTTATAATCAATAGTCCATTAAAGTCGACTTTCATACACACTTTCACCCCTCTTTTAACCCCTTTAGGAATAGAATTCCCATATGTGCTGATATAAGTATTCATTTATTTGTAATTGATGGCGCCCGTGGTCCACCAGACTTGACAATAACTCAAGTGGACTGTATGCGGTAAAATATGTATGATTTTAATATTTGATTAATTGCAAAGGTGTCTCGCTAAAACAAAGGACCGACAGGAAGGGTAAAGGAAAGCAACCAACTCACGTTTTCTCCAGCCTGCTGCCGCTTCCCAGGAGCTCCCAGGGTCACTGCTGATGATGACGAGACACTATTCACTGTCAGTCTGATTAGATCACGGAACGTCTCACTTCCTGCGGTTTAACTACGGACGGAGCGTGGAGACCGCTTCTCGTCTATCGACTGTACCCAGTTACACAGCCGACGCGGTTAGAGTTCAGCACTGCTTGCGAGCGCAGCTCCTTGACGAAGGAAAGCTAAGACCCTTCGTAGGACACTACTAGCAAGGCACTAGTTAAGGTACGACAGGCCGTAAGGGGTCTAATCGCACTGGTATCGCCATCTATATTATTTTTGGCGAAACACTTTGGTTGCTCGATAAGGTAAATAGGGCGGGAGTAGGAATTAGACACCAAACAGATTTATAATTAAACTAATGGGTGGCGCCACCATTTCCAGCCGCCCTTAAAGGGTACCTTTAAGAGAAGAATAATGTGGTAGAAAACAAAATGATGCACATTAAAATGCTACAAAGAGAGCGGGTAAACTATGTATCTAACTATACCTATATCTAGCGGATTATATTATAAAATAAACAAGAAACTTAACTAACTAGCGAATGATTAAAGTATTGAAAGTATTTACTGAGTTGGGACAAAGACAAAGACGTTCTTACTGAAGCAACACGAACTATGCCGTCTTTGGAGGGGTGAACCTTTTCGACAATCGCTAATGGCCACGCGAGAGGAGGTAAGTTTTCAGTCATAATTACAACGACAGTTCCAGGCGCGATGGGAACTGAAGGAGTGTTCCATTTTTCTCTAACTTGGAGCTCGTGCAAATACTCTAACCTCCATCGCCTCCAGAAAGACTGTACAAGTTTATCTAAAAGTGCATGTCTTTCAAGTAAATTTAAATTTTCACAAGCTACTGCAGCCGCCGGAAGCGAACTGAGCGGCGCGGTATGAAGGAAGTGACTAGGAGTCAGCGCGGTAGGTTCAGAGGGATCTGAACTTAATACGGTCAAAGGGCGTGAATTTAATAAGCACTCAATTTGAGTGAGTACAGTGCTCAGCTCCTCATACGTAAGTAGCTGATTACCGATCACCTTGAAAAGATGATTCTTAATCACTTTGACCATGCTTTCCCAGCAGCCGCCAAAATGACTGGCAGCTGGGCAATTAAACTGCCAGGAAATGCGGTTTTCAGCGAGATGCTCTTCGAAGCGCGGTTGATATTCCTTTGTTAAGAACTTGTATAAGTCTTTCAAGTAGGAACTAGCCCCAACGAAATTAGTTCCGTTGTCGGACTTAATAAGTTGAACGGGTCCGCGGCGGGCTAAAAAGCGTTTTAGCGCTCCGAGGAAGCAAGAGGTAGACAAACTAGTGGCTATCTCAATATGCGAACTGCGGGTCGTGAGACAAGTGAAGACACATAGGTAAGCCTTCTCACTCTTAGCGCCTCTACGTCGCACAGGCATATAAAAGATGGGCCCGGCATAATCGACGCCGGTGTTCGTAAATGCCTTTATAACTTGGCGCGTTCGAACGTCAGGTAGAGCTGACATAAGCGGGTACGTAGGACGCGGCTTCGCCCTATAGCACGTGTTGCATAGATGGACTCTCTGCCGTATAACACGGCGAGCGGAAAGAATCCAATACTTTTGACGGAGTAGCGCCATCAATTGCTCGGGACCAGCATGTAAATATTTTTTATGATAATAGTCAATTAGTAGAGTGATCACATGATCGTCACGCGGTAAAAGAACAGGATGCTTATGCGAAAATTTAAGGTCCGAGTTAGAGAGACGGCCTCCTACGCGGATAAGTCCGTCCGTATGTATAAAAGGACGTAACTTATTTAAAGCACGAGAACAATTTTCATTGCGACTTATATTTGAAATTTCATTAGCGAAGTGTTTCTTTTGGATAATGTGCAGCAATTTAATTTCTGCTATATCTAAGTCACTAGCGGCAACAGTGTGGTCGCGACGTGATAGTCGTGAGCACATGCGAAGTATGTACACTAGTACACGAATAAGCTTACTCCAAGAGGAGGAGTTTTGAGCCAGTTCATACACAGGGCAAGGACTATCGTCGACTGGCAGAACCACTGTATGTACGACAGTCTTTTGCTCTGGAATATCCGAAGTCGGAATCTCCACGTCACTAATAGGCCATTGTGAGGGATCGGAAGAGAGCCACTCGGGGCCGTGTAGCCACATGGGGTGCGAAATTATTTTTCGTGGCGTAAGACCACGCGACAGACAGTCCGCGGGGTTTTCTACTCCCGAGACATGATGGAAGTTGTCTGCAGCTACATTTTCTGTGACTTGCACGACGCGGTTAGCGACGAACGTTTGCCATCTGTGTGGTGAGCTTTTGATCCAATATAAAGCGACCATTGAATCGGTAAAGGCGAAAATCCTAATCGGGAAGCGCGAGCGGTAAGTATCATGAACAGTTCGTAATAATTTAGCGAGCAAAACAGCACCACATAGTTCAAGCCGAGCGATCGAAAGCGGCTTCATAGGCGCAACTTTCGACTTTGCACACGCTAACTGAACTGTTAACCCAGTGGGCGAGCTGACGTGAAGATATACCACACCTCCGTAAGCAAGGTTACTGGCATCACAAAACCCGACGAGTGTGATGACACAGTCCTGTCCTGCACCGAGATGACGCGGAATTTTAAAGTCATTTAGGACAGGCAGCTCCGTGCAAAACTGTCTCCACATTTTAATTATGTGGGGCGGAGGGATTTCATCCCAATCGAGATTTGCCTGCCAAAGCTGTTTAATAAGCAACTTGGCGTACGTTATACAAGGAGCGACAAACCCCATAATGTCCCATAAACGAGCGACGGTAGACAGAATGGTGCGTTTGGTGCACTTCTCGTCAAGCGGAGAAATTTTAAAATGAAAATAATCAGCATTCGTAGACCAACGTAGGCCTAATATTTTATTGTCCATCGATTTATCAAACTCCACTTCAGTAGGAAGTTTGTGTGAGTCGGGAACGTCACTGAGAGCGGTTTTCGAATTGCTATTCCATTTCACTAAGTCCCAGCCGGCGCCCTTGAATAGGCTGCTGAGCTGGGCGGATGTCTCAGCCGCCTCGGACTCAGACGGTACTGAGAAGGCGATATCATCCATATACAGTGACCTTGAAACAACTTCACTAGCCAGCGGGTACCTAGAACCATCATCCTGAACTAATTGTTGCACAGTGCGCAAAGCGTGATATGGACTAGGCTTCAAACCGAAACAAACGCGGTTAAATTGATAAAGAACAAGAGGTTCTTGCGGGTTGAATCTATATAAGATTCTTTGAAAGCGGCGGTCAGATTGTCTCATTATAATTTGTAAGTACATTTGACGACAGTCAGCGGTCATTGCTACAGCAAATAGTCGAAACAATAAAATAATTTGGAACAAGTTCCCCTGTAAATTCGGACCACTGTGTAACAAATCGTTAAGCGAATGACCCGACGAAGTTTTGAAGCTACCATTCAATACAACGCGTAATTTTGTAGTTAATTTATCCTCCCTTATGACGCCGTGGTGCGGGATAACGTATGTGGGTTGCCACGGTTCGTCACGATCTGCAGGAGGCGCGGGTGACAGGTAACCTTTATTTAAATAATCCTGTATAACTTCGTCATACGCGGCTCTTAATTTAGGCGAGGCTTGTAACTTCTTTTCTAAACCAAGAAAACATTTGCGGGCAGACTCGTATGAATTACCGAGTAAAAATTTATCTTCACAGAACGGCAGACCAACTATATACCTGCCAGTAGAAGGGTCCCGTTGAGTGGTCATACGATAAAATTCTTCACACTCAGCCTCAACTACATGCTGAGCGGGCGCACAAGCGGGAAGCTCTTCGAGCTCAAAAAACTTCTTTAATAAATTATCGATCGGCTCCTGGACTATTACGCTACAAAGGGTCGAAGTAGCGGCGCGAGAATTAAGTATAATAGGTACGGACCCCATGATGACGTATCCCAGCACCGTCTCAATAGCGGAGGGCGAGTTCGTATCATTGTCAACTACGTGACACAACAACAAGCGCGGGAACAGAGATGCACCAATCAATGCATCTATTTTATTAGGAGTAGCGAACGTTTTATCGGCCAACTTCAAATTATTAAAATGCGAAAGCGATGAAACATCTACCACAGCAGTTGGTAGGTTATCTGTGATTTGGTCGACAATCAACGTCGAAACTGTATATTTAATGTTCGTATCGTAACAAGAAGAAAATTCTAAGTTAGCGGAACCCCATACGACCCTCTCACTACCGCCG
The DNA here is from genome assembly GCA_949125395.1 of Diaphora mendica. Classification (NCBI taxonomy): domain Eukaryota; kingdom Metazoa; phylum Arthropoda; class Insecta; order Lepidoptera; family Erebidae; genus Diaphora; species Diaphora mendica. The sequence continues at coordinate 24,483,690 of OX421327.1, read as the reverse complement.
AATCCCTTCACAGTAACACGCTGTCTGTCTTGCGTAAGCAATCCTAATCGCTCGCCGCACTCTTTAGTAATAAAGTTGCTTTGAGACGCGGAATCGAGTAAAACCCTAATTAGGTGCTTATTTCCATGTCGATCATACGTTGCTACCTGAGCGGTAGCAAGCAGAACAGTTGTGGCAGCCGTACGATGTTCTTTACGACTGCGCGGAGCGAATGAATGCGTCGAATGCGCGTGTGTCGCAACGAGTGAGACGCCCGACACTGGCGGAGGAGCGGACGGCGTGTGAGTTGCGGCGACAGCCGCCTCTTGGGTAGACCGCTGCGATGACTCAGTAGGTTGCGCTACTGAGTGCGAGGTGCCCGGGTTCGATTCCCGGTCGCGGAAAAAATGAAGTAACGTGTGGTGTTTTAAGCCACATTCTCGACACTTCGTATTAGAATTACAAAGCGTCGCGCGATGTTTGACACTCAAACAATTTGTACAGGAATTATTTTCCTTTACGGATTTAAACCGATTTTTGGGTGTCATTTTATTAAAAGCGGGACATTTATATAAATGTAGATGAGTAAAATCTTTACATAGACATTTATATGAAGTACCAGGCTCAGTCGTACTGACATAAGCTTGATAGTTCAGCGGAACGGAGGAAGAGTGCGGGCGATCAGCTGATTTCTTAGCGGAATGTGTATGATTGGCGGATGAGCGTTGTAATATTTTACTTTGCGATTTAATAAAATTGACAAGACTTTCGAATTTGGGAATTTTAGTATTTGAATCAACACTCATTTCGAACAACTTAAAAGTGTCGGGATCTAGCTTTTTTAGCGCGATATGTAAAACCATGAAATCAGCCAAATCCTCAATTTTTAACTTATGCAAGGCATTTACTGCTGTTACAAATTGATCAATAAATAAATCAAAGTTGTTTGCGGAAGCGTTAGTCAAAGGTTTAAAATCTACGATGGTTTTCATGTGCGTTGAAGCGAGGGTACGTTTGTCCTCATACTTGTCGACTAATGCTTTCAATATAAGATTATAATTCTCCGAATTCGGTGTAATACCCGAAATGGCGGCCGAGGCTTTGTCTGAAATTTTACCAAGTAGGTAGTACAACTTTTCAGAGTCTGTAAGAGATGTATTTTCGTGTATCATAGATTTAAAACTGGCGTAAAATAACGGCCATGAGCGAATGTCACCCTTAAATGGAACTAATTCAATGGGTGGCAACGTAGGCTTTGACTTGGTAGGAGGATCAGGCTTATCCTCTTTTTTAGGTGAATATTGAGCGCGCATTCCCAAGATGGCACTATGCATTTGCTCATATGAGATTAGCGGTTTAAAATTTGGCTTAGCGGTTGGGTCGACGGTAAGCAAATGCTCATTATACTTTTGAAGCATTTGATGGAACTCTTCGCGAATGAAACTAATATTTTCACTTTCATAAATAAATTTACGAATTAATTGCGGGTTTTCACGAAGGTTCGTACCCATATCGTAAAGTTGTTGTATGTATTCATAAAGCGTATTTCGCCTTGCCTCAATAAGAATTAATTGAGAATCGAAGGATTTCTCTTCCTCTTCCTTTCCCATATTGGAATAAAGGAAAAAAAATAAAATAAAAATAAGATAAGTGCAGTACTCAAAATTGACTAAGCGCAAACTTTGTGCGAGCCTACCTAACGAACCTACCTTCGCTTCGGTGATAAACAACAGCGCGCACGAGCGGTTGAATTAAATAGCGGATGAATGAAGTGGCGATTTTATTCTAACAAATTCTTTAATCACACGCAGAATTAATTAGAAATATGCGGGATTAGTAACTTGGTTATGAATAACCTGAGCGGGATATAAAATATATATGCGGGTATATACGAAAATATGCGAAATTCGTGTAGCTAAAAGACACGACGTGGTAAAAATACAGATACCTAATTATGCGGGGTAATTAAATAGCGGGAAAATAATTAGCGGTGATAATATAAGGTGGATTAAATGCAGCTTAAAGCAACCAAATGAAATGCCAAATTTGTGCATCTAAATGCGGGTATTTATATATAAGCGGCAGGTACCTAAGTACCAAGCGGGAACATAAAATCCGGCTCTAAGGGCCAAATAAAATGATGGCGCCCGTGGTCCACCAGACTTGACAATAACTCAAGTGGACTGTATGCGGTAAAATATGTATGATTTTAATATTTGATTAATTGCAAAGGTGTCTCGCTAAAACAAAGGACCGACAGGAAGGGTAAAGGAAAGCAACCAACTCACGTTTTCTCCAGCCTGCTGCCGCTTCCCAGGAGCTCCCAGGGTCACTGCTGATGATGACGAGACACTATTCACTGTCAGTCTGATTAGATCACGGAACGTCTCACTTCCTGCGGTTTAACTACGGACGGAGCGTGGAGACCGCTTCTCGTCTATCGACTGTACCCAGTTACACAGCCGACGCGGTTAGAGTTCAGCACTGCTTGCGAGCGCAGCTCCTTGACGAAGGAAAGCTAAGACCCTTCGTAGGACACTACTAGCAAGGCACTAGTTAAGGTACGACAGGCCGTAAGGGGTCTAATCGCACTGGTATCGCCATCTATATTATTTTTGGCGAAACACTTTGGTTGCTCGATAAGGTAAATAGGGCGGGAGTAGGAATTAGACACCAAACAGATTTATAATTAAACTAATGGGTGGCGCCACCAGTAATCAAAAGCCTGAAGACAAAGTTTCAGGCTACTTAATTAAAAAATGACGGACTTACAGTCTAACCTAGGGATAGAATATCCCGAAACGCTTAAATACGTATCTCATCATCATCATCGCAGTCCACTGCTGGACATAGGCATCTCGAATTGCACGCCACTTGGTTCGATCCTCAGCTTCTCTCATCCAGCTCCTGCCAGCTGTCTTGGGCAGATCATTATTCCACCTGGCCCGTGGACGTTCTACACTACGTTTGCCGAGACGCGGTCTCCACTCAAGAACCCGTTTACCCCAACGGTTATCAGTTCTACGGCTAATATGGCCAGCCCACTGCCACTTCAGCTGGCTTATCCTGTGGGCTATGTCAATGACCTTGGTTCTCTGCCGGATAAACTCATTCCTGATGCGATCCCTTAGATAGATAAACGTTGAGCATAGCAAGAGTGCTATGCTCAACGTTAAAGTCGCTCAGCGTGCTATGGAGAGCCATAGCACGCTGAGCGACTTTAAACTTGTGAACCAGTCGTGTCGTAAGTGTCAACGTTTCGGCACCGTATGTCATGACAGGTAGAAGGTACTGATTGAAGACTTTCGTATTTAGGCACTGTGGGATTGATGATGATAAGACCTGACGAAGTTTCCCAAACGCTGCCCAACCCGGCTGAATTCTCCTGTTCACCTCGTCCTCGAAGTAGTTTCTACTTAACTGCAAAGTCTGTCCGAGGTACCACATATATTTTTGAACAGCTTCGAGAACGGCACCGTGAACCACAACCGGTTCCGGTAGAACATGTTCGTACATACGTATCTACTCATTTTTAATCAGTAGCCCAAAACAAAATTTTCATGTTTTTCACTTAAAAAATGACGGACTTCCTTACAAACTTTCAACCCCTATTTCACCCCTTTACGGGCATAATATCCAGAAACACCTAAATACGTATCTAATCATTTTTATTTAGTAGCCCAAAAATAAAGTTCCATATTTCTTATTTAAAAAATTACAGACTTCCATACAAACTTTCAACCCCTAATTCACCCTCTTAAGGGTAGAATATCCAGAAACGCTTAAATACGTATCTACTAATTTTTAATCAGTAGCCCAAAGCTAAATTTTCATGTTACTCACTTAAAAAATTACGGACTTCCATACAAAATGTTATCCCCTATTTCACCCCCTTAAGGGTAGGATATCCAGAAACGCTTAAATACGTTTCTACTTTTTTAAATCAGTAGCCAAAAAATAAAGTTTTATGATTCTAACTTTAAAAATGACGAACTTCCATACAAACCTTTAACCCCTATTTCACCCCCTTAGGGGTAAAATATTCAGAAATGCTTAAATACGTATCTACTCTTTTTTAATCAGTAGCCCCAAAAGTAAAGTTTCATGTGTCTAACTTAAAAAATGTCAAACTTTCATACAAATTTTCATCCCCTATTTCACCCCCTTAAGGGCATAATATCCAGAAACTCCTAAATACGTATCTAATCATTTTTATTTAGCAGCCCAAAAATAAAGTTCCATATTTCTTATTTAAAAAATTACGGACTTCCATACAAACTTTTAACCCCTATTTCACCCCCTTAAGGGTAGGATATCCAGAAACGCTTAAATATGTATCTACTTTTTTTTAATCAGAAGCCAAAAAATAAAGTTTTATATTTCTAACTTTAAAAATGACGAACTTCCATACAAACCTTCAACCCCTATTTCACCCCCTTAGGGGTAGAATATTCAGAGATGCTTAAATACGTATCTACTCTTTTTTAAACAGTAGCCCCAAAAAAAAAAATACAAGTTTCTAACTTAAAAAATGTCGAACTTTCATACAAAATTTCAACCCCTATTTCACCCCCTTAGGGGTATAATATTCTAAAACGCTTAAATACGTATGTATTCCTTTTTAATCCGTAGCCCAAAAATAAAGTTACATGTTTGTAACTTCAAAAATGTCGGACTTCCAGACTAACCTATGTACAAAATCACAACCCCTATTTCACCCCTTAGGGGTAGAATATATAGAAACGCTTAAATACGTGTTTACTCATTTTTAATCAGTAGCTCAAAAGTAAAGTTTTATGTTTCTAACTTAAAAAATGACGGACTTCCATACATACTTTCAACCCCTATTTCACCCCCTTAGGGGTGGAATTTCAAAAATCCTTTCTTAGTGCTCACTTAAGTTATATAAAGAACCTACATGCAAAATTTCAGGATTGTAGCTTCAGCGGTTTGGGCTGTGCGTTGATCTCTGGGTATGTCAGTCAGTCAGTCACCTTACTCTTTTATATATAGAACTAGCTGTTGCCCGCGGCTTTGCTCGCGTGGAAGTTGATTATATGTATTTATTTAAAACTGTGTAAGTATCTGTTAGAAATTGAACGTCACTATAATGGCAACATTTTGATTGTCATTTTTCTTATTTGACGTTTTGAAGTGACAAGATAGTACTAATGAGAAGCTTTTGATCGGTCGAACACGGTTTTCGTAAAGGAGTGCCGGTTTAAGTTAATTTAATTGAAATTTACTAATTGTCCATACAATTCGGTGTTTCGTTGGTTACCGTTATGATTGGTGTGGTTTGGACTCGCGAGTTTTTGTAGTCACGTCAATTAGGCGCGATCCGCGATAGTTAAATCGGGTGTATTGTAATTTACGATACTTCGGGAGCCTGTAAGCCATTTAGGAGTATGTATGTGTGAACGCGGTGAGAGGAACAGCAGAGGGGTACCCCTCAACGACCGACGAGATCAAGGACTTCACGCATCTCCAGTAAGTGCTTGATTACATTAGCTTAGAATAAGAACACGGTGAAACGCCATGAAGGTTTAATGCTCTTGCCAGTGACATAGTTAGCGATTGAATGCCTTACTCATGGGCCCTAAGACATTACAAATTTCCCAAGGTGAACGCTGCATTGGCGAGAGGATTGAACAGTATCTATGAATACTGTGTTCATGTTTTTAAACGTATTTATTTATAATCAAGAGTCCATTAAAATTGACTTTCATATACACTTTCGACCCTTATTTTAACCCCTTTAGGAATAGAATTCCCATAAATGCTGATATAAGTATTCATTTATTTGTAATCAAAATTCTGAAGACAAAGTTTCAGGCTACTAAATAAAAAAATGACGGACTTCCAATAGACTGGCAGTCCGTCATTTTTCTGGTTTCTGGTTTAAACGCTTAAATACGTATCTCATTATCATCAACGCAGTCCACTGCTGGACATAGGCATCTCCAATTGCACGCCACTTGGTTCAATCCTCAGCTTCTGCCAGCCGTCCGATCATTATTCCACCTGGCCTGTGGACGTTCTACGCTACGTTTGCCGAGACGCAGTCACCACTCACGAACCCGTTTACCCCAACGGTTTTCAGGTCTACGGCTAATATGGCCAGCCCACTCTCACTTCAGTTTGCTTATCCTGTGGGCTATGTCAATGACCTTGGTTCTCTACCGGATCACCTCATTCTTGATGCGATCCCTTAGAGAAACGTTGAGCTTTTGTGATGAGAAAAATAAATCATTATTATTATTATAGCCCTCTTCATAGCACGCTGAGCGACTTTGAACTTGTGGACCAGCTGTGTCGTAAGTGTCCACGTTTCGGCACAGTATGTCATGACAGGTAGGACGTATTGATTGAAGACTTTCGTATTTAGGCAGTGTGGGATTGACGATGAAAAGACCCGACAAAGTTTCCCAAACGCTGCCCAACCCGGCTGAATTCTCCTGTGCACCTCGTCCTCGAAGTTGTTTCTACTTAACTGCAAAGTCTGCCCGAGGCACCACACATATTTTTGAACAACTTCGAGAACGGCACCGTGAACCACAACCGGTTCCGGTAGAACATGTTCGTACATACGTATCTACTCATTTTTAATCAGTAGCCATAAATAAATTTGCATGTTTCTAACTTCAAAAATGACGGAGTACCAGACTGACCTATATACGAAATAACAGCCCCTATTTCACCCCTTAGGGGTAGAATATCCAGAAACGCTTAAACACGTATCTACTCTTTTTTAATCAGTAGCCCAAAAGTAAAGAATGACGAACTTCCTTACAAACTTTCAACCACGATTTCACCCACTTAGGGGTAGAATATTAAGGTACGTTTAAATACGTATCTATTCATTTTAAATCAGTACCACAAAAATAAAGTTTCATGTTTCTTACTAAAAATATGACGAACTTCCATACAAACTTTCAACCCCTATTTCACCCCCTTAGGGGTAGAATATTCAGAAACGCTGAAACACGTATCAATTCAATTTTATTCAGCAGCCAAAAAATAAAGTTTCATGTTTCTAACTTCAAAAATGACGGACTTGCAGACTGACTTATATACGAAATAACAACCCCTATGTCACCTCTTAGGGGTAGAATATCCAGAAACGCTTCAATACGTATCTACTCATTTTTAATCAGTAGCCCAAAACTAAATTTTCATGTTTCTCACTTAAAAAATGACGGTCTTCCTTACAAACTTTCAACCCCTATTTCATCCCTTTAGGGGCATAATATCCAAAAACTCCTAAATACGTATCTTATCATTTTTATTTAGTAGCCCAAAAATAAAGATTCATGTTTCTTACTTAAAAAATGACGAACTTCCATACAAACTTTCAACCCCTATTTAACCCCCTTAGGGGTAGAATTTCAAAAAATCCTTTCTTAGTGCTCACTTACGTCATATAAAGAACCTACGTGCAAAATTTCAGGATTGTAGCTTCAGCGGTTTGGGCTGTGCGTTGATCTCTGGGTATGTCAGTCAGTCAGTCACCTTACTCTTTTATATATAGAAGAATAAGGTACACAAGTGTGACAATCTGTTTAGATAGAACAATCCACCGATACAGTTCTCCCATGAAACTAAAGTTTTTTTGGATAAATTTAGAACTTTTCTTTCTTTAAAAGCTTTGCTACCATATTTTATAAAACGATATTCCGTTTTAACTATTTACTTGAAATTATATTTAAGAATTTCTCACGTGTGTATGAGTTCTTTTCTTCCGAGCTCTTGCGACTCCCTACACCTATTTCATAATGTCATCCCACTAAGATCTTCAAACATTTAATTTAGAATTTCATAATTAAAATCTCTCGGCCAGAGTACAACAGTAGCGTTCAGTAGCCAAATGTTAGTGCTAGATAAAAATAACTATGAACACACATCCGCAAATATTGTTACGCTTCTTCTCAGCAATCGCTCAGAACTAATGCCGGCACTCATTAACCGCGCTGTCACTCACAATCTGCTGACGTCAGCCGTGTCAAGTTCAACAGGTCGACGACCCCACATCACCAATATACACTGGTATATTGACCCCCGCTCCCTCCCCTGCTGGAGTTAGATTATGTCGTGTAATGACAGTTTAATTGTCTATTACGTGCAGGTCGAAATTACCTACATTATTATGTATTTGGCATATGATGTTCTGCGGTGCTTTGATGGAATCAATTTGCTACAGACATATTGAGAGTCATGGAGACTATGGACAGTAGTTCTGAATTCGTCTAGGTATATTTGTAAGATCGGATAATATAATATCACATGCAGATTTTTTGAGGTAGATGAAAAAAAGAAAAGCTTATATTATTATGATGACTTCTTTTTGAACCGATTCTTAAATGTCTTCAAAATGGCGACGTTCGCAGTTTGACACATTTTTATGTGAATCTAATATTTCTAGATTTTGTAATTTGTGTTTACTTTTAACAGTTTTTTTCCGAATTGTGCGAATATGTCTAGGGATGGAAGTATTGTTTATATATGTGTAGAAGAATACACGACATGACTTGTCAAATAGAGATCAAAAGAAGTCCTTATCGAATCGATATTTTTATTACATTCGATTTACCCACTGTCTGACTACAAACTATCTACACTGTAATAATTAATAAATAATTGCTGTTAATGATCAGTTAGGTAGTTTATAGAACCGGCTTCATGAGCAGGCTTTATTAAAATACTTTTATCTTGTGCGCTAAATGTGATTAGTAAAATCTTAAAGTGGTTATCTGTGTCAGCGCACGGTTGATAACCGACTATTAGGTCGCTACTATGAACAGATAATATTGTGGTGACATTTTATTATCAACTAATATAATTATATACTTTCTGAGTTTGTAAATAAAATCAACAACTTAATACAGTAGCCCAATAAAAGTAACAAACGCGTTTGAAAATATTTTTAGATCTCCGACATGCAAGCGGTGTATTGGTATTTTAATGTAGAACTGACATATAAACATTGTTTCGAGAGACGCTGAAGCAGACGTAGCTGAAATCCTTTTGAATTAAATAAAATATTTAATGTGACGGTAATGGAACGTTCTTGTCAAATAACATGACGCCGATTGATTATTTTAGTGTGCGTGCCAGCCGGCAGCGACACTGTAGAAACACGTACATGTTTGTGCCTGTAATGATACCATACGCAGTAAAAAAATCCCTATTTTTTTTTAATATTAAGATTGAAAAAAGAGTATTTTAAATATTAAAGAACTTTAAATGTTAAGGTTTTTATTTCAGTTGCTGTTACATACTATGCAAACTCTCGGCAACCTTTATTTTGCACGATTTTTTTATAATATTGTCTATGTGGCTATGTAGTGTAATCGTACCATTAAATATTTTAATAATAATCAGAAATAGTTTTCTTTCTTTTGTAATCTGAGATTACAAGAGTATTCCTCGACTTATATTAAAACTCTAAATTTTTTAGTTTTTTTTTTGTGTAAGTCAAAAGTACATTGAAAACTTTTTTCCCTACCTAGATTGATAAAGACAGGCTTATATATTTCTATCTACTAAACTGAACTAAACTAATTTAAAATAAAATAAACATTGTTACGGATTCTAACTTTGGAGTAAACCTTGTTAGTGATTTAGGAAAACGTTAATTATCGATATTTTTTTTTAAAGTTTGGATGAATTAAACAACTTGCAGGTTTTATCTAAGTAATCCAAGCATCGTAAATCAGTATATAAAAATATAGTTCATCATAACCTGTCCCTCTTTCTTTCAGTGTAAACAACTACACGAAGTACTAGAAACTCAAAGTGCTCTCTTCACTTGAGAAGAGGGCCTTCTTCTCGAGTCCTCTGTGTCCTCCGTTATAATCTAATCCTTATGGAATTCTGTATTACACTGTATCTCCAGTCTGTCTCGAGACTATCACTAGTTACTTGAACCTTATCACTCAAGTATTGTCTATTTTACAAGCTTTTTATTAACTTGCAATGTATGTATGCTTTTATGTTCGGATGGAATCTTGCAACTCAATTTTGACGCAGATATCTTCAACCGATTTTGCTGAATTTTTGCAAGCATATGTATACAGCGTGACAATACAATATTATAATGACATGGAGCTGATCTGATGCTGGAGCTCTGGCCATAGGAACTCTGTAAAGAAACGTCGCAACATCATCGAGTTTGGACTCGTTTGTTTCGTCTCGAAGCATTCCAGTAAAAGCTTGTTTTTAAAAAGCTTTTTAATTAAATTTATATCTAATAGTATTGTTTATGTGTAGTGGCATTCAGAGATGTTTACTTATAAAAATATTATATCTGTTTAAAGACTTAACTGGAAACAAAGCGTTTGTTCTATAATTTCATTCGTTATTAAAATCACGCAACGCCTAATCAATCAACTTGAAAGTACACCTTAATCACGTAGAAATAAGATCTACATCATTGGTAAAGTCTAAATTGTCGATGTACATAGTTATATGACATAAAATGGAAACAAATATAACCCTTATTTAGTGGTGTTAAGGTATAATGTGGTAGTAAAGACAAGTTGGTAGGACTTAATTACTTGAGAATGTAAACACGTGTAACAAATTGTGGTGTTTGTGAGTCATCCCCTTAACAAAAGATATTGAACATTTATCATGTGCAAATATATACTTAGCTATTTACATGTGTACCATCTATGTGTTCGTAAAATGGCGGACGTTTAATGGAGGCTAAGTGTTATACGTGTAAATGAAAACAAAGAAAATGAGGGAAGTTGTCGGCTAATTGAAACAAAGGCGCATGCACACAATATGAAACTTATCTTTCAGTAATCTCCTTATTATATTCCTCTTATCATCCATCATTAACTAAGGGCGAGTTTTCTGCAACTCTTCATTTTAGTAACAGTCTGAGACTCACATTTTTCAGCAATAATAGAGTGGAGTCCGTCAAAAGTTTTCAACGAAAAACTCGGGATGATAACTTTTAATATTTCTTAATGAAAAATTGAAGAGATTTAGATCCTGTAAATGTCTTAGGAGGCACCTAAATACTGCTGTATCCAGTACTCCATGTAGATACTTTAAAAGTATAGAATATAAAAGAGAAGAGTGTAGAGACTAAATATACTGAAAGAAAAAGAAACGTAGAATGGAAAAAGATATTGGATATGTATAAGATTGTTTCAGGCGTGTCAGCATTAACTGGAGGAAGTCTTTCTTTCATGCCTGTAACCCGAATCTGTTGGACGCTACTGCTCTAATACACACAATACAATTTTGATTTTTTTAATTACAAATTTTTTTAGGGTTCCGTACCTCAAAAGGAAAAAAGTAAAAACGTCTGTCTGTCAAGACCCTTTTTCTCAGGAACGCGTGTAGGTATCACACTGAAATTCATATAAAATAGTACTCAAGTCTACTGTCCCTTGGAGCCGTGAAAAAATTAAACTTCTAAGCCAACGCAATCCCTCAGTGCGCGAATACGACTCGCATTTGGCTTGTTTTTTTTTAAAGACTACTCTCGCATTTCGCATATACATCCTTTGTCGCGGGGGACTTTACAAACACACATGAAACGAACACAAAGAACACCCAGACTCAGAACACCAATTTGTGGCTCACACAAAGTGTTGTCCCATGTAGGATTTGAACCCACAACTCTTGGCTCAGTAGAAAGCGGTGTGGTGACCGCTTAAACCTAAAACTAGGCTAACTATTGAAAACAAAGAATAAAGGGAAATTGTAATGCTAAGTGGTAAATCATTGTTCAAGAATGTGTGATGAGTATATTTTTAAAATTAATAAAACCATTTATCGAAAATAAGAGTCCAAATACGAAAATACATACAAGAGTTCGTGCTTATTAACACGTCGTTTATTTTACGAACTACATAAATTGTTTTTATAATTAATGTTGAACATAATGAAGTATGAAACAATGAATCATTATTTGTTTGTCTTGCATATTTTCATAAAGTATTCATTCAATTATTATTAACAATAAGTTTTACTACTTATACATGACTGAGGTATAAATTAATATAAAAAGGATTTAATCTGGACCCACACTTCATAGAGTACATTGAAAACGACGTTGTCGACTATAAAACGACTCAGAACACAGCAATGACTATGGAATCTATTAAACCTCCCCATGAACCAACGTGTAGGTTCTATGCCTGTCAAGACTCATGATATTCATTGATAAAACAGTTTTTATGTACATGGAAATTGAGACACCAACAATTAGTATCTTGTATTGTTTAATTTGGTCATAGTAGAGCCACGCCTGCTCGACCGGGGCGGTACTAACCGCACAGAAGATAAACCTAAAATGACAGCATTCGTGCTATTGTGTTTCATTGACGAGTGCGAGACTGGAGGTCCTATGATGCAGAAGCATCACTGGGCCGCCATGGTGTGGGTCTCCATGCTACATAGTTGCATTATCTGCATTCGCAATGAGTATGATAACCACCACTTTTGAATTCTGCTTATGGTTTCCACCAGGCAGAGTAGAGTTGCTTTGGCAGGGCAGTACATAAAAAAAACATAAAGGAATTCAAGAAACTGAGTTGTTTGTGGTTCCTCGTAGGAGTAGGACACCTCGCGTTTAATGAAATACTTTGTTGTATTCACAGTTGTTTATCTACACATGAAAACCTTGTTCATTTATTAATGCGATGTTTTCGATATGTATTGTATGTAATGAACATATTTTATTGTTTCCGTCCGTTAATCGGCATCGGGTGACGAATGATGGAGTCGTTCGGACACCACCTTCATATCAACAACAAGATAACTGAATACACTATTTGAGACTGTCGTGGTTCCGTACCGTACAGAATTAGCGCAAAGATTTTTTTCGGTTTTTGAAGAGAGGAGCAAGACACTAGTCCTGTCAGTCTTGTTTCTCAAAATACTCAAATATAACTGGAATGCGAGCATTGGATTTATTCATGATTTTCTAGTTAAATGAGTAAAAAGAGATTTCTGTAAAATTGAGGAATATTACTGAAAAAGCAACTGTTCAACGAACACATTACCTATTTTATAGCCAGTGACTTACAAAAACTTTATGTGACAGAAAATAAAATTGTTAGTTATTTGTGTTCACATAAAAAAACCGACTTCAAAAACTAAAAAGTATAAAATAACTTAATAAAGATTTAATTAAATACACCTCATATGTAAACCTTTAATATTGATGAAACACTATTATTTGTATGTGCTACCTAGGTTTGAAATCAGTGCCAAGCCAAATGTAATATTTTTTACATACTAATCCCACCAAAAACATTTTCATGTAAAATGTTGCCAAGACGACTGCACATGGCTTAACCTGTGAAAAAGATATCAGATCACATGAAGAACCAAGGTTCTGAATCTACACGCCCTAACTCTACCAACCCTAACTTCATAAACTCTACATCTCGGTAAAAATGTATGGCTTGGCTGTTTCGTTACTTCAGAAACTAAATATTCGTATAATACATTACTTCAGAAACTAGATTTTTGCAAACACAAACAACGTTCGTTAAGGGGTTTTATCTTCCATCATCAGCTCATCATCATGAACTGATGACTACCAAATGTAAATGCTGTAATAGCTTTAGAAAATATATGAAAAACATAGTACGTGCCTACACAAATTTAAGGGGTTTCCTTCGATTTCCTTAGGATCCCATCATCAGATCCTGATATGGTGAATGGGACCACAAGGGGAGCATACCCTTTCGAATACAAAAAGAATTTTCAAAATCGGTCCACAATTGACGAAGTAATCGGTGTACATACATTAAAAAAAACCGATGAAATTAAGAACCTTCTCCTTTTGGAAGTCGGTTAAAAAGAGGCGTAGTGCATGTTTTTTAACTACTTGCACATAATTTGATATATTTTAATCCTCAAATAAAATCCAGTGAACCGTTTTTTTTATGAGATTGCAAGAATGCAATATTGTGTAATATTGCATTCTTGCAATCTCATAAAAAAAACTGTACACCTTTAGTTACCGAATACTCATAAAGTCCAAACACTCTATCAAACCCTTTAATACCAATTGTTCTACCACCAACCACAACGAACCACTAATTAGTGATCTTGTTCGGCTTGGGCCACAACCAAGGCAATAATGTTGAAAAACACACAAAAAAATAAAAATTTAGTAATGAGAACAACTATTTGTATTGAAGCTGAATCTAATTTGTCTACTTTTTGTTAAGAAGTATGTCTACAATATAAATTCTCAAAATTAAAAAAACACCCCGACATAATAACCTGAGTTCCCTTTAAAAAGTAAAAAATACGTTATGCGCTTTCATTTGAGACCCCACTCGATGACATTTTTCTAGACATTCGGTTATTCTTCGCCACTTTCACCCCCATAACTTTTAAACGACTCAACCGATTTTCATGAAACATGTCTAAGAACACTCACACGTAACTCACCTTTCATACAAAAAAAAACTAAATTGAAATCGCTTCATCCGTTCGCGAGCTACGGTGCCACAGACAGCCAGACAAACAGACAGACAGACAGACCCGTCATACTTATAACACCCCTCTTTTTGCGTCGGGGGTTAAAAAGCAGACAACAAGTCTGCTACCTACCTACCGTAGCGCACTACTACCTAGCGTTCTACCTACTGTAGCGCAAGCCCTGTCTAGTTTCGATGAGATGGCTATCTATCAGATCCACACTAATCTTATCAATTTAGTGTTTGTTTGGTTGATTGAGTCAGTTTCAGGACAAATGATTTCAGAAATTCTTCCGTTGTTGGATAGCCCATTTATTAAAGAAGGCTTTATTCTATTTAACATCATACTACGATCAATAGGAGCCGGGCATTATGTTTAAGAGACAAAATGTAGTTGCGTGGGTTGCTAGTAATAAATAAAAACTTTGTTAAACTTTTTATAGAAGTAATGTTAATGGTTGTGGTTACTATTAAGTGTATTGTTTGTACAAACACCATTATCGTCAACGACACTTAGAAACACCCACCTTTTCATGTACTATGGGATTTTCCCATCTATCATGTACTATGGGATTTTCCCATCTATAGATTAATTGTTGATCCAATTGACGTCTGTGAAAGTAATACGTACATACTTTGTAGTTGGCCGGGATTAAATTTTTTAAAGTTGGCTTACGTAATGGGCAAACAGTGACACAAACAGAAAACAGTGTCTCTATTTTCTGGTAAGTTCATTGACTTTGAAAAAAATGTCTCTTCACCAAAACATATGCTTCATGGTCGGCAGCTGCAGGTCTTATGTCATCTAGTGAAAGGAAGTAGCTAAGATGGTCTAGAAGCAAGCGCTCTAGCAGATCCGCCGAAAGCATGTTTTTGAAACCAATGTTTCGGACAGCTGCAGCACTTCTGTGTGGTGGTGACCCCTCTTTATGCCGTGAGTATCGTAAGAGCCAACCTCCCTTCTTAGACAAAGAATAAATAAAGAAAGAAAAAGAAGCCTATATTCAGTAGTGTATTGTAAAAGGTTGTCCTAGAAAAGATTCTACTCGTAAAACTAACATAATGTTTTCTTTTTTAATAGGGGGCAAACGAGCAGACGTATTGCCTGATGGTAAGCGATTACCGCCGCCTATAGACACCCGCAACACCAGAGGCGTCATAAGTGCGTTGCAGGCCTTTGGGGGATCGGGAGGGGGGGAAGTAAGGGGAGGGGTTGGGATATGGGCCTCTGGTGAAACACAGCGCAAGTACTATTTCACAGCAGTTTTCTGTAAGGCGGTGGTATCACTCCGGTCGAGCCGGCCGGCGTAGCTCTCCCAATCTCTTAATCTTCTGAATATTTACATGGTGACAGAAATTACACTTTCGTAGCAATTAGTGTTCGTAGGTATATTCCACAAATTAGTCACGCAGCACTCACATGTTTTAATTGGTATAGTTTTAATGATGTATTCGGAAACCATAAATTAAATGTGATGACTTTTTAATAAGTCATGTAATCAACTGCCTGTGGGTTGTTGTCGTAAATGTCGTAATTAATTGCCGCTAGAAAGATTGGCTACAAGTTTTACATATCTGATCTCAAAGAACAAATTTTCCGATGCTGTTTCCGCAATTAGCCAATGTGATCAATTTCATCTGAATCCGTGGTCTCAATATATACGAGTATATGTTTATACATTGTAAGTAACATTGTAGAAATATAAGCACAAGGTTAATCTCGAAACTCATAATAAATTAAACACATCATATTCTGTTTCCGCTAAAGCTATCTTAGACCGTTTCACAAATGTGTTAAATTTTATTTAAAATAATAAGGGACCCTAAAAACAAGCTTTCGAATTAAAATTGATGAAGGTATAAAAAATACAATAAAAGTTGCAACGCTGTGTTTAAAGGTACCCGCGCACTGGACATGGTGGAGAACACCTAACAAACTACTCGGTGCATAACGTAATTGATTATTTTACGCTGACAAAGTTGGAGGTTTTCTAGATATATTTTTATATACTTTGCTTTAAACAAATACACTTAAAGATTACTTAACAAATATATCGCTGTATAATACGTCACTTGCTGTTTCAACTACCAGTAGGTGCACACTAAATTATTATGGGGTTTGATCCCTACGTGATACAATATACAATCAATTTACTTTCATTTAAAAATTGTTTTGAGACTAAATTTACTTTATAGCTGTTAATGATGTGTTCAAAAGATCTCTTCAGCCACAGGATTAAATACTCAAATGAAATGTGCTTAATGAATTACTGAATTATGAATAGCAATGGCGCTTTTATTAATAATAATAATAATTTTGAGGAAAATGTTTTATGATTAACTGATTACCAAAGCACGCTGATACGACGGCCCCAGCGCCCAGTGATATTCCAAAGCAGTCTCGCATGTTCAAATTGACCGGGACTAACTCTTTAATCAAGCCAATCGCTCGTCGGATCAAAGTAATTAACTTGAATTGTTTGTGTACACCCCGCTCTCCACAGGTATCATGTTCTTTTGGTTATTTGATTGTTCAATCACTCATAAGATAATCGATAATCTAAAGATGATTCAGACAAATTAATAAAAAGCATGCTACAGTCGCTTGTTTCGTTTATTCAAGAAAGAAAGTACTTTCCTAAGCTTAAAAACAATTGCGAGGATCTATGGAGCCGTATTTTCGTATAAAAAGAAAAAAAGCGTTACTGGGTAAAAATAAAGAGTTTGTTGCTCCGTAGTGTATAGTAACCCTTTTCTTGAACAAGATAAACGATAAAGCCATGGCTATTAATTCTGCGGGAGAATAATAAAAACAAAAAAGTTGTATAAAAAGACAAGAAGAGTAAAACGCTGAGGCTCGACCGGTTGGCTACCGGCACTGCGACTCTCCGCGCTTCATACTCGATACACTTAAGGCACAGCTAGTCGCCCCCGATGTACGCAATATTACCAATAAACTAAAACCGGAATGAAAACTTTTGCAAGTGGTATTGATATTAATTAAAGACATACCTACGGGTTTACTAGCGTGTGTATTTATAGGGCACGATGGAGACCCTTTTTTGAAGGACGCGAGGAAGGCGAAATTCAGGGGCCATACTTCACAAGGGTCTAAACCCACCTCTATATTGAAACACATTCAGAGCGTGGTTAATGATTAAAAGGTAATGTTAGAGTTGTAATGACGAAAATAAAAGTGCTCCACCTTAAGTGAACACGGTGAGCTAAATGTTTGTATTATTTTCATCTCCATTTCCTGTGGAGCGGAGTCGGGCGGTAGGCAGAACTCGGCCCATCAATCTTGGCCGCCAAGTGCTTGGCGGAATAATCAATAGCCCATTGTTCTCCAGACAACATCACCGGGACCGCGTTAGAAGGAAAACTTACGGACGTACAGATAACGCAAATATATATGAGCCTTTGAAAATTATTATTGCACATTAAACTGAATTTGCAGGCTTTTCTGAAGCGTTCTTGGGAGAGTGAAATAGAGCAGTTTTGCCACTCTTTGTTATTTGAATCAACATAGGTTGCTCTACTAATAAGTGATACCCGACTTAAAAAAGATGGAGGTTTTCAATTCGACTGATTGTTTTTATGTTTGTTATCTCAGAACTTTCGACTGAGCAAACCGATTTTGATGATTCTTTTTTATTTGAAAGCTGGTGCTTCCTCTGTGGTCCCATTCCAATTTGGTCTAGTTCTTGAAGTCGTTTTTTTTTTGGTAAAATTTTGTATTATATTCATATTCATTCATTCACCGGAGGCCCAATTAGTCTAGTCAACAAGTTCCATACTTGTTGACTAGACTAAAAGATGCACAAGCATCACTAGGCCGCCATAGTGTGGGTCACCATGCTGCATTGTTGCATTCGCAATGAGTATGGTGGCCACCACTCGTGGATTCTGCTTATGCTTTCCATCAGGCAGAGTAGAGTCATTTTGGCAGGCCAAACAATAAAAAAAAAAAAAAAAAAAAAAAATAACATTACGGATACAATTTATATGGATGTTTAAGTATTTATATTTATAAGCATATTTATCAGATTTATTATAGCACAGATTCTGCTTGATTTGAGATTTTAGGGTTATGTATGAGGTGTATCTAGTACTTATTATTATTATATAAAATATTAATAAAATGCGAAAGAGGCATACATGATCATCTCTATTTTGATTCTTATTGAAACCTAGTGACATTGTTAAAGGGATACAAAAACATCAGACTGTTAGTTTTATAGCGTGTCATTTCCCCAGTCACTACTGATTGATCTCCAAACAGATCTCTGCTGTCGATTTTCGCCTCACAAAGGCATGGACACAAAAAGATATAGAGTCTGATAAAATTTAGCAATCGTGACGGTAGTGATTTTATACACTTCATGCTTATACCTGGAGATAATATCGTTTATACAGACCAAAAGCATTTTTTCGCCCGTGGCGCTGCTGGTGGTGGCATGGGTCACGATTTACTAATAGCCTTGTTAACCCCAACCCCAACTGAGCTAAATGGTTATAAATACCATAAGCTTATAAAATAAGAATAAATCTCAGCAGTGTGTAATCGATTTTTGAAGTCTGACAATTTTAGATGACTAATAAGCGAAACAGACTAGAGGGCTCAGTGAACTTAGTATATCTCGAGGTGAATACATTTATAGATGAGTTTGATGATCGTCGTCTGTTCACGATCGCAAATCTCCGGAGCTTCTCCAATATAGTAGACTCATTATAGGGATATTGAAATCAATGTTTATTTGTTTATACGCGTTGAAATACCGTTTATCCGGTGATCATGAAATTTCTCACTAACTTTTGATGGAATAAATTTAATTAAAAAGCTTTTTAAAAATAAGCTTTTACTGGAATGTCTCGAGACGAATCAAACGAGTCCAAACTCGATGATGATGCGACGTTTCTTTACAGAGTTCCTATGGCCACCTTCCAGCTCCAGCATCAGATCAGCTCCATGTCACTATATTACTGTATTGTAACGCTGTATACATATGCTTGCAAAATTTCAGCAAAATCGGTTGAAGATATCTTCTTCAAAATTGAGTTGCAAGAATCCACCCGAACATACAAGTATACATACATACATTGCAAGTTAATAAAAAGCTTGTAAAAAATACTTTTACACGAGCAAAGCCGCGGTCAAAAGCATGTGATATATAGCCATGACAAATATGTACCTATTGTATTTTGCCATTTTGTTCTGAGCGTCAAAATGAAATGCAAAATCACATTAAGTCGATTGTAATCAAATGTAAACAAAAAGCCAGCTATTTTGTTTTTACACATTATTACTTAAAACAAATAAAAGCTATGTAAAAAATGATTAAATTGAACAAAAAACTAATATAACAATAGTCGATACCAAAGTAGGTATCGACTATTGTTAATCGACTATTGAGTTATATTGTTATAACAAGAAGTACATGTGAGCTTATTTGGATGGTTAAGAGTAAAAAACTCAAGGTTCGACGTCGTGACAAATCGATTAAGTTTCGGTTTCACACTTGGTGTAAAAAATAAAATCTTTTTTTTTTATATTTAGGACATCTATCACACACACAACGCCTTCTAGTCCCAAGCTAAGCAGAGCTAGTGTTATGGGTACTAGACAACTGATACAAATACATATATACCTTTTTTTTGTAAATACATACATATTATACATAGAAAACACCCAAACTCCGGAACAAACATTTGCAGATCATACAAACACTTGATCCAACCCGGGAATCGAACCCGAGACCTCAAGCATAGCAGTCGCATACGCTACCACTACGCCATCGAGGCAGTTAAATTTAAATACGAGTATATTGGTGATGAAACCTGTTAGAGCGCGCCTTTATCAAGTTTAACGTGACCTGTCCTGTTTACACACAAACTAAAAAAAGTAAAAGAAAGGTCAAACACGGGCTCATGTGTGTACATTTGTTGAAAGTTAGTCGAGTGTGAACCGGCCCTTACTTGCTCAGTTCATGCAAACAGCGCGATCAAATAATGTGACAACTTAAGATATTTCTGACAACTCTATGGTTACTTCTCCGGAGCTTACGTAATGAGTTACTTGTGTGTTTGTCCTTTCTTTCGAGTATTACAATAAATAATGATATGTACATTAATTATATATATAACTAGTTAAAGTTACATCAAGCCGTACGTTACCGTGGCAGAGCCACGCTTCGGCATGCATGGGCCGGCTCGACCGGAGTGATACCACGGCCTGACAGAAAACCGGTGTAAAACAGCGCTTGCGCTGTGTTTCACCGAGTGAGTGAGGATACCGGAGGCGCATACCCCAACCCCCATCCCCAAAGGCCGGCAACGCACTTGTGACGCTTCTAGTGTTGCGGGTGTCATGGGCGGCGGTAATCGCTTATCATCAGGCGATACGTCTGCTCGTTTGCCCCCTATTCAATATAAAAAAGGAAAACTATTCAGGGGTGAGAAACAATTTGAAATCTGGTGATTTTTCATTACTGTAATCGTCAGCAAACAAAAGCGATTGTCGCGGGACTAAGTGTTTATGCGATTTTCTGAAGTTAAACTTTGTGGTGTTATTGTCGCGACGGCTCGCTTTCTTACTTATCTACAGGAAATCCTTATTCAGTTTTATGATATTTTGTAAGACCCGCTCCATTCTTGATTTGGACCTTCCTATACCTGAAGTTTCATTCATTTAATAAAAATGTAAATTGATCAACAAACTTTTTATTTTATCTGGATTAGAAGATCACTTAACATTGTATTATTTTTATTTGTATATTTTTCTTCATTTCTCTCAAAAAATACCAATTTGTTAATACATTTATCAAATAAAAAAAAATCTTTTGAGAATCTTGCAATACGTTCACTTATCTACTACATCTGAAAAAATCTTATGACACTTATGAATAAATGCTGGGAATTTAAATGGAGTACAGTAGGCACCTAAGTAGGTATAAAACCACACTTCACAAGACTCCTAAAAAAATGAAACGTACAAACAATATACAAAAGATGAATTTAAAATATGACTGCAATTAATTTGCATCTGTTTGTTTTAAAACATCGCTGCACAAAGAGACTACATGTGGCCGCAGCACTGGCACTAAAATAACTTGACATGGAGGACAATAAATCTGACACTTTATTGCCACAGCGCGATGATACCTTCTGCCTCGGGTTTGATAGCCCTGGAACATATTTTTAGCTTAATACTTCGACCGTCATATACAATAACCAGAGGTCGAGTTGTTAATTAAGCGAACTTTGCCAAGCCCGTGAAATAATATTAAAAGCACTGACACTGAAGTCTTTAGTGTTCCAGATTAAAGTTTGTTTGTTTTCTAGGACCTAAAAATGTACAACAACAGAGGAGCAGCAACACATACGAATATTTCTGTATTAAATTTCGAATTCGAATTTAGGGATCACCTTATCATACCGCCCGTAAAATACAAGAATCCCCGCTGGTAAAAGAACTTTTAGTTGTAACAGAGTGGTATTGACGTGGCTGTTTCAAACTTGACCGTCACCATTTTTAAATGAATTTGAACAGTTTTATGAGACCTATGTCCAGTAAGACCAGATATGTGTAAGTCAAAAAAAAAGAAAAAAAAAGAAGATAAGTTTAGTCCTGTTAAATCCTTACGATTGTTAAGTCAGTATAATAACATTTAAAGTTGGACGCAGCCGATTTATATTTATTTAGTGTTTGGCACATGTAATGTGCTAAAACATACCTGCCTTACTTGGTGCTCGTGTACACACCAGCACCCTTGAACTCACATTTACATGTTTCATAATGTTGAAGAGCTTCATCAAACATATTTAATGGCTCAATGTGTTGACTTACCTTTTAATCATCTCTGAGTTTTTACTTTGTGTTGTTTAAAGGCTTGACTATCTGAGCTTTGGTATAAGTGTTCATTAATAGCAAGTTGGCTCAATAATATTCTGTTAATTATTGGTACACAGCAGTTCCTTAACCTTTATAACTTAGTTTAGCTCTTAATACACTTATGAATGTAACTAAGTTTATCTTTCTTATTAACTAACTATTCTATCTTTTTACAGCTAGTTTTTTTCCAATGTCCCTTCATTGGAAAAAAACTAGCTGTAAAAAGATAGAATAGTTCTAATAATATTATAAAGTTCGTTTGTGATAATTTGAGTACTTTGAAAAGCAAATGACAAATGCAAACTGATGGAACTTCAGACGGATCTTGGATGGGACTTGGATGTTTTTTATCTTGGATAAAAGTGGTAAGATGGATAGAAGAGGTATCATAAACAAACATATAAAATATGAAGTTTATTTATGTTATATAATTGTGTGTTACTTAAAGAATAAGTTGTTTTAAAATAATAATAACTCCAGACACCCCATACTTTGTACAACTTAAACAAAGCATGTACCGTATAAAGATACTTAGCTATACTTAAATAACTACAGGTAAAACGATCGTGTATATCAATCATACAATTATTTGACTTGCCTAATCGAACTCACAACCACTAGTAACGCAGCCAGGACCGCTAACCGCTGCACCAACTGGCTATTAATATTATAACATAGCCTTTTCATGTCGTCTGTTTCTACGGAGAATATATCAGTATCCTTCGTGACTCTGGGATTGATGCTTCAAATATTAACAACCGGACCGAATCAGTACGTCAGACGCCGGCCGGAGTAAATTGTAGTAGGGAGAATCAGGTTTATCATTACAATGTAAATATCATCTAACGACTGTGGAGCCCTAAGCCTTCAACTTGTAACTACAAACCTTAACTAGTTGGAGAGAACCGGTATCGGCCGTCCCACTCTCCGCCCCTGCATCGGAGAGAGACGCCGATAATAAATGGCTAAACAAGTCCTGAAGGAGATTACACTGTTTTATTTCTTTACTTTAGTTGGTTTTAGCTAACTTTTGAGGCGACCTACGAAACTGCCATGTCTTTTGTCTATGTACATCAATATATATAGATATAATGCAGTACAAAAATAAATAGATGCAATTCTTCATTATTCACTTCGAAAGTTACACAAATACTGTTTTAAATCGGACACCATAGTCCCTTTTCGTGAGTTAATGTAGAAAGATTACACTAAATTCCTTTAATACAAACTGAACTGAGACATTGTTTAACTGCAGTCAAGCTTCAAATGACGTCATTAAATATATCACTACCACCTGTTTCAGCCAGACCTCTTAGCAAATAAGAGCGTAGTGATATGTGTTCTCGAGATCCCTTCGTACATGGTCGTTTAATGAGCGTTCTCGTATGAGGTGGAGCTTCCTGCGAATGTTTTTGCTTGTTATACTAACAAGCTGTGCCAGAATTGTTTCACTTGTACATTTCAATAAGTGAAATATAACTTTCTTACCTAATAGTTATGTAAACTATCATATTATGTACACAAGCATCATTTTCCTAGCCTTTATTATTCCCAAGATTATTTCAGTTCAACCGGTTTTACCTGAATATCACCTTTTCCACGGAGCGACTAGCATCGGACCTCCGCAACCTGAATTCGAGGGTGAACTGAATTCGAAGGTTAAACTAGAATGTTACAGTAAGCACGGGTCAAATTCTATAATCGGATAGAAGAACGCCTGTTCGAAATAAATATGGAAAAGCGACGAAAAAACTGATTTCATTAGTACAAATTACCAATGTTACGAATTTATACTTACAGTCATTTCAAAGGTGGAGTTTCTTTTCATGAGTACCGACAATTCTATTCATATTAGTCCTCTCTTACGAAATATAAGGTTTTTGAATTTTCCAATCCTTTGCGTCACTTTCCAAATCAGTTTTCTGTATTAAAAACCTTTCGTGTTGAAATGTCACAGTGTGTTATATCGCACATTAAACTAATAACGAATAGCGTTAGGTCGAACAATAACGTCGCTTAAATCGTAGTGTGAAACTCTTCGACCATCTCATTTAAATTTACGCTGCCTTTAATGGGGCATAAACCGTCGCTCGTAAACGGTCTGGTTGATGAAATGTTTAATTGTTAGCAGATAAAAACCTACCGTCACGTTCAGTGAAAAAAACTGAATTATCTCGACTTTTTGTCTTTAACTACTGTCGTAATAGAAAGTACAAGTTGTTTGCTGAGCCTTTATGTGGTTACTATAACATCTATAACCAGAGCAAATTCGTGAGAACTTATTACTAACATAAAATGCGCTAAACGATTTGCTGGATTCGGAAACATTTATTGATTTGTTTGCTTGTTTGAAATTCTGTGAGTTCAAATTCTGATCAGTTTTCTCAGTTTTCATTTCATTTATAAAGTTAGTATTAGGGGCTTGTAACTTTTCTAACTAAACTAATCGGGAATCACGTGTGATTAATACATACAGACCACTTGGTCGTACAGAACGTGGTAAACAATATACTCTCTTTCGAGTGTTCAAATATTTCTAGTTTTAAATAGTTAAATCTGCTGTGTATCGGTTTAATGGATATTTATGGTGTATGAAGGTTGTATACGCGAAGTAATATCCGAACGACTCCATTTGATGGGTTCATTTGATGGGTTCAGTTGATAGGTGATCGCTCTTCTGTGATAAGGCTGATGGGACTGGTTCGATCAGTCCCCTCGAATTGTGTGGAAGAAGTGGGTGTAGAAAGGTTTATAATTAGATTTGGTAAAACTTAAAACTTCATATTAACTTATTTTTTTAAATATAAATGCAGTCACAAATTTTGCTTGTTGCTGTCTCGATCAAATAGATTAAACCTATAGTATAGTATAAATCTAAAGATTTATATATAGACGTTTGTTATTCAATTACGAAGGCACAGCTGAACGAATTTGCATAAAATTTGTACACGTAGCGATAGATTGTAAACTAGAAAACCACATAAAAGCATCACTAGAATTTTAAAGTTTAAATCACTTTAAAGATACACTATGTCTATTGGTAAGGTTACTTGTAACAATGCTTTAGAAATAATATGTTAGGTTAAGTTTAAGCAACTTAGCAACTAAAAGCAATACATATAGTTACGATTGTTCTTGATTGGAGTGATTATATAAATATAACTGCATTTATTATAATATGTTAAGATAAGAATGACAATCACAGTCAATTTTGTTATAATCGCCGTATATATTGGTTGGATTCTTTTTTAACTCGCTTTTATTAGCTGGACTGTATGTATGTAACGGAATCTTTTAACTTCATTTTTACCTACTTACTACTTTGCACAGGGGTCAAGGGCCGATGACAATAAAATAATTAAAAAAAAAACAAAAAAAATGTTTTTTTTTAAGTTTTAAAAAACTAAACAAACATGCTTTTATAAATAAACCAAGCTGCTACTATACTTCTGAAAATATTTCAGTAATGTCGCCTAACGTTTTTTACATTAAAATTATTTTCTACTTTTTAGTTCGATTGCTATTAAATCGTGTTTTTTTAGTTTTTTTAAACTATGATTTATTTTCTTCTTTTTAGTTTTGTTTATTTATAAAAGCGTGTTTGTTTAGTGTTTTGAAACTATTTAAAAAAACTATATTTTTTGTTTTTTTTTTTTCATAAAAAGAAAACTCCCGCATAAGGAATATACATCCTGTGTCACGGAGGACTTTACAAACATACATGAAACGGATACAATGAACATCCAGACTCAGGACAACAATTTGTGGATCACACAAAGTTTTGTCCCATGTGGGATTTGTGGGTTCAAATCCCACATGGGACAAAACTTTGTACACACACACACTTTGCACTGTAGAAAGTGGCGTGGCGACCTCCTAAACCACTAGGCTAACCGTGCAGTCAATTGCAATTACAAAGCCAAACTTAGGTTTAAATTTAAACCATCATTGCTTGTGACTGTATGAGGCAACATATTAATAACAAACCATTGCAAAGTGAAGATAATAAAAAAAAAATTGAAGCGACTGAGAACGCTTGAGTTTGGCAGCCCTGGTTTTTAGTATTACTTGGAGACGTAAGTTTTAAAAAATTAGGGTGAGGATCGCTTGGCAATCAGTTGAGGAGTGGTTACAAACAGTTCAGTAGGTTGGTATGGTTACGTTGACTACTAAATTTAGCGTGTCTCTGTAATGAGTTGGTGGCTCACATGTGAGATTAAACGAATTATGTATGCAAAGTCAGATAAACATTATTATAAGTGTTATATTCTAATATTTCATACAAGCGAAGATATTTCCTCCTATAGAACATTCGAAAACCTTAAAGTGTTGATAGCTAAGTAGTAGGTAAGTATGTAGTTGCTTGCGCTAAAAGTATTCGTTCTCTAACTCCTATAGTTTTGTTATGTGTAAGTTATTATAAAAAAGATAAATAAACAATCTTTATTTATCTAAATTATAGACCTTCTTCAGTCATAAATCAGCTTCCATGAGTGCCATAGTTCAAAAACCTCTCAAAGAGTAATTTGATCCAATAGGCAGGCATTTATTATATTACACGTTGACCTCATTACGAGATCTCGAGGTACAATCAACTCAAACTTGAAATATTTTATAGATAGAAACTGAACCTGCTCTGAACACAAATCTCGACACCGAGCACGCCTCCCCGCCCACACGAAGCCTTCTAAAGTAGACCCTTCTAAACAATCGCCTTCCTATTACAAGTAATTGCACGTCGCAACGAAAAGCATTTACAATGAAAGCAACAAAACACATTTATTCCAAAGATACTAATACAATTATTCAAAGGAAATCCATACACAACCTGTATATTACAAATGTATACTACCTAACAACTTTTCAAGTTTCAATTGTGAAAACTGGCTCTGACAGCTGTCATGAGCGAGATGGGAACATATAACAAGTATATATTAGACAGAGATAGAAATACTATGTAGTTTGATAGGTCAGAAGGTTCTAATCGTAAAGGTCTCTCAAAGGAAATTAAATTTAAATTCAACGGCGCAAATTCTAATATCGCTTGAGTATAATATTGTCAAAGGATGCTCAAAATTTATGTTTAGCGTCAAGAAACTCGAAAAACCGGTCGCGTTTGGAGGCTTGCCTCTCGATCCAGGGTCATCAAAAAACTAGTCGTAATTATTATAAAAATTGCGCATTTTTTATATTCCGATAGCTTGATTCCTTTCTTAGATACCAGTAGACTTGCTTGCATAGGTTTTTTAATACATGGTGTATTCTTTTTTAATGCATGAAATTAAATGGGTGATTTTGTATGGAGTATTTCAAAGAACAATATGGCTTCCAAATGGTTGATGTAATTATATTTAAAAAAATATTTTAGTAATGTAAACAAATAAAAATTAATCTTATATTTACCGCCTACTACGCTAATGACACAGCGAAAGGGCAAAATATACACTTAATTTTCAACTGTTACGAACATGTTATTTATTTATCATTTTCTTCAAAATGTATATCGAAACTTTTAATGCCATCAAAATTAATTTGCGTGCTCTGACAACCCTACTGTATTGTTTTGCTACCGACTTACGCTTCTTTTTCTGTGCACGAACACGTCTATTG
Organism: Diaphora mendica; assembly: GCA_949125395.1. Classification (NCBI taxonomy): domain Eukaryota; kingdom Metazoa; phylum Arthropoda; class Insecta; order Lepidoptera; family Erebidae; genus Diaphora; species Diaphora mendica. The sequence continues at coordinate 24,455,751 of OX421327.1, read as the reverse complement.
AATATGTATTGAAATAATACATGTGCGTACGTCTGTGTGTGTAAGTGTGTGTGTGTGCGTATGTTTGTGTTAGCACAGTCTATTAGTGCCCAAGTTGGGCTGGGTGTGGTCACTGTATTATCGTTTTTATTTCACGTCATCTTTTTTTGTTGTGTGCCACTCAAACTTTTTCTTATCTGTGGTCTCATTTTTTACCCTGCCAACATGATTACATCACACCTGTTCAAGCTTAGCAACCGAAGTATCCACTGGTTCATTTAGTTAGTTGCTAACTTCAAAGATGTTCTGCCAAATTGGGTCATCATTTCTCATGCATCTTCGGAGTTAGCTTCCTGCCTGTTTAATTGTCAAAATGGTAGAGATTGTTCGACAATCAGCCGGTAGTAGGTAGGTCAATTACTTACGTTATTAAATACTAAAAAACCTTCACAGATCTACTTCTACAACTTTGACATTTCTTTAATCAAACATTTTCAAGCTTACCTAGTAATTACTATTAATTTTTCTCGGTAACGAAACGTTTTTCTAAAAAACCTCATGATTAACTCTTGAACTTGCGATTAATATAGAACGTTTTCCGATAGCATTTGTTCCCAAGTCTCCCAGGATGGCCCTTGAAATAACTTGAACTCGTTCCATAAATCTAAAAATTGGAACAAACAGTCACCAGGGGGCGCTACTAACGAAACTAGTTTAAACTTGTCCAAAGTTGGGTAAAGTTAGATGAAATCCGGGTTTTGGGCCCCTAACGATTATAGCAAGTGCTATTAGCAATGATTACCTGACTAATATTTGTTTAAAGGGTGCCCAAAGTTCCTTGGTACTTAGGGCTGTTTAAACAATGTTACTTACTCGTATATCTTATAAGATAATCCTTAATATTCCATCGGCCATTCAAATCAGGCAAGATAAACACGGCTACCGAAATATCCACAACTTCCGGGTTCTAAAACTTCTCTAGTTATATTACGATCCGTATTACATATATCTTTTCAGAATTTCCGCGAAAGAGCATACATCGGAGACACGAGAATTTCTGAACACAAATAAAAGTTTGATGTTTTCACGATGTAGCCATGTGTATTTCATATAATAATTCTCCTTGACAAAGTAGAAAGTAAGAATATTGACAAAGGCACAACATTCAATACTCATACCGGTCCGTAACAATATGAATACCTTACAAAGGCCGTACAAAAAGCGGTACAAGTAGTTACGTAACAGAAGCATCCTCAACGCGTGTTATTGTATTCAGAACTCGCGTATCAAAGGGTACAGGAATTTATACCCACCTACTTATGTATGAATTTAAAAAAATCTTAGTCTAACAAAACCATTTTATCTTAAACTTAACCTAACATAACGCAAAAAATGTTTTATTCTCAGTTATATCATACAGTATATTATTATATAATAAATGATGTAATACATTTGTTAAAATCATTGGAACCAGTTTCAGAACTAGCAATTTTTTTAGGAAGGCTTTTTTATCGTGAAAATCTACGCCACACTTCGTTAGCAGGTAATGACTGAATACAAATCGTAGGAGCACTTTAATCGTTTTGAAATGTTATTAAATAAAAATAGGCACTAAATATGGATGCAAATAAACACTAAATAGAAATTATCATTGAAGTTAAATCAGCAATTTCTCGAAAATGTTGCCTTTAGGACGTGCTTTAGAATACTGCACTATGTGGTGGTTACACCGAATGAACTAATATTTAATCTCATGTAGTATGGGTCTCGATGACTCTCGTTGAAGACCGAGTATCAGCTAGCTAGTTAGTCTGTATTCAGAACGTGTTTGTTTGACTAATGATGTCAGTTTTCACTTTTACGTTTCCGACTCAAGTCGTACCTATGCATATTACTTATATGCACCATCAGTCACACATAGAGAAGACGACAAACTATTACAATCCGCACATCACTTTGAAGGGTGAAAGTAAAATGCTGACATTACTGATAAAAGAATCATTGGGATTGAAACTACAATACACTCTGGCTAAATTTCAAGTAATTTTTGAAAACAAAATCGCGAGTTTTCTATAATCAACAGTCCTCGATCTTGCTATGGGTCTGAATACATCCCACAATGCACCTGTGCTGTGTTTCTTGTCTATAATATTTGCAATCGCTAAACCGACTGCCAATGAATGTAATACTTATAATACAGACTATTTAATATTCTAAACAGTATGTAGTGAACGTGAGCTTATTAAATCGGTTCGTGAACAAAAACTAAGTAAAATGTTCAAGCAGTAAAGAGATTGTTATTTCTTTAGCGTATGATGTCATGATCTTTTAATATTTGTGCCTTTGTTATTTTATTACAGTCGAAACGCTTTTGTTTTCACATGTTTTTTGTCCTTTAATAAGATCGCTACAGTGCTAAGTGTCCATTTACTGTGGTGACTCACTAGTATACTCGACATTTTATATTTTGCAATACGGAAAATATAAAAGCGAGCGATATAAAAATAGCCATTTATAATTTTTATATTGCCACTATCGCGGCGTATGAGTCAACGCTATAAAACAAACAATTTTAAGTAGGGAATCGTGTTGCTTTTCATACGGTATTGTTATAAAAGTACTATTGTTTATCTATTAGACAATAAAAAACTATTAGCTCGAGAAACACAGTAGGGAAACCTGCATGTCTGACGTTCTTTCGCACCATTCCTCAGCTCACTGCCAACTGTTAATTAGACACTGTGTTGAATAACTGGAGATGAACCTAAGGAGAACAAAGTAAGAGTCAGGCGATGTTTGGTGAGAAAACGATTAATTTTAGACGAAACAGTTGACTATTTTCACAAGAAAGATTACGCAGAGAAAGTTAAGAAATAAGTGGAAGACTACGTCTTGCCATGCTAATTAGGCATGAGGTTATGAAGCTCTGATTAATTACGATTTCATTAAGACGGATAAAACTAATACACATAAATATTCATTACCTTGATTAGTAGGCCTGTATAAATACCAACATTAAGGCGCCCAGTGCAGTAACCTCACACTAATTAAAATGTTGTCAGAAGTATAAGGAATCCACCAATCCACCACCAACTGAGATGAAACTTGAAGTATCAAAGATTACATATTTACAAACTGTATTTTAATATTTTAACCTTATAAAAAAAGAAGGAGCTTCTTAAAAACAGTTTGGAAACCGATTCGGAAGTTTTTTTATTTAGACATCAAAATTCTTGCTTCATTCTATTTTCAATTTGAAGGAAAAATGCCTATCGTTGAAGGTGGAAAATTGAATGGGGAATACTACCATTCACGATCATCTAAAGAGGACTGAAGATGTTGTTTTATAAGTCTGTGAAATGTATGTGCTTTATTGCTTCAGTATTTAACTTCAGCTTTAAATTATAGTATCGTCATGCTATTTAAATAAATTAAATTAAAAAGCTTTTTAAAAACAAACTTTTACTGGAATGCCTCGAGACGAATCAAACGAGTCCAAACTCGATGATGTTGCTACGTTTCTTTACAGAGTTCCTATGGCCACCTTCCAGCTCTAGCATGAGATCAGCTCCATGTCATTATAATATTGTATTGTCACGCTGTATACATATGCTTGCAAAATTTCAGTAAAATCGGTTGAAGATATTATGTGCTTCAAAATTGATTTGCAAGATTCCACCCGAACATACAAGCATACATACATTGCAAGTTAATAAAAAGCTTGTAAAAAGGATCTTATTTCCCTGGGTGTTTAGTGGCATATTTATGATTTAATATCATGTGATTATTTGTTACTTTAGTGGTACAAGACAGAGGTTGGTGCTTACAAACTATAGATGTGGATATATAGCAAATCGAAGGATGCTTATTTCCTAGTGACGCGTGTGTTTGACCTTCCTCAAGCTAAACACAAGTGTATGTAATTTGCGTTATTAGCGACATATAAACTTTTATAGTTCCTTTGTAGTTGCGGCAAAGAATACTATTTGTAAAGGTCACTTGGTAATGATAAGGTTTGTTGCAGTGTGAAACTATGTAGGGTACATTGTTGAGTGTTTGTTCACTAACGTGGATATAAAGGAAGGGAAGATTTTACAGTGAAGGGGGCAAACTACAAGAGAGACTACTATTAGACACTTTCAACTTAAAAGGAACAAGTTCGTTGTCCTTCGGGGTTGGTTGTATAGTCTCCGGTAAATCTAGTTACTCGATGACAAGTCGTTAAAATTAGTTAAAAGTGGTTTTCTGTTAGGATAGGGGTTGTGGTATCACTCCGGTACTTTAATGACATTTTCATAGAAATTGATAGGAGGTAGTAGAGCCACGCTGATTTCAACACTAATGGGCCGGCTCGACCGTTGCGGTAACCTATCACAAAAGACCAACCTAAAATGACAGCATCGTGCTGTCGTGTTTAGTTGGTGAGTGCGAGACCGGAGACCCAATGATGCAGAAGCATCACAATTGGCCGCCATAGTGTGGGTCACCATGCTGCATTGTTGCAATCGCAATGAATATGGTGGCCACCACTTTTGAATTTTACTCATGCTTTCCATCAGGCATAGTTACCTTTGCAGGCTCATACACATAAAAAATACAACTATGATGTTTCAAAACTGTCCTCTGAAACTCTAGTTTGTTAAACAGCCGTCTTTAAAAACAGTACCTGCTATCTCAGAGGAAAATAAACATTACATAAATGAATTTATATCCGTATATGACTATTCATGATCCCCGAATCATACTATCGTCTGTAGTTGTATGGGCTTCGGCTAAGATTTGGACACCATTATGTTTATGGTGGTGACTCCGAAGGCCCGTAACTACTACGTAGCCTTCACTTATGTTATTTTGTGCCATAACCATAAAGTGGGAGACATCGGACGATCATTCGATGTAAATTTATCGAGAGACTGTCAAGTGGTACTGGAGGAAATGGGTGTGTTTGAACGCTTCACTTACTCGCGCCAGTAGCCCGCCTCTGACGAAGTTTTACGAGCGCGCCGTCTTTGATGAACTGCGCTGTCGCAATCGTAAAACCTGTGTCAATAAGTTTAAAGAAACAAAATAACTGTGTAATTTGTTGTTTATCTTATTAGACTTGTTTAGTTTTTTTACGAACACTTGCGCTAAATAAAACACTACCTAGGTAATCATTTTATTTGTACTTATTTTTAAAATCTATCTTGTATTTTTATTTGTATGATCTCAATTAAATAGACGTTGTACTTTATTTTAAATTTCAAATTAGAATTAAGTAAAAGTAAGATTGTTAAAAGTATCAAATATTTTGTGTCGTCAATAATTATTTAAAAGGTAATCACAGAATAAAGTAGTGGCCCAAACATCATGAAAAGGAGTTTTCATTACACGTACAGGAGAGTCCAGTCAAGTGATACTAAACGAGGCACACAATTCGGTGCGTACCTGCTCACGTGTCAGTGCGTGGGCGCATACCTGCTTGATCACCACTTAACCCTCGCTTTTTTACCCGAGACTCGAATCTTAGACCGACACGTACGCCATGCATTATTTATGTTTCCTACTAATTTATGACTCGCTGTAATTATACTTTAGATTATTAGGAGAGCTCTTAGAATACAATGTTCGAATCATTAAAGCCCCGTGCTCGATGTGGATCGAATTATATTTATTGTAATGGATACAAATGGGTTGATATATCACAACAATATGGATAACTACTGGGTTTAACCGGTTTGATGTATGGTTTTTAATGGAAAAACTCCGAACTTCAGGTAATGGTTGGCATCGTCTATGTTCTGTTACCTACTACTTATAACCCTGAGCGATCGGTGAAAGGTCCAATATTTTTGAACAAGAGTTTAATATTGCTTGCAAATTGCATTTTAAGTAAAATTAAAACGAAGCCTAAGTATTTACAGAAAATATCATTATTTAACTTAAGTCTTCTAAGTTTCTTTGTATACTTTTATCTCTTATACTATACTAGTTGTTGCCCGTGGCTCCGCCCGCGTATATGTCGGTTATCGCGGCAAATAGTAGCCTATGTGTTATTCTGATGTATAAGCTATATTATTGGAAAGTTTCATCCAAATTCGTTCAGTAGTTTTTGCGTGAAAGAATAACAAACATCCATCCATCCTTACAAACTTTTGCGTTTATAATATTAGTATAGATATAGATAACTTAGAAGATAAATAAATAAATATTTTCGGACATCTAACACACAACGCCATCTAGTCCTAAGCTAAGCAGGGCTTGTGTTATGGGTACTAGACAACTGATATAAATACATATATACTTTTTTTGTTGTTGTAAATATATGCATATTATACATAGAAAACACCCAAACGCCGAAACAAATATTTGTAGATCATACAAACATTTGGTCCGACCCAGAAATCGACAACAACCGACTCATGATCAGCGGTCGCTCACGCCAACCGCTAGACCAACGAGGCAGTCAGATATTGTGTTCTTTTAGATATATTCATTTGACCTTGACGTATTGGTATTTGTCACCTGGAGCAAGAGTGTGACTTGCAAGTGAACGTTGTCTGATGAATTACAGAATAGAGAGACACAACGGTTTACAAATGAAACACTCAGTGTAGGCAGTAGGTACATGGCGATAAGACATTGTTACAAATACTGAAAACAGGGGGCAAACTTATTTTATGTACTTCAACCTGTGACTTGTGCAACTCTCTATGTGGGAGAGCCACTGTTCGGCATGCATGGGCCGGTTCGACCGGAGTGATACCACGGCCTCACAGAAAACCCGGTGTGAAACAGCGTTAGAGCTGTGTTAAAAAGACAACCTGCATTAGGAATATATATTCTGTGTCGCAAGGGACTTTACAAACATACATGAATCGGACACAAAGAATACCCAGACTTAGAGCAACAATTTGTGGATCACACAAAGTGTTGTCCTATGTGGGAATTGGACACACGACACTTGGCGAAGTAGGAAACGGCGTGGTGACCACCACTAGCCCAAACGTGCAGTCGTCAATATATGTATGTCGGCCAATATAGATATAAACTTGTACAGTAGCTACACTAATTCATATGATAATTTAACAACAATTATACAAACACATTCGGAGATAACTCTGCCACAGATAAGAATACAAATAGAGCGATGGTCTATGGTTCGAGACTAGTCTGTGACACAACAGTGACACATGTCGCCACTCTGCTTCGAGGGCTCTTCGTGTTAAGAGCTTTTGAGATATTGCCCTTCAGAGTGAACGTGTTCGTCGAACAGGGTTTTATATCCTGTACCATGTTTTTTAGACTTATATATTTACATATACTATTGTATTGTGATGCCATTTACTCGAGAACATTAGTGACTGCCTCGGTGGTTCAGTGGTAGCTCATGCCACTGTTGTGTTAGAGGGTTCGATTCCCGGGTCGGACCAAATTCTATCAGTCAATTTAGCTTTCATATTACAAACGTTATTAAGTTTGGGACTAGATGACGTTGTGCGTTAGCGGTGAAAAACAAAATTTCAGCGATCACTAATATGTAGTTTAAAAATGCATCGACAGGTCTATGGATTGAATCGTCCTGACCGCTAAGTTAGAGGTCGCGAGTTTGTTACCAATCAAGCCCAATAATTGTGTAACCTACTGTATAGAGTCTGAGCTTAATTTACCTATTATAAGACCTTATTGAATATGTTATCAGACGGCTTTTTATTGCGTATGCATCAAGTTATTATGGTTCTTCAATAATTAGACTTTGTTCTAGACATGCAGTGCAAAATGTACATATAAAATTAACGTATAGGTATACTAATACGAGTATTGGACCATTCATAAGTCTAGAACAAAGTGTTGCAATACAAAACAGTAAATAAGCTGAAATAAAATAAAATAAAAAACACCCTACGCAAGCACTTAATCGAGTTATTACATCATTTTGGAAAAGAGCTGATACTCTTACACTGCTGAACGAATCTATGTATATCTATATACTTATATAAAAATGTAACAGGTCCAATTACATTTTAATTTAATTTAATTTAATTAATCATTTATTTCAGACCGAGATCCATATTGTATTGTTAGTTATAAAAGTCTTAACCTAAGGTTAGTAAAGTGAGATAAACATACAAGCAAATTGTACTTACACTAATTTAAGCTTACATTAGGACCCTGTATACGTATGTAAACGTATCCAGCGTCCCAACATTGGGCAATCCCATCTATCACAAAATACGTTCAGAATGCTGTGAGTACTGTTGCGCACCCTATGAAGTAAGGAGGCGCTTCGTTTGCGAATGATGGCATGAAAACCATCAACCCTCGCCTCCGCAAACATTCCGGAAGCGCTGCAAAAACGCGGCAGTCCCATCAGCATCCTGAACGCATTATTGTATTGGACACGCAGATCGTTATATGCCCCCTGCGTATATTTAACCCACAGACTGCACGTGTAAAATGACGTGCAGTAAGCTCTGAAAAGAGTTATTTTTACTTGTTTACTACACCGCGCAAATCTGCGAATCAACATATTACAACGGACAGCCAACGCCCTGCGCTCTCTCTCCAAGTCCACATCGTCGTTTAGACTATCCGTGACCCAGGTACTTAAAACGTGTTACAAAACTACTATTTTGGTTTATTCAAATTTTTTTTTGGAGGGCACTCTATTATCGATACTGAAGACAAAACTGTATTTCTTTTCATTTTTGTCCGTCTGTCTGTCTGTTTGTCTGTATCTTGGCCGCGCATCACGCCGAAACTACTGAATGGATTCAAATGAAACTTGGGATGAATTGAGTTCATACTACGAGGTGGTATACTTTTTATCCTGTTTCCGGTTTCCTGGAGTGAGGGGATGAAAGTCAAAATATGTACTTAGTTGTAATTCAATAACACATATTCCGATTTCATTCATTCTTTTTTTTGCTAGAAAGAAAAAAAAAAAAAAGATAACGGGAAAAGTCTTTTTTTTGTCCGCGACTGTACACTGCCTGTGGGAAGCTGAGACAGATATGTAAATATGGCGGTACGAAGTTCGCCGGGTCAGCTAGTATTAACCAAACATAGCTAAGAACCACCGCACGGAAGCTGACTTTCAAATGAAAAAAAAACCGCATCGTAATCTGTTCATCCGTTTGAGAGCTACAATCCCACACACACACACACACACGCACAGACAGACAGACAGACATCGACGTCAAACTTCGCCAAGCACTGCCGCGCCGTTTCCTACTTCGCCAAGTGTCGTGGGTTCAAATCCCAGGTAGGACAACACTTTGTGTGATCCACAAATTGTTGTTCTGAGTCTGGGTGTTCTTTGTGTGCGTTTCATGTATGTTTGTAAAGTCCCCACAGGATTTATTCCTAGTGCGGGAGTTGTCTTAAATAAAAAAAAATAAAAAACATATAACACCACTCTTTTTGCGTCGGGGGTTAAAAAAGGCCAACGTTAGCGTGCGTCCAATTTGAGCGTAGGCACAGAGCGACAACACAGCTGACACAAACATCGACATACAGCGAAATAAAATTAAGTGACCAAGCGTTGGATACTTTTTTTAACATTTATCTGGTATTATCTAAACACATCAGTCTCATAAAATATCACTTAAAACAGAGTCATGATAATTAAAGTGATTTAATGTAAATTAAAATATCACTTAAGATACAGTGGCATCAAATTAACATAATTGTACTAGACTGTTGACTATTTTGATAAACACAGTAAAAAGTTTTGGACTAAAGTTATCACTTTATGCAAATTCTCCTTTAGACGATTTGCATCACACAGCTTGTGATAATAGATTTTAATCAATTTGTAACGTCCGCTTCATAACCTGTTCGACGACGATTTTAATTTCATAAAACCGCTACAATATCTTAAAAACCGGAACTTAAACTTTGTGTAGCGGTTCACTAGTTCACATAAACGATATAAGTCAAATTGATTATTATCAATTAGATGCGACGATATTGACACTCAGGGTTATGTTAAAGATAATTGAATAGACATATTTTAACCAATTATTACTCACTTTTTTATATGGGCTGCCTACTGTAACTTTTAGAACACGAATGCTTAGATAGATTTTTTACTAAAAATGTAAATATGTATGTGGGTATGGAGACCAGGTATCTTTTTCGTTTTCTCTGTGAAACTCGGCAATATTGCTGAACTCAAATGTAATGAAGAAAGGGCTTAAAATAAATGATAGTAAAGATGATCACATATAACTAAGTAACACACATTAGCGCAAATAATAGGTCTTTACCTATGAAATTGCCGTTTTGTATGCAATAAGTGAAAGTACTTATTTTTTCAAACTTTTTTATTTCTGTTATTCGAAGTAATCACCCATGCAATCGACGCATCTTTGCCAACGCATTGGCAGTTTATTGATGCCCTTCTTGTAAAAATCAGCTGGACGGGAGGCAACAAACTCTTCAAAGGCATTTTGTACTGCCTCTCGGGAATTGAAATTTTTACCCACTAAAAAGATGTCTACATTTTGGAAAAAGTAATAGTCGGAGAGCTTTCAACCCCAGCTCTTGCAGCTGCTTCACGATAACGCGCGACCCCATACTGCGCAACAGACAGTCTCCAAGCTGCAAGAGCTGGGGTTGGAAGCTCTCCCTCATCCGCCCTACTCACCAGACCTTGCACCTACCGACTATTACTTTTTCCAGGGTAAAAATTTCAATTCCCGAGAGGCAGTACAAAATGCCTTTGAAGAGTTTATTGCCTCCCGTCCAGCTGATTTTTACAAGAAGGGCATCAATAAACTGCCAATGCGTTGGCAAAGATTCGTCGATTGCATGGGTGATTACTTCGAATTACAGAAATAAAAAGTTTGAAAAAATTAGTACTTTTACTTATTGCATACAAAACGGCAATTTCATAGGTAAAGACCTATTATTTATGCGACATTTAAACATTGTGCGTTTGTCGCTCTCGTGACAGAGGTGCTGGTTTCTGGTCCGAATTATGATAGCCCGGTACCAATCTTGTAGTAAGTAAAACTTCATATGAACTATTTAATATATACCCCAATTATGATTAATTATCTCTGTAAATTTGCATCACTTATATTATGATCTGCCGGTAGCTGCAGGTAGACTAATGTTTTTACTTATGTTACTGACACGCGAACCATTATAACAAATGACGTAAATAAATAAAATTAGCAATGATTAATTACGGAGATATGCGTTCAGTCGTGAACAGAAGTCTAGTTCGCTAAAGAGGTGACGTCGGCTCTCCTAATAGACCAGCTAAGCTAGTATCGCCCGCGGGTTCGCCTACAACATTTGTAGTTCATAATGAATAATGGCACACTGCACCAAAAAACGATATTATACTATATCATAGCTATATTAATTAATAAATGGCTGGGAGGGTGGTTTTTGTAGCACTTTAAATGTAATTATTTTTAGCAAATTTATACAAAGGACAATTTAAAAAGTTTTTGTTAATTTCACTCTTGTAATAAAGGAGCTAACTAAGAGAATATGTTTGGAGCAAAAGGCACTTGAAAAGGCTTACTGAACCAAATCTTGAGAAGCTCGAGGAAGCATATCGCTTGTATTGTATGTGGATGCACTATCCAAATTATGACGTTAAAAAGATGTTCTGGACTATTTGTCCAGTATATCTTTCCAAATAGCTGATATAACATATTTCAAAATTAAAATACGTATTTAAATTTTCTGTACTTTAGTATACCTTTGAAGTATCTTCACCTCCGTTAACGAAATCCTCAAAAAAAGAGTTGTAAACTCTCTTCGCGAAATAAAACATATACGTACGTTTTTATATCCCAAAGTTGAAGGAATCTCCTCACAGGGATTGGAAAAGGCAGAAAGGGAATAAGTATCCCCATATTAATGTTTATGTATAAATATGCCATAGTGAATACTTACGTAATATAACAGTTGAAAGGATAACTGCTCTTCCCTCGTATTTTTATTAAAAACAGAACGAATGATGAAACCAACCGTCAATTGCCTGAAGCCTGAATACATTAGGTATTTATTATAGGGGTACATAATATATTCTGCACCTGGCAGGTGCCTGGTGCCCCAAGATATGACGAGTGGCCCGCATTTACGCGTAACCGACCCCGCGCAGCTGATGTTTACCACCACTGCTCACAAGGATCTTGAATGTCATTCAATAATAGCTTTACCGGTAATTTTTGTATAATTAATTCAAGTTTTAACGATTTCATACATATAAATAAGCTGTATTTTAAAAAAATCTTGAAAATTCTTTATGAAATCGATACACAAATGCCAAAGAACTTGTGTACTCGAGTGAAAACTTTCCGAACCGGGTCGCAACCGTAACGGTCTCCTATATTTTATAATGCATCAATACAGTAATTATCTAGCGTATTAATTAAAAGAAGAAGCATAACGAGCTGATATGCATTACAATATTTCATATATTGGTAACGTTTTCAACATATTATACATAAAACTACTATAATAAATAAGGTCGTGCGTAAGTACCTAATAGTTGAAAACCGTGAAAACCAGAAGATTACCCGCTGTAAACATAAACTACTTTTAGCCAAAGCTTGTCACGGCTTTCAGTATTAGACCATTGAGCGATCTTCACCTACACATATAATAAAACTGCACCAGTGTTTGTACTACCAAGGTCACAGGACACCATAATATCAGCTAGCACTTACCGCATGCGTGACTCTGGGTGTGTGCAAAACCTCCATCCTTTCCGTATTTGTACTACGTTAGATAGCAGCACTGTCAACATTACATTACTATTTGCGCAGCTGTTGGACGACACTTATTGTTGTGTCGTGTTTCTTGCCTATAGTAACTGTACTTAGTGTTTAACTTGGGGCAAATTGGGTCACTACTTAGATCTGGATAAAATGGAACTCAAACAAAAACATATACCTAAACCCGATAACACATTTGTAGCAATCTAGATTCTAGGAACTTAAATAAGGTATTCCTTACATATTGGTGAGCATAAGAAAGTAGACTCTTTGATGACCACTTTCTTGAGGTCATGACTTCCAGCAACAGACTTCCTGACACAATGCTGGAATATAGCGTTCTGTAACCATGTTCCATTTCGGCGTAGCTGTCAGGCGCTCCACTCCTAATAGCTTGAATACTCACATCATAACAATAATTTGATATTTACCTATATGATATGTGCTTTTTTTGTATGGCCCTGCCGAAATGACTTTACTCTGCCTGATATAAAGCATAAGCAGAATCCAAGAGTGGTGGTCACCATACTCACTGCGAATGCAGACAATGCAGCATGGTGACCCACACTATGGCGGCCTAGTGATGCTTCTGCATTATTGGGGCTCCGGCTTGAATACGCCTTTGGGTATTTTCTTGAAAATTCAATTTAATCAGAATTTTTTGTTAAATTTTAGCGACACAAATTAAAAAACAGTAGTCATTTGTTAATTGTCACTGTGTTCAAGTCTAAAATCACTTTTTAATGTGTGACATCAGCGCTGTGTAATCTGAGGATCAGTTTGTTGCCAACAAGTTCGTTGTCATCATTATAATCATCCTTCACTGAAACAATGGATGATATTTTTGGCGAAACACATCATTTTGTTGCCTTGTATCGTCTTTACAGATTCATTTATATAGATATGGTCCATCATAATCATAAACCTATTATATTTTGATTGGTCGGTTTGCTAACACGGTTTTATCGCCTTCATTGGTACCTATTCAACTATTCTTGACAAAAAATGTTAACCTATTGTTGTGTGTTAATCTTCCCAAGGATCCAGTGATTTCGAAGATGTTTTGTGATATCCGAAATACAGGAGTTGGAGCCGTAGGTAAAAGCTTGTAGCATATTATAAACTTTATGTACGTATAATCATAGGTGAAACTTCTGAATTAATAAACAGAAATACTCAAGAAATGAGATATTAAAACATTGGAAGCTGCGTATAGAAGCTAAACGTTATATATCAAAATATGTAATAAAATACCAAAGTCATTTTTGGTTTCTTTAATAGTCCCACAGTCATTTTTCCACCAATTTAAATTGAATACAAACAGTTCATGTGGTTTGGCTCTCTTCTTTTATACGTTGTTTTTTGTTCGTTACATGAAGTAACACCTATGCTATTAGAAGTTATCTAGTGGACGAATCTCGATCGTAATTCACTCGCGTTGATATGGATTATCCACACTGTGACACTGTGTTTACGCTGGACACGATTAGATTTTTGTATTTATTTGTACATAAATAATTAAAATGACACAAATTGATTAAAAATATAAGCTTCTCTTTTTTATATATACATACATGTATATATATACAGTTTACAAATTCTTCCATGTAAGAAATATCTTTATTAGTATGTAAATAAATAGATTTACCCCAGTGCGTATTCAACTTATAATCCCTGGTATCAAATTATTTGTTATATATTTTGATTACACCAGTTAAACCAAATTGCTTCTTTAAGAAGTCGATGGGTTGAAATTCGCAACAACTACTTCTTAAAATCTACTATTCTCTCATACTAATAATACAATGAAATGATTTATTGACTTTAAGTTGTGTAACTACTTCTCTTTGACTGCCTTTCAAGAGGCGCTCATAGCCCAGTTGCACTCGCTAATTAAAAACAATCACCGAAGGTAAGCAATGACGGCGCGGTCAGCACGCTGGTAGCATGATACCGTGAGCGTCTCTGTGATTCGGCGGTCACGTTAAGCAGTTGGTCCCGGCTGTTATCGTAGGATAAGAGTAGTGAAGCTTAGTTCAAAGTCTTTGGGTGGATTGAAAACATCCAACGGCAAGATTACGTAACCAAAACGTTGTCTTACCAGTCACCAACCCACACTTGGCCAGCGTGGGGACGTATAGCCTTAACCCTCTTCTGAGAAGAGACCCGAGCCCAGCAGTGGGACCTTATGGGTTGTTGATAACTGTCTTTCAAAGCATTAGGATACAATGTACTTGGGTTTTCGGAGACTTCCTTCAATGCAAGAGTCTGTTCGATTCCGACATAACACTTCAATGTAATGATGCCCCTTGTATTTTCTTCACATTGAAACGAAAAGAGCACCACTAAAAGGCCTTAATGGAAATATTAATTGAACGAGAGTTGAGTTATAAAATGTAGTTTATAGCGGAGGTCGGTTGGTCAAAGGTGGATATATTTAACTGGTACGAGCATATGTTTGAATGCGAGCCAAGTGTCTGGTGTGGTTTGTTTGTTATATCACTCGTCGTTCTAGAACGATCCACATAAAAGGTGAAAATGTAAACGCTTTCTATGTACATTATGATGTTTTTTTTTTCTATGTATGTTGATATTTTCTGTTGGTAAATATTGTTACACTGCGGAGAGTCATTTATTTTCTTTTTGACAGATTGATAAATTGAATAAATGTAAGCAATGTGATTATGACTAGAAATCAATGTTTCTATTGATTAAAAAAGTTAATTTTGAATTATAAATAAAAGGTTTTAAGCTATTAGATAGCTTTTATCGTGGGCTTTGAGGCCTTTGAGCGCGGCGACCGGATCAAGAAATTCCGTAACGTAACGTAACGATAATAAAACCTGACACCCGAAGCTCACACGGATCGAGACGAGCTGCTACGAACGACGAATTTACGAATTTGTCTGAGACAGACAGATTCGTTCTTTGGGGGTTGCGGAGGGGGATGGGGGGGGGTATCCTCACTCACTCGGTAAAACACAGCGCAAGCGCTGTTTCACACCGGTTTTCTGTGAGGCCGTGGAATACTCTGGTCGAGCCAGCCCATTCATGCCGAAGCGTGACTCTCCCACGGTGTTGCCAACGGTCCCAACATATCTGATGACAAGAGATTAGACTGGAGTCAGTCTGTTTGTTCCGGCTAATCTCTGGAACAGCTGGACCGATTTTGACGGAACTTTCACTGGTCAGTAGCTGACGATATGAGGAGTAACTTGGCTCCGCGGGACTCAGCTAGTTATAAAATATAATATTACATATATAAGGGCTAGCCCTATCACATCAACTACACAATAGTTCAATCAGTCACTGCGAATGACAGGAGCCCATCATTCCTGAGTTGATCTCTGTACATAATTCCACGACAGTTCCAATAAATCTAGATGATTACACAAAATGATAAATTGTTGACTAACTTATCAGCTGTTTAAATATTACCTTATCTAGAATCATGTTTGTTGGGTGTTTATAAAGTGGGCATATATTTTCAAGTCTATAACACTCAAAATGACTGGCACGTGTACTGACATGTCTCATCTCCCGAAACAAACGATAAATTGATGGCAATCAGCACTCAGTATATTGCTGACACTAAAACAGCACATGTTAGTTATATTTTCGTTACTCCAGTATTCTGTAATTTAGAAACCGATTCGGGCAACTCCTTTCTTTATTGGGAGGCTATACATTTCGCTTGGCCCCATTGGATTTGATACGATCATGAAAAAAACAGTACGACCTGAGCTGGTCAATAACAATTGAGGAATAAAGAATACAATTTGCCACAAATCATCACTATATACACGCATTGCTGTGGTTGATTTCGTTGATTAATTTTAAAATTAATAATGTTGTTATGTAATTATTCTATGCTTGATATGTCACTGGGTAAAACTAACGGAACTGAACCTAAAACAACACAGTTTGATACACAAATTCTATAATTTAATTTTGGCTAGACCCACGCATCCTCGTTTGCGTCTCCATTGCCCGTAGCGTGATAATTTTCCCCCGTTTAGAAACATTTTTCATTGGTGCTCCACTCCTATTGGTCGTAGTTGGGTCGTTTCTTTCCCAAGTTTTTATATCATAAAAATTACTCTAAGTAAATTCAGTACCTAGAGTTATGTTTTTTGTGTTTAAGATTGAGATTAAATCACAAATGCCCCAGTGAAGTATTACGCGCGGACAGGTGTGAATTTACATAATATATTTGCATATTACTTCTGTGTACTGCTGTCAACTATAATAAGCTGGAGCACTTGAGTAGCCAGTAGTACAGAGTACCAGTTTAAACGATACGACTTAGTTAAAAAAAGAACCTTGACAATTGTTCATTTGCTCATAATTTTATTAAACTTTAGCTATAAGACAGCTTACTTATGTAAAGTAGAACGAAATGTATACTAAGTACAGTAATTAAAATGTTTTTCTTATCTCATTTGCTAATTGCGGCTTATTTATTTAATTGTTTACTTATTCTTCGGCACAATAAAGCTCCTTATTTTCGTTTTAACTTTAAGACTACCACTACTTATTATTAACATTTCTTTCATAATCTTAGTAAAACTAAATGGAATTAGTCTGTATAATACTTATTTGTTGGCTACTATCTTTAACCTGGGGCTTGAGTCGCGTAAATATTGGCTAAAATTTCCGTTATTATTATTTTATTTATTTATATGTTTTACCAAACCATAATCTTTGGATATGTTTCATTAGGATTCTTTCAACTGGTTTTTTATGTATGGCCTGACAAAATGACTCTATTCTGCCTGATGGAAAGCATAAGCAGAAGCCAAGAGTGGTGGTCACCATATTCATTGCGGATGAAAAAAATGCAACAATACTGCATGTTGACCCACACCATGGCGGCCTAGTGATGCTTCTGCATCATTGGGCTTCCGGTCTCGCACTCACCAACGAAACACGGCAGTATGAACTCTGTCATTTTACTTTGATCTTCTGTGCGAGGGTAGTAGCCTGTACCGCCCAGGTCGAGCCAGCTCGTTCGTGCAGAAATCAGCGTGACTCTACTCCCTAGTAGACCATCTATTCAAACTGTCGCATTTATAATGGAAGGAAGATCTAACATTTATGAGCGTTATCAACTTAATATAATGGCAACAACATCTGAAATAATTGTAAACGAATGACAAATGCATTATTAAGTATGTTAATCAAAATAAGGTTTACATTACCATACATCAGCGTCATGGTGCTAGTCAACAGAGGAATCATACGTACTCATCTCATTTAATTTAGTTCTATAAAGATTCATCACGGAAATGAATGCTAAATTGACCATCTGTATTGGCGCTCATTCGTGTGGTAAACATCGAGTGTACACATGATTTGTATATCAATATACACGTAGAACAGCGTGTATTGGCGAGGGGAACACGAGGGCGACACTCTGTCTTCACGCGGAGACGGCGTGGAGTGCCGGCCGGCAAGCGCGTGGGCAACTCTATAGACAAACTGTAATGTAGTGTGTACCTACTGCAAACTCAACGAACACGGGGCTAAAAAACATACGTCAAGGACACCAGACCAACAAAAGTGTTTTTGTATGGCGATTGTTCGATTGTAAGTTTTTTGTTAATCGATTTATGATATATTTACTTTTTGCAGTTAAAGTTTAAAGCAAAACTATCATTTTCGAAGGTTTTGTGTTCAGATTTTTACTATTGTCCAGGAGATTAAATCAAGTTACTACTAACTGTATTTCTATTTGTTTTTTTTTTATAATCTACTCATCCAATTTATCCAATATCTCCAATTGACTTCGGAGCTTTTGGTAGCAAAATTTTCAGACACATGCTGAGTTACGTTACGACTTTCAGCCTTACCAAATAAATTCGAAAAATGATGATAAAAATATTATATTTACTTATTTCTGATTACAATTATCTATATTATTTCAAGTTTGCTTTTTCCTTTAACCAGCTATCGGTATCAGTTTAACATTAAAGATTAAATTACATTTATTGTACGATGGAACAAGCAGGCGTGTGCAAAAAGGAACTTGGTTATATAATCTTACCTGTTGTTTGTTACAGATAGCTGTGGACTTAATTTCGAACGATATTGTGTTCTTGGAAAGTGCATGATAGTAGTTATAGACCCTTTAAATATTACTAAAATTAATTTTGATTTTACAGGTTGGACAATGGACGTACCTACTTCAGTGTCTTGTCCACAGGATGTACAAGTGTCGACGCAAGACTCTTCGTTTGAAGTTTTCCTGCAGTCCTGTTTGCCTATCTGAGACTTGATAATATTACTTACCTACTCTTCCTCTCTCGTCTCTATCTGTTTTCCTTACATTAATTAACCTTTTTCTTTATTCCATCAAAATCCCACGATATATTTATTGCATTTCCTTACTAGGAGACCGGGTGTAAAAGGATCCAGTAAATGTCTTTTACAATGATACACATTTTACTCACCCCAAAATAAAATGGTAGGAATATTTCGGTAGGAATGGTAGGAATGGATGATAATATTTCTTTATCACTCGTTCTTGTTTAATAAATAGTGTTATATTTTATTAACAATCTTTAGGTTCCGATTTAACTAGTAGGCTAAAGTATGAAGTCAATTATGATTGTAAGAATTTAATCAACTCCCATCTTTTCGAAGCTCACAAATATATTCATTAGCCACCAAGAAATTAAATTATGTGCACTGTATACCGAAATAGATCATAAGACTGTGTGATCTATTAGTTTTGCCATCTTATGAAGATCTCTCTCTGTTGTGTAGTAAATTATGATGAGGATGCCACGAATCACTTTTAACAGAAAATTTTATTTGATTGGCGTTAACAATGGCATCCTTTCAATATTTCGACGTCTCGACTTTTAAATCGTCTACAATAATAGTCATTTTTCTTAACATTATATTCTTTATGTATTTCATTTTCTTTGAAAGTTTGGTCTAATTCTCAGTCGTGTTGGTGTTAGACCGTTTGACGCCAATTAAAGTGAATATTATCTCGAGACGGTATCAGACAGAAGTTATCGCTATCGTTGCTTATCTAGCGATATCTGTCGCCAAACACCAGATGAATGATACTGCAATGATAAATATATTGCGGAGACTTTATTTTATCAGTTTACTTTGCAGAAATTAAATCATTATGGATATGGAACGTACTTTCTCGGTAATAATATAAAGGTTTTCGAGTTGAACACAAACACGTACGGTTTGCGTTCTAGTCCCTTCCTCGCGATTCGTACACTGCGGGAGTTAGCGGTACGGGACCGCTTAAACTACCCTAGGGCTGCTGCTATCCTGGAGCAGGATCTATATGTAGATGATGTCTGCTTAGGGGCTATGAGTCCATGTTATATAAGAATTATAAACACATGTCAAAAGATTTTTAGGAGT
Organism: Diaphora mendica; assembly: GCA_949125395.1. NCBI lineage: Eukaryota > Metazoa > Arthropoda > Insecta > Lepidoptera > Erebidae > Diaphora > Diaphora mendica. The sequence goes on along the minus strand of OX421327.1, from coordinate 24,435,655 downwards.
TTGTGTCTTTGTGAAGCACTGGTAATGTTTTAAAATTGTTATTATTCACCGATTGAACAACTGGGAAATTAAATAATGCGATCAACTTTGAGAAGACCAATTAGTTGGAGGACTAATTCTGACTTTATTTTTGGCTACCTGGCGAGGAGGGAAGTTTCGCTAGTATGAGAATTTCGGATTAATTTTTAACAAGAGGGTTCCCATCCCAAACGTAAAGGTTAGAGTACTGGATAAGTCACAGAGAGTTTTCAAACACATCTCCATTCTTAAATGTAGTCACTGATGGTGGAATTAACCATGTCTGTATTATGCAACTTGCATTACGAGTAGATGTAAATTATGACGCGTTTGTTGTTTAACCCGACTGTACAAATGACTTCCAAAATATTAGTCTTTTGTATATGTGTATATCTGACAAGTGTTTAATAGACCTGACATTCATAATCCAAGTCGAGGAAATGCGTTATGAGTGTCAAGTTTCTAAGGCTATGAAACATAAGGTTAAGTTTCATAGCCTTACCTAACCATAAATAGAAGTCGTCATTAGAACTTCTATTTAATCTGTTTTCTGCATCTGTCCAAAAATTAATGCTGAAGCATCTGATCTGATATAGGTCCGGTTTCCAATAATACAAGCAGCAATAATAATACAGGGAAGTTATGTATTCTCGGAATAATAATAAATTACAACATATGTATCTCTATTCTTAAGTCCGAATACTTTTTAATTAGTAAAAATGTCACTGTTATAAACTGTTACTTGTAGAGTTATGTTACGTCTAAATCACATTGTTTTTCTATTTGCCATTTTTACGAATAATATTTCTTATTGGAATGATCAACAAATAAATAAAGAATGTACGAAATAACCTCTTTGTTGGTAATTTGCGAAATATGTATGTAAACAGTTCAAGCTACTCTTAATCATCATAGAAAATAATCCTCTGTTCAACATGTCACATTATCGCATTAAGCTTTACATACAACCAAAAAACAAAGCGAAAAATTTCAATTTTCCACGCGAAGGCGCTGGCAATCGGAAATCTGTATTCCGGTCCAAAATTGAGGCTCGCGATTTTAATAAAATCAAGGGGAAAGGAATATTCTTATTTTTTGACGATGACTTTTTTAAAATTGCATCGTAGAGAGGAGGGACAGACACTGGAGCCATTTGCATTTTTATGCGATAATTAAGAACCATAGAGGGTGTCTCGCGAAAGGCCAGAGGTGGATTAATTTTACATTTTTTTGCGTTTTTAACTTCATCTCATAATGCGGTAAACGCATTATTTTTAATAACACTGAGAATAATTAATTTTCATTAATTATGTGCTTATAAATTATAATTCTTTTTTATACGACTCGCGTAGACTACGTAAATCTACTAAAACGTCATTAAAGTATAAATAAACGCCTAACATCTGAACATATTAATATGGTAACATGATTATGTAGTAGTATATTAAAAGTATGCTACTTGGTTTTCAGGTAATTTAAAAAAAAATATAATTCGATCAGAAAACTGCCTGTTTTTAGATAAATTTTGTGTATGAAACGTCAAATGTTCTTGGGGTGCACATATCAAGCGTTGTTTGGATAGAAGAGAGATACCAAGAGGATATGAAGTACAAAATAATTGTGCTCACAGTGTACTAGTTACGATAACCTCGCTACAAAATAGTGCGTGTTCAAAACCAATCATAGTTCTAGGAATAATTGAGCAAGAAATTATTCCCAGTCCCAGCGTAAAAGTTGTTCAAAAGGGTGCTAATTTCTCACCGTTGTCGTCTGACATTTTGTACGAACTACATCCATATAACACAGACCGTTACGACAGCACTTAACAAACTTGTGGATTTTTTTATTATTTGTACAAACGCCATGTTTGTGTCGCAGGGGCCTGTAATCCAGGATTATGACGCATAAACCGGATTTAGAAGCCACTACAGAGCTAGACCAGTGATACACATGGTGAAGGAACAAAGCGGACTCCGCCCATCGCACTTTTATTGCACTATAAAGTGGGTAAGGAGAGTTGTGTGCGATCTATCGCAGCCCTCAGTAACAGATGTTCGGTAATTACGCATTTTTACGATTTATACCGATCGTAAAAGTACCTTTACAATGGTAAATTTTATTAAGCAGCTGTAAAATATATGTAATCATATACGGTTTTATGGCTCCAAAAGGTTTTTGGTGGTGCACAAACATCTTCACACGTACACAAATGATGGGTTAAGCAAATTACACCCTTGATACTTTACAATAAGAGTCTTCGGTTTTGTAGCAATCGTTACTTTAAGTTGTGTTCACTAAAATCGTCACCTTTCCTTTGTGAAATCGGTTTTAATATTATTTTTTGTGTTAAGTACGGTTAGCGTTTTATTATATTAGTTGACTGTTAGTTTTACGATTTATTAGTATTCTTTATATACCTACATATAAAAAAGATTTTTGCAATAAAACTTTGATTGTTGAGTTATATCTTACGAAACCTGAGAGGTTATAAATTACAACATTTTATTCTGTATTTATTCTGATTTTCGTAGTAAAGTGTAATATCAACATTTACGACATTAAATAAAATATTTTACTTTTATTTTAATAACAATAATACGATTTTATAACAAAGGTCACCAAGGTCTTCTAACAATCACAAGGTTAAGTACAATATCTAAGTAGTCGGGTAAAAAATACGATAATATTTGTATAACAGGAGTCTGCTATATAGAACCTTACTGATCCTACACACGGCGAAGGGTATATTACTTGTTTACTACGTACGTCATTATAAGTGAATTATATTATTGTTTTAAAAACTTGAATTCATAAAATCGTCAGCGAATGAAACTTCAAAAATCAAAGTGTTCATACTAGTTGTTGCCCGCGGCTCCGTTAGCGTGTATGTCGGTTATCGCGGCAAATAGTAGCCTATGTGTTATTCTGGTGTATAAACTATATATATTACTGTAAAGTTTCATCCAATCATTTTGCGTGAAAGAGTAACAAACATCCATCCATCCTTACTTACAAACTTTCGCGTTTATAATATTACTAGGATTGTCTATTTTAACTTTCATCAGCAGGTTTAAGGGTACACAATTATATCATTGTTAAAGGAATAGACCTGGCAGAGCCTTCTAATAAATACTGTGTCAATGTATTAAGAGACAGTTTAAAACCTACTTTCATAGACAAGTTCTTCATAAATATAGTTAAGCTTTTGAGTCAAAAGCGTGATTTTGAGAATATTTCCTTAAATCACACTAAGCTATCAGAGTCCCTTGGACAATATGCACATATTTTTCCTACTTAGAGCCACAACTTAAGACATTGTTTCATTAATAAAGCACTTAGTATTGTGCACTAAGTCTTGTAAAGAAGCTTATATAACGTTTATTTTGTAAAGTTTATTTAGGGTCCCGTCTAAACCCTCGTGTCTCATGAATGATGCTAAGTCCACAAGCCCCGCCTTAGTCAAGCGGAGCCTAACTAAGCGGGACAGTTTGTCTAGCCCGGAGAACTGCGAAATAGGTGAACTTATAACAACTACTTTGTAGGTCGCTGTTTTAGTTTTAGGCTTAACGTTCTGTCCTAAAATAATATCATCCTTTCTTCTGTGTATATTAGTGCTAGAGAATAGGTACCTGCATAAATAATGTTGTTTTCTGTCAACGGACACGCTGAAAGCACTTACACAGTTACCTTTACGAAGCTTATGTATGAGTAAGGTAATTATCCACTCACAGGACGTACTTTATGCGATATGCAAAATTCGATAAACTCAAGTTTCTTGTATGAAGTTGTATGAAGAAAACTCCTTTATGAGGGCTACAGTGTACGATAAGTTAGGTTGGAACTATTTCACTCCCACACATAAACCTGTTCTTAAATACCACTATATTTAAAGTGTTTCTGGTTTTGAACAGGTGCACCAGAGATATAGAGATTAGTATCATGCATTTTACATAGGTAGTGTCAACATTATTTCACTGTTAGTTTATAGAAACGGTGACAATTCATATAAAAATATTTCGTGGGAGAGCCGCGCTTCGGCATGAATGGGCCGGCTCAACCGGAGTAACACGGCCTCACAGAAAACCTGTGTGAAATAGCGCTTGCGCTCTGTTTCACCAAGTAAGTGAGGATACCGGAGGCCCATACCCAAACTCCTCCCCCCATCACCATCCCCCTCCCCATCCCCCAAAGGCCGGCAACGCACTTGTGACGCCTCTGGTGATGTGGGTGTCCATGGGCGGCGGTAATCGTTTACGATCAGGAGATACGTCTGCTCGTTTGTCCCCTATTCTATTAAAAAAATATTATAATATTAAAAGCTATAAATGATCTAAATTAAAACTCAAAAAAGTTCTTGGATCGGTTCTTTTGATCAGTTTTTGACCCTGCATGTTGGCAAGATTAAAAGCGGCTGATGGTCTTAGAAGCACTATGAAATACAAGACAGGTATCTTTGAGGAAATAATTGTCAGATGTTGTCATTGCCAAACTTGAGTCAAAGTGTAAAGAGAACAGTTGCATGATTCCAAGTTCTCCAAAATCTGTCAATCTTATCTCAAACTCCTGAAAATGATGAAGGACACTATTCATTCTCCGTAGGAAGATTGTCATATGTCGCGCTATTGACATTACAATGATAAATATTTTGATAGCGTTACGAGAAAATATATTACAAGAGATTAACTTTTAAGACTAAATGGGCCACGGGTTACATCATAATAATCATGTAAGTATGTAGTTGGAAAACTGATAATTTTGAGGTGATTATTTTTGTGTGAAGTTTCTGAGTATAAGAATTATTTCCTCTATAATACATAGAAACAGAAAAAAAGAAAATGGATTATTTTGAGGCCATTGTATTATTCCTATAGAGCCGACTCAAATATCTACATAATTATTATTTTAATTAGGCGTGGCTCTCCCATTGCTTAAATTTTATTGTCCCAATAATCGATAGCTTCGTTACATTTAAATTTCCAAGCGCAGCACTTGTTTTACTTTGTAATGTAATAATAAAACATATTTATATGATAAAACAACCAGCTAACGTCGCATTTGCTTTACTTAAATTGTATGTGTACCTTGCCCCTCATCAAATATCATGATTCTAGGTCAAAGAGAAATGCCCTATGAAATATAATGCTTAAGAAGCCGTAACTTTTGATTGTGTTGACCAAGTTTTTTTATAGCTTCACGGAGCACAGTCCTGAGTTTTTGATGTATATCTTAACTTGATATCTCCAGAGACGTCCTACCAGGGAAAACAGACTTGATACATATTTAGATTTAGACATTCGATGGGCGGTCAGTGAAGTGATCTATAAGGAAAGAATAAAAAAATATTTGGCGTATAAAAAAAAAACAAAATTATTACAGAAAAACAATAGAATAATAAAATAAATATAGAAGGCTTTCTTTATTATCTTTTAAGTAATAAAACCTTTAAAAGCATGCATTATTATTATAGTACTCTCGAAGTGTTCATTTCGATTCGATAAACACTCTTGTGTCCTTGAAACAGTTTGTTTGGACACAAACATTTGCATATAGATACAAAATATTATGTAAACAACAAAAAATAGTACATAATAATCGCATATTTCTCACGTAATCGACGATAGCGTCGGGAGGTCGCTCAGAGGGGGAAGACGAGGAGGGGAGATACCGAGTCACGTACGCAAACATTCAATAGTTTACCCACACAAATAGAAATGTCCAGTAATTCGTTAATATGGTTTTAACCAATAAATAGAATATTTATGAGTTTGTAAAATTTTTCAATAGTATCGTATAATTAGACCACTTATTATTAATACCTTGAGGACCGAACTTTGCTCCTAGCTAGATTGATTTATCGCCCCTGAAACCGCATACTTTATAAAAATCGTTGTTTCCGAGATTCAAATACATACAAGAATTGCTCTTTTAGATGTGTTAGATTACAGGACATAATCCTAAAGAATAGAATGTCATGCTGTCGGTCACTTTCATATAGTCGTGTTATTCACGATGCAACTAGCCATTAGTGCGAGTGCAGGTGCTTAGTGCGGGTGATCGGTGACTGGTGGAAAGTACGTGTAGACCGCGAATTCGCCATGCAGGCGTATTTTCTACCAATCATTGATCACCTCACTTCACACCTGCACTTGCACTAATCAAAGTGAATATGGGCCTTTAGTTAAGCTAGCTCTTTTACTTTTCTTTCTAAATATAAATCTATACTTTTAGTACATACTGTTAATATATTATTGTGTACATTGGCATATACATATATCCTAGTCATAAAGCACTTAGGCAACTAATCTTTTAAATTTAAATTTACATTGCATATGTGCAATTTGTATTCATAATATATACCTACACAGTAGTATTTTTTTTTAGATAAAACCTTTATACCGATAAAATAGCGTCCATCTACACTATCCGTAAGATTAATGCACGTTAAGGGAATCGAACCAGAAAAAAAAGTACATTATGTATGCCAGTCTCTTGAAGTCTTGAGTGAATACACCTTTATTAAAATTAAATCAATTAGCCCTTCTAAAATGTTAGTAGGTGATAAAAAACAACCACACCGACTAACAAGCTTCGTGTTCCTCACCGGGGACTCGCAAACCAGTAAAGTCGTAAACTAGTAACGAAGTGGAAATCCTCGGAGGTGTCGTTGAATGGGGGATGATATCTTCCTGCCACACTTGATTCGTCCCTCTAGACACCACTTGATTGAGGGTAGTTCTTTCATTTTTGTAACACTAAATTAAGTTTATAAGTAGCTTTTGTCTAAAAGCTTTTGACTCAAAGAGTCTTCTTTGAGTCGGCTATATCAGTGTTAGACAAAGCAGGTATTTTTTTAATATTTTTAGACAACTATAACTAGGAGTATATCCCGTGTCATGGGGTCCTGTGTCCTGTAAAACTACATGAAACAGACACCAAGAACAACCAGACCCAGAACAACAATTTGTGGATCATACAAAGTGTTGAGCCATGTGGGATTTGAACCCACAACGCTTGACACAGTACACCACTTCAACCACTATGCGATACTTGTAATGCTTCTGAGATATCAAATACACATATGTTTATCACCTGAAGCATTTCATAATTGTTTCAGAAAAACTATCCATCTATAAACTATCGTTTTGTCTTTACCAGCTTTTTAATAACCTTGTCCGCGGTAAAGTTTTATAAATTTTGTCAATAGTGAAGTTGACAATCATGACGATGGGTCATCTAATTAGGTAAATAAGTAACATCATAGACGGGTACCTGAAACTCTAGATTCGCAATTACGGTGCCGGTCTGTAAGTACACCAGCCAGCATTTTGATCGGTCCTCCGAAAAGCTCACTCAGTCGGTGACATGTACTGAAAGTATTAATAAACCCTGGTCTTTTGTGAATCCGTGGTTTCCCCCCTGGTTGAGTTGTTCCATATTTGCACACTGACACGATAACTTTAGTTTCATTTGGCCCAATGAAGCAGAATTATCTCAATAGACCGCCATATTGTGGGTCACCTTGCTGCATTGTTGCATTGTCTGCACTTTCAATGAGTATGTTGACCAATATCCTTGGATTCTGCTCAAGCTTTTCATCAGGTAGAGTCGCTTTGACAGGCTCATATACATATATTTTTGAATACGGCCTTTCTTCCTCTACTAAACTTTTGTAATGTTTGTCTACAGTCAATGAAATAACAGTTGTATGTACATAATTATTATTATTTTTTTTTTTTTTTTTATTTTTACGGGAATTAACGCGATCACTATTTCAAGGTACTACATACCTCTGTTTTGCCTGACGTTTCGACCAGGTTGCACTGGCCGTGGTCACAGGCTGACTGGCTCAGCGGCGCACGCCCTCCGTCGTCGAATCCGTGAAGTCGAAGGTTCTTCATCCACCCGCACATTTTCGATATTATTGATATTTTTTTTGTTTCGCCATGTACCGTCACATACCACACTAACAGGGTCCCTATTCTGTAAGCAAACCGATGTGTTCCTATTCTGGTGTTTATCCGACTGCGCAGAAAAGCGAGGTGGTATGTTTTTTTAACACTGGATTCCACGCTGTAGATAATTTAAAACCATCTTCCCGATTGAAAGTTTTATGCTTTTTAATCTCAATCGCTTCACGTACAACTCTTGAATAAAAGTGACGTTCGGTGGAGAGGACTTGCGTGCGGTGAAATTCAATCCAGTGGTTGATGCCTGCATCGAGTGCATGTTCTGCAATCGCCGATTTGCTCGTCTGTCGGTTCTTCACAGCAGCGATATGTTCTTTGACCCTTTCAGCAATAGTCCGTTTCGTTTGGCCTATGTAGGAACTTCCGCAGCTGCAGTCTATTTTATAAACACCCGGAGTTTGTAGTGGCAATATATCCTTCGGTGTGCCGACGATGTTGTGAACCTTTATGCCTGGTGTGTATACTGTCGGAATGGAGTATTTCTTTAACATGGACCCGATCTTATCCGTAACTCCCTTGACATAAGGCATATAGGCTGGTTGCCTGTTCACTTCTGGATACTTGCGTCTTATTTTCGGTTGCTTCCGTCCTCCATTCACTTGATATCCGTTACCTTTGAGTACCTCCTGAACATGTTCTAGCTCCCGTTCTAAATGTTCAGGGTCACAGAGATCGTAAGCTCTGTTCTTGAGTGAAGTCATAACAGATTGCAAGCGCCGGGGGTGATGATGAGACGTGGCGTGTAGGTATAAAATAATAATAATTATATCATGGAACGCGAAAGTTTAAAAAGTTGTATGTACATCAAAAGTGTCTAGGGATCAAGCATTTTTATGCGGATTTCTTGAGATTGAGATGTGGCTTTGGCCCTGGCCTGCTCAGTCGCCAGACTTGAACCCGATTGAGCATGCATGGGATATGCTACAGAGAAGAGCTCTGCCGAATATGGAGGGTATCCAGTCGCAAGAAGACCTTTTTTTGTTGTTGCAACGAACATGGGCGGCCATTCCACAGCGTGTTTGGATGAACTCATTTTGAGTATGCCAAACCGATGTTCTTGTGTTGTTAGTGTTCGCGGTAGAAACACGGATTATTAATTGTTTAAGTTACCTAATAAAATTTTAAAGAAAACTTTTATTTCAGTCTTTTTCTCGAACTTTAATGTTAGTGGTTCAAATGTCAAAAATCCCTTTATTAGGAAAATGGCAAATTTCTTTATTAATGCAAAGGTGACTTGGTTTATCGTTACTGTGACAAACGAAAACACTTTATTTGATGAATCCTTAAAGAACATTTTAATTAATATCAATCAGGAGAAAAGTTATTGCAAAAATATATGTTGATCCCTAGACACTTTTGATGTGTGAAGTAGTAGATAGATAGATGCTCCTCTCCTATTTTGATAGAGTGTAATCAGGTGAAAATGTCAGGCCATTTAAAAGCAAGTACCTTTGTAATCGCTCAATAACATTAATGAATATCTAACCGATTGTATTGTTATATAAATTGATAAACAATAATGTCATTGATGTTAAATGAGTGCAACTGTACTAAACTGATATTAATGTATGCTTTGTGCGATAGAATATACCTAAATTTGTATCTGAAAAAAAAATCAGAAAGTATAAATAAGAAACTTGGAAAATTGTGTTTTAAAGTCCGCGAAAACTGCTAAACTAACCAAGATGCATCCGACAACGATAATTCAATCTGTCTGTACACTAGTGTGTTTCATAAAAAAAATTATATGAAAAGTATCAAACTTGTGTATACCATAATATTTAGAGGTATTTACAAACCAAAGTCATCCTTTTAAGTCCCGGGAATCTAATTGTAAATTTATATTACTTTATTAAGAGCCTTTTGAGAGCTTTAAGAGGATACTAACTATAAAGTTACTCCTCAACTGTTCAATCTAAACAGAATATAATTAAAATGTCCGCCATATTTGTGGGAGGAGATCTTTTCTAACCCAATAGTGCGCGAATGGGAGCGACATAGACTTGCGTTCTCCGATAATTATTCTAACACTTACAAAGGAAATTGGACTTTCAGCTGTCGAGTTTGTTTCCACAAAAAAACTAATTTTGTTTCAATTGTGTTCTATTGTTTCATTTGAGAATATTAGATCTTACAAATTTTTAGGTAGTAGAGCCACGCTGATTTCAGCACGAACGGGCCGGCTCGACCGGGGCGGTACTACCCTCGCACAGAAAATCAACGTAAAATGACAGCAGCAGTGCTGTCGTGTTTCGTTGGTAAGTGCGAGACCGGAGGCCCAATTAGTCTAGTCAACAAGTTCCACACTTGTTGACTGGACTAAAAGATGCAGCAGCATCACTAGGCCGCCATAGTGTGGGTCGCCATACTGCATTGTCTGCATTCGCAATGAGTATGGTGACCACCACTCTTGGATTCTGCTTATGTTTTCCATCAGGCAGAGTAGAGTCATTTTGGCGGGCCAAACATAAAAAAAAAAAAAAAATTCATTGAAAATAGTTTTGTAAGGTCGTTTATTATGCTTGAACTACTCCTTGACTATTTTTTCTATAAGAGACTTGGCAAATACTCAAATGCAATAATAATAAATAATAATAATAATAATCTTTATTAGCAATCCAGTTTATACATTTTTTTTTTTCGTGTTTTTTTTTATCGTATCTATCGTGTTTTTTTACACTAAGTGTGCTGCGATGTTGCCAGACTGAATACTGATTCTCTGATACCAATATTGATCATCAATACAACATGGTGTGACTACTGTGACTTCTCTATGAGTGGACAGGTTTGTCTTGTCACAGCTGCATGTTGTGTCAATAGGGTTGATAATTCACTTCTGTTGACAAAATATTTGGTTGCGAAATTTTTTTTATCTAAGTTGGTTGTATAAAAACCTCCTCCTTGTGTCGTTATCCTCAATTCTGAGGGTCGTGACCTCTATTTGGACTAAATGTGCGAGTGATAGCTCGCCACCTGTTTCTATCTTGAGCAGTGTGTAGGGCAGCATGGATCGTAGTGCCGAGAGTAGTGCAAACTTGGTCTGCCCAGCGCAACGGGCTACGGCCCCTGGGTCTTTTCCCCTCTATTTTACCCGTCACCATCAGTCTTTCAAGGTTATCGCCTTCTCTCCTCGCAATGTGGCCAAAGTATTCGAGGATTCTGCGGAGGCACAGGGTCGACAGGCGCTCACGAATGTTAAGTTCCTTTAGGATGGATACGTTGGTGCGATGTGCTGTCCAGGGTATTCGTAGCAGCTTCCTCCAGCACCACATCTCGAAGGCATCAATGCGTTTACGGTCGGCAGCCTTTAGCGTCCACGTCTCGACACCGTACAGGAATATGGGGAAGATGAGGGTTCGTATCAGCTTTATTTTTGTCCCTCTAGAGATGTTGCGGTCCTTCCATATTCTATCCAGGTCAGACATTGCACTCTTAGCCATACCTATTCGTCTCCTAATCTCTTTTTCAGCTGATCCGGTGCTGGTGATGTTGGAGCCAAGGTAAATAAAATCCTCCACCACCTCAAGGCTAAGCGAACCTGTGAGTTCCAGTTTGGCGGTTCTGTCAACAACCATGACTTTTGTTTTGGCCCTGTTCATTTTGAGCCCTAGGTCTTCACTGGCTCTCTCCATTCTGCTCAAGAGAGCATGCATCTCGGCCTCATCCGCAGCTAGGAGAGTGGTGTCGTCTGCGTAACGAAGATTCGAGACTTTGACGCCACCAACAGATACGCCACCGCTCCAGTCCTCGAGTGCTCGCCTGAGGATATACTCGCCGTAGATGTTGAATAAAATCGGAGACAGTATGCAGCCCTGGCGCACACCTTTTTCGAAGGTGAATGGCTCTGAGAGGGTTTGGTCCACCCTGACGATGCCCCTGCTGTTACTGTATAGCGACCGTAGCAGAGACGTGAGGTGTTGTGGCACGCCCATTTCGCCCAACACCAGCCACAAGCAGTCCCATCTGACGCAATCAAAGGCCTTGCTGTAATCCACGAAACATAGTACCACTGGTGTGTCGAATTCATAGGCTTTCTCAACGATCTGCCTAAGGTTGAGTAGTTGTTCTCTGGTTCCCTTGCCCTTTACGAACCCTGCTTGTTCCGGTGGAATTTGCCAATCCAGAAAGTGTCGGATGCGAGCATTAATTATGTGGAGGAGCACTTTGCTGGCGTGTGAGATTAAGGCAAGGGTGCGATAGTTGTCACACTGCTTCGTGGAGCCCTTTTTGTGAATGGGAAGAATAACTGACTCCGTCCAGTCGCGAGGCCATATACCAGTACGCCAAACGTTGGTACAAATGCCATGCAGCAGGTCGATGCCCAGTTCTCCGAGAGCGATGAGGGTTTCGGATGTTACTTGATCTGGCCCAGGGGCTTTCCTGGCCTTAAGCGATCCGAGGGCTGCTTCTATCTCCGATCGTAAGATTGTGGGTTCAGGCTCAATGGTGTACCAGCTAGGGGAGGGCAAAGGCATAGACTCACCATCACCCCTGTAGAGTTGACCGCAATATAACCGCCATCTTTCTGCAATGTCCACCAGGTTATGTAGTGGCTGGCCGTTTCCATCGTCTATCACCCACGTTTTCGGCTTAAATTTCTTGGACAGAATGCGAACCTTTTTGAAGAGATCAGCGGTGTGAGCTTGGAGTGAGTGCTTCTCGAGATCTTTGCAAATTGATTCGATGAAAAGGTTCTTGTCTCTGCGGCACTCATTTTGTATGGCTTTACATAGCTCTCTGTACTTGGACCGGTCTTCAGGTGTCGATGAGCCTCTCGATTTTAAGTCTTTCCTCTCAAGGATGAGCCTCCATGTGTGATCGCGCAGCCAGCAGGACTTTTTGGTGACTTTCGGCCGAGTTCTCGTTGCTGCCTTCAGTGCATTGTGGATATGTTTTTTAAAATGTTCCCACTGCGTGTTCACATCTGTTTGATCAGGTGGTGGATCATTGTAGATGGCTGCTTTGAAGGTCTCGGCTAGCAGTTTCTGTTCCAGCAGATCAAGTTGTTTGGGTCTAGGTTGATAGTGCATTCTAGGTGCCTTCAGGCGAAGAGTGAAGTTGGCTACAAGTAGATTGTGATCGGACCCGCACTCGGCACCTGGGAAGGTTTTGACATTAGTTACAGACGACTTCCACCGCGACTGTATTAAGATGAAGTCGATTTGGTTTCTGTATCTGTCACCAGGAGATCTCCAGGTGTACAGGCGTCGAGGATGATGCTGGAAACAGGTGTTTGTGATGGTGAGTTTCCTACCAATGCAGAATTCCAGCAGTCGCTGCCCGCGGTCGTTTCTTGTGCCGATTCCATGCCTGCCAACTGTGTTCCTGATGTGTTCGTCTGAGGCCGTGCACCCAACCTTAGCATTCCAGTCTCCCAGCACCATTACTATTTCACGGGAAGATACAGTCCCAAGAGTTGTTTCAACGGCTCGATAGAAGCTGTCAATGTCATCTTCAGAGGACGATGAAGTCGGCGCATATATTTGAACCACATTCAAGACGCACGGCTTGGTGTTCAGCCTGATGGTGATGATTCTGTCTGAGACGGGATTGTATCCCAAGACGTATTTATTGAATTGAGCTGATATCAGGAACCCCACGCCACCAACACTCGATTGGTCAGAGCCAGAGAAGTAAAATGTGGAACCGGCTGGAGTTCTGAAATGGCCGTTCCCGCGCATGTGGGTCTCGCTGATCCCCAGCACCGTGATATTGAGGAGCTCTATCTCTCTCTCGACAATGCTCAGTTTACCGCTTTGTAGTAGGCCGCGAACATTCCATGTGCCTACTCGGTGGTTGGTTCGGAGTGAGGCTTTGCTGGATTGGACATCAGTAGCATTTCTTCCAGTCAGGGTCTGATGACACGCCCCACTGGAAGCCTCGGTAGCATACTTCACACCACTCGGCCCGGATACCTGGTGGCGCCGGTGGTTAGCCGGATCGTCCAACAGTCGTTCGTTCTTATTATTGTCCAGCATAAAGGTTTTCGTGGGGTCGTAATTATGGTGGGTCCCCGGGTCCTTCCATATCAGTATTTTGGGGGTATTTAGTCTCCCTGGCCACTGGGTGCCACTTCGCGACTCTGGGTGGTCGCGGTTGGAGTCAGGATATTTACCGCCGCCCGATACTCGGCGTTGGCCTTTTTACGGTGGAATCAGGGCCTTCTCCACTTCAACCCTCCTCCTTTTGCAGACGGGCTTGGGACCGTCCTAGGTGGAGTTGTATAAAAACATTATCTGTATAAAATGTATGGAAAATTATAATGACTCAATGCAGGCAGCGTCGGAAAGATTTTTCGATATTATCTGTAGTTTCTACTTATAATTATCGATCTTTAAATTTGTTTACAATTGATTTTGGCAATAATAAAAACAACTGCAGTAATTTATCGTGTATGTATCAATCAATATGTAATGAAAATGCATTATCTTCAAGGAAAGAAACAGTTTTGGCAGAAAGTACTAAGCCAATTATATCAATATTCAGGAGATTTGTTTTTAAAAAACATATTGTTGTTATGATGATATGATGTAAATACTGAAAACCAATGTTAAGTAAAACTAACTGCTTCGGTGACGTAGTGGTAGCGTATGCGACTGCTGTGTTTGTGGTGCCGGGTTGGAGTCCCGAGTCCGACCAAATGTTTGTACGATCTGCAATTTATGTTTCGGAGTTAGGATGTTCTTATATATAAAATAGGGAATATGATATCAGTAGTCTGGTATCTACAGTACAAGCTCTGCTTACTTTGGGACTAGATGGCGTTGTGTGTCCGATGTCCGAAATATTATAAAACTCACTACTTTTACATAGTAAGTTCGGTTACTAGGTTAGTTGTACTTACTTGTAAGGTTACTTGTAAAGAATTACAAGCTAGCTCTATTTATTAACTATGTCACTGTTCGGGTTGAACCTTCCCTCATTAACAAGAAAAGGGGGTTCATTAATTAGGGCTACTTTTAATTAGAGCGGGGAGAATGCGCCATTACGAACAAATCAACATCTCGATACTGATTACCGCAGTAGCGCAAATTGCCCAATTATTTCCCATTAGCAGATCCTTTCAACTCCTCTGCTCCTCATCGGCGCTAAGTACTCCAAAGTCTTGTGACGCATTTCGTAACTTTCTTAATGATGTTATTTTTGCTTGAAGCGTTCGTGTAATATCGTCTTTACTTAAAAGCGAACATTGTTTAGTTATTTATGGATTTTCATTTACAGTTATCGTTATTTTTTCTCAGAAATAAGCTACTCATCTTCTCCTTTTGTATTTGTAATTGGCATAAGCCGGGACAAAGGAAAAAGGGGAATTAGGTCGTGATCGGTAGTCGTGAGTTTCACGATATACTTTAGTTCTCACTTACTACATCATTTCGGTCCCGTTATCTTATCCTCGAATATCATGAATACTGCAGTCATCAAGGCGCATTTTCGTCCTTTGAGTGAAGAAATCAGTACATCAAAATCAACTGATTACCTAATAGAATATGTATTTATTTCCCTTCTTATTTTAGGCTTACTATTAAGGTACGTCCATGAAAACCTAGTAGCATTTTATTTTTAAAACAATATCTTTCATTTGTCCTAATATTACAAAAACTACAGCTTTTTGTATCTTCATAAGGAGCAAATACCCATCTTACTTCCACATCAAACCGACTAACTATAAACAATGACAAACCAATACTATAACTAATCCTGATATATGAAGGCTACGTTTAATCCAGCCAGATTGTACCGATTATTTCGCAAGGGCTTCAAGGATCTCGCTGTGACGTCATGAGGCTTTTGAGCTTACCCTCAATTTGGTGCCACATACGTTGGTGAGCTTAATAATGTCGATGGCTCCTCTGATCTCCAGGATGTAAATAACTCGTTTCTCTGATATAAGTAGTTTCTTGGGATTAACTTGGCTCTGTTTTGAGGGTAATTTTCTGACAAGTGGATTGTCACAGTTTACGGTCGTATTAGGTACATTTTTGACAATGATTAAAATGACTGATTGAATGATATCCAAAGGGTATAAAATTATTACAACCTGGAAGTCACAGTCAAGATAAATAATAAAAAATCCAGATAATCTAGACAACTTAGAAGAGGCAGAAGTCAACACAGATTTATTTTAGATATGGAGTAAAAAAAATTGAGAGCCAAATAAGTTGTTTGAAAGAAAACTTCGTTTCGGTACGTATCGCCTAATGGTAAGCGATTACCGCCACCCATGGACACCCGCAACACCAGAGGCGTCACAAGTGCTTTGCCGGCCTTTTAAGAAGGAGTACGCTTTTTTCTTGAAGGTTTGAAGGATAATGGAAACCAAGGTAAAGTATCCTGTGTACTAATCCAGATCACAAACTATTTCTGAGCCATATAGCACCTAAAATAGTTCAGCCGTTTATCCATAAACAAGAACCAACATCTGTCCGTGTTTTGTCACAAGCTTAGCTAAATGTTTTCCGCAGTTAAACGTATGTGCCATTCCAAACTCTATCTCTAGGTAATTAGGTATGCCTTTCCAGATCGACTAAGCCATTTCGCTCTGCTTGTCTAAAAACCTTCATAAATCCTTGTATTCGAATTTAAAATAATATTAAGAGAGACTTATACAGTTAAAAATTAGATATTGCACAAAAATCTAATAAAAACAAAGCTTTTAAAGCTTAAATGTTTTAAAAATAGCTCTCGTCTCGCAATAAAGTTCCGAGACTCATAAAATCGTAATGTTATACGTTATGATGAAGTGTTAAGCAACTGGAGCTCTCTCAAGACACATGCACACAATATCTCGCATTTGAACTTTCATATTTAATCTTACATCTCAAACCCTTTTTATTTTTAACAGCCTCACACAATCAAAAATAAGCCCTGTGACTCAAACTTTACGGTCCAAATTACTTTGATGATTGCCATCAACAGCTCTAATTTCATTTTAATTAATGCCCTGCACTTTGATAATATTACGATCCACTTGTCTGTTGGATCTAAATATAGATTTATAGTTTTATGAAAATTGAATCTTGTTATTAATTGCATATGATTCAAATTGTGTGCTCGTTTGTCTGCGAGTTGTTGTTAAGGGAGGTCTGGTGCACACGTGTTGGTACATTATCTGTCGACAAGTGGTCCACTTCAGTACCACAATGGCTAATGTTTGCTGCTCCGTCTTTGTTTATGTCTATCTCCATAATGAGCTAACATACGTACGGCTGTTATACCGGTATTACCCTTTTACAGAAGACCAACCTAAAATGACAACATTTATGCTGTCGTGTTTCGTTGATGAGTGCGAGGCCGGAGGCCCAATGATGTAGAAGCATCTAAATTGGCCGCCATAGTGTGGATCACCGTGCTACATTGTTGCATTGGCTGTATTCGCAATGAGTATGGCAGCCACCACTCTTAAATTCTGCTGATGCTTTCCATCAGGCAGAGAAGAGTCACTTTTGCAGGTTGATACATAAAAAAAAAATTTTGACGTGGATCTTCTCTAATACACTATACTTAGTACGTACACAAGTAGCAAGTACAGAAGTACCTTCTCTCAGAAGTAACCATGGGAGGAAGACTCCAATAATAAATAAATAAATATTTTCGGACATCTAACACACAACGCCATCTAGTCCCAAGCTAAGCAGAGCTTGTGTTACACTACTAGACAACTGATACAAATACATTATATACTTTTTTTTTGTAAATACATACATATTAAAGATAGAAAACACCCAAACTCAATAATGAATAAAAAGAAACAAAAACTTGGAATGTTTGTTGACTTTTTCTGTCATACATTTTAAATAATCCTACTAATGTGTTGTTATTCACTTGTTATTCATAGTGTACTAACGTAATGTAAATATTTTTTTTAAGTATAAGTAATATCATATATATTTATAGTGTTTATGTATTTGTCGTATTTGCCATACCTATATATGTAATGCTGTGTAATGTTTATTTTAGTTAAGTACGAAACCTATGCGCGCCTACCTCACAAGATTTCTACACCACCCTAAGGTTGACTGGTAGAGAATGCCCTGGGCATTAAGTCCGCCGATGTACAAAAGTGCATAAAGTTATAAATAAATAAATAATGTCATAAACGCAAAAGATTGTAAGTATGGATGGATGAATGTTTGTTACTCTTTCACGCAAAACTACTGAACGGATTTGGATAAAACTTTACAGTAATATAGCTTATACATCAGAATAACACATAGGCTACTATTTGACGCGATGACCGACATACATGCGGGCGGAGCCGCGAGCAAAAACTAGTGCTAATTTAGCCAAATGAGGTTTTCGAAATAAAATACATTTAAAATCCACCGCACTGTGTTTAGAAGCATTCTTTAAATAATTTTCTTGCAGCAATGTTTGGTATTCTTATAGCGCGGCTACTTTTTCAATTTAAGTATTCTAAATAGTTTAATAAAGTGAATCTCTCGAGAGTTCGGTACGAAAAAAGGTTTTGGTATGCAAATTGATCATTTTTGCTAAGGATCAGTTGGCGGCCAATAATAATATTATAGTATATTCAAAAAGGTATTTATAATCTTTATACCATGGTAACAGATGGTTAAGTTTCATTTGGCGTCACCATCATCACTTGACTGAAAACAATCATTGTTTAATAAGTAGGTACATTTACCAGACGGTGACGATGTGTAATAGAGCTTGAATGATAAAACTTTAATATGTAGTTTCCACCACTAAAATAAGACAATGTGTCAATGTCCCTAGTGTTAAATAATGTGGAGATCCGCAACTGTTACTTACGAAGACACTTTGTAACAGAATCATGGCATTTCATTAAACTATGTGTGAGAAACAATAAATTTAGTATTGTTTTTGATAATATAGTTTAGCGTTAGCGCCACAGGTAACTGTACAAATCAAGCTTGATTGAAACATTTCACGTAATATTTTCTGTTCGAATCATTCTGTGATTGCCTTGTTATTTAATTGTTAATTATTTAAACCACCCAATATCAACACATACAGAACACAATTTTCAAGCTACTTTAAAAATCCAATATAACGTAATACATAAAGCGAAGAAACAGCGAAAATACCAAGACATTACCGCAAAAGTCTTCAAAACACCTGATGTCTTTCACTTAAGGCTATTACCGCTAGTACACGAACACATTAAAACCCGGAACTTCCTCAAACTTTGTTGATTAAATCCGACATCAACCCTTCCGTGCTTCACGTCACGGCGAATTAGCTAATGAGCCCCCGTCAAAATGGCTGTAGCCACCAGAGTGACGTCACCCGTCAGGGAAACAGTAGCGTCAAATTTACTCCTTGACGCCCTGTCTTTGTACTTTTGTTATGGACGGCTTAGACGACCGCTCCCGAAGCGGATTGCCGCCTATTGGACTCGCCTGTATACCTAACATCAATGTATACTTGACCACCAGAAATATAATAACATCCTAGTTGATATTTGAAAGTAACCAGAAAAGCAGTAAGAGATATACAGAAGATAAATAGCGTTAGGGAATTCTTGGTGAAAAGTTGATCCATATGTTTCCTAGTATATGTAATAAATCAAATTAAAAAGTTTTTTTAAAACAAGCTATTACTGGAATGCCTCGAGACGAATCAAACGAGTCCAAATTCGGTGATGTTGCGACATTTCTTTACAGAGTTCCTATGGCCACCTTCCAGCTCCAGCATCAGATCAGCTCCATGTCATTATAATATTGTATTGTCACGCTGTAAACATATGCTTGCAAAACTTCAGTAAAATCGGCTATAGATATCTGCTTCAAAATTGAGTTGCAAGATTTCACCCGAAGATACAAGCTTATATATATTGCAACTTAATAAAAAGCTTGTAAAATAATAATACCTTAGAGGGTCCATAAGCAATTAAGCTTATGTTTAATCTAAGAATTATAC
Source organism: Diaphora mendica (assembly GCA_949125395.1). Lineage (NCBI taxonomy): Eukaryota > Metazoa > Arthropoda > Insecta > Lepidoptera > Erebidae > Diaphora > Diaphora mendica. The sequence goes on along the minus strand of OX421327.1, from coordinate 24,415,766 downwards.
ATATTCATATATGCGGACAGAATCGCACCCTTAAACAAATTAAACGTCAAATTCTGAACACGATATTGAAAATGTGTGAAAGTCAGGTCTCAAAGATTACAGGCATCTACATAGACTGAATACTAGGGCTGTTTACCTCCTCCTCTCACTAAGGCGACCTAATTTGCAAATGGTCGTTAATTTTTTCAGAATACTTTAAAAAATAAGCAGACATGTTCATTAAAAAAGTTTCAATGTTCGACGCCCAAACGAATGCCTACGAGAAGACTGATAGTCTGGACCCAGCTTTATATCTCACGCCAACAATTAATGAAGTATTAAAAATGAACTCGGCCTAACGATGATAGATTGGTCCGCCATTTTGTTTTGTCGCACGGTATCCGGTTCCGGAGTCCAACTTCTTAATTTAATAAAGCCTTGATTTATATGACGAAGTTTAGGTTTGTTCGGCACAAAGTTTTGGGATACAAAGAGGACAGGTATTCATTGTTTAACGCAGATAAATTCTAATTGTTCATGAGAAGTTTTTTGTATAATGAGAGGTATTTTTGTTACGAAATGTAGATAAATAATACTGGAGAAGAGGTAATTTAACTGAATCAGGCAAGGGTTAGATAAGTAATAAAACATCACGACCACAATGAGTATATATCTCTACCGAGTTTACATATAGGTATACATTAGGTTGTTCAGGAACGGGTGTCATGCCCTCCAACATAAAGGGAGGATCCTCCGACCAGGCCAGGTGATCATGCCTGGCGGGCCATCTGCCCAACGGTTGATGTTGGGATGTTGTATGTATGTTAATCAACGCGAGAACTTCTATTGCGCGATGCAGGATCGGTAGTTTCTTTTTGTGTTGTACACAACTCCGTAGTTCAGTGTATCTGCGGTAGATGGCGCTGTAGTTTATTTCTGTTGCGCTGTAAGTGGAAGTCGCTAAAAGGCAACCGATTATTTCTCCCTGCGTCCCCTGTGAAGTGCTCTGTCCTGAACTGTTTTATAGGTTCTGTGATTTATTCGTACTTAATGTAGATGTGGCAGAAGGCTACTTCAACACCTGCTCCTTTTACATTTAGATCCCTACATTAGAATCCTTCAGGTTAATTTTTCAGTAACAGTAGTAGAAAGTAAGAAGTTTCATTGACTTTTGTCTATAGCGTTAATATTTATACCCTTTAAATATCAGCGTGGGCAACCATGTTGTTTTGATCGAATTTTAAATAGACTGACAGTCAGTCTGGGCCTATTGAGTCCCACCAAATAAGGCCATGACACCGAATCCGGTGTTATACCATAAACATTTTGTTTTCGAAATACTTACAATATATACAGTAAGAAAATATTAAATATTATGTAAATTAAATGTACTTATGTTTACATAATGCGTTCACTAACTAATTGAAGGTTCAACGTTGCAATGAACCGGTACCTTTGCATCATTTGTTGTATATTTTGAGCTCTATTCATGAAGTAGTTGGGTTGATATTTTCTTGTTAAAGTATATAAGATAACAACCAATGAATCAGCTTGTTTTCAAAGATAATGTTGTATTTTGAAAAAATGTTTCACGTTCACGTGTGTGCCGTAGTAAAGAAAGTAAACAGAATACCAACTACATATGTGTGTGCTGTGTGTGCACGATTCCTGATCACACTTCATTTGATTTCAGTTTACTGAAAAGGACTACAATTGCAACGCTGTTTATACAATAAACAACATATTGTTTGGTACTAGATATTGAAACAAAACGTAAATTTATTCAATAATAATATGTCTCTATGGTTTAATGTTTTAGTTACCAATTAATAAATTGTACACCTACACCATAGCAAACCTATCATATATAAATACTTAGTATCAAAATAAATAATGAATCCAATTTAATTTTATTAAAATGTTTTACTTTAAACTATAAAACTATATATATAATATATAATAAGTATATATATATAAAATATAGAGAGGGGAAGTATTTGAGCTGTAGACAATTGTTGATGATAGCCACGGTGCAAATATCCGCTGTTAGACCATCCGGCCCAGGTGCTTTCTTTGTGTGCTCCTTCGAAGTGAAGGGTGGGTCATCTGCTTCTAGTTCCTCCGGATCGGTCGATGTTTGGTGTCTGATTAGAGCATGATGGGGTAAGTCGCTTTCTTAATGTAGTAAAACTTATCCGGTTTTAAATAATTTTTAGATTTTCTTAATTACATTTTTTGAGAATGAAGGAAATCTTCTCAATTTCTAAACACGAATATTAACTAAAGCGTATCCACTCGTAACTATTTTTTAAGTATTCTTTGTATTTTTTTTATGTACAAGATATAAAACGACTCTACTCTGCCTGATAGAAAGCATGAGTAGAATTCAAGAGTGGTGGTCACTATCCTCAATGCGAACGTGGACAGTGCAGCATGGTGACCCACACTATGGGGGTCTAGTGAGATGCTTTTCCACGCCCCGCTTCAAGGACCCGGAATCATTTAGGGAGGGAAACACCGCTCGGCACAGGAAGGAAGAACCGATACGTTGTGTTCGAGAGCGTATGTCTACCACTCTAAAAGGGTAACTGTTAATACTACTTACGAAAAGCTTTGTCCTAATATCAACACAAGAATGTACTTTTAGTTGATAAAGAAGAATCTCTTCATACAACACATATTCATACACATTCATGAAATCAAAAACAGAAACCACAAAAGAAAACGCTAATGTCAAAACATATTTTAAAAGGCATATCAAAGTGAACCTTCTATCTTTTCTGTTGAATGCGGGTGTTGTCAGAGGTGTTTACACGCCAAAGTAAACAGTGAACACAGCGCTGTTGCTACCCGCTAATCAGTGTTATCATGGGCTGATAAATGATAACAAGGGGAAATGTAAACAACATAGGTACTCCTTGTTCTGCATTGCTCCGTGGGCAAACGTGCATAGTTGCACACGACTACGTGTAACAGGCGATTTGTTGATCATATATTTATCAGATTACGATAAAATTCTGTTAGAGATTATAATAATATATTTTCCGAAGAATGTTTTTAAATGGAAAGGTTTTCGATCTCTAGAAAGGTTCTGCAAGTTTTAATTATTTTGTAATGACGACTAATAAGGGAAATACTATTTTAATACACTTATATATCAAAATAATAGTTGTCTTTTAAAAGTATTTTTGCCGATTAAAATAACCTATATAAAAAAAAGGTAGTAGAGCCACGCTGATTTCAGCACGAACGGGCCGGCTCGACCGGGGCGGTACTACCCTCGCACAGAAAGTCAACGTAAAATGACAGCGTTCGTGCTGTCGTGTTTCGTTGGTGAGTGCGAGACCGGAGGCCCAATTAGTCTAGTCAACAAGTTCCATACTTGTTGACTAGACTAAAAGATGCAGCAGCATCACTAGGCCGCCATAGTGTGGGTCGCCATACTGCATTGTCTGCATTCGCAATGAGTATGGTGACCTCCACTCTTGGATTCTGCTTATGCTTTCCATCAGGCAGAGTAGAGTCATTTTGGCGGGCCAAACAAAAAAAAAAAAAAAAAAAAAAAAACCTCGCTGGTTAATTATAAACGAGTCTATTTTCATCATTACTTTGCTTTACATCCTTATGGCTATTTTTTTACAATTTGAATATGATTAAATATAATGTATATATGTAGGTACATGTTCAAGAAGTATCTTTTTTAAATTAGTATGGCATATTATAGTATTATATTTTATTTGTATGGCTTGGCTGTTTCGTTACTTCAGAAACTAGATATTTGCAAACACAAAAGGCGTTCGTTTACCCTTTGTGACGGTATGGTAGCGAAACGGCGAAGCCATGCATTTTTACTGAGATGTAGAGTTTGTGAAGTTAGGGTTGGTAGAGTTAGGGCGTGTAGATACAGAACCTTGGCTCTACATGAGATCTGATATCTTTTTCACAAGTTTAGCCATATGCAGTCGTCTTGGCAACATTTTACATGAAAATGTTTTTGGAGGGATTATAATATTCTTTGTACATTTGATAAAACAATATCTCTTTACTTTTTCTATTTTGGTGTGTACGTGTTACAATAAAATCGATGCTGCGTCATTTACCCTTCCACTCAATATGACTTTTTAAATGTCCACATTATTTTTCCGCAGCGTGTACCGATTGCCTCTTTCTCCCATCTTCGTGTGTACTTACATCAATAAAAGAGAAGATATTTACTGAAGCGAATGCCAACATTTCACTAGATCATAAAAACATCTCAATACCCTTCAAAAGGTATAACTTCAAACATTTCAAGTTAAAGCGAATGGGAATTCTTGCGCGAAATTGCTAGCAGCCCTGATTCGGCACAACCACTTTACGTTGGCCCCTCCCGTTTTAGAAACTGCGCAGGATATAGGAGATTTGGCTCAAACTCGTTGATTGGCAGATGTCTGCATTGGATGGTAGGGGGGTTCCCAAGTTTGAGTATGATAGATATGAGGTGCGAGTCACTGTAACACAGCATCCTTAAAACATTTAGTAATTTGATAGGCTCGCTCGCTACTTCGTCAAAATTTGCAACATTTTTTTCTCATTTCATTATTTTGATTAAGCCTGTTAGATTGATGGAGTCTGACTGCAAGCAGTTTGATTACGTTGGCGTGAATTTGTGACTCTCATTTCTGTAATAAGTCGAAAAAATTCATGACCAATTACAGTCAAGGTTTAGGGGTTCAAAGGTTCCCCCCCCCCTATACAACAGCGCTGAAATTATATTAACAATCCTTCACTGTTCGTCTGCAAGAATGTCGCACAATTATATTTATTATACAGGTTGAAATTTTACAGTATATTTAGGTACAACTGTGGCCGATATCATAACAATATTTTCTTATTTTTTATAAATTAGTACAAGGGCCTCACATATTAGTTTGTTTATACAGAAACAAAGTTAAAATAAGAAGTTGTAAGTTTGTTCGTTGTAAAAATATAAAGACGCGTTAATAAATAACATTCGCACATCCAGACTTAGAAGTAAATCGGAATTTAGTACAAACGCCGATTGTTACTTGTACGGAACTAGAACTAGAACCGCTAGAACAATACAGCAGCAATCTAGTTGCTGAAACCATTGTACGAGTATATCATGAGTTTCTTTGACAATATTTTTTTAATGTAACTCTCTCACAGTTAAAATACCTCCTGCGGTGGACATCAACACCCAACTGTACATTCTGAAGGGTCCTTTTGTCTAACCAATGCGCATGGTACATTTTACAAAGGGAGATTTGAATAAAACTATAATGTGTATGTGTAATGATGCAATCGCGTACAATACGAACGGACACAATGTGTAAAGGACGAAAACAAAGTGGGACCGGTTACGGAATAAGGTCGGGCTCGAATTACAACTCGTGGAATCGCTTGACAAAGCCTATGTTCGATGTATTTTAGTATGTTTTAACGATCTGCCCGGCCTGTTCATCTAATCTAATAGGTACTGATCCTAAATACTAACAGCCCTGATTCTAAACTAATGGTTGTGAATTTGATCCCTGCTTTGGGGAAATTATTGTATGATGAGTATAAAAACTAGATATGAATGTTGCACTTCGTTGTGTATCAAGTTTCTACACTGATTTAAGTAGTTAAAGCTGTTATGGTCGTCCTTACCGCATATAGCACATTCTAGTTTAACTGACGCTTAGATAACTATGTGAAGAATTGTTTTGTTAAGGCAACTTTAATTTTTACTTTGTTATTACAATTACTGCAAAAGAGTAAGAACAGTAGATGCTTGTTTGAATATGAGTTCCATTCTAGCGTATCTGCCCCCTTTAACTATACTATTACTAGTTTTTGCTCGCGGCTCCGCCCGCGTGTATGTCGGTTATCGCGGCAAATAGTAGTGTTATTCTGATGTATAAGTTATATTACTGTAAAGTTTCATTCAAATCCGTTCAGTAGTTTTTGCGTGAAAGAGTAACAAACATCCATCCATCCATACTTTCAAACTTTCGCGCTTATAATATTAGTAGGATATAAAGAGGATCTCTCTGGTTCTCAATGCATATAGTATAACATAACAAATTTATCCAGGTTTGGTACCCAGTATGCAAGCGATACTGTCAAAAAAAGCAAAATGATTTACAAGTTTTTTTTACGAAGTGACTTTGCAATGTTTCATGTAGCATATACATATCATGAGTACTCGTCATAAAAGTGAAGGTAATTAATAAATCTTTACATAAAAAAAAAAACTTGACCTGACTGCCTGATTAAAAAGCGCAGTCTAAGCCAATGGGGCTGCAAACTGGAAATTATACAGCTGGTGTTTTTTATGTAGTCAGTACCCACTAAGAAAGGGCTTTCGTAAATTCCACATCTAAGGGCCTTATCATACTAGCGGATTGCGAGTGTCTTCAAAGGGGAGCGGGCGCACAACGAATACGTTACGGGCGCGCAACGAACACGCCGCGCATGCGCAGCTATTCGTTGCGGACGCGCAACAAGATTAACCTACGTCAAAGATAGGTATAAAAAATCAGGTTTGTCTCCGGTGCATCTACTTCTAAAGAATACCTATATTCATCTTTGCTATCATTTTTGATTCGAAAGCCCCGCTACCACCGCGACGTCCTCGCTGTGCAGCCGCGGCGTGTTCGCGACGGATTTGCTTCGCGCCCGCCCCGCCCTGCAGCCGCTCCCAAACCGCTAGTATGATAAGGCCCTAAGGAAGTAAAATAAGGAATGAACGGTTGTATTGCATTAAGTCATTTTCAAAATTTAAAACTAGAAATAAGAAATAATGTCACAACTGAGCTTACTAAGTCGCAGGCAATAGATAACTTGTTATAAATTGATCAAGACTAAGTTCATCTGCATTTGTTACTTTAGATGTAGGTATATTTTAGATATTATATCATCAAATCACATTGCGATTCGAAAAGCTTAGCTCATTTGTGCGATATATATCAATACACTTTTATCTCTGTTATCTTATGGAACGCTGTAAAAAAACATAATGTAATCGTGTGCATATCTATACCTATATAGATCGTATGTACCGTTATCACGAATGATGTCAGAATATTTACTTATTTTATCATATTATAAGGTGATATAAATACAATATAATTTAATACCATGTATAGCACGGGTCTGTTGGGTTAGTGGTTGAGATACTGACTGGTAAACTCGAAGTCGTGGATTCGATTCCCACCCTTGACAAATGTTTGTGTGATGAACATGATCATTTGTTCTGTGTCTGGGTGTAATTTATCTATAAACAGCCAACTAGGCAAACGTTGTCTTGCCATAAAAAAAAATAGGGGTGGGTCACCCTTATCTTTTAGGTATGAAAAATAGATGTTGGCCGATTCTCATACCTCCCCGATATCGGGGAAATTTTGTGTGCATATGCACACAAAATTTCATAAAAATCGGTCCAGCCGTTTCGGAGGAGTTTGGTAACAAACACCGCGACACGAGAATTTTTATACTATACACGTATAAGATATGTAGGTACATAAAAATATATTTAAAGTGTGTTCATCAGCAGTCTTGACTGCATCGACAGCATAGTGGTAGCGTTTGCGACTGCTGTGCTTGAGGTCTTGGGTTCGATTATCGGGTCGGACCAAATGTTTGTATCATCTGCAAATATTTGGTTCGGAGTTTGGTGTCTTCTATGTATATGTATGTATTTACAAGAAAAAGTACATAAGTATTATATAGGTCAATCTTTCATAATACAAGTTCTGCTTAGTTTGAAGCTAGATCTGTGTCAGATGTTCGAAATATTTATTTATTATTAGTGGTTGCTCGCGGCTCCGCCCGTGTTTTTAGTCGGTTATCGCGGCAAATAGTAGCCTATGTGTTATTCCTATGTATAATCTATATTTCTGTAAAGTTTCATCCAAATCTGTTAAAATAGTTTTTGCGTGATAGAGTAACAAACATCCATCCATACTTACAAACTTTCGCGTTTATAATATTAGTATAGATTATTAAATCTACCAAGTCAAATAGTACAGGCTTTGCCTTGTTTAGTATCATACGGTCGTGTATGAGATTTCACGAAATTATAATTTCAAGTGAGGTATTTACGTGAAGTAAATGAAGCTTTCTAAGTCTGATGCATTGTCAGTAGTTGTTTGAGGCCTAGCTCGAAACTGTACTTGGCGGGTCTCAAAGCTGTACCGTAACAGTACCTAGTCTGTTTAGAAATAATAGACACACATTATTAAAAGGATTTATAAATTAGGTACCTATGCCGTACATATTACAGTGTTACGTAGGACTGATCTACTTTAATTAGTAATTAATCTTAATATTAGTTACTAATTTGAGTAGATCTGTAGAATTCGGTAGTAACCATGTCTATAGACTTATATTTATATGTGTTTTACTATTTCACTGCACAAGTACTAAGTTAGTTTTGATAAATTCTGGTGAAAAGATAGTGTAAAGATTGAATACACTTTAAAAGCTGTTTAAAAACGAAATAAAATGATAAGCTACTTCGAATTTGAATGAAAAGTGAACCGTTTTATGTAAAATATATGTGTACATATTGAGAGATTAAATAAATATTCATAAGTAAATTAATTCTTTCATAGCACAAGTTTACTTAGTTTAAATCTAGATGGCGCTGTGTGACCGATCAGAATTCGGGTTCGGGTTTATGAAACTTAATCAGGGTTAAGAATTCAATCAAAGAGTTATATAAATACTAGCTTTCGCCCTCGGCTTCACTCGCATTTAATAAAAAGTATCCTATGTTACTTCTTATACCTCCAAGAATATGTGTACCAAGTTATTATCATATTTATAATTTTAAATTACTAATTACGATTAGGATATCTAACAAAATATTAAATGAAATGGAGAACAAAGTAAATGAGTTTTTTTGTGAAGTTGATAAATGGAAATATATAGTCATTTAATCCAAAGGAAATCGCAGGCAGAAGTTATTAATAACTAAAAAAAGGTAACACTTATTATTATCTGTCAACTTAAACATTTAAGCGATACTCGATATTAGATTACTATGATGACTGACATAAAACTTGATAAAGATATCAAGTATCGCATTTAAAACAAAACCAATATTTATATGTTCGCAAAAAGCATAAAAACCTGTATAAAAAGATAATATATTGGCCGCTACGGTCGGTCGATTCGACCCGTAACCTGATCTTATCTCCCAGCTAACAAAAGACTGTGGCTCTTTTTTTTTTTTCTTTTTTTACCAACGGTATACGGGCCCACAGAATATTCCGTGTGATAAGGGGCCTTTAGGGTCCTTGTGGTGCATTTTGTACACTCACTCGACATTCGAAGGGTTAAGAGAAAGTGCTGAATATTAATAATTTCTGCACTGTGGTTTTTCGAGTGGTCAGATGTTCGTGTGAATATTTATTGTATAATGTACCTTGTCACCGGCACCAATACACAAAATTTTGCTGTGTTCATTAATTTGAACAAGATTTTGTTGCAAACAAATGTATATTTCGGAGGTTTCGATGAACATAAGGGTTACTTATTGTAGTGGGTTCAAACCCCACATGAGACACATACACACACACGCGTTAAGATAAATGGAAAAATATGTGTTCAGTAATTTTAGTGAACTTATTTAAGGCATAAATCTTATTGAAGAACATGATCGTGTAGCAAACTTGTGTTTGATATAATTTTCTGGTATACTATTAAAATGTAATGGAATTACAAAAGTCTAAGCGATAGTCACTTGGCACCGACTTCAATTGTTCAATTTCAATTATTTTACGCTTTTAAGTGTTTTTTTGGCAGAGAGTTTTCGTTGGATGTTTTTTGGAAGTCGTTTTTTTTATATAAAAAGTTTTTATTTTTCAGATTTTAGTGCAAACAATCGTAGGTAAGTAGTAAGTTGAACTATTTCATCAAACTTCATCATCAAGAATACAAATTAAGGTCTATACGTACATGTAATATTAAAATCATCCTCTAATCCCTAACTGTTGAAGAGTTTAACCTTCTGTCATCAGATCACCTAAATAACTTGAAAGTATACGACTGAAGGTCTTTAGATACGTATGAAATTGAAAGAATTATCCTCCAACTCCTAACCGTTGAGGATTTGTACCTTCCACCTTCCATCATCAGCTTACCTAAATAATTTGAAAGAATACGACTAAAGGTAACATATATACATATGATATTTAAAGATTTGTCCTCTAACTCCTAACCGTTAAGGAGTTGTACCTTACATCATCAGCTCATCATCATAAAATGATGACTACTACACGCAAATACCGGTGCAACTTCAGAAAATATACGAAAAACATAGTGTGTGCCTATAAAAAATGAGGGATTCCCTCGACTTCCCTGGGATCCCATCATCAGATCCTGATATGCTGGCAATGGGACCACCTCGGAAGCATACCCTTTCGAACACAAAAAAAATTCAAAATCGGTCCACAACTGACGGAGTAATCGGTGAACATACAAAAAAAAAAAAACATACTGTGGAACATAGAACCTCCTTCTTTTTGGAAGTCGGTTAATAAAGTGGAACACTTTAAAAATCAGCAATAATCCTACTAATATTATAAACGCGAAAGTTTGTAAGTATGGATGAATATTTTTTACTCTTTCACGCAAAAACTACTGAACGGATTTGGATGAAAATTTACAGTAATATAGCTTATACATCAGAATAACACATAAGCTACTATTTGCCGCGAATAGCCGCGGGCAACAACTAGTTTATTATATTAATGTAGATATCGGTACGAGTTGGTCAATGACCTCAAATAAAAAGGTTGTACAACGCCTAAAATGGCTACTGGGTGCAGTTACCACAATCCGACATCTTAAGCCTCGTCTACCAAAGATTAGATACATATGTACCTATGTAGGTCTATATATCTTGAGCCAACAGACTAACCAACATATTTTAAAGCTCGTACATTACATCGGAGATATAGTTCGTTGACCTTTGCATTGATAAGACAACGCCAAGAAAATAGATAGATTTAGATTTTTTTCTTAATTTTTTTTTTTGTTTTAATTACACTGAAAATAACATAAATGAAGTAATAACGTAATTAGCATATGTAAAAAGAAATGTGATGTCATAAATATAGATAGTTCTTTTGATGCACCGAGTGCAAATAATATGAAAAGAGAAAGTCAATACTTCATTTTCTATTGTTTCATATTATTTGAAATGCAAATAAATCATATTGCACATGCGCATGCATAACAGCATGTGCTTGTAGAGTGTAGTCAATCTTATGATTGCCTGTAGGAGATCGTAGACTGTGATAACGTCGTCCATTGTATTTTGTATCACTGTATTTTTTTGTATCTTTCTTAGTATGTTTCCGCATCATAGTGTGCAAAAAATAGTACTTTTCTATGTACCTATCGATTTAAGCAGTGCAGATGTCCTAGTCTCTTTATCGGTATTATTATAATAATTACGTAAATATTAAGTAAATAGAAGGTCCCGGGAAGTATGCCCTGAAGAACATCTACCGGAGATACGTACCTCTTGCGTTGGTAGACACGGGGGCACGGCTCATTGCTCCGGTGAGTTCCGGATACGGTTCCTGTTTGTGCCTTCTTCACTCAGTGAGGTTACGAGGATGTGATGGTACTTTAACTTTGCTTCACCGCAACCTTGTGTTAGAGAGTGTGACACTCCTGGGCTCAATCAACCATTGTTATTTTAACATGTGTGGGAATGTATTTATATTGGTTATGTAGACTACCTTGTGCCCGTGGTTTTGTTCATGTTAATGATGACTTTGCTAAGCAATTAAAATTTATATTTGTATCAAAATACGTTAAGATGTGTTTAGGCGTTCTAGCATGATTGTAAGACAAGATAAAGGAGAGACAGCTGATTTTTTTTATTTAATTGTTACAGGAAAACTTACAACTAATAATCTTTATGGGTCTACCCATACATAAGTCCTCTAGAACATGGTAGCAAATGACCAATTACAATATTTTCGTATGTGAATATTACTGAAATAATTATTAATAATTATTATTATTATTAATAAAAATTAGGCAGCAATACATACAGAGACAGACAATAATTACATAGAATACATTATCTTTGAAATTAATAAAAATTAAAAAAAATACTGCCAATGAAAATACACCTCAGCTTATTTCTACGAGTATGTGTAATTTTATTAACTTTTGTATTTACTACATATTATTAGTAGTTAGTGCTATTGCACACAAGAAATTATAAAACATAAAAGCAAAATATTCATAATCTATGTAATTTATCAATCCCATAGAAACTATTATCACCCTTCCGATAACCAATGAAAACAAAGTGGTTGAGTGTGCATCACAATCATGGTACCCCACCCGTGCGAGTGCGTCACTTCTCAGTTTAGTGGAACCGCTCTAATTGCCTCAACCTGCACCACTAATCACTTTAATAAACCATGTTTCAATAAGCTCTTACATGTACTAATTAGGTTTAGTTATTGTCATTGTTAAGTCATGTTATAATTAGGTATTCATGTTATTAATTACCTCACATATCTGACGGTTATCTCATCCCAAAACTAAGCAATAAGCAGTGTCTGTACTGTGTATTTTTTACAACGCTCACCTTAATTTTACCACTTAAGGTGTGAAATTTACAAAAAATATGATTTCTGTGCTTAAAACATAAAAAACATCATCAAGTTTCTATTCCCAGTGGACTCTGCATTAAAGAATCAGTCAATAGTAAGTAATTTTAATATGCATCGATTACAGAATAACACACATCGACTAATTGCGCTCATCAGATAATAATTTGGCATGGATAATAATCGAACCTGCTACCTCCGGTTTAGCAGACACATACCTATATTTATAGAGTAATAAGTATTGAAGTGCTATTTGGAAAGATTCCAAGATTTTATTGATGCACTTCAGAGTGCAAATACTAAAAAACAGATATAGTGTATTTATTGATATTTCCATTAAACATCGCCATAAAGTCAGTGCTACCAGTGGGGGAGGTTAACGATAATGTGCTTTACGTAACAGTAGTTACAGACAACTATCTCCAGAGCCTCACGGTGTTCATGTTTGATTACTATATAGGGAGTATAAGCCATGTTGTAACGAATAAAACAAGAATCCACGACCTTTGCCTTAGACCAACAGTCCTCTAGGTAAAGACGTAATATATACTTACGTAGAAAATGCGATGTAAAATCTAATGTTTCGTTCTATAGGTTAGTAGATTTAAATTAAGAAAATAAAACAACAACGAAGTGTTAGCCACCAAACAACTATAACATTCGATAATTCTGTTTCAAAAGCAAAACAATCTCAAGTCACTATGTAGACAATAACAGCAAGAAAACAAAGTAGAATGTTGTCAATCAGTAACGAAGAGAGAGAGTACACTACCGATTTAATATTAGTACATAAGAATATACCAGATAAACACAGCCTCCGCATTATACGGACAGAGAATATATCCTCGGCGGTAAGATAAAAACTGTTCGTAATAACAGTACGTATATCCCTGTGGATATTTACAGGAGTCGAGCCAATTTTTTGACCCAGTAACTTGGCATCCTGCAGATAAACAATGTTTAACATAAAAATTCAAAAGTAAAACCAACTCCATAAGGCTCTAGGAAGAACAAAATATTCTTGTAGTCGGCTGACTTCATGAATTTCATCAAGAAACCCCGTCTCTCTCTATCCTATACATGCGTCTCTGTTACACTGAATCTACATTATAACGATAAAACGACATTGAGCGTGAGATTGCCTAGCAAGGATCTCTTTATATTTGCACCCCCAAATAACTTCAAGACGTACAAATTTGATCTTTATGCTACTAGACATATGGCGATTTTGTACTTATATGTTGAGTATAAGGTAGTTGTTGGTAGAATAGGGAAGTGTTTTCCTCAGAGAGTAAGTCGGTATCTTTGGAGTGTTGTCAGCCGAAACATCAAGTCACATCATATTCAGAGGAATATGTTTCTCAAACGTGACAGTCGCGGGCGATTGTCTAACACGTTACACGCTTATCGCTGGGCGTATCAGAAGGAAGGGTTACGCATTTATTGCACGGTGGTAGGTTATATATTAGTTACACAATATAAACCACAATTGGTAAAAATTGGTTGGAGGGTTCGGATCCAGTTGTGTTACTGATACACGAACCTGCTCTGCGTGGAGTATAGCTTACACAATCCAATATATAAATCCGTTCAAAGAACATCTCGCTTTCTTTTTTGTTTATCATTCAATAACTATCTGAATTTTCTCAATCAACTCAAAAATGGTAGGCGGTAATAGGCTTGCTATTTATTATATAAGGGGTTTTATTTAAACAAAATGTAGGTTTTAAATACGCCTCTGCCTATTCTTCCTAGAATACAAGCATGAGTGTATCTATTAAAATAAAATTATTAAGTTCTAAAAGGTTTATAGGATATTATTAAACTCTGAAACAGTAACAATACAGGCAGTCAAGTTGGCCCATTTTCTCCAAACAGTTATTTTACTTGACTGTTAGCAAAAAGAATATCTTATGTCCCTTGGCGCATTTCCGTGATAATACTATCTAATTTTGACTTAGTGTAAGTAGCGAGAAAGTGATACGTTCGTACAATACGTTACCAAGAAAACATAGAAAATTAAGTTCTAAGACGTGACTTGACTGCTTCTAGCTAATGATCTGTCAAGAACACGATTTGGTCCTCTTGTGTCTCACTCAAACTCCTCATAGAGACTGCAGGAGAGAAATCAAGCTACCGAAGCGGTGTAATCTGAATTCTTTAGGAGTTGCCCCACCGACAGTTTAATTGAGCATGAATTGTGACCTTGATTGTTTCCAGATCCAAATAAAACGTTCTTAGATGGACTGATGAGAGCAGTAGCCTGCACAAAAAGAAAGAACAAAAATTAATTTCATGTAACCTTAAATAGTGTACTGTCTAACTGTCCAGTATGCGTGTTAGAAGAATAGAACTCGATATGCTTTAAAAATTATTACTTGAATGTAAAAGACATCAAACCACGTAGAAATATAAAATAATATATAGGATAGAAACAAATAACATGACCCTAACATTAAATTCAAAGCATCTATGAAAATACAATCACGTAATCCCAATTATTCGCAATCGCGATGCGTACAAATCAATAGCTCTTCTTCCCCCAACTTAACCCTCTATTGCTCCATTATCACTTATACGCGGGCGGGTGCTTTCCATACGTAATTCGCCTCTGTGATATGCCCACACAATTCGCTTATAGTCCGAATTTTTAACGTTTGAAATTTGAATTAGCTTGACACGAAACTTTGTTAATTTCTACACAAAAAGAACATCATTGTGTAAGTACGTCAAAACCTACGTGTGCCATTAGTTAGTAGAACTACTCAATTACGCCAAAAAGTCATGGTGAATGATATTTGGAGAGATATAGGTATTGTAGGTATCGAAGAGGACATAGTTTACTTTATACTAAAACTTGCCTGCCTATGCGCTCAATAATGAATGAGTTATGCAAACAATGAAGGTAATGTGGTAATGAAATTCTCAAGTAAATTTAACGATCTTTTTTTATGGAATAGGGGGCAAACGAGCAGACGTATCGCCTGATGGTAAGCGATTACCGCCGCCCATCGACATCCGCAACACCAGAGGCGTTGCAAGTGCGTTGTCAGCCATTGGGGGATGGCGAGAAGGATGGAGGCAAGCGCTGTTTCACAACAGTTTTCTGTGACGCCGTGGTATCACTCCGGTCGAGCCGGCCCATGCATGCCGAAGCGTGGCTCTCCCACGGTATCTATAATTATATAATAAAATTCAATTATGTATTAGTAAAACTTAATAGGACAGTTGGATTCACAGAAATAATCGTTATTCTTTTTTTCTGTGATAAAAGTCCCAAACATTTTAAAACTCAATCGAAAAAGGTTGTGTTATTACTATACTCATATAAATAAATAGGTATAGAGATAAAAAAACTTTCGCCACCAAACATAGCATCGGCGAAACATGTAAGACAGGAATACACTCCTTATTTTTTATGGCAGATAAACCACGGCGTTATCAACAGCAATAAACGTAGCTTATATTCCCAAAATCTTTTAAAATAAAACAAATTTTTTTAAAGCGATAAGAATGCTCATATTGTACGTGTTTGCATGAAGGGTATTCAAAATAGAGGTGGAGGGAGCTCGAATCCCTCTCGCCCCTCGGGGACCGCGTGAAGGAATGTTATGATTCCCGTGATGTTTTAAGGGTTAGTTTTTGAATGCTGCTGTTTTGTTTTATTAAAATTCAGACAGTGTTATGGGTTAGCTGGTTCGCTACCTTCGGAATATTTTGATTAGTCTACGGTATATCTGCGATAAATAAAAAATAACTTGATTTTCCTGTTATTCCGATAGTTAGTTATCCGGCCTGCCAAGCCAAAGAATTGTCCTGAGTTCTAGTCAATACATAATTACGTAATTAGCACTAGTACTTATCTCAGGAACCGCTGGTCTAATTTGAAAAATTCTTCCAGTGTTGGATAGTACATTTATCGAGGAAGGCTATAGGCTATATATAATTAGGCTAAGAACAATAGGAGCGCAGCACCAATGAAGAAAGTTACAAAAACGGGAGATTTTTTTTCCGCTACGGGCAATTGGAGACGTATACGACGTTGCGTGGGTCAGCTAGTATTAAATAGGTTTAGTAACAGTCTGGTCACCACAGTAAAGCCACTGCCTACCATACCTCCTTGTCGTGAATATAAGAAACAATTTTAACATTATATCTCATAAATCTACCTTAGACTGCTCATAAATTACAATTGAACAATAGAAATGGAAATGGAATGAAACAATTTCACAAACCGATATCATCCATCAGTACTTTCTCATCTCTCAACTCACTTACGTAACTAACCCTAAAATACACCCTTAATATATGTATGTCTCTCCGCACACGTATTTAACCCCCTTGAGGGATTCCGAACCACTCGAAATGTCAATTAATGTCAGGGTATACCCGTGTCCTACTAAATATCGTCGAAAATTGAGGGTCTCTCATACGAGCACATTCACGAGTATAATTGCCTATTTATAAAACGTCACCGTCTATATTTAGATTGCACAGAGTTACTTAACTTTTAAATTTAATTATGTATGTATACGAGAATTATGTTTATTATAGCTTTTCCAAGCAGCTTCGCTCGCGTTAATATAACTTAAATCAATCCATTTACCGTTGATAATGTATAATGTACACTATGTGCTATTCCTGACTCAAATTTATCTATGTGAAAAAATTCATACGAAATTGTTAGGCTGTTCTAGCGTGAATGATTAAAAAACACCCATACATCCATCCTCACAAACTTTTGCGTTTATACTTAATATTAATAGGGCATTGTCTGATCAATCTCATAGAAACGATAGGTAAGTCTAAAATAATACGTATTACTTAATGCTCGATTGTCTTTATTACCTGCAACATGATTCAACTATGGCAACTATGCTTGCATTAATGACGTTTTGTCAATCAATGCTGCCGAAATATTCTAAAACCGTTGTACTAACAGTATTCTCTGTACTATTCAACATCATATCTATCTTTATACCTACCGATTTTCAAAAATGTTCATAATTTAGTAGTATTATAATTAGGTACATATCAAGGAACACGAAATGGTAAAAGCTAGTGTGGTTTAAATTCTAAAATGACACTTAGTCATTTCAAGCAGGGCTCTTTAAAATTACATTGGTCATATAAATATCTAAAGATGATACTAATTGCCGTGACCACGTTATAGATAATAGCAATAGATACGATCGTTCTTTTCTTCTTTTTTAACTAGAACGATATTCTTATTAGTAGGGTTATTTATCAAACCTTCCACAAGAGCGTCAAGGTATTTAATATGGTATACTGCATTGGGTTATGGCTTTAAAGGTTAATTCATCGTGTACGTTATCAGGGACTCGCACAGATTAATTATATTAAGCGCAGAAGCTTTGATTTAATGAGCTTGGTTTTTGTTAAATATTCAACATTGTTTTACCGACAATATAAATTTAAATTATTCCAAAACAAGATAGAATTTAATGAAGGCATTCGAAGCACGGCCATTAAGTTATTGAGCTATTCAAAACTTTTATCTGTTGATGCGTACCTCAACGAAATTTCGTTTCTAATAACATCTGAGCGATGCAGTCAGCTGACTTCCTGCCGCCCTGTCATTATGTATAAGTAAAGAAAAATAAACTTTATCTCTTTACTATAGAGCACGTTTTTAAGCGAAGAGTGTCCCGGCAAGGGTGGACCTCGAAACAATGAAGGAATCAGCTGTTCGCCACGCAATTTTCGAAAGCGGAGGGTGAGACTTTTTCAATAATTACGAACATAATTTGTTTTCGACAGTTAGAACTTTAGCGATAACATTTTAATGTACTTATAATAAAACCTTTGCCTAAAGAGGTCTTAAACCCTGCATACGAATATTTAAAACCCACAAAAAGGTATTATTACCTTTTTATACACCAAAAATCGGAACCCCGTTCACAAGCCACTAGAAATATTGCTTTATGTTAAAAATATCCAATAATCCTGCATAATATTTGTATAAAAGGGTTAAATTACTGCCGTCGGACGGAATACACGAGACGGAATCATCGGATGAACTACGCCGTGTGCGCGTCGACGGCATGCCAACTATATACTGATAAAACAATAAAGCGAAGGGCATAAAAAGGCTTTTTACGTCGATACGTTAACATACAAAACACTACTGGATATAACATACACAGGGGTTTTATGACACTTCCACAGTCTTAATATCAGCGACGATATAGGTCCTCCCCTTCGTTATTTTTCGCCCCCTTGGCTACCCGGTGTACCACAGAGCCTCGTAAACATACGCGCCACAATTTTTATGTTTCACACATAAAAGTAGCATCGAGGAGGTAAAAAATTGCAGCTGTCAACTGGCGAACTATTCGCAGTTTGCGAACGAGTGAGTGATGGGCGCTGGATTTAATCTCGGAACGAATGGTGTCGAATACTGTCGGAAATGAATTCCAACTACATATATTAGCTAAGAGATTAAATGTTTTTTGTGTGGTTTAATTTATATTTATTAAGTTTATACATAATATATACGCAAGTATAAAGAAATGTATTTGGAATTGAATACTGATAATAAAAGAAGAGGTGTAGAAAACTGAAAGTTCTAAACAGTTTTTATTAAGACCAACACTAATAATGAATAGTCTAATTCATGGTACAAAGAGTTCAATGCAATAAGACAAAAACATATATTGATTGAATTATGATCGAGTTTGACCACCAGGTTTATGCGAAAAGTATAACTGAGAAAACAATCGATACACCATAAGCGGTGCACATCGATATTTGAATTTCAAATGAATAAAGATGTTCAATAAAAAGTTTTAGTAAAATATAAATTATAGAACTTCAGTAATTACCGAAGAACCTCATTTAGGAAAAAACTAGTAAGTTAAGAAGTACCTAGTAAAAGGCACGACTAGAGAATAAAGAAAGGCAAAAAACAGTCATCAAGTTGATGAATTGAGAACCTGAATGTTATGAAATGGTAGGATTTCTTTTAAAAAGTTCGTAAGACTTTGTAAGACCGCCTTTGTTGTAGTTTTTCAGGTTTAATGTTCACTAATGGAAGTCAACTGAAGCAGGTGGAAT
This sequence comes from Diaphora mendica, assembly GCA_949125395.1. Classification (NCBI taxonomy): domain Eukaryota; kingdom Metazoa; phylum Arthropoda; class Insecta; order Lepidoptera; family Erebidae; genus Diaphora; species Diaphora mendica. The sequence goes on along the minus strand of OX421327.1, from coordinate 24,396,081 downwards.
GAAAGTAAATAAAATTGTATATCTACCCGGTTTGATATATCTAATTAAACTCCCGTTAAATACTTTTTCTCATAGTAGTACTAAGTCATCAAAGTATAAAAAATGGTTTTGTCGAAGAAAACGACGAAATTAACATCGTTATAATGAATCCCTTGGCACAATTTAACGACCTGTTTAATATTCTATAATTACACTTATGGAAACGTTCCCAAAGCTAACAAATTTATATCAGAGAAAAAAAGCACTGAACAGAAACGATTACAGAAACAAATTTTACGACACCATTTTTTAGGATACAAATATAAAATTAGGAAGGTATATTTGAATTTATTCCCATTTAAAACACGTAATAGGTTAATAGGCCATTACAAAAATTTATGCTCTTAACGGCACAATAAAATTGTGTCTACCCTACAGAGGGATACCACTGGGTACTCCAATGTCTATAATTTCGAGCTATTCTCGTGACATAACGAATAGTTTTCGTGGATAAAAAAGTCATAATATATTTACGACATTTGAGTGAATCGAAATTACTCACCAATATAGATTCAATATCGATAGGGACTATGTATCGATTGTATAATAACTTTAGTATGTCACTTATCTAATGGTTCGATGTATATCGATTATTTCATGTGTTAAGATTATGTGACTTATTACCATCAGCCTAGTGGTCTAGTTGTTAGTAATCCCGACTGCTACGCCGAGATCAGCCGAGTTCTCACAAGTTCAATTAACACCCGGAACAAATACTTAATATTAGAGACAATGATATAAGCTTTTAAGGTGTGTACTGGATGAGGTTTTCTGAATGGACTAGAAAGAGATAGACATAAGTTATCATAGTTCATGTAGCTCGGTGTCAGCTGTTTAGTACATTTGGCAAGTTGTTAAGCAAATAGGGGTTCGGAGGGAGAGGGTGTCAAGAGGACGGAGGGCTCGAGCTTACGACGCACTATTCAAGTGGCGCGCACAAGCGCCGCAAGTAAATATGGTAGAGTGAGCGTGTATTGTACCTCCGTATTACGATCTCAGATATTCAGGAGAGACACTGTTTGTATATACTTTACGTAATAATAGTCTAATGCCAAATGGATTCTAGCACTACTGTTTTACATATGTATTATTACTTAAACATGCTTGTAGATGAACATGATTATGCCAGGTACGTTTAAGTCGGTTTGTGCCTAAGTGCGGGCTACATCTATGCTAATATTATAAAGGTGACGAGTTTATTTGTTTGGTCGAACGAATTACAGGTCAGATTTGAAAAAAATCCACATTTAGATGCCGAATCGACTACTAGTGGCTAGTAATGGTTTAACCGTTCACCTTGCCGCTTTACATCGTTTTGAGTGTTCTGGGTTCAACACTTAGTTTGATCCACTAATTTTTGTACTGAGTCTGGTTGTTTTTTGCATCCGTTCGTAAGTTCCCTGGGTCACAGCAGTATTAGAGTGTGGAACAACCTAGTGTGGTAGGTTTCTTTCAAATAATGTCATAAACTTGAGGTCAAGGTCACTAAACATATTATGATATTCTTGAAGCGATAGGATAGTTAATTTCAAGTCCGGCAGACTAATGGTTCATCTGTATAATAAGTCGTGAAATATAGTTATGTTTGTATCGTGGGGACCGGCCGGACACTAATAGTCGGAGATAACGTTCACTAGTTCCCAAAGAGACATGTTTGTCTGTTGATACTGAACATCCTTGTTTACAGACCGACACAAAACACTAAAGGATGTGTTAACACAATAGTCCATTTTTAACTTGTTTTACATACATTATAACCAACTTTGTGAAACTGTAAACTGAAGATTGAGTAAATAGAAAATGAAGCTAATAAAAAGTACGAGTTACCTACTTATGGTACGACAAAGAACTATATAAATTGTCACCAATATAAATAGGTAATTGCTAAAGGCCCACTTAAGGTGCAACAAATTATAGAGTGTGCAATGGTCTTAGACTTCATTTTCATCATTATTATTAATCAGTGCATCGCAGTCTGTCGCATACTGCCTCGGTGGCGCAGTGGTAGCATATGCGACTGCTACCTTGAGGTCTCGGGTTCGATTCCTGAGTCGGACCAAATGTTTGTATGATCTGCAAATATTTGTTTCGGAGTTTGGGTGTTTTCTATGTATAATTTATATGGTTTTACAAAAAAAAAGTATATACTATATATGTATTTATATCAGTTGTTTAGTACCCATAACACAAGCTCTGCTTAGCTTGGGACTAGATGGCGTTGTGTGCTAGATGTCCGAAATATTTATTATATTTATATTTATTATATTATTTATTTATACTCTCTCTGCAAGACAATATGTAGATCTCACTAGATAGGATGGGGAATACGGAGGTACTTTCTCTTCTAATCTGCTACAGCAGCTGTCGCCCTCAGGTCGTCAATTCATCTACTTGGAACGATCTGTTCCGTTTTGGTTTGCAAAAATTGTTTGCAATTTCACAAGTTCCACTTTAAAGGATACGTTAGCTTCAACGGTCAGCATATGCGTCCAGTGATTAACATTTCAGGAAGCTTATTTGATGACCTATGCGAGTAACTTTGGTTCCTACGGTCATATAAATAACAAATTTTATCTTTTACAAAATCCTACGCTAGCTTTTAAACCATGTGACGTCACAGAAATGAAAATCTTCTGAAATAAAAAGAAGTACACCAATCATAGTGACATCTTGTAGAGATATAAAAGCAGATAGACAGCGACATCCGCGCCACGCTCCCCTCCACTCCGTAGTGAAACAATGAAACGCGAATGTTCGCACACCACATGCACTGCACTTAAACATTTAATGTTGTTTGACACTAGGGATGTATTGGGACTGCGAACGAGTGCGAATGCGAAAGAAAGCTATATGTGCAATGGCTATCTGTATATTTTAATAATAGAGATATAAGGTACATCATGTATGTTCCTATTAATAATTCTGCTTCGCATTTTGCCTGTAGTTTAACTGCGAAAGTATTACGTGCAAAAGCAAATCTAAAAATGTTCTGTTTCGTTTATAATACACGAATTTGTTTCAAATCCACTTTGACTTTTACAATAAATAGGAGCTGACCTTGCAGTATATCTGCAAAGTCAAAAGCTTATTTTCAATGTTAAGTAACACGAAATCGAAATAGACAAACCGTTTGAATACACGAATGTTATTAGTGTCTGAATGACAAAAGTATGAAAGTATTAGAACATAAACTTTTATGAGTAGAACTTATAAGATAAATAAACGGTTTTTCTCACATATGTAATAAAAATCGGGATGGTCGATTAGTTCGGGCCCCACAGGGGACCTTCACCAAGATATAAAACTACCTTCTGCTATAGTATGGCGTGACAAAACCATTGTATCCTTTGTAACTAAACCTAAAAATATGTATATAAATAAGTACACATCATTGGCTATTCGCTGATGAAAAAAAATTGTTGACAATATTCGCAATAGTTGCAATACAAAACCAGTGCCCATCCCTAGGGAGCGACACCACCCACCGTTTACGACTTCCACTCATTGAAAGTAAAAACTCTGTCGTTTCCTGAGCGCCGCCGCGCCGTCGTCAGGATGCGACGGTTGGCGGCCACACATAAAATCACGCTTTAGTCCTCCCTAGTTAAATAACAAACAGTAACAATTGCTGATACACTTCCTCCTCGCTGATTCTGATGAGCTCTGAATCAAATAGCATTCTTTAAATCGCTTATTGATTAGTTTCAGATAACAGTAAGTACTTTTGGAGAGATAGACAAATGCAAAATCATTTGTCTACGGACTGAAGAAACTATTATAATGTATTTAGAAACACAATAGCTTTTTTCACTTGCTTTTCCCGTTCGTATGTGTATGGTAATCGTGGTAAAAAGTAGCCTGCGTAACTCTCTGATAATATAGCTTTCCATTAGTGAAATAATTTTTAAAAACTGATTAGTGATTTAGGTGTAAACATACTCACATTCGTATTTATAATATTAGTTAGGATATAATTGTGTTTTGATAGTATTCATTATGGCTGGAACGCCATTTGCACTTTGGTATTTTACGTGTTTACTAAATCGTGTTTATAAAAACTTACTCATGATTTAACGTAATAAGGTAATAACGCAACCATGGGATACGGTTCTGATAAAAAGGCATCGGATTTTATGAATATTCTTATGTTTATTATCTTATGTGTAAATTAAAGTTCTGTGACAATTATGAACATTATTATTTCATATAGTGTCCAATACACAAAACACATTACAAATTAAGAATTATAAGCTTCCAGTGAATTTAATTAGATACTACGGCTGTAGACGTTTTGAAAAAACTTATTTGCAAAGACAGAAGAACAATTTAAGCGTCAGAAAGCAAAACGAAAGCTTTCCTAGGGAATATCAGCAGAGTGGAGGCGAAAATATACAAATTGAACAAGGTTTTCTTTTTAAAAGATATGTTCGGAAATTTATACTTATTTTTTATTGAGGTTCGGTAAATAAGCGTGTATGGAATTATCTCATAAGTTTTCCAGTTAGAAGATAATCCATCTTCTAACACTACAAACTATACTTTTTCTACTTTAATGGCTTAAACTTTATCGAAGGAGGGGCACATATATCTTTTTTTTACGTTTGGAGTGCTTTCCGCACCATACCCTCCGTGGGGAGACGAAAGGCGTGTGTGGGACTCCAGGAGGATCGGTCTACTCACTAAACCCCGCGGCGGCCTACGTCGGCAGTCGGGAGGAGCTCCAGGAACGCATCGGTGCCTAGGGCAGGCTCGAGAGAATTGATGTCACGGCCTGACAAAAAACCGGTGTTAATAACCGTTTCTCTTTTACTGAGCAAATGAGCTTATAGTAGGAGAGCTAGTACCATTTTTTGGTAGGTATTTGAGGCAAGCTGAAAACTTGTCACACACCTCTCCTAGTATACCCCAACACGGAACTGCAGACCTGGCTGGTAAGTAGCGGGGCTAAATCAACCCCTAAATTTTTCAAAATATGAAAAAAAAAAAAAAGAATTGTGGCAATATGCAATTTTTATATGTTGTAGTTTAATGTTTGAAGAAATAAAAAATAATATAAGCCAGACGATTTGGTCGGGACTTTAACATTGCCAGGCGCGTGCAAAAATGTTTCGCAAAAAATACTAGTCCGTGCTGTGACGGTTACGTAACACGGACTGTCACCAACCCTATTCATCTCATGGGTGTCGGAAGAGCCGATTATGGGAGCAAACAGCACTGCAAAGAGAAAGAAAACTTGCAACAAGCCCAATACCACCCCGCCTGGCCAGCGTGGTGTATTAAACCAAACCTCCTTTTTTTTACGGACTAGGGTGGCAAACGAGCAGACGTATCGCCTGCTGGTAAGCGATTACCGCTGCCCGTGGACACTCGCAACACCAGAGGCGTCACAAGTTCGTTGCCGTCCTTTGGGGGATGGGGAGGGGGATGGGGGGAGGGGTTGGGGCTATGGGCCTCCGGTATCCTCACTCACTCGGTGAAACACAGCGCAAGCGCTAATTCACACCGGTTTTCTGTGGGGCCGTGATATCACTCCGGCCCATTTATGCCAAAGCGTGGCTCTTCCACGGTATGATGATTTCTAAGGAGAGCAGTGGACTATTAAAGTTTGTTGATTATAATGAGATTCCTGGAACCTAAACCCTCTGATTCTGGAGTGAAAACTGAAAGGGTGACACGACAAAGTCTTCTGATACACAATTATCGAGAAAAGCTCACCAATTCTTTAATTAGTGCTCAGGATATTTTAAGGAAACGTTGTGTTTTGTTGAGCTGAGTAAATACACACATCAAAAGTGTCTAGGGATCAACATATGTGTCTAGGGATCAACATATATTTTTGCAATAACTTTTCTCCTGATTGATATTAATTAAAATTTTCTTTAAGGATTCATCAAATAAAGTGTTTTGGTTTGTCACAGTAACGATAAACCAAGTCACCTTTGCATTAATAAAGAAATTTGCCATTTTACTAATAAAGGGATTTTTGACATTTGAACCACTAACATTAAAGTTCGAAAAAAAGACTGAAATAACAGTTTTCTTTAAAATTTTATTAGGTAACTTAAACAATTAATAATCTGTGTTTCTACCGCGAACACTAACACAAGAACATCGGTTTGGCATACTCAAAATGAGTTCATCCAAATCACGCTGTGGAATGGCCGCCCATGTTCGTTGCAACAACAAAAAAAGGTCTTCTTGCGACTGGATACCCTCCATATTCGGCAGAGCTCTTCTCTGTAGCATATCCCATGCATGTTCAATCGGGTTCAAGTCTGGCGACTGAGCAGGCCAGGGCCAAAGCCACATCTCAATCTCAAGAAATCCGCATAAAAATGCTTGATCCCTAGACACTTTTGATGTGTGTATCTGTATTATTTATAGGTAAGAGATTTATCAAGGAGCGGCCCTGACCTGATTCCCGGGCGACCTCCGTGGACCTACTGATCTAATTGGATTATGAAGGTCTTCGTGAAGCAATCTATTTGTTTATTACTGTCCACCGTTTGGCCATCAAGAACATATTGATTGTAAAGTTTATGAAATATGATGATGTCTTACTTTTTAACCGACTTCAAAAAAGGAAGAGGTTATGGATTCGATATATATGTTTGTTACCTCAAAACTTTCGAATGGTTGAACTGATTTTGATGACTCTTTTCTATTTTGAAAGCTCGTGCTTCCAGTGTGGTCCCATTTTATTTTGGTCCAGTTCTTGAAGTCGGTTCTTTTTTTGTTAAAATTTGTGATTATTTTGCTGAACATTTTTTATGTTTGTAACACGACATCCTTGCTTTTATTGCAACTTCCATAATACTCTTTATAAAATACGAAAAAAAAACAAGTAATAAAAACTATAAAATAAATTAAATGTAAGAGAAAACCATGAAACTAAATACCCAATCAATTAGGGTGCGAACTGTTTAGATCAAAGGATAATACATAATTCAATGGCGACCATTCCTGATCCGTAATAAACGAGACGGGAATCGAACCCCTCCCCACGCGTTTCACCGCACCAAAAACAGAATAAAAGAACTTTAATTTAGGTTCCGTATAGCTTTATTTTTTTAATGTATGCGAACATACAATGCGGCATTATTATTTATTTGGATAGAGGTTTTTTTGGTTTTAATACATTTAGTCAATCTTCTTTTGTTGCTTAAAGTAATAGAAATGTTTTATTAAACCTTAACTATACACTATAGTGACGATTATTATAACTTTCTGAGTGAAACTAATATGAGAAATACATTCATTGTTCGCATTAAAAGTGTTGTGTAATTTATACATGCTTCATTTTTTTTGGCCCTGCCAAAATGACTCTACTCTGCCTGATGGAATGCATAAGCAGAATCCAAGAGTGGTGGTCACCATACTGCGAATGCAGACAATGCAACAATGCAGCATGGTGACCCACACCATGGTGGGTTAGTGATGCTTCTGCATCATTGGGCCTCCGGTCTCGAACTCACCAACGAAGCACGACAGCACGATCGCTGTCATTTTACCTTGATTTTCTGTGCGAAGGTAGTACCGCCCCGGTCGAGCCGGCCCGTTCGTGCTGAAATCAGCGTGGCTCTACTACCTTGGATAGTGTCTGAGTAGTATTTTAAAAGTTGATTGGCTCATGTAATAATTGTCAGTAGCTTACTAAGTTAAAGAGTTATTCTCATAGAGGTTTGTGTATCAGGTTATTATATACCAGACTTGTAAGGCAAGTTCATAAATAGTTCTATTTGATAGTTTTTATGGTACATAATAGTAATTTAAGATAAGATTTCTGAGCGTAATGATACATTGTTCTTAATCGTTGGCAGTATCAGTATTTAAACACTTTGTTTTAACTTTTATACTAGGTATCGTAAAATATATATTTAAAACTGTAGGGTTCACATCACACGTATTGAAATAAATATAAACAAAAATAAAATAAAACGATACAGTCGAAGGAACCCTAATCTCCCAGCACACAAAGCTATTCAATTGTCTCGTATACTGTGGGTGGGTTCAAGTCTCCCACTAACAATGCCTCTAATGACAATTTATAAAAAACTCCATGAACTAATGGTGCACAAAAAGTTGCCAGCGTGTAAAAAGGTTACGGATAAAAAAGTTATACTCATAATCTATGCCTACTTAATGAAGTCATGTTGCTTAGATAAGTATAAAGTTGTCGTGTGGCCTCGGAGCGGCTGATAAAACGTTCTTTTTATTCTACTTTTTTAGCTCAAGACTCCGAAACTATTGTGATTCCGAATTAGACAAGACCTGTTCTATGATAAACAAACAGCTGATAGTAATAAAGTTCTAATGCATACTACATAATCTACATATACATATCACTACATATTATAAAACAAAGTTCTCCGCCGCATCTGTCTGTCTGTTCGCGATAAACTCAAAAGCTACTGCACGAATTTTGATTCGGTTTTTACCAATAAATAGAGTGATTCTTAAGGAAGGTTTTCGTATATAATTTGTAAAATTTTTGAGTATATTTGCTAAAATATAACCATATTTGTGAAAGAGGTCCGAAAAATCACGCACATCTTCTCGGGGAACATGGGCTATATTATATTTTCCGTAAAGAGCCCGTGCGAAGACGGGGCAGGTTGCAGTTTTTGATAAAATAGACCCAGATATATTATGACAAGTTATCGTGCTCATTGCAATTCTCGTTCCCGGTCATGAGTCGAACCCATACACTAGGTATAGCTCAACAGTCAGATTCGCTTTCCGCAACAACTAAACCAATAGGGCAGTGAACGTTTTGGTTCAGATCATTGTGTCTGATTTTGATGTTTTCCGTTTAATTACAAAATATTTAATTTCCAACCCTATTTTAACGCAAACCGAACATAGCTTTTGTTTTAAACTCTAAAACACGGGTCAATTCCTGTAGCCACCAGTATCGGTGTCTTCTCAATTCTATGCACAGAGCCTGACAAGCTGACTAACTGCGTTCGGATGACTCCAATGAGAATAGGCTGGCAAACGAGCAGACGTATCGCCTGATGGTAAGCGATTACCTCCGGCCATGGACACCTGCAACACCAGAGGCATCACAAGTGCGTTGCCGGCCTTTGCGGGATGGGCGGGGGAGATAGGGGGAGGGATTGGGGTATGGTCCTCCGGTATCCTCACTCACTCGGTGAAACATAGCGCAAGCACTATTTTGACACCGGTTTCTGTGAGGCCGTGGTATCACTCCGGTCGAGCCGACTCTTTCATGCCGAAGCGTGGCCCTCCCACGGTAACTGTCTGCCACGTCATGGTATAATAACGCACTTATCAATACGATTATGTTAATCCTCCAGACTTATCTATTTCTTCAGTAAGCAGTGATAGCTAAGGGTGTTCAAACTTCACACGATATAATATGTAAATAGGTATAATTTAATTAGTGTCATGATTTAAAGTGCATTGATAAGGTAGGGAGGGAAAACAAAAATTTGTCCTAAAATACTTAATAAGGATTACTAAGCAGGTTCTTAGGCGTGTAGACCAAGCGGGGTTTTCTCGTCACTTCCTACTGCGGTCAGTAGTGATGGTTTAAACCCCACTTGGTGTGGTTTTCAAATTGTTATTCTGAATCTGGGAGTTATGTCCTTTTCATATATGTCTCTAAAGTTATCCACGCCACAGGATATATATTCCTAGTATAACGGCTGTTTTTTGAGAACAAAACAATATTTTGAATCGTATTACTTTAAAAAAGTCTGTTGAATTTGGCAGAGCTTTTTCATAAATCCCTAGTTTGCTAAAGACTCCTCGTTTAAACAAAGGAAATGGTTTGGTTCGTTAATTAAAGAGATTATTTGCTCCAATAAATAAAGGAGCATCATGTACACAAAGAGAGAAAATTGGGGATGTCGGATCATTTCCGGAGTTGAGGATCGGCGTCAAACAAAGCCTGTACCGTTACACAACACTGGTGTATTAAGTTTTTGGTCGGATTAAAAATAATCTGATTTAATATTTACATATTCTTTTTTAGTTTCAGGGAGACAAACTACTAGACTGATTTGGTTAGTGACTACCGCTGTCCATGAGCAGCACGAGTCACAAGTGCATTGCGGCCATGAAGATCCACTCAGATTCTGAGGGGCGCAGAATTTGGGCTCTGGTGACCTCACTTACTTAGTGAAAAGCAGTAAATAAATTGCTTAGGAGCCGTCTCTATCTATCGTAAGTAATCACGAACGAACAATTATTTCTTCAGCTTATCGTTGCGACTTGCAATGGAATCGCCGGGTGTATAAAAATCCTTAGCACGATGATATCGCCTGTAAAGAAGGCGTCCTAAGGCTGGTCTTCTAAATATGTTTTCGTACTCGTAGAAGCGTTTACAATTGCCTACTTTAGTATTCTTTAGGTCTATGACTTTCAGGTTCTAACGATATCTCGGAAGGAAAATTTTAAGGCATATTTTTTGTTATATTTATTGGACGTGAAATTCTTTCTGTATGAATCTAAGTAGTGCATAAAATGAACATTACTAGCAATCTAGTTCATGAAAGTAAATTAGACAAAAAAAAAATGCAATTATGCTAGCTGCATAATTCCAATTCAATTTTTTATTATATTAGGTGAAAAGAGGATCGTCTTATGATCGAAAAAGGCGGAGTGCCATCGAATATTAATGCGCGATGCAGGATCAGTAACTACGATGTAGTTCTATTAGTATCCGCTAGATGGCAGTGCACGTAAACATGTACAAACTGTATTTATAATCTTACCCGACTGTGAGATTGAATTTAGATAATTATAGACTATTTTACTGTTACAGTCATCTAAATGTAGTATTCATTGAATAAGCAAACAATTTGAAACTTCTAGAAGGTCGCACCAAGTCTGGACGTAACATTGGCACGAAAGTACATTAAACTATATCCGATAATACAATAACAGCTACAGAGAGATAAATAGATGGATATAATAACGAATCCATGTTTATAAATAAGATATAGATAAGTTGTTTAAGTAGATTAGTTTGCTATTATTTATTTATCAAATGCTGATACCAAGATTATACTTACTTTAAACGATTAGTTATAGAGTAGGTATACATAGAGTATATTTAAAGTATTTGCTTCCTGATCAAAAATTAACCTTAGTCCATAAATCTTATAATATTAACCCTTTAAAGTTTCCATTTCTTTAACTTAAAAATGTCTTTATAATAAAAGATTTCCGCAGTAGGTATGATTCATGTGTCGTGGAAGACACATGAATATAATATACACAAAACTTGTCTGTAGGAATCGAACCATTAATACTTGACGTATCATACTACCGAGACGATCACTTTACCCATTGTACCGTTGGTGTGATAAATGGAATACCTATATACTTATGTACATATGTATCGTCTCTGAAATATAAATATAAGATCCAATTGGAACTAACAAGGTAGGTAACAATATAAAGAATTGTTTTTCTGGAAAGCCGTCTTAATCCTGCAAATAAATAAATTATGGGGTCATGCAAATAACAATCTACACCCTCTTACCTTATAATACATTTTTCAATGAACCTCTGAAAATATTACAACACAACAAAAACGCTCTCGGATGTTAGAATAATTTTATTTCTCTGTTTTCTATAAGGTTAAGCCAATTACAAGGCGTCTGTAAGTTACTGTACGTTTCGTCATTTACGTTCTATGGCAGCCATTGTCGGGCAAGTGTGCGAAAATGTACAAAATAAAGTCTTATCTAAACGTGACAGCTCATGACATTTCCTTCGCCTTTAACTAATAAAGGAGTAACTCCAGAGTGGGGGGGAGGGGGACTCGCTTTGTGCTCAGATAAAACACCTGTCAAGTCATCTTACTCTTTTATTATTCACTTTCAAACTAACATTTTCTTGCTAGAAATGGTAATGAATATTTTACGTCGTTATTATTTTTATTTCTTACTAGCTGTTGCCCGCGGCTCCACCCGCGTATATGTCAGTTATCGCTGCAAATAGTAGCCTATGTGTTATTCTGATGTATAAGCTATATTACTGTAAAGTTTCATCCAAATCCGTTCAGTAGTTTTTGTGTGAAAGAGTAACAAGCATCCGTCCATACTTACAAATTTTCGCGTTTATAATATTAGTAGAATTCCAGGAACGCCAGGACTGAATACAAATACCTCATTTTTCATAATTTTCAATTTTTTTATGAGTGGCAGGTATTGTTAGGATATGTCAGATAGTCAGATCATTAGTTCGACTGAAACCTAATCTATACTTCTATATCTATATCTATACTAGTAATAGTCTAATCAACAAGTTCCATACTTGTTGACTAGACTAAAAGATGCAGAAGCATCACTAGGCCGCCATGGTGTGGGTCGTAATGCTGCATTTTCTGCATTCGCAGTGAGTTTGGTGACCACCACTCTTGGATTCTGCTTATGCTTTCCATCAGGCAGAGTAGAGTCATTTTGGCGGGTCATACATATAAAAAAACTTATATTATAAACGCGAAAGTTTGTAGGTATGGATGGATGGATGTTTTTTACTCTTTCACGCAAAAACTACAGAACGGATTTGGATGAAACTTTACTGTAATATAGCTTATTAAATACATCAGAATAACACATATGCTACCATTTGCCGCGATTACCGTTATATATACGGGCGGAGCCGCGGGCAACAACTAGTATTAAATATGGGTATATCAAATATATTCTGCTCCAAAAGTTATAAGAGAAAACTTCTATACCGAAAAATACATCACACCAGCGGCCCGACCTTTGAATGGAGTGTGAGGATTTCTAAGTGAATTATACAAGAAATATTAACACACTAAGAATAACATTTTCTTATTTTTTTTCAGTATTTAAGGTTCCTATTCTGGCCATTACCACTGGACCGACTAAATACATAGATTAAATATAATAAGTAAGCTAGATAAGTTTTAGTATCTTACATCTCTATCTACCACTCTTAAATTAAGCGTGATGATTATGTGTTTTAATCGTTGTCTGTTACTATGACAATCTTACAATGCATTATTGTAACACCCTAAGTTCGATTAGACACTCGCCTAAACAAATACCTCTGGTCAAAGGGAGTTAGGTATGTCCCCTTCCGTGTCCGTGTTAGGCTGTCACGAAGACGTAATGATGATGAGGATTCTGCCCACAAACTGTCACCCTCGTGACTTATGTACTGGTAGCCTCCATCAAGGGCTAGCCGACGGAAAATTTTGATGCTAGCTAAGAATAAATTATTATTCCAACTTCGTAATGACCCTACTGCACAGTAATATTGTTTGTGTGTGTGTATTAACAGATTATTAACACCAGTAAATACATACAAACTGTAGTCCATTAATCAATTAGTTCATATATGAAGGTTGAGGCGATGAGTTTCAGGTTTCTCTTTAAAGTCCTCGTACAAAAGCTGTACGCGCCATTAGGGGCGCTGACGTCAGCGCGAAGCCTCCACCGGCCTCACGTTGACTTATTATTAATATTGTAGTTTGTGACAGATGATATATTTAATAACATTATATTAACGAAAAACTGAGAAATGAGTTCATTGGATTAAATACAGTGAATCTACTTACCTAGATATACCTAATGTATTTAGATCGGATCTAGCCTCATATTTATTTTTGTTCATAACAGATTCAAAATTTGTTGTAGAACAAACAACAACATTTTATATATATACTAGCTGATCCGGCGAACTTCGTACCGCCATATTTATGACCCACGTAACATCGTTTACGTTTTTGTGAATCTAAACCATTCCCAGATCCCCTTGAACACACACAAAAAATTTCATCAAAATCGGTCCAGTCGTTTTTGTGAATCTAAACCATTCCCAGATCCCCTTGAACACACATAATAAATTTCATCAAAATTGGTCCAGTCGTTTAGGAGGAGTTCAGTCACATACACACGCACACAAGAAATATATATATTAAGATTTTCTATATTAAAAAAGGCTGTTATGAATGAATCAGTAATGAGCACCCTAAATTGGTATTTAGGAGCTTTATACGAGTAGTAAGCCGTTCGACTTGAGCTTTGTCATTTCTTTCTTTAATATTTATATCCCTGCTAATCTTTAGACTGCTTAAAAAATGGCAAGGGATGAAGTAGTATCTTCACGACTTTACTTCAAGTAATGAAGTTAAAACTATATATAAATATTACACGAATACTTCATTCAACAACAAAAATTAACAGCTGGGAACCTGTTTTCAATTACTAATAAAGATTTTATTTAAATAAAACAATTTTGCATAAAATGTTTTTAAAGTTGACAAACAAAATTATTGTCGATTAAAACTATGAATTAAATTACTATGAAGACTACCTCCAACACACTTTCCTTTTTGTCAGCCAAAAAGATAAAAATCTGTTTCTATTATATGGTAATAACTCTGGAACCAAACTAAGCAAAACTTATATTACTTACCTACGGGTTTTGAAACGCGAAACAGTTAAATTTTTTGTGTAAATATTACGTTTAACACATTAAAATACTAAGCTAGAATTAAACTCCCAAGTGCCCTACCTCTTGCAAATATGTAATCAAGCAATTTTTTTATTTAGGTACCAATTACTATGTAGTCCTTATTAAAGTATATCTTGATTTCTGTGACAAATAGCTGCAAAACCGACCAAGTAATTTTAACCGAAGTAATTTACTTTGTATCACATATATTTTCATTCTTTACGAGTCAGTTAAATCACAAATGTAGTGCAACACATTATATTTAAAAATAAAAATTCACACCTAAAATGTACCTCGTAAGTGACACAATGTAATGTAACAATTTTGCCATTGAGTTGAAAACTGTCAAGTCAATCACTGTCGTTTTATTAAACGTGAAAATGTGTATTACATACTATGGTGTAACGTCATACCCAGCTATCAGTTACATTTGTAGACAACTCTCACACTGTAGGAATATCCAGAGTCACGGGAGACTTTAAAAACATATAAAGCGGACAGAAAGAACACCCAGAATCAGAAAAAAATATTGTGGATCTCATTAAGCTTTGTCCCGAATTGGGATCGAATCCACAATACTAAGCGCAGTAGGAAGTAGCGAGATGACAGGTTATACCACCATACCATTCATGTAATCCTTGTTATAGACAAAAGCTCATATTTTCAAGATATTTTTGGAAAAAAAAACAAAATAACCAAACAACTAGACAGCTCTTTCCCCAAGGAAGGTTGGACCCTAAATAAGAGAACACGCCAACCCTTGCCAATCTCCTGGGCAGAATCTCGACGGGCT
Organism: Diaphora mendica; assembly: GCA_949125395.1. Taxonomy (NCBI): domain Eukaryota; kingdom Metazoa; phylum Arthropoda; class Insecta; order Lepidoptera; family Erebidae; genus Diaphora; species Diaphora mendica. The sequence goes on along the minus strand of OX421327.1, from coordinate 24,380,783 downwards.
GTCAAACTCGCGTCGCCCATAATTTTCTCGAACAATGGAGCATCACGGCCTCGAACGAACCCTTCATCATACTTTTTCCCCACAGACTCGCCTCTTCATTTATTATTAAACGCCCACGAACAGAAGACGTTTATATCTTCTTTTTAAAGTTGGGTTCTGTGATTGATTATTTAATAAGACAGTGTATTTGGGTATACAAATTGGTGTGTAATTAGTTTTTATCAAAAACCATCTGAGCCCTGCGATGTTAACTGTTGTTGTTTGTTTGTGTACCTTTACAGCAACATCCGCGGGGAAGCTAGTCTAAAAAACTTACCTAAGTTATTTCTTATGGCATCAGCTATCTGCCAGTGAAAGTCCCGTCAAAATCGGTATAGCCGATTCAGAGATATATCTCTAACTGCATATCTTAATAGTGATAATTAACTTTTGAAAAGATGTTTGAAAATTTTACTTGTACGCACATTAATGCGTACGCACATTAATGTGGTACAAGTAAAATTTTAACGGAAAAAAAACCGACTTCAAGAACGACCAAAGTGAAATGGGACCACACGAAAAGCACCAGCTTTCAAATAAAATAAAAAAATGAACAAATGCACTAATCGCCCCTATGAATTTCGAAGGTTCGACTCGATTTCTCTTGGATGCCATCAACATATCTTAGTGTCCTTATCGTGGTAACACCGTTGGGATTTCTCCTTTTCATTAACAAAAGAATCATCAAAATAAACGACGAAGTTACCCGCGAACACACATAAAAAAAACGATCGAATTGAGATCCTCCTCTTTTTTTGAAGTCGGTTAAAAATAAGTTGTATCAAACTCAAACTCAAACTCAAAAATATTTTATTCATATAGGCACTTATTTTACAGGCACTTATGAATAGTCAATAAGGCAATTTTGCACTCAACACTTGTTGCTTTTTCTTAAAACTTGAATGGAAGCAAACTTGAAACATACGCTACCAAATAAAACAAATAGTTATCTTAATAATCTAGTTCATAAATGTCGGAATTTTGTGAAAACTTAAAAAGAAATCTTATTTAAGAATCTCCTATTTTTAAGTAGGTTAAATATCTCTAACTCTCTGTAACTAGGTGGTATGCACACAGACAGACAAATAACGTATAATTACTAATTACACTACACAAATGGATAGAGCGAAGTACCTACCCGCTGTGTTACTGGGCAACGTCGAGTGTGTAGGGGTTCGATTCTCACACGGGACAAGAATATGTTTGATCCACAAATAGTGTATGTTGTCTGTGTGCGTTGTTCGAGTGTTTATGAGACCCCTCGTTGCACTAGATTCATCCCTAGGGCAGCAGTTGTTTATTTACACAAAATGTTATCTTTGAGTAATTAAGTAGGGTGGACCTATATGAGATACCAGGCATAGTATATTAAATACGCATAATATGTACTGAAACTACTCACATGAACTTAGTTATAAAATATTGAACTACAAGGTAGCAGATTCGATTACCACAATGCAACATTCGTATGCATAATCTTTTCTGCTGTGTTTGAGGTCTCGGGTTCGATTCCCGGGTCGGAACAAATACTTGTATGATCTGCAAATATTTGCCTAACAGTGCCCTCAAATATACTGACAACTAGTTCAACCTTCGAATTCAGTTCACCCTCAGCGTTGCGGAGGTCCGATGCCAGTCGCTCCGTGTAAAAACTGATATTCAGGTAGAACCGGTTGAACTAGTAGCCGACCCCAAATCTTGGGAATAATAAAGGCTAGGAAGATGATTCATATAAGTAGTTCATTAGTACCTAAAATAGGTATATTAATTGTAGAAAATCCATTCGTATTTTGAACCTACCTGTCAAATTTTAACAATGAAAATTCTAGAAAGATTGTTTCTAAACGGCTCATTTGTTATTGCCACACGAATACTAAAGTGTGTTATGTACTCAATAATACGATTTAACTCGATAAACTTCGTTCAGAAAGACTATGAGAGACGTCACGAGTAAAAACTAGTCAATTTTTTACTAGGTAAATAAGAGTGTTTAAAGAATACAGGCTGTACAATCAGACTAAAATGGTTTATTTCACATTTTCGTAAAAGTTCTAATTTGAAATGATTTATGTAAGTAAGTAGGTTGTCTGTGAAAAACAAACAGTTAATTAAGTTTAAGGAGACCGATAATAAAAGAGTAGACCGTTCGGAACCTTAGGGTAAGTGACAACCAACATCATAGACACCTTAAATCAAGAGTCACAGCGTAGATGGCATTTGAGAAGCACGACCACCCCCCTCTATCTATAGTATAAATAATATTTTTTCAAAGTCGGTTAAAAAATAGTCAAAACTTCTTGATACTAAAATAAAAATTATCAAAATAGAACATTGTATTATCTAACTTGTAAGTCAAATAAAATCCTTTATGATTGATGACGAGGCAAAAAATAGCTCATCGTTTAGAATATTAGACCTTGGGTGTACGGAATAAAAGTGTATATTGATTAGACAGGTCACTTAGGCCAATTAATGAAATAGTACATTACATGTATCGTTTGTATGGCGATAAGTACTAAAGTTTTTCGCGTAAGTTGCGATCAATAACTTTTAACGTGTAATCAAATTTCAACTTTAGCAGTAAGAGAATATGGTGTAATATTGTTTACAAGGACTTCAGTGCTTTCATTCGCCTGTTGCCAACCGCGCTCAGCGGGACGAGCCCCGGGGATCGTCAACCTTTTTTTAGGCCAACCTGTTCTAGGACTTTCACCTTTATAATATTAATATAATTCCAGGCTAAATATTTATTTTTCTCGAAAAGAAAATAAGTCGTGTAAGTTATTAAAATTTATCTCTTTCTAGTCTTTGTTTAATTGTCTTTTTTCTTAAAAATAAATAAATAGAAAATATGTTTTTATTTTGTTATTGCTTAAAGATATTTCTGGAAATAGTCATTATAATTTATATCAATAAAAATAAGATTTTTTACTGATATATTCAAAATATTTCTTGTATATCATCGTAAGTATCTATTTATAAATAATTAATAATGATGAAGTCTTCACCAAAACAAGTCATTATCTAACAGCAATAAATCTAAATAAAGATACCGTTTGTACTACACTATATTAAAGAAGTATCGTTTAAATCTACAAAGTATTATAAAACTGGTCGTAACAGTTATTCTCACATTAATAATAGAAAAAATAAAGCAAAAAGGTTGGCAACTCGTGAACGCTGCCATAAATGCACTCGCTAGCGCAACGGGGCTATTACTTGATCCAATAACGAACAAACGTAACCGGTGTAGAACTCTATTTATGAAATTATATCGTAACTTCAACGACATAAGGACGACGGATGTGTTCATTTCTTTGTGAAGGTCGCTGGCGGTTACGACGTTCTGTAGTTGCGTGAAGACTTAACCACGAGTACGCATGTGTGCGTGCCTATCCGTGTCGATGAGCAGTTATTTGCACTTGTGTGTGTCGGTACACTGCTTGCTTCGGTCACGTAGGCTCGTTTAGTCGCTTTTACTGGCGAGTTTTTAGGACATATTTGAGTGTAATCTGCTTTTCTTTGTTCCGTAAAACGCTCTTTGTTATTTTTGACTAAGTTTTTGGATTGAAATCATGAATTTGATAAATCAGACAGTTATTTTACACCTTTAGAGGCTTGCATGCTTGATAAATATTTTGAAAGTCGTATAATTGGTGAATAAAATTAAAAATTATAAAATCGATTTATCCTAAGTTAGTAACGTTCATTTAGACTATCGTGACTTAGTCGAGATCAATTTTTATAACAACTGTGTGATCACTTTCTATTATATATGTCCGCTTTACTCCCAAGGAAATGCACATAGCAACAGTTCGCGTCAGCTGTGGCGGAGTGAGCCGAGCGGCGGCGGAGATAGCCGAACGCGCACGATTGATTGGCCGATACCCCGTGAAAGTACTGTTTACGTATTTGTGATGCTAGATTCGAGCCTTGCCTATACACTTTGTATGCATTTTACCCATTCTAGCAACCATATATCGACTGCTTCTCCATACATTGCAAAGATACTCCACTTTGTCTTAAAAGCCATGTTCTTTTGTGCTTTCTATGGTGTTGATATTTCCAGTGTAGAACAAAGAAACGTATGAATGCGAAAACTAAGGCAGAATAAAGTATTTATAAATTGCCATATAAAAGTAGGTTTAAAGTTATCACACTATTGATGCAGAAGCTTTAGTCTTTTATAACACTTGGTGTAGGTGTAGCAGCTTTCTCAACGTTATTAGTTTAATTGTAAAGAGGTCACACGTGCGAGTTCGGGGTCGATGCTATTCAAACGAATGTTCATCTCATTTTACGCACACATAATGGAAGAGTTTTAAACTATTAAATTTGTGCAATAGCGTGTAATGGAACGAAATTTAGAGATCTATGTAACATTCTAATTTTAGATCTAAAACCGCTTCGATGAAACGCCTCGAAGAAGCCATCTATTTTCTTCGAAAAGACAAGTACTTATGTACATATTTAGAGGTCAGTGAATTATACCAATGAACATTTGTATCTTACTCTGTCATCAATCATACTTTATTCGTATCTAGATGATCTTAGATTACTTATTTATCATAATTATTCAGATTTTGTCCAAGTATCAAACAAGATTGCGTTGGTTGGTGACTTTGGAAAAGGTCACTACCTGATACGTTTCCCTATGAAGATGGAAAAACTGTCTCGCTATGGGCATTAGAGCAAAAATTACGATTTGCCGGAGTAATTCAGGCTTAGAAATAGGTCAATGAAGTGCTGAGAATAACTCGGGATCGTTTTATAGCTTCGTTGTACCCGCTTGAGTTTAACCATCCAATTGATTTTATTTCTCACATCACGCTGATGTATGGTTTATTATTAACTAGCAACCCACCCCGGCTTCGCAAGGTCTTTTTAAGGAAAATATAATATAGTCTATGTTACCCCGAGAACATTTGCGGATAATTTTTTTCCGACGTCTTCGATAAATATCGTTATATTTTAGCCAATATCCTCAAAAAATTTACAAATTATATACGAAAACCTTCCACAAGAATCATTCTATCTATTCATCTATCTATTGGTAGAAACTGCATCAAAATCCGTGCAATAGCTTTTGAGTTGAAACCTGAACACTGAATAGCAACTTGTTCAATTATATTCTGTTAAAGAACTTAATCCTGAATATAGGTAGCAAGTTTGACTGCAGACTGATGTAATATCGTTACGCTTTCGACGAGGGGAGCAGAGGGGCCGGCAGCAAACACATTTGTATGTAAAGTTGATCCTTATCTGGATTTACTCGCTCCTGCAGCGAGTTGAGAAGTTGCTGTGTTTTAAACTAATTTGCACGAAGGTCCAGGATCGGGAGCTTCGCTGGAGAGAAGAGATAGATATCTTCAGTAATTTAGACTTGATTACTTATTTTACGAGTCAACAAGGGTTGGGATGTTTATGTGGAATAATGTGGATGTACTATCAACGTGGTTTAATTTTTTATATTTATGGAAATGTTGAGGTAAATAAAAACACACTTCGCCTGATTGTAAGTGTATGTGTATTTATTTTCTTATATTCACACTTATAAAGTCCGGATTTGTAATAAGCTGTGTTAATTACTCTTAATTTTTCCATTGACTTGAATAAAATGACTCTAACCGTAACTACAAACTATTCAAATAACAAAACAGGCATTGAAATTGGTTTACATAAAAAAATCGGTTGAATGAAAACCTTCTCAGATTTGAAGGCGATTTAAAACATATCCAGTTTAAGATGAAAGGTACAATTATGTTAACTAACATCTACACCTACACCGGTACATATATAGCTCTACTTCCTCTGGAACCTGTTGATAGATGTCGTTATATGCGCGTACGCATCGACCCGGTAGCAGCTCGGCGCTCGGATGCTGATACAGGTTTTATAAGCTCGCTACTGTTTGTGTCGGTGGCCGCTGACCCGCTTCAATAGGTTGTAACGCTATGAAACCTTTACTGAGCCATTGGTACACGTCTTACCGTAACTAATATAATTTAAGTATTATGAAATACATTTTCTACGTTAAAGTGTTAGACGTTTAAGGATTCTGGTAGCAAATCTATACAATTTATTTTCTGAGAATTGACAGTCAAAGGTCTATACATAGGGCTCGGGTACGAATAACCGTATTGTTGTAGAACGGAAAGATTCTAATAAGAGAAATACAAATACAAGAAGTTCATATTGTGTTTTTTATGTATAACGATAGTGATGTACAGAGTCAGCTTACCGAATATTTGTTTAAGAAATTGTAAACATGCCAGTTCATGCAACTTTATTGCGTCTTTGAAGACGAGATTATTGCAACCGCAAGATTAAGATGGGGATATAGGTATTTGCCTCAGAGCAGGCGTCTCTATATACCTATGTAATATGTAATTGTAGTGAGAAATGAAAAAAGGGCCAATTTTTTTTTTCTCGTGTTGGGTCTTATAATATTACAAGTTCTTAAGCTTCATTGGGTTTGAAGAAAGCGCCGTTATCGTGTATAAATATTTGTAAATGAACCTAAATTGTTCAAGCCATAATAGCTATAACAGTCCGCAGTTTGTAACAGAAAACAACTTGTTATGACGATGAGGGGTATTTTGACTTGTTGAAACATGTTGGAGAAATTGAACTACACGGCAAGAGCCAGACAAAGCTACAATTCCTTTTCCTTTTGAATATTTCCATTCCTTACATTCTTCTATACATGCTGTAAAGAACTTAACTTGAAGACTTCAGATTATATGATGCTTGTACTGCGTAAGCAAAGTTACGGTTTTGCAGTCTTTCATTTGAATTAGATAGCTGAGGAATCAGACTTAAGTGTATGTCTTATATGTCTATGTGTTACATAACTTATAAACTTTCTTATTGAATATAATTTTAAAAAAGAATGACTTAAATCTCGACTAACGAGTTTCAAAAAATACAGAAACAAACGTAAGATTTACTATAGCATTATGTAAAAGAATAGATTTCAACAACTAAATGTTAAAATGAGTTTTCTATATTCAGAATCCCATTGCGCATACATTTAAATACAAAATACATAAGTTAAACACGGTGCATTGTTCTCAAAATGAACTAGAACATAAACTTTCTCTATCATTAAAAACAATAGCGAAAACTCTCTGGCATAGAGCACGAGTCTGACAACGCGTACCATAGATAAACGAATGAAAAAACACCATCATTAAAGCCGTGCCTTCTACAACGTGCGCCCACGCAGCCTACATCCATCATGATATACTGGCCACAGCCTCCGGCGTTGTCGCTCGGGCCTTGGATTCAATATTAACTAGTAGCTCTTACAACTCAGAAATAAATATCAAAATTAATTATATACTATTGTCTAAATGTGTAAATAAATGAAAAGAGTTTGTCCGTAAGTTATAATTACCATGTATATGGGAAATCAATGAAGAGTACGTAAAGTTGGTTAAAGTCTAAAGAGGCCTGTAGTTTACCTTTTCTTATCATTGCATTACCTTTATTTCCTCTTTTCCTAGCATTTTCTTACCTTCTTTATCAATGCCTTCTTACCACTTTTTCATAACTTACAATTTAGCACATCTTATTGCTAGGGAGTCTGATCAACCGCAATACCTTTGCTTCCCATTTCATAAGTGAGGTTAAATGCTTAAAATTATAAACGTTACAACTTAAAAATTAATGATATATATTGCTTTTATTTCCTAGATTTAGTGAAAAACTTATGATAGGGAATAAATGTACAGACTAGATACAACTCAATAAATCTGGGATTATACTGATAAAATAATTCGCCATACTGAAGGTTTCTGATTCATGCATGCGTGCTGCAGAATCCAGTAGAAAAAACTATCACCATGTCATAGAGACAACAACATGGTCACCAGCGAAATATTGCCGAACATACATAAAATATATTCATAAACTGATGTAAATTCAAACCTACACAATATCACACAAACTATGAACCTAAAAGTGCCTTATGATAAAGCATGTCATATCAATTCTACAGACATTAATAAATTAAATAATATTATGCCCAGTAATGCTAATTATACAAAAACAAATACCAGTTGTATTTGTTGCCTCATGAGTTGAATATGAATGTAAAGTCTCCAACTATTTAACCATTTAAATTTATTATATATTAAACTTTATTCATAAATCATAAAATTAGTTATTAAAATTATGTGTATATGATTCATAATTGAACATCACAAATACCCATAATTTAACTTAACAATAACGGGTAAGGTGAATAACACATAATTTATACGAATACATTAAAAACTCATTATTTTCGTTGTAATTTAAAACAACACAAAACTCATTGTTCTTTCACATCTTACGTAATATTTAGCCCAAAAGTGTCTTTACCAAACCGACTCAGGAAAAAGCGTTAACGTACTATAGATGGATAATATGCATAGAGGTATAACTCTTACGGCTGGCACAAAAGTATGGGCTGTTATCTGAACTGGGCCCCATAAAACTTTATGTTGTACAGTCAAGCCCACGTCGTGACGGCCCGGCCCGTCCGACAGCTCTGGTGAATATAAAAATAAAGAACACATTCTCCGGCAGGCTTTGTTTCGGCTCTGATACTTGATAAAACCCCTATTACATGGTACGGTAGAAAACTGAATTAAAGATTTAAAAATATGCTCACAAATAATATACTAGATACTTGCATTTTTTGTTTAAAGCAACTACAAAAATATCCATTCAGCTGTTTGTGAGTTAACGGAGAATATAGCCTATATTTTAATGACGACAAACGCTATATATTAATGACTCTGATTTTAACCATAACTACACACACGCCTACCTTTTTTTTTTTTTTTTTTTTTATGTATGGTCCGCCATAATGACTCTACTCTGCCTGATGGAAAGCATAAGCAGAATCCAAGAGTGGTGGTCACCATACTCACTGCGAATGCAGACAATGCAGTATGGCGACCCACACCATGGCGGCCTAGTGATGCTTCTGCATCTTTTAGTCTAGTCAACAAGTATGGAACTTGTTGACTAGACTATTTGGGCCTCCGCTATATATAACTCTAACACAGTCATTTTAACACAACGACCTCATAAAACACACGACACTCATGTAACACATTTTGTATTCAGAGGATCACTGTTTTGCAGTGACATTATGTATCTAAACAAATTACTCAAACTTTTAACATACAAAAAAATCTTAATAAGATGTAGGTATGGAAAATGCACATATGAGTACACATGTAATACATTTTCTCACTCCTTTTAAAATCTGCCAATGGTATCCATCATGGAAATGCTATTATGGGTTCTAGAGATTTCATGTAAAACGTCTCCACTTATAAAACCTCTCTGTATTAACTAATTAGTTCGTTTAACAAAAAAACAGATTTATAAGATGGGCATGTAGTGGTAGTGATAGAAATACCCGCATTCCAGTTTACTTGGTTCGTTAAAGCGTTACGTAAAAGTGACTCTCAAATTTATTGGCTTTACAACCTTAATGACCTACGTGATTACTTATTACAAATTATTTTATGTGTGTGTAATTTAGAATTGTAAGACATTCATTTATACAAAAATAATGAAGCTAAAGAGATTGGTTTTTAACCCTCTACGTAAAGTGGTGTGTAATAAGCGTGACGTGTATCTATGGGGTTGTGGGTTGTAGCACTTGTAGCTCTTGAAGGGACGTATTTTTTTACGACATTGACAGTCGGACACACTTGACAGAAAGTATTTCTAGCTATAAATCTGTTGAGACTTTCGAAGTAGAGTTTGATTTTGGAGACAAATTTTATATTACCTGCGGCATTCGGCCAGTTTGATATTATCAAGATTGTTCTAGATTTATACGTTGGATATAACTATTTTGAAGGATTATGTCAAGTTTTAAAGCTAGTTAATTTATATCGATAGCATTATCAGCTGAGTGAGGTATCGTAATCGTGAGGAAGTGAATCTTTAAAACATTTGTGAAAACGTTGCCTACGTGATGACTCTAAAAAGTCTTAAGCCACAATAGCAACAACTAGTTTTGATCTTTTATATCTGAACTTTTATAACGAAATATGACCATCACTATTCAAATTTATTTTACTATGCGAACAAGAAGAAGCCACAAAACACATTAAAGAAACAACAAAATTGTTTGCTGCTAAACGTTTGACATGAAAAGTAATGGCTCATTTCGATGATAGCTCAGTTCAACATGAAAGCAACTGGTTTAATTGGCGTATATCAAATAATATCATCCGGTTGTAACGAACATAATTATTTATGATTGTAGTAAAAGATGTATTTGTATGTATTATATAATCAAAGGAAACAGCGGTAATAATGCCTCGTAACATCTCTTGATTCGGCTTTACATTCAGATATAAGAAAGGTTTTGCACGTCGAGGTAAATTTTAAAGAAAAATAAGTTTTTATTTATGGTTTTGGCAGACGTTAATAACGACTTCCTTGGTGTAGCCACTTACCATATCTCGACACATAAGTAAGTGATGCTAAATTGTACGTTTCCTGTCCTTTCAACTGCAACAGAAAATACTTTCTGACTTTTAAAGAATATTTTGCATTTTGGACAACAAGTGATACATATACTATAGACGAAAACAACTGGTTTATAAAACACGTGAAATATATATATAAAGTTTAAGTTTGTTCGTTTGGTGTACTTGCTGAATAAAGTTTGTGCCTATAAGAACACAAAAACAAAAGAGTGTTCACGAAGATAATTTTAAATAAGAACTATAACTAACTAAACTTGTCTATATTTTTGTGCAGTGAGTAATCACAAACAAAACGGCAAACCTTAAACCATAACCTTTGATTTGCCTCTGATGCAAATTATACCATACAGTTTGCGAATTATTATAAGCTAGGCAGTCACATAACAGGCCCCACGTCCCTTCGATTTCATCATCCATGCATCTTCAATCCAAAAGTTTCTCTATGTCTTTCGAAATAAGGTGCACAAAATAGATGCACCAATCCTGCAGGAGTGTTCGGGCTACGATTATGTAATAATTTTGCCCCTTTTTTACAGAACAGGGACGAATACATATTCCCCACTCACTCTGAACATGGAAAGGTACTGAAGTTCTTTGTTCGTGACGAGTTTTTTTTTGTTAAAGCTCAGGTTTTCGGGTAATGGATTAAATTGCGTCATACATTTGATTTTGGATGTTACTCCTTTGTTCGGTAACGTATTCATAGGGAATGCGTTATTACGAAATATGAATACTTACCCTAAAACGAATCTGGAATTATGGAGATTGTATGGGTCCTCTCATGTTGGAGAGGCGAACAAAGGAAGTATTAAAGAACATTGTAGCACAAAGAAAGACATTTATTATAAACGAGTTTCTAATTAAGCCCTTTATAGTGAATATCGGAGAAGTTTTGATATAAACTTGAGCAATGGGTATTGTATCTTTATAAAGGAAAATTTCTTAACGTATTTCATTCCTTTGTTCGCGAACTTCTTAGAATCGATTGAGTAAATATTCTAGAATGTTTTAAGTAAACTTAGAACTGATAATCAATACTGATTCCAGTTTTCTTTTTTATGTAATACAAAAGTTTAACTGGTCTTGATTGACAGGAAACTGCTGTGATGTCGACTGTTGTAGGTGAAGGTGTGTTTATAGGCTTTTAACACAAAACAGTAACAGAAAGAAATTGTTATAATTTTTTATTATGTTGTCTGTAACACCCAAGTATATTCTGATAACCTTGATATTTTTTGGCTCTTATAATACATATTTATATTTATGCACACAGGTTACAGCAACAGCAGTTTTTGTACTTCCAAACACAATTTACAAACAAAGTTTTTCCTATTCGACTTTGTTTTCATATGATAATATGAAAACGTTCAATAATTTGTTGTGTTATTGTTGTTAAGTTATCAGTGTATCTATCGATCAGCTGTTTTCATACATTCCCATAGCTAGTGCGAGACTCACGTGTCAGCACCAACTGGATAGGAGTGATTAGAGTGATACAACTACATCAGACATAACCAGAATTAACTTTTTTTTTGCTATTTACTATTGTATGATATACTTGTAAATACATTATTGTTAGGTGCATCCCTATTCTACCGATAAATTATGCAATGCGAACCTATATAAAAACTTTTTATAAAAAAAAAAAACCGACTTCCAAAAACATCCAACGAAAACTCTAAGCGATAGTCACTTGGCACCGACTTCAAACAGATTTTAGGTACCTAGCACCCATTATAATACTACTATTTAAATGAATAAAGAATTAGGTATAGGCAATTTATGAAGAACCAGTTTATTTTACGCTTTTAAGTGTTTTTTGACAGAGAGTTTTCGTTGGATGTTTTTGGAATCGGTTTTTTTTTTATAAAAAGTTTTTATTTTACAGTTTTTAGTGCAAACAATCGTAGGTAAGTAGTAAGTTGAATTATTTCATCAAATTTCATCATCAAGAATAATACAAATTAAGGTACGTGTAATATTAAAATCATCCTCTAATTCCTAACTGTTGAAGAGTTTAATCTTCTATCATCAGCTCACCTAAATAGCTTGAAAGTATACGACTGAAGGTCTTTAGATACGTATGAAATTGAAAGAATTATTCTCCAACTCCTAACCGTTGAGGAGTTGTACCTTCCACCTTCCATCATCAGCTTACCTAAATAATTTGTAAGAATACGACTAAAGGTAACTTATATACATATGATATTTAAAGATTTATCCTCCAACTCCTAACCGTTAAGGAGTGGTACCTTACATCATCAGCTCATCATCATAAAATGATGAATACCAGACGCAAATACCGGTGTAACTTCAGAAAATATACGAAAAACATAGTATGTGCCTATAAAAAATGAGGGTTTCCCTCGATTTCCCTGGGATCCCATCATCAGATCCTGATATATTGGCAATGGGACCACCACGGAAGCATACCCTGTCGAATACAAAAAAAAAAACAAAATCGGTCCACAACTGACGGAGTAATCAGGTAACATTCATAAAAAATAAAAAAAAAAAAAAAATACATACAGTGGAACATAGAACCTCCTCCTTTTTGGAAGTCGGTTAAAAAGGACGGTACTTGGCTATGCTTTCACTCTTGTTGTTAGAGCAGCGGTGTCGGTAAGACGTTCAGTATATAACAATGTACTCTGTGGTAAGACGTGTTTTCATAGGATCGTAAGGCATACGTCAGCCATATCTTATTGTTTAGTGTTATATCATTGTAAACCTATTTCTTATCGTGTTAATGTGGATCTGTTATGTATTTCGTGGATTACTTGTAATTATATTTCGAATTATAAGATTCGTTAGTATGTGAACTGTTTAGTGCTTTAATTATAAATAAGAACTGAGGTTAGGCTACCTCCAATTTGGTTCTTTTATTTAATTCCCACTCCTAGTTTCTAACATTATATACATCTTTTCCTAATTCTTTCTCCTATAATTTGCTTTTGTCTATAGTATCTATTGGTTATATGTCACAGTAAAAATGCAATATAAATAAATACTATTACTAAAATTCCTTAATTTAAAAATTGTAATTGATTGTCAAACCGTATCAGTTTCCCTTCAATATTATCAAAAATGAGGTTCGTGTCAACCTCTAAATACCTCTCATCTCTGGATTTGAAAATCAACTCAATTAATCTCTTATCCACTATCTACTCATAAATTATATTAACGACCTTTGGTAATATCAAAATTGAAGATCACTTCACCGGAAAACACAAACCTAATCAAGGGACACGATCCACTTTCACAGTTCGTTGGTTCAAGAAAGTTACCTGTATGAGCTTTATATGCTTGACGTACCTGCCACACAAAACAATGAACAGTAAACAATTTTGTGTATAATAAACAACGAAACATTAAACACGTTTTTACACCGTAATCGTCTCCATGGGGGACTTTATTTATAGAAGTTATATTGAAGAAACATGAGATGGCGATAGCCAGCTTCACAGATGGTATAAAGATGGAGGGTTGTGAGTTAGAACTATTGGTTCGACGTGGGAGACACACCTCACGCTGTTGTTTTGGCTAACCTGCATAATCGTGTATGTGAATATATTATACAACTATATTATAAGAAGATTTTGTAGGTCAAAAACTGTACAATAAGCTCTTGGACCTTGGAAACTTTTCAGATACAGTTTCCGGAACCAAAATGGCTTCAAATGTCCCTTAAGATGCACGCATGTAGTGAACCATCCTAAATTATAAGCCATTTAATACAACTAGCTGAGCCATAATTTTTCGTCTCTTTATCTATCATACTCGGCTTCCATTGATCTATGCGTGAATGTAACTATCCTAGCTTAGGCACGCCAGCGAATCACACATTTAATAAAAAACCGGCCAAGTGCGAGTCAAACACGCGCACCACGGGTTCCGTACAAACCTGTGGATATATTATATGATGTAACTAAAAATTTCTGCTTTTCGCAATTTTTTCCTTTTTCTGTGCTTTAAAAGACGTTTTTTCGTACCAAATTTCAAGATTCTGAGTTCACGGGAAGTACTCTGTAGGTTTTGATTCCCTTGCGAGTGTCGAAGGTCGATGCAGCATAAACGGCTTATTATACGAGATGTAACTAAATATTTATGGTATTCGCAATTTTTCCTTTATCTGTGCTATAAGAATTTGCTTCGCACCAAATGTGATGATTCTGCGTTCACGGTAAGTACCACAGATCATATAAACAACATAATATTTTATTTTTATGATCTGAGGGAAGTAACCTGCAGGTTTTAATTCCCTTGCGAGTGTCCAAAATTTGCAGCAAAGACGGCTGTATCTTTTAATCGCGTTGGCTTAGAAGTTCGTTTTTTTCACAGCTCCAAGGGACAGTAGACTTGATTGTTTGATATAAATTTCAGCTTGATACCTCTACGAGTTCCTGACACCAAAGTGATCCTATAAGGGTTCCGTTTTTTCCTTTTTAGGTACGGAACCCTAATCAGAGAATTACAATATACAGACGTGATTTGTGTTTCAATTTATAAATATAATTGTGGGGATACTTCCTTATCGACTTAAATGTGTATTTCTAATGAAACATCTCATCATATTTAAATTCGTAAAAAGGTGGTGGAAGTACAAAATGGTTACTTCTCTTCCATACTTATGTTGCGCTTGATAGCGTTGATAGCGTCGTTGTTCAATTCTTTCGCCAATGTAGCGTTCACCGTGTGAAGTTTGTAATGTCTATAGGGCCCATATGTACAGGCATTCAATCGCTAAGCTATTTCACTGGCAAAAGTATTCAACCTCAGGGCGATACACCCTGTTCTTATTCTAATCTAATGTAATATCAAGCACTTACTGGAGATATGTGAATTCCTTGATATCGGCGTTCTGAGGGGCCCCTCTGGTGCGCCCTCTGCTTCCTCACACATTCACCACTCCTAGTGGTAGTACAGGTTCCAAAGTATTCTAATTTATAATACACCCGTTTTAGCTGTCGCGGATCGCGCCTAATTGACGCGACTACCAATTTCGCGTGTCCAAACCAGACCAATCACAACGGTAAACAACGAAAAGAACCGAGTCTGATGGACAATCAGCCAAATTTTAATTCAACGGCACTCAAGAACCACTCTGGTCCACCGTTAACACAAAGCCTCTCGTAAGTTCTATATTTTAACTTCAAACGTCAAACAAAAAACATGACAATCAAAATTTTGCCATTATAATGACGTTCGATTTCTAAGAGTCGTAAACCTTCTAACTCTATTTTCTATACGAGCATCATCTGCGAAAACTAAAAAAACCTTTCACGACTAAACCACTAAATCGATTTGCATGGATTTCGGTATAAACATAGACTAGATCTTGGAGAAGGACATAGGCTACTTTTTGTCGCGATATCCGAGATACACGCCGGTAAAACCTAGTTTTTTATATAATAATTTTGCAACAAATGCACCCTAAAATTTTTACATTTTCAAGTTGGGTAGGTTAGGGGTTGGGTATCATAAAATCATTAAAAAGAGACAATAGACAAGTTAACTAAACCCACTACTAATAATATTAGGAAAACAAAATACCTACACCTAGCAATAAGATTTGACAGAGGTTCACAAACACGTTGTTCATAATACATGTTATATTTGAAGTGATAATTAATAGACAGCAGACCATCACCAAGTAGCTTTGTGTCCCCGTCCGGAAGAACAACGCGAGGTGGTCTCTTGGAAAATCAAAGCGATTACGAGGCAGTGGAACCGACATCGTAAAGAAACTATTCAAGCGAAAGTAGTATAAACTATAACAGTATAACGTGTCGTGGCCTACAATGGATAATTTTTAAGTGTGTAGGACATTTTTTTAAATGAGTTATCTATATAATTATATAAACTAATACGTGAACTTTGTACCCCTTATTACGAAAATTATGCAAACCGAAGAGTATAATTTTTTTCACAGCTAGAGTTTATATGGTGGAGTACGAAAATCTAAACATATATAAAAGGTAATTTAATAAATTATGGTTTAATTTCCACCACTGGGTGACCGCTGGTTTGGAATATAATCCATTCGCTTAGATAGTGTCAGTGCACCCGCACGCAATTGTGGTTATTGTTGTGAAATACGAATTTACTAAACTAATTCATATAACGGCGTAAACTGACAACTCATACTTTCTGCGGGTGTATGCCACAGGCTGACCCTTTGATTTGGTGGCGGCTTGTAGCACGCGCGACAGTGCCGCGAATCCGCGATCAAGGTGACCGTATCTAAGCGATTGGGCTATACATATGATATGTATATGAATAAAAAAAAAATATAAATGAACTTTAGAATAAAAGTAACTGTGCAATGGTACATTAATTTACAAATGTCATACACTCACTGTACATATTGTGGTAAGTTTTGCACCAATGTATAGATTCACGAGGAACGTTTAGGTGTTTAATTTATAAAGCTTTGTGTGAGTCAAAGTGAAAACTTGTCATCTAAGTTGTGATGATGATAAAACAACGTATTATGGTTTTATTGCACTATACTATATATATTATATATATAACTATATAATCATAATTTATAACTAGACACATCTCACGATGCTTCTTATATCACAAACTATATTTTGTAACAATATAATATACAACTTGTTCCAAAGGCGCCATTGTATATTGCTCACATTACATATATCTAGCTGTGACCATAATAGATACCGTATATGTAAATTTATACATCAACATCCATAAAACGAACACTTAGCATATTTATTATCGAAGAAATTTATAATTTAGGACACACATTTATTGAGTTTCTTTTGAAGAGACGTAGGTGTGCACCTTACCTATGAAACTTTGATACGTATGGAACAAGATAGAAGTAAAATGCTGAGTAATGGGACTCTTCCCGCCCACTGCTGGACTCACAAACAATATTACCGTGTAACAAAAACGCTGAACAAGACACTGTTCGAAGGGGACTTTGAACGGCATTTTTGACATTTACGATATTAATATTTAATGATATTACGAAGTTATAAGTTAGTACAAAGGGAATATAATAAGGTATTTTCTTTTAAAAGTGAGGCAATAACCTATAATATAATGCGGTTAAGCAGTAAACTATTTATAATAAAAGCAGTTTTCAGCAATAGATTGCGTGGTTTAAGAGGAAGATTCATATGGTGTAAGTGTAAAGGAAAACCGAGAATTTCAAAGACTTCGAAGGGCCGGGTCGCTAGTATATTATAGATTTTTAACTTCAAGACAAGTATGACCTACTTCTCTATGGTGTAAATGATAATAAACTATGTACAATAAACGATAATCTTCACTGCTATTGAACTTCTAAGGACTATTGATGATAATGATCCTTTGATTTTTTACCAGTTTTTGACGTTTAATGTTGACTTCAAAATAAGTGCAACGAACTTATATACAAAACAAATAAAAATCAGTTCATAGGACAATATCTTTTCAACCGACTTCAAAAAGGAGGAGGTTCTCAATTCGCCTGTATTTTTTTTTTATGTTTGTTACCTCATAACTTTGGACTGGGTGAACCGATTTTGATGATTCTTTTTTTATTTGAAAGCTGGTGCTTCCCGAATGGTCCCATTTAAATTTGGTCCAGATTGAAGTCGGTTTTTTTTTGTTAAAATTTGTAATTATTTGTCAAGTCGGTTATTAAATAAACTAGATGAGTTCAGTAAAGTGAGGATGAACCCTGTTACTTATATTATCGTCCTTTTCTTGCTAAAGTCAGACGTTCTCTATTAATAAACTTTCTACTCTGAAATATTATTAAGTACGTTCGTAGAAGTACGTTTTCCAAAATACGTTGTCTTGTTAGGTCTAAAAAATACACAATTATCTTTATTCTATCTATGATTTGTCATCATCATTCATCATCATTAGCAATCATGGCTGACCTAAACAAAAAAGAGACTTCGTTACAAGATTTCGTAACATCATTATATTATGTCAACAAAGAAAAAACTGTATCGAATCGCTTTACATTTACAAATATAATCCTACTAATATTATAAACGCGAAAGTTTGTAAGTATGGATGGATGAATGGATGGATGGATGTTTGTTACTCTTTCACGCAAAAACTACTGAACGGATTTGGATGAAACTTTACAGTAATGTAGCTTATACATCAGAATAACACATAGGCTACTATTTGCGGCGATAACCGACATATACGCGGGCGGAGCCGCGGGCCACAAATAATATGTAATATAATTTTTGTTGCATCCATATTGGGCTACAATATTCAATATTGTATGTTAGGTATTGCAGTATGGTTAGGTATACACAACAATTAGGTTTGGTTTCTAGTTTAATTTGTACATTTTATACATGAATTAAGTACAACACTGTACTCGCACTACAAAATTAAGTGCATGAATGAAAAATCAAACACATAGTGCATAAACTTCTAATGATTTGGAATATTCGTCATTTGTGAGTACAGTTTTTTTGCTGCATCTCCAGCAGTGAACTGTTGAAAGCTATTGATGTGATGAATCAATACTACGAGTACTGATGACCAGATTTCCGAAATATCATTGAAACATTATGATTACGTTGTTTGAAAAACTGCTTCTAAGCTTGCCAAGAAAAGTATTTCCCGGAGAATATTTTTATAGGTCACTTTTGAAAAATCACACGGCTAACACCCTAACCCTAACCAATATATTGTACATTGGTAATTACTGTAAAAGCTACAATTCCCCCCTCTTAAAAAAACAGAAAGAATCACGTATTTTCTGTGCTCTTATCAGTGAAAACAGTCTCACGTATAAAGAAACGAGCAAAGAAACAGCTGATCAACAAAGCCCCACATTCCTATTTACTCATCAAACTCCAAACTCAACTCCAGTAGCTTCACAAAAAACCCGTGACGATCTGAAACCTTCTCAACTTACACATGTTATCTGCCCAAAATAGAATCGAGTAAACACTTAACCCATATTTTTTTGCGTAGTTGGATAAACATCAATCTTCACTTTTTTTCTCCCTATCAGACCTCTGACAGTCTACCTGCACATCAACGCTTATGCATTTGAAAAGTTAGTAAGGTATAATAGACCTTATGGGATCGAATATGAGATAACTTTAGCTTGCAGACATAGTATATGAATTTGACATTGAAATCGATGCAACGAATTGTATGTCCAATGAAGATTAAACTTTACATTTATATCCATAAAGCTAAAAGTCCATCACACGAAACCAATCACGATATTTTTCTGTAAAGTAATCTTTATGCTTTTGGTGTAGAGTTGAAAATTCAATGTTATCGATTTTGCAGAACTAGGGTTGGCTTTACAAGGGCGAGGGGCTCTTGTTGCTATGCAAACCCTGGTACACTCCACTTGGGTCCCGAGTCTTGACCCGGTGTTATTACGACCATCGAGTGGTCCCCAAAAAATAATTAAAAAAACAGTTGTCTGATTGTTCCGTAGTCTGACATAGACGTATGCGATTATTGACGACTCTTAATGGTTTTTTCGATGGCTTAAAGATCATCTGCTTTTAAAATATAGTGGCCAAATTCACTTCATCACTAAGGGCCGGTTTTAGTCAGATAAACAGTCAGACAGCATTTATTCTACAGATAACGTAAATTTGGGTTTTCAATGGTCAGACATCTGTTATTGTGTTATATGTGTTACACGAATAAAGGTTAAATCTGAGGCATATCTTCATCTGTTATTTCAAACATCAGTTAGTGATAGTATCTGTAGAATAGTGATTTTGATGTTTGGGTATTTCTATAAATTCTCTTAGTAATGGTTGTGAGACAATTACATACACTGCTACAATTAAGTACATATTTAATTTAGGATTAAGTGAATATGGATATTTTGACTCGGTCGACGTGACGATATCGAAGAAAACCATCTGGAACTAAACTTAAGAGAAATAAAGGTTATAGATACTATAGGGAAGATGAAGAATTTTTATTTCACACACTGCTATCTAGTTCGAAACAAAACAGTGCTTGTACTGTAGGTACAGAGAACTGACATAAATACAAATATACTTTTTATTTTTAAGCACATATTTATTAAACGTAGAAACACCCGCTAAATAAATTACTATGCACCACCCGCAAACCACCCGGCATTTCATTTTTATAAATTTTGTTTTTAATCATTGTAGGACTCTACTACAGGAATATCATAAACGACTTTTTTACTAAATTATTATTGACTACATCTATTATTGATAAATAATAATTATAATCGAATGCTTTCATTTCATTTAATTAAATATCCTAAACCGGCAATCATAAAAAGAAATAAATAAAGAACAGTCAACTTGAATGTTGTCTAAAAGTTTCTGGTCCTTATCTAACGTGTGACTACCTGTATAGCTGCATCTCGCTTGCGCATGGTTACAGTGAACAAAGCTGTGAAGGACCATCAAGTAACTATCTAACTGTTTACTTCCGATTGAAAAACACAAAAAAGTTTATTCGCTTGTTAAAGAGCTAGATACATTTATTCACTTGTTAGTTATGTGACAGTTTAACTGCGGATTGAAAAACCAGTCCAGTAGAATAACGAAATATTTACAATGTATGTTTTCGAGAATTATTTTCGATATTTCGTTTTTTTTTCCAGAATGTCTAAAAGTGAAAATGGTAACTCTCTTTTTCGTATTAACTTATTAAAGTAACAATCTGACGATTTTTTTTGATTCAGTTTGATTTGATTTAGTAAAAAGCTTAAGACGTTTTTGAGCTTTTACTAAAACTTTAATTTAGTAAGTTTATTATTATTAGACAATTTTTTTTTACATTGACTGTTTTCTACTGACAAAAGTATAACGAAGTCGGAACTTTTAATGTTACATAGATGTTCATAAAATATTTAAAAAAAAAGAAATAATTCGCCTTCAAATGTGGATACATTTTGCTGAATACTAACAGTGGCAATACGCGGTTCCTAGTGGAGGATACCTTTGCCGAATGAAGGTATATGAAGTACGACCAGGCTAGCCTTACATAACAGATCTAGATACCTATCGTGCAGTAAATAGATATATGATATAGACGCGCAATAACAGCTATCCGTGCGATACATTTTTGGTTGGTGGCGTTTGATATCCTTTTATTATAAGTACGTGTTTATTGAATCATTCGTAAAGCAATCAGAATATTATAAATGAGAAAGTAAATCTGTTTGTTACGCTTTCATGCCTTAACTACTCGACCGAACATCATTAAATGAATTAGTTCTGTTAAAGGTGCAAAAAAGGGCATACAGTGCCTTTCATCCCAAAAAAAATTGCTGTATCCGAGAGATGAGTTGATTAACTTTATAGATACACATAGTCTTTATAGTTACAAAAGCGAACCAGCAGGTAAACGCTGGTATATGTTATTTTTAATGTCATTGTCTCTAAGGATTGACTGATATAAACTATCATTTGGCCGATTTGTTATCAAAGGCCGATCGTTGTTCAATGATGTGACCGGTTTCTATGATTTGGGTAGGTTTTTATTAATTTATTTTTTCTTTAAAAAGACAACTCCCGCATAAAAAAAGAATAAACATCCAGTGTCGCGGGGGACTTTACAGACATACATGAAACGGACACAATTAACACCCAAACTCAGAACAACAATTTGTGGATCACACAAAGTGTTGTCCCGTGTAGGATTTGAACCCACAACACGCCTAAACCACTAGGCCAACCGTGCAGTGAAAGTAGGTGCTTTTCATCACCATCATCAGAGCTTTAATCCCGGTTGTGTACCTGTAGATTTGAAATACAACATTATTAAAAACTCAAGTAATAAATGATCTACGAGTTCTTTGTCTAAACCCTGGGTGATTATATCTTATTTCTTGTGCTTACAGTGCGTCCGTACATTAAACATTGACTTATGTGTTACTAACCCTTTCTCCTCTTGGAGTCTTTATAAAAGCTCAAACCGTTGTATATACAGCCTTCAGTTTGTAAAAAGTAAAATAGTCCGACTAATACCAAAGGAAAACAACTCAAGGCCTGCTTACCGTCCCAATAAAACAAACTCAAGTCGGCTTGTTTATCTCGTGTTTGTTTCTACTAAGTTTCCAAAACAGAGGCCAATCAAATTTGCATAAAAACAGCTTAAAACCTTAACAATAGGCGGCCATGGACCGAGGCTTAGAGACCCTCTTACACAACAAACCACCCCGGGTGCGTACACATAACAGAGTTAATTTGCACCCGAATGGTCACACCTATTTTTGGGAGCTCATCAATCTTGGTAGCATTTCAAATCTACTTTAGGGATTTTTAGACCCCTAACTGGATAATACTTTTGAGAAATGTTTAAAGAGATGTTTAGAATACAATTTTGGCAATATACGCCGTTAGTAAATGAGCTTACTTATTGGGTACAGACAGACTAGCGTAATTGCGTTGTCGACGGTTGTCAATGGTTTTACTGAGTGTAAAAATAACGTTTTGAAAGGAAAATTAAAGGTGATAATAGCTAAGATTCTTAAGAATTCGTGAAATAAAGACAAGTTCATCGACTGGCACATATCAATATATACCTACATACATTACATATACACACGTGTGTGGCAAGTAAAGTACAATCTGTGCTTTTTGGTGACCAGCCTGCTAATGAACATATGTATGATACCAAGTGTTTAGAAGTTCACACCCAGGAGAAATGATTCTCTAATAATAACGATAATTTGTTCAGTCTATCTGTGTATAAGGTACCTATGCAACACCGATAAAGATGTAAATACATACACATTTTAGAGATTAAAAAACTCCCGTGTTAATTACGTTTCCTCGATATCTCTAGTTGACATTCTGTACAACTTTTTAAAACACTTTTTATATAAATTTTAAGACAAACAGATATTTCGTGTAGGGTTTAAAGTGCTCGCGTAATAAGTCCCCTTGCTCGGCTAATGTGTCCCTTAAGTAACGAGGGGAGTTAGGCTGGATTATTTTTAATGACTGCAGGCTTATCCGACCAGATTTAGGAGGTTATTTTAAGGATAGGACTTATTAAGATGCTCAGGGTATTACAAATTGCGGGAACAGGTAAGTACTGTTTGCTCTCTGCAGTTTAATTTTGTCTGTATAATGTTCGCTTGGTGTTAAAGTTCTGATTTTAGAGTGATTAGTAAACTAAACTAAATTCTTCAATTTTTTTTAATGAAAATTAATTTATTTGGCTATTTGAAAAGAGCTTTATGATCTAAGATTGCTAATAGTAGATACACGCTGATTTCAGCACGAACGGGCCGACTCGACCGGGGCGGTACTACCCTCGCACAGAAAATCAACGTAAAATGACAGCGTTCGTGCTGTCGTGTTTAGTTGCTGAGTGCGAGACCGGAGGCCCAAATAGTCTAGTCAACAAGTTCCATACTTGTTGACTAGACTAAAAGATACAGAAGCATCACTAGGCCGCCATGGTGTGGGTCGCCATGCTGCATTGTCTGCATTCGCAATGAGTACGGTAGCCACCGCTCTTGGATTTTGCTTATGCTTTCCATCAGGCAGAGTAGAGTCATTTTGGCGGGCCATACATAAAAAAAAAATAGCTTTACGATCTAAGATTGCTAAATACATAACGTCCATATTGTTTCTAGAGCTTGTGTACCTGCGCGTGTGCACAAGTATTTTTTTTTACTGAACTGGATTCCTTACAAGCAGTACGTAGTCTAACAAATTGAACTTCTTGTTCACGTTGAACTTCTTCTATCACCTGGAAAAGTATTTACAACACTAATTGCTGTAGAAATTTCTAGGCGGACATTTGAACCTTTGCACCGTCCTTACGACCTTCAAAACAGGATCTGAACATATGTAGTAAAGTAAATAATGTATGTTTCACATCGATACAACGATATTGTATCGTTATAGATTAGATATACGTTATCATGGGCGACAAAAATAGACGACTTATGTAATGTATTATATAGATATAATATAATATATAGGTCACTTATAAGTGGTCGTATTTCGATACAAACAACACTGAATAGGCCTAATAATGATTTGCTTGCGTAGGTAAGTAAACATACAATCAATTAAGTCAGGTAATAACTTTTATATTTGACTAGCGACCCGGCCCGGCTTCGGTATAATTAGCATATATGTATTATACACATAGGCTTTCTTCTTGAATCTGTCTATTGCTGAAAACCGGTGTGAAATAGTGCTTGCGCTGTGTTTCACCGAGTGAGTGAGGATACTGGAGGCCCATTAGGGCGTAGTGAGCAAACAGGCAGATACTTCACATGATGGTAAGTGAAAACCGCCACCAATGGACACTTACACAAGAGACGCGAGTATTTTGCGTATTCCCTTTCTCCAACATACGGGTACTTAATACTGGTTATAGAATATATCTTCGGGGGCATAATATCACTTGGAACCAGCTGACTTATGTGTGGCTAAAAATGGTTAACAAACGGTCAAAACTCACTACATTATAATTTTTGTAAACTTGCAGTAAATCTGCTACAGCAATATATGATATTTAGATTCTTATAACGTAAAGTCAGCTGTAAGAAATTGTGTCATAAAACGAATAGATGATTTATATTTTTAATCCAACGCCATCTCCAACGCCCTTCCTGAGGGTGTCCCTTCTGACCAAAATATATTCACATTTAAACTGCCCCAAACATTCATTTATCCCTAAAAATATCGCGTTACAACATTTTCTTCTCCGTGCGAGATATTTAGAGGTCCCTCGGACCTTAGAGGTCAGGTTGGGCCTTTGTTACCCCCGGGCGATAAATAAACATTGCCAATGGGGCCGGTATCTGCAGCCGACGTGTTAAGTAAGATGGGCTCTTTGTTGCGTATGGGTTAGATATGGGATCGTATTGATTATCGGTCTTTTTGGTCTTTTATATCGGTATTGGAGGGTTAATGGACGGTTTTGTTCAGTTACGGTTATGGTGTTTTTATTGAGTGGAAATTAAGGTAATGGGGTTTGAATATAGAGAATCCATATCAGGTTTGGGGTGAATAGGTTAGGTGAAATATAAGATACTAGCTGTTGCCCGCGGCTTTGCTCGCGTGGAAGTTGATTATATGTATTTTATTAAAACTGCGTAAGTATCTATGAATACTGTGTTCATGTTTTTAAACGTATTTATTTATAATCAATAGTCCATTAAAATTTACTTTCATACACACTTTTGACCCTTATTTTAACCCCTTTAGGAATAGAATTCCCATAAATGCTGATATAAGTATTCATTTATTTGTAATCAAAAGCCTGAAGACAAAGTTTCAGGCTACTAAATTAAAAAATGACGGACTTCCAGTCTAGCCTAGGGATAGAATATCCAGAAACGCTTAAATACGTATCTCATCATCGTCATCGCAGTCCACTGCTGGACATAGGCATCTCCAATTGCACGCCACTTGCTTCGATCCTCAGCTTCTCTCATCCAGCTCCTGCCAGCCGTCTTAGGCAGATCATTATTCCATCTGGCCTGTGGACGTTCTACGCTACGTTTGCCGAGACGCGGTCACCACTCGCGAACCCGTTTACCCCAACGGTTATCAGTTCTGCGGCTAATATGGCCAGCCCCCAGTCACTTCAGCTTGCTTATCTTGTGGGCTATGTCAATGACCTTGGTTCTCTACCGGATTCTCTACCGGTTCCTCATTATTGATGCGATCCCTTAGAGAAACGTTGAGCTTTTGTGATGAGGAAAATAAATTATTATTATTATTATAGCTCTCTCCATAGCACGCTGAGCGACTTTGAACTTGTGGACCAGCCGTGTCGTAAGTGTCAATATTTCGGCACCGTATGTCATGACAGGTAGGAGGTATTGATTGAAGACTTTCGTATTTAGGCACTGTGGGATTGACGATGAAAAGACCCGACGAAGTTTCCCCAACGCTGCCCAACCCGGCTGAATTCTCCTGTTCACCTCGTTCTCGAAGTTGTTTCTACTTAACTGCAAAGTCTGCCCGAGGTACCACACATATTTTTGAACAACTTCGAGAACGGCACCGTGAACCACAACCGGTTCCGGTAGAACATGTTCGTACATACGTATCTACTCATTTTTAATCAGTAGCCATAAATAAAGTTGCATTTTTCTAACTTCAAGAATGACGGACTTCCAGAATAACCTATATACGAAATTTCAACCCCTATTTGACCCCCTAAGGGGTGGAATATCCAGAAACGTTTAAATATGTATCTACTCATTTTGAATCAGCCAAAACACAAATTTTCATGTTTCTCACTTAAAAAATGACGGATTTCCTTACAAACTTTCAACCCCTATTTCACCCCTTAGGGGTAGAATATCCAGAAACGCTTCAATACGTATTAACTCATTTTTAAGAAGTAGCCCAAAACAATTTTTTTATGTTTCTCACTTAAAAAATGACGGACCTCCTTACAAACTTTCAACCCCTATTTCACCCCTTAAGGCATAATATCCAAAAACTGCTAAATACATATCTAATCATTTTTATTTAGTAGCCCAAAAATAAAGTTTCATATTTCTAATTTGAAAAAATACGGACTTCCATACAAACTTTCAACCCCTATTTCACCCCTTAAGGCATAATATCCAAAAACTCCTAAATACATATCTAATCATTTTTATTTAGTAGCCCAAAAATAAAGTTTCATATGTCTAATTTAAAAAAATACGGAATTCCATACAAACTTTCAACCCCTATTTCACCCCTTTAAGGGTAGAATATCCAGAAACGCTGAAACACGTAACAATTCATTTTTAATCAGCAGCCAAAAAATAAAGTTTTATGTTTCTAAATTCAAAAATGATGGACTTCCAGACTGACCTATATACGAAATAACAACCCCTATATCACCCCTTAGGGGTAGAATATCCAGAAACGCTTCAATACGTATCTACTCATTTTTAATCAGTAGCCCAAAACTAAATTTTCATGTTTCTCACTTAAAGAATGACGGACTTCTTACAAACTTTCAACCCCTATTTCACCCCTTAGGGGCATAATATCCAAAAACTCATAAATACGTATCTAATCATTTTTAATCAGTAGCCCAAAAATAAAGTTTCATATTTCTTATTTAAAAAATTACGTACTTCGATACAAACTTTCAACCCCTATTTCACCGCCTTAAGGGTAGAATATCCAGAAACGCTTAAATATGTTTCTACTCTTTTTTAATCAGTAGCCTTTAAATAAAGTTTCATGATTCTAACTTAAAAAATGACGAACTTCCATACAAACTTTCAACCCCTATTTCACCCCTTTAGGGGTAGAATATTTAGAAACGCTGAAACATGTGTCAATTCATTTTTAATCAGCAGCCTAAAAATAAAGTTTCATGTTTCTAGCTTCAAAAATTTCGGACTTCCAGACTGACCTATATACGAAATAACAACCCCTATTTAACCCCTTAGGGGTAGAATATCCAGAAACGCTTAAATACATTTCTACTCTTTTTTAATCAGTAGCCCAAATGTAAAGTTTCATGTTTCTTACTTAAAAAATGACGAACTTCCATACAAACTTTCAACCCCTATTTCACCCCCTTAGTGGTGGAATATCGAAAATTCCTTTCTTAGTGCTCACTTACGTTATATAAAGAACCTACATGCAAAATTTCAGGATTCTAGCTTCAGCGGTTTGGGCTGTGCGTTGATCTCTGGGTATGTCAGTCAGTCAGTCAGTCACCTTACTCTGTTATATATATAGATAACAAACATGAATGGGTACTTTATAATGACCGGAAGAATACCACAGTCTTACAGAAAACAGGGGCTAAGCAGTTCTGTCTGCCCGTGGGTACCTACTTTTAACTGTAATAAAAACAATGAACAGATTTTCTTCTATGTTTAAGACTATCTTTAAACAAAATAATAAATCAAAATCAATTAATTCGATCTTGGAGTTCCTTGATGCCACGAACAAACACAGACAAAGATATTTATGTATCAATCTAGAAATGTACGCCTACTTCTTGTATTATAGGTTTTGTACAACGTTATACAAAACCTAATCTTTACATTTCAACAGAAAACATGTAACCAAAGTTCTTCTCTATCGCACCGCTTCCATAAGGTCTACTACCTAAATCACTATTCAAATTATTCCACCGAAGTTTCACATTAAACAAAAGAGCATGAACAACTACTTAATTTACATGTGTTAATATAATTATCGACCACATTCACACCTGGTTCCGTCTTCATTAGACTAGACCAGCTGAGATCTGACGTTACAGGTTGCCATGACAACGCATTCAATCATTCCTCTACGCATCGCTGGCCAATTAGAATTTTCAAAAGAGTGACCCCTAACAATTGGAACGGCAAATGCACTAATTCGACCCCCCCGGGCCCGCTGGGGTCAGCGTGTGGAACGACAAAGGCACATTAGCATGAATTACTGTGCTTTTGTATAAAGTT
The DNA here is from genome assembly GCA_949125395.1 of Diaphora mendica. Taxonomy (NCBI): domain Eukaryota; kingdom Metazoa; phylum Arthropoda; class Insecta; order Lepidoptera; family Erebidae; genus Diaphora; species Diaphora mendica. Next base: position 24,351,848 of record OX421327.1, on the reverse strand, counting down.
GCTAATGTCACAGTGTACATTAATACAGTTAGTCAATTAGGTGACATTGGGACGTGCCACAGGATATAAAACAAGAAAGGATAGCGATAAACAACTCTTGAACCATATTTTTTGATTAAACGAGGTTATTAACAGCCTGTCTGATTTATAAATGGTTATCACTGCACGAAAATGTACCCACTTTCTTGCATTTATCTTAGTCTGAGGTGGTATTGAAAGGATATAGGGAAAAAAGCTGCACTCAGTTCGCAGCACTTTATCTTGAAATATTCTTTTACGGTTTGGTTATAAAAACGTAACAAACAAACCAACTAGAACACACACACATTAAAATAATCAAATTCTGGTCCAAAAAGCTTTTTAAAATGGACAGATACGAGCGGCGTACTAGTTTATGCCTGGGTTATCTGCTTTTCGATACACTGTGACGGGGCTACTCGAAATAAATGCCCCAATTCAAGTGCGTGGGTCCGGCATTATTGTGTTTTAATAACAAAAGGGTTTCATTGTCCAATCTACGAGTAATGATCAAAAATGTATACAATTTTCGTACTTCGATAGGTGGGCAAGCGAGCGCAATAATTTTAAATTAAATTATATCTGTGGCAATTTACGGATAAATGAAGTTGTCCACACGGAACGAAGTTGCTAATGTGCCTAATCTATATAAATAAATAAAATTGGAGTGTCTGTTTGTAATATTCAAATAACCACTTTTTACTAAATACATATATGTATGTATTGTATGTATACACGGTACATGTACCAAAATATCATTTTTTACAATTTTTGTCTGTCTGTCTGTTTGTTCCGGCTAATCTCTGGAACGGCTGGGCCGATTTTGACGGGACTTTCATTGATAGGTAGCTGATAAAATAAGGAATAACTTGGGCTACTTTTTTGGGTTCCGTGCCAAAGGCAAAAAACAGAACCCTTATAGATTCGTCACGTCTGTCTGTCTGTCCGTCCATATGTCACAGCCACTTTTTCCGAAACTATAAGACCTATAATGTTGAAACTTGGGGGTCCTCATACTTAGAACTGAAACTCAAAATTTTTTTTTTCATCAAACCCATGCGATCTATGGATAGGTCTTCAAAAATGATATTGAGGTTTCTAATATAATTTTTTTCTAAACTGAATAGTTTGCGCGAGAGACACTTCCAAAGTGGTAAAATGTGTGTCCCTCCCCTGTAACTTCTAAAATAAGAGAATGATAAATCTAAAAAAAATATATGATGTACATTACCATGCAAACTTCCAACGATAATTGGTTTGAACGAAATCTAGTAGGTAGTTTTTTTTAATACGTCATAAATCGTAAACTGCAATTTACCTTTCACTTAATCAACACAAATATAAAATATATATTATTATATATATATGTTACTTGCTGCTGCGGAACCCTTCATGGGCGAGTCCGACTCGCACTTGGCCGCTTTCTTATGATATGAGGCGCAAACGAATAGATGGGTTGCGTAAGTGAATACCGACACTCATGAACAGCTACAACTCAAAAGTCATTAGTATTTTGCCACCCTTGCAATACCTCCATCTAGAATAAGGGTTGAGGAAGGTGATTTTGTGTTGGGATAACTTTACCCTCCTGTTGAAAAGTAATGAAAGAACAGCTTATCACCAGTTATTTTACTTGACTACGGAGCAGCCAAAAGGATGGGTAATAGTTTTGGCAGTCTTTATAAGTATGTACCGTAACGTCCAAACTCCTGAACCGATTTTAATGAATGAGGTGTCAATATATTTTTAACTAGCAACCCGCCCCGGCTTCGCACGGGTTTTTTACGTAAATATATAAATAATAAAAATATACCTAATATAGCCTATATTACTCTGAGAAGATGTGTGGCTTAATTTTTTCCGAGGTTTCAACAAATATCGTTATATTTAACCAAGTACACTCAAAAACTTAACAAATTATATACGAAAACCTTTCCCAAGAATCACTCTACAAATTGGTAAAAGCTGCATAAAAATCCGAGCAGAAGCTTTCGAGTTTATAGCGAACAGACAAACACCTCGGAGGACTTTGTTTTATAATATGTAGATAATGGCCAGGGTAACATAAGCTTCATAATTCATAAAACATCATATTAAAAGTTTCTATGTAGTCGACTTATCATTATTTGAAACTTTTTCTTGTGTGTTTCATTGTCGTTATTTTTTTTATGAGACAGGGAGCAAACGAGCAGACGTATCGCCTGATAGTAAGCGATTACCGCCGCCCATGGACACCCGCAACACCAGAGGCGTCACAAGTGCGTTGCCGGACTTTTAAAAAGTACGCTCTTTTCTTGAAGGTTTGAAGGTCGAATTGGTTCGGGAATACCGCAGGCGACAGTTCATTCCACAGTTTTGTTGCGCGAGGCAGAAAGTTATCTAAGTTTTACAGTATAAAAACATAAATGACACACACACAGTACAAAAACATTAAATTTCATAGATTTGTCTTATCAAAAGTGCTTTTTGAAGGTAGAAGAATAATCCTAGAAGGAACTAAATAGTGTAATTTTGTTCAACTACTAATAATTAATTATCAAAATTAACATTTCCAGCTTTGTTCTTAATTTTGTTAAGGTAGGGTGTAAGTTGTAAAAGTACAAAGGTTTTTGGGTAGTTTCTATTAAAGCCGTCTGTCTGACGCCACCCACTCTTTGAAGAGTAATTATTACCTTTCATTCCAGGCAGGAAAATGAAAGAAAGGAAATTAGGATAAGGAAACCGAAGTAATCAAATATAAGAGCTCAATACATAATCAATTTGTCTATAATATAATCGCAAAAACATTTTCCTTTTTATATTTAATTCGGAATCTCGAAAAATTATTTGAGCACATTGATATTGAACAAACAAACATGTTGATTGCGATAACAGCGTGGTAAACAAGCTAAATTAGACGTCAATACGACAAAAGCCTTGATCAGCAAGTACACGTTATTATGTACATAATTATATGTATCTGTAGATATATAATCATTGGTAAAAAGATCATACATTTTTTTTTGCTATTGCGTATTCGATGATGTGTTTTTTAATGTATGTTTTGTCTATATTTCTTTCTATCGAATGTCTTAATTTCCCGGTTGAGGATAGTTGGAATAACCAATGAATTGAGAACCTCCACCTTTTTTTAAAAGTCTAATCAAATTTACTTCTAAATTAATCTTTACTGGTGTAGTGTCTGTTGTATATTTTCTACTAACTATTGCCCGTGGCTTATTTCGTGGTAACTTTAAAAATTAAGAACTTCTCAGCCATTCATTCCTTAGTAAATCCCCCCAGTGGTTCATAATCCTTTTCTAATCTTCTGCTACCAAAATTTAAGGCTCCACATTTATGAATCAATTAGTTGGACAGAGTAAGTTATTTTATATATATAGGTTGTCCTACTTCTAAAGTAAGCAATGTTTAACCCAACAGCGTATACCGGTTGTCGATAATAGAATCGCATCCAAATCACATAATAAGCGTCCCACATAAAGTGATCGGGCGACGCTCAGTCGCAAGCAGCCCCACTTCACTGTACATTACCGCTATTGTTCGGCTCACTTCCATGGTGACAGTAAATTGTCAGATAGTGGAAGAACAAAGAGCTTCTAAAAGCACGTTAGACAAAAATACAGTTATTTTATGGAGCCATGTTGACAACTTGCTTTTGTGTGGGTGACATACGAAATAACATTCGTTATATTGTTTCAATCTGTACTCGTGTGATATAAGTTTGGTAGCTAGTACTCTGTCAGCGTTTGAATTAACAGATTCGGATACAATTTTACACATTGTTTAGAAATTGTCCAAAGCGCATTTTTTGTGGAAAAAAAAATGAATGTTAAATTATGAACAAATGCCTTTTGTGAAGTGCATTTTCAAAGCTCGTTCAGTGGAGCTCAGTAGAGCTTTAGCAGTTCTTTCAATTCGTCTAATTTGTAAAAGGTTACTTCAAAATCAAAGTCAAATTTTCTTCAAATCAAAACTACATTCTCACAAAGTTTGATTGTAGGGAGGCCTGACGTTTGTCCATAACCTGCTCCATATAAACACCATATAAACTTTACCGTCACATTTATTAAGTCCATAAACAGAATTGATAATTAAAGGTATACAAACTACAATAGCCGGACAATATTGGGCCAATCACGGCCGGGGATCGTAACACGAACCCGGTATAAATTAATTGCGTTATAACTACGAATGCTTTTTAATTTCGCCATGTCCCTTGACATCGACACCATCACGCTGAGGGGAAGCAGGTTTATCTTTGCGATAGGGCTGTCACGTGATCACTAGTGTGTAAATTTTGTTTATAAAATCAAACAGTACAGTAAAGAAAAAGGTTTTTTGATAACTTGGTTCTTACACACCAATTGAAGATACGATTAGTAGGTTATCAATTCGACTGTACTTTTTTTATGTTTGTTACCTCATAACTTTCGACTGGGTCAACCGATTTTGATGATTCTTTTTTTATTTGAAAGCTGGTGCTTCTCCAATTTGCCCCAGTTCTGACATGTCATCCATGAGAAAATCATATAAGTCTTCAATTTGCATTAAGTATGTGCGCGACAAATTGACGAATAACTCAACATCACGCCAACCGATTTCGATGATTTTTTTTTATTTGAAAGCTGGTGCTTTCCATGTGGGCCCATTTCAGTTTAGTCATTCTGAAAGCCGGTTTTTTTTGTTAAAATTTTGTATTATTTGTAGGTACTGATATATAATCCGATTCGCTACATATCTATAGGGTTGATGGACGTAGTTACCAATACACACTGTAATTGTTTACTTAAGTAAATAATTATCTCACATCAGCCATTGGCTCATTGACAGTGGTTAATGCAATAAGCAATAACAATAGTAACCATAGGGAACCTTAGCCTTTAAAAGTTACCCTGTTTGTATTCATTAGAAAAATAGTAGCTTAGCATCGAGTGAAAATAATGAAGATTATATTGATAGTATGGGTGCCTTATATAACTATTTCTCACACATGGACTATGGATAAACCAAGTCAGAATTAGAGTTATTTTCTAGGTGTAAACTTTTTACAACAAAGCTTAAGAATGTAAATCCACCAAGGGACTGTAATTGCTGTAAGTATTTAGACTGAAAAACATTTCTAAAATAAATTATAATATTGAAAGCTTTTAAAAATAAAACAGAAAAGCTGCTGGTCACTCTGAACATAGTGAAACAGTCACCATTCTGAGCAATAAAATCATTTAATTACCTAACAAAGTAATTACAGAATGACGACTTGATACAGAAGAAACTTTAGAGCTTTTCTGCTCAGAAACAGATTCATTAAGTAAATGAATTTATTGCAATGGACTATAAAAACGGAATATGTTGAGCATTTTAAATTTATTGCAGTAACTGTAAAACTATTCATTTTATATGTTTCTATTATTATTGGATACATCACATTCGTAATCGTTATTAAACTCATCATGTTCCACAGGTTCACAAAATTGACTTTTTGTAACACAGTGGTACCACCAAAGAAAGAAAACATGTATTTCATTTCTTTTAAGCCCCTGGCTACTTAAGCATACTTATTTATGAAGTTGATTACCTACTCTAAATATAGCTCGATACATATAAACTGAATGTTTGACATACACAAATTACACTCATAAATATTTTTAATTGACAAGACACCATAGTACGTTTTCAAAAATCTATATATATAAAAGCGAAATACCACTCACTTATTAATCACGAAATCTCAGAAACTATAACACCTCCAAACTTGAAATTTAGCAGGTAGGTTCCATATAAGGTGTAGACATCCGCTAAGAACGGATTTTACAAAACTCCCCTCCTAAGGGGGTAAAACAGGGGTTGGAAGTTTGTATGAAAGCCTATGTTTTTGAAGTAAGAGACTTGAAATTTAAAATGTATGCTCTATAGATGGTGTGGAGGTGTACTAATAATATATCTTTAGAAATTAACCCCCTTTTGGGGTTAAAACGGGGGATGGTGGTTTGGACGCAAACGAGGTTGCGTAGGTCAGCTAGTGAACTACATATATTGTGTAGTGTTCCAACCCTATCTCATGGTCATATTTAATGTCCGTAAATTGTAGATAATGTAAAGCGAGTGGGCAACTGATGTGTCGTTTCATTTAACCATTCATATTATACCCCTTTGTGATCACCTAGTTAAAAATTGAACCTTTGATGTTAGATAAGGTAATTTACTTTGTTCGTGATAGGGCTTTTTTGTCGTTGTATTTTTGTGAATTAGTTAATTTTAGCTATTGTTTTTTTATGAAATGATCGTACAGATAGTAGTTATTTAGCGGGTGTTTGTGTATTGCTTTTGTTTTAATGACAAAAGATTGTAACACTACAATATGTAACAGTAATGAAACCCCATCGACCAACACCGTACTCATACACATGTGTACGGTGTTGGTCGATGGAGTTTAATGACTGTTCATAAAAATATGTTTGAAAAAGATAAATAATTGTTAGTAATATAATAAAGCGCGATAAAAAGTTATGACAGTGGCTTTTGTTGTTGTTTGTTTCCTCTGTTTTCACAGTATTTAAATATCTCTCATGTATTTTAAAGTAATTTTCGACTGCGGTTATGTTTGCCAGATATCTTATCCCAAGGAACGGTATCATTTGTCTGAATGAAAGATACCCCACGACAGTATCTGCAAGTTGCAAGACTGAGTTACCTTCGTATAAATTAACATTATTAATGGGCTCCACGGCTTGATGGGCTCCACGGCTTGGTGCGCGTCTTTCTTTACCATGAAAAGTTTTGGAGTGGTAGACCATGATTAGGGAAACAGGATAAGGACACCGGTAGCCTAGGTGGAATGATAATATGTACAGAACCCAAAAACTGGATCAGGAGAGACGACGAAAGCTCTTAATAGCACTGGATTCTGCTTATGCTTTCCATCAGGCAGAGTATAGTCATTTTAAAATAAAAAAATAGGAAAAGGTTTTCTGTTAACAGTAGTCAATAAAAGGTTGATGATGACTATCATGGTTGACTTTGTTGACTTTCCTGCTGTTGACCTAATCGGACTACCACCGTTATTTATCAGCAGATGTCACACCAAAAGCTGCTATTTGTATATGCTGATTAAAAAAGTTTTTTATTCGTTATCAGAGCTCGTAAACACAGCTGACATGTTTACAGCTGTAGGAATACGGTTCGTGTTTTAATTGCAAGTTGGATGTAGGGTACGGTTGAAGTTCGGTTGTACGAGTGGTACTACTGGCGGAGTGAGCAAATATTATTTATTTATGTATAAAATGTTTTTTATGTGTTTTATGATCTTTTGACCACAGTTCCTGCTGTGGGAATTATATCTGTTGTAATATCAAGGATAGGGATAAAGTCGCTACCATTGTCTTTATGTTACTTTGTGGGTTCCGTTACCATCCAAGATAAAGATGTAATTGTGTTATGATCACGGTCATTTGCTATGTGTATGTGTGTCATGCAACTATAATATGTATGGATTTAGAAGTATCTAGGTTTGTTTATCAGTAATCTATAATCTATTTATAACCAAAGTGGACTGTATTAAATACCTTTCAAAAGGTTATATTCTTATTGTACAGGTATTTTGTCTCCGGTATGCTTTTAGTATAGGTATAATCCCACTTATCAAATACCCTCCTATAATAAAGTATAGCTTACACATATTAGAAGTGAATACTCAAAAGAAGGGAGGCGTGTCGTTGAGGCCGAGTTTCATGAAAGTTAGTCTATTATCCCGGCATTAGGGCCGTACAATCAACTGTTAGAAAACTTTCTATAACATAATGTGGAAACTACGCGAGGTAATCGTATGCCTCGCGATCATACCACTTCAGGGTGGCCAAGCGCACAGAACTCTTTAGGATTATCTTTTTTATGGTATAGGAAGAACACCTTTCTATGAAGACAGGGGTGTAAAGGAGCGATGGGGGTAGTTTTTCTGTTAATTTCATTTCGTCAAATGCAAGTAAATAACTGCTTAGCACCGATTTCCTGTAAGGTCGCTATATCACTCTGGTCAAACCGACCCAGTGCCAAAAAAAGGATCCCTAAACTGAAATTATTTACATAATATTGATGTACTTGTAGTTTTAATTAACATATCTATTTATAAATATGTGGGTGGTCTGAATAGTTGCCGATGTAACAATGATACGAGATATTTCATCTATTTTTCTACATATTCTCCTTCAACTCTACACACTTCTCCCAATGACACACAATGCAAAATTTTAACATTAACTTAAGAGCGTGTTATGCATTTTGTCACTAAAATGATACGAAAATTTTAACAAAAAAAAAACCGACTTCAAGAACGACCAAATTGAATTGAGTTATTCGTCAATTTGTCGCGCACATACATAATGCAAATTGAAGATTTATATGATTTTCTTATGGATGTCATGTCAGAACGGGACCACATGGGAAGCACCAGCTTTCAAATAAAAAAAGAATCATCAAAATCGGTTCACCCAGTCGAAAGTTATGAGGTAACAAACATTAAAAAAAAACAGTCAAATTGAGAACCTCCTCCTTTTTTTGAAGTCGGTTAAAAACGTTTTCCATTTTAATATAGAGGTACTCTCTTATGTTGTCAATGGTGTAAGTCAACAGAGAGGGCACGACAATAGATTGTTGTGTATGAACAACTTCAAAACCAGAGTCCCTCGCTCTCGATGTTCGATTGGTTTGTGAAATGATTTTAATAATTATTTTCTTAATTGAATTGCTTAAAGTTTTCCAGATTTAAATTTGAAGTATGTATTCCACTTTTAACAACATAGTTAAGGAAAATACAATTAGTCGTGAAAGAGCCGTCATCCATCTACAGTCTTTAATGGTCTACTGAAGTCTGTACATATCTCTCAGGAGGTGAGGACAAGATTATGCTTCGAAACAGACCGGCTGTAACAAAGCCATGGTGACACAGAAAAATTGATGTTAAGCTTGTCACCGATTGAGTGAAGTAATTGGAACGCAAACCCTACCCTCCCTGATTCAGGGAAGAGGACTCAAAAGATAGTTTTGACTCTTGAGAGGAAATTATCTGACGGAAGTGGTAGTTACACATCAACACCTGTTCGTTTTCGTATACCACAAAAAAAATACAATTTATTACCATTTACCATACCTGCCTCGTTGGTCTTGCGGTTGGCATGTGCGACTGCTGATCATGAGGTCTTGGGTTCGATTCCCGGGTCGGACCAAATGTTTGTATGATCTACAAATATTTGTTTCGGAGTTTGGGTGTTTTCTATGTATAATATGTATGTATTTACAAAAAAAAAAGTATATATGTATTTGTATCAGTTGTCTAGTACCCATAACACAAGCTTAGCTTGGGACTAGATGGCGTTGTGTGTTGGATGTCCGAAAATATTTATTATTTATTTATTTAAGACAACTTCCCTTCAAGTTTATAAGTATTAGATATGTTAGGTAAACTAGGTTAAATACTAGTCTTATTTTGCTTCCTTCGCTATGTTGTATTCAAAGATATCTCTGTTATAGCAGAATAGTGGTCACCGTCATATTCGTAATAATAGGGCACGCACAATACGCGAGATTGGGCCATAAAATACGCGAGTTATCGTAGGCGCCACCGCACGACAAAGTTAACATACGACACAAGTTATGAGCGATAGCGATAATATTTTTTTTTACTTGTTCATCCAAAATTTGTTACGAAAATTAGTTCTATGCATATCTTGATCAGAAAAAACTAGGAAGTGTTTTGAAAATATAAAAAAAAAGATTCTATAAATCATTTCTATTTACCATAACATTACGTCTCTGTGTGTAAGTTATATTATTTATTTTAAACTTTATGTATTTTTGAACACCAGCAGCACTTATAGTTAAAAAAAAAGTAAAAACTAGAACCCATCTACGACAAAAAACGACGCTGAAAAAGTACAAAAATATTAATTTCTTGGCAAAGTATATTTTAAATACCAAGCAAATATCACAATTATCAAATTGAAAAAATATATATTTTTGAAACGTACAAGTAACGCCTTTTCCAATGATACTAAAGACGGCATATTTATCTCAAATTTATTTTATGAAACAGTACTTTATGACCGCTAGAGGGCACCACACTAGACTCAGTGTCACGTGATATACCCTATAACCAGCGGACGATCAAGACGCTTCTAACAATACCTCATTTGTCCAGTTTTAATCAGTAATTGAGGAGCTATGAGGGAACATATGAACATACATACATACATATATACATAGTCTGTCAAAATCATGACCCTCCTTTGGCTTTGTCGTAGTCGTGTGAAAATAAACTTTAATATTATCATCGACTGTGTGTACTTTGTGGGGAACAAGGTAATTCTACGACCTGAAGCCAATACGGGCAGCACACAACCGACTGTTGCGGAAACCTTAAGGAAGGCGAGCTATACGATACACCAAAACGTTCTCTTATAACTTGAATCACAAAAGAAAAGTTATGTGACTTCATTGGTTGAACAAAAACATTGTGTAGTAGAACCGCAGCAGTTCCCTACAAAAGGAATTAATGGTTTTCTTTGCCATTGTTCCTTATACCATAATATATGGTCTATGGCCCTATCGCTACCATTGTGACTCTGATTCAGAGGACGGGGCTGAAAAACTCTTAGAGCATGACCTCATACAGACCATGCACAGAACTGGGTTAGAATTTTTCGTTTACTACAGTTTCTACAGTAAAAATTCTTACTAGTAGCCTGGACTTTGGGAAATTAAAGAATTTTATATAAAATGTGATCCTGGAATTATGTAGATATACCTATATGGATTGAGCTAATTTAAAACACTGACTTTTTAAAGCTTTAAAGACCGAATACGTATCTTTATATTTTGCATGCATTTGATGTGATTGAAAATTCAATTTGAACATATCTACTCAAAATTTAATACAAAACTCAATGTTGTTATAAAACCTTCATCGAATTATCAAATCATTCGGTCGTCCATTAGTCGGTCTGTCTGCTCGTTTTGTTTCTCTATCTATTTTTTTACAAGAGCGTCGCTTCATTTAATAGAATCCTAAATCTACAGTGTGTGTGAAAAGAACGTGACCGGCATATTTTTAAATTTTGGAATGCAATTTATAAATTATTAAAAATAAAAAACCCGACTGCTTCAATATTTAACAATAAAAACATATAAGTTTTATATATATTCGTAATCGCCGTAAAAAATATTTATTTTGATACCACACTCGATGTATTTTGAAAACATATTTTTTTTTATATTACTTTTTGTCGCCAAAAATCCTTACATTTTTATTTTTTTTATTTTGATGTACCCAGTGTCATTCTCACGACTAAGACGAATCTATTGACACCACTCACATACAAAAAAAAACCCGACTTCCAAAAAACATCCAACGAAAACTCTCTGCCAAAAAAACAGACTTCAAACAGATTTTAGGTACCTAGCACACATTATAATACTACTATTTAAATGTCTAAATAATTAGGTATAGGCAATTTATGAAGAACCACTTTATTTAACGCTTTTAAGTGTTTTTTTGGCAGAGAGTTTTCGTTGGATGTTTTTTGGAAGTCGGTTTTTTTTTTATAAAAAGTTTTTATTTTTCAGTTTTTAGTGCAAACAATCCTAGGTAAGTAGTAAGTTGAACTATTTCATCAAATTTCATCATCAAGAATACAAATGAAGGTCTAAACGTACGTGTAATATTGAAATCATCCTCTAATTCCTAACTGTTGAAGAGTTTAACCTTCTATCATCAGTTCACCTAAATAACTTGAAAGTATACGACTGAAGGTCTTTAGATACGTATGAAATTGAAAGAATTATCCTCCAACTCCTAACCGTACAGGAGTTGTACCTTCCACCTTCCATCATCAGCTTACCTAAATAATTTGAAAGAATACGACTAAAGGTAACATATATACATCTGATATTTAAAGATTTATCCTCCAACTCCTAACCGTTAAGGAGTTGTACCTTACATCATCAGCTCATCATCATAAAACGATGACTACCAGACGCAAATACGGGTGCAACTTCAGAAAATATACGAAAAACATAGTATGTGCCTATAAAAAATGAGAGTTTCCCTCGATTTCCCTGGGATCTCATCATCAGATCCTGATATGCTGGCAATGGGACCACCTCGGAAGCATACCCTTTCGAATACAAAAAAAAAAATTTAATCGGTCCACAACTGACGGAGTAATCGGGTAACATACATAAAAAAAAAATAAAAAAAATACATACAGTGGAACATAGAACCTCTTCCTTTTTGGAAGTCGGTTAAAAATACGACACGCCGTTTAGGTTCTAGGGCGTGCCAAAGAAATATATATACATACTTACATACATACACTCGAAAAACATAACCCTCCTTTCGCAGTCGGGTAAAAATAAATATTAGGCTGAATAGAACAATCCTTTACCTAAAATGCATTGTAAAAAACACAAGTTTTTCCTCCAGTTTTCCTCGTTAAAAATATTATTTTTTTACAACGAGTGCCGCGAACGTTTCCCGATTTAAAGCCGGCTGACAATAGACTGATGGTACGAACCGTGAAACACCCTTTAAAGGTGCATGTTTGGGGATGCTTCTCAAAAAAGGATTTCGGAAGTTTGCACTTGTTTACCGGTACTTTGGATGCTGAGAAGATGACGAAAATTTACGAAAAAGCATTATTGCCGTCGCCTAAGAAGATGTTTCCACACCAAAATGATTTCTTGATTCTGCAAGAGGATCATGATCCTAAACACAGAAGTCGGCTCTGCATCACTTGGAACGCGGAACATGGTAGTAACGTTTTGGATTGGCCCTCACAGTCCCCTGATGCCAATCCAATTGAAAATGTTTGGGCGTGGATTAAGCTTAAACTACGGGCAAAAAATGTAGTGACCGTCGCTAACCTCACTTGTGAACTGAAGTCCGCGTGGAGGTCTTTACCTCGCAGCTATGCTGAAAAATTGGCGGAAAGTAAGCCGCGAAGATGCCAAGCGATTATGGATAATAATGGAGATTGGACACCGTATTAATATAAAGCATCCAACAGCATTATAAGACTTATTTGATTACAATTTATCGTTTAATATTTCTAAGATTTACATTAAATTTTGGCGGTCACGCTCTTTTCGCACATAGTGTATATCTATACTAATATTATAAACGCGAAAGTTTGTAAGTATGGGTGGATGGATGGCTGGATGGATGGATGTTTGTTACTCTTTCACACAAAAACTACTGAACGGACTTGGATGAAACTTTACAGTAATATAGCTTATATATCAGAATAACATATAGGCTACTATTGGCCGCGATAACTGACATATACGCAGGCGGAGCCGCGGGCAACAACTAGTAGGACATAGGTACATGTGCACTTTCCTATTTTCATCTAGGTCTTTTGGCATCCGCAAAATCGTTCGCTTCATATACGCGTTATGTACCTACACACATTACAATTAATGTACTTACAAAATATTATTACTTAATTTAGTTAGACACACCAGAATGTCAACATAAAAACACTCTCGCAGTTAATCTTCATTATAAATTACCTTCACAGACAAGTGGAACCTATACACTTTTTATACTTGCATTACGAACTGGAATATTAAATTATCCATCAAAACAAAATTACTACTTATTCATCATATACAAATTTATGAGTACAGTTAAAAAACAATTGTACAACGAAAATATACCTTTGACTCCAGGTATTACGAGTTGAAATGGTTTGTTTCGTAGTTAACTTGAAGGTGAATCATAATTTGGTCGTATATTTTCACATTATCAAAGTAGTTCCTTTGTGTTAACGCTAAAGAGTGTTCTAATAGTTAATTAGAGTACCGTTGTTTATTGTTGTATTATACACACAATATCTTCACCGCAAACAAAAATTCAGTTTCAAATGAGCTGTAATGAGGCGTCATTTACTCTTCAAGCAGCCATTTACTTTGATTCAAATCAGTAGGTATCGAGTTTGAAGAAAAAGTGTGAATAATGTTGTGGGAAGTTAAGAAAATTGTGGATGGAGTTAGCGATACAGTCATAATACCAGAATTTACGATTCAAAAGTCGACATGTTACTTCACAGAGTCGGTTGTTAGTGGCAAGTAAATCGAGGCTATTAGAGTTGAAGATATTTTGTCTGCAGAACTCTAACAGCACCGACTGAATGGCCAATTAGTTGAAGTATTGTCTACTCTTTGAAGACAATGAACTACTCTAAGGCTATTTTCTTTGGAGTCATACTGGGAGAAAGATCTTTATGTTGAAACATTGTTTACAAGTGGGATAATAATATATTAAAATATTCTGTTTTCAAAGGAAAAGATTGATTTTCGTTACGAATTTAAGTTTTATAACTAAGGTAAGCTGGGACGGTCTGTAAAATCTTTAAAAATAAAAATGAATCGCGAAATGTGTTGCTAAGCGGAAAACTCAAGAATCGAGGCTAGGGCAGGGATAGGGAAGTTTCTGGGAGGGGTCCGGACCTGGGAGGGGTCCGGATCTGGGAGGGGTCCGGACGTGTTAATAACTGCAGTTCCCAGATTCCTCCCTTCACAGGCGCAGAGTGGCACACCGTGTGGTTTTAGTCGGTTCGGGTCCGACACACCGCCCCGCCGCAAGCCCCGGTGGGGTGACGGTCCGAGGGGATTTCCACACGTTAAAAAAAAAAAAAAGGGATAGGGAAGTTTCCTTCCATCCGCTCTAGTGGCCGCCCGCGAGGAGGCGACGTTACGCGTGTGCCGTACATCGCCTAAAACAAGAGGTTCATGGTAGAGGGTGCCCGCTTCTGAGCGGGCAGGCGCTGGGAGGGGTCCGGATGGCGTAATAACAGCAGTTCCCGGATTCCTCCCTCCTCAGGCGCAGAGTGGCACACCGTGTGGTTTTAGTCGGTTCGAGTCCGAAAAAAAAGGGATAGGGTTCATAGTTATCGAAGAAACTTGAAAAATATCGAGGGAAATAGTAAAAACAACACTTATTTATTTCTTTCTATTGGACTACGACAGGTCAATAGCTTTTGACATAATGAAGTCGGTCTGGTCAACTAGTTTGTTTTACCCACATATATTGAATAAAACCACTACCCCACTGCGAGGATGGATGCTGAGGATCTTCACAGCAATTTTTTTTAAAGACAACCTAGTGCGGCTAGGAATAAATCCTGTGTCGCGGGGGACTTTACAAACATACATGAAACGGACACAAAGAACGTTCAGACTCGAAACAACGATTTGTGGATCACACAAAGTGTTGTCCTACTTGGGATTTGCACCCACGACACTTCGCGAAGTAGAAAACGGCGTGGCGACCTTTAAACCACTAGGCCAAACGTGCAGTAATCTCCTTTATTTCTTGAACAGCACTTCACTCCTCTCTACTGCAATCTGGACTTTATTCCAAGAGACTTAGGGATTAAACGACGAAACAAATTCTACTAGGTTTTCATTAAAATTATTAATTTACTGTGTAAATCCTTTCAGAAGAAACTCAAGTTAAAAATAGCGCAGTGAATCCTAAGTACCATGTCTTCATTATTTAGAAACTTGCGATCCATCAAGGAAAACAACCTGCCGTTCTGTTTACAAAACGAAGCTGTTTTTTACGGTAATTTTCCCCTTTTCTTTTACTCGAAGTATATTCTTCGGGTGACGACTGCAGACATCTACCCCTACTTTTATGTAAATAAGATATTTGTTTACGAAACTGGTTTACTTACTTTTCATATTATAAACAAGTGTCAACTTTCGTTGCGTTAGTTTTTACGACGCTCTCGATAACACAGTGGCAGTAAAATCACAGTAAAATTGTTTGGAATGTGAAAATTGGAAATTGTAGTGTTTTATCACCGGCGACATTGCGACTCTGCGGGGGCCACTCTACATAAAACCTACGAGTGGAGCTGAATCAAATATGTATTCTAAAACGTTGTATTCTAACACAAAGTATGAGGTCTTACTTGTAATCTAGTTTGATCCTATCCAGTGCACTAATAGAACTACAAAAATAGGCAAACTAAATAACATTTTTCGTAATTTCAATGTTGATTCATTACATACAAAATTTTAACTCACTGGACTCTATATATATTGAAATAGTTTTTCTAGGAGTGCAGAGTATGTATCAAATAGAATCAGAGATAAATATAAATACGACTATACTATAATCACTTAAGAAATTTACAGGAAGACGGTTAGGATATTTCTAAGTTGGACGAAGAAAAATAGTTGGATTACATCTGAACGTAGAGTCAACGATTTTTATAATTACTATTAATAACCTTCTTCCCCACCAAATAGGTAGCTATTTTAAAAAGAAAACCTCGCATTCAGGTACAAAAATCAAATTTACTGTACCCACTTCAAAAATGATAGCCAAAGCAACAATCGCGTAAATAGGCCATCGTACCGTTGATTGGACTTATTCACAGAAAATCTACGAACGCTTCAATAAAATATATGAACCATGGACCAATCAATATTACCCGGAAGCCATGTTTCTATCTTACGACCCGTTCAAGGAAAGGGAAGAAAACATTTCATCAAAGAAATGAATAAGTAGGTTGTTGATTTAACCGAAGTGGGTTATAAACGTGGTGACGAGACGCCGTGATTTGTCTTTGGCCAATATACGGATGGGGGAGCAATTTGAATTCATGATAGAAATATGTATTTGTTGGTGAGGTTTACTTTCAGTTTTATTGTATACTAGCTTTTACACGCGGCTTCGCTCAAGCAGACTTTCATCCCCTGATTTACCTCCTTAGGGGTGGAATTTCAAAAATTCCTTTCTTTGTGCTCACTTAAGTTATATAAAGAACCTACGTGCAAAATTTCAGGATTCTAGTTTCAGCGGTTTGGGCTGTGCGTTGATCTCTGGGTATGTCAGTCAGTCAGTCACCTTACTCTTTTATAAATATAGAAGACTAGCTTTTGCACGCGGCTTCGCTCACGCAGACTTTCATCCCCTGGCTTACCCCATTAGGGGTGTCATTTCCAAAATTATTTTCTTAGTGCTCACTTACGTTATACAAAGAACCTACATGCAAATTTTCAGGATTCTAGGTTCAGCGGTTTGGGCTGTGCGTTGATCTCTGGGTATGTCAGTCAGTCAGTCAGCTTCCTCTTTTATATATATAGATTAACTAAGTTATTGATTCTGATTCAATTAGAACTCGCAAATCTCAGTGTCTCTTTAGAAGGTAACACACAATGTCATTAAGATTTCATGGTCCTTTCTAACAAGGGATTCTAACAGGCTCGCTTTGATGCTCCCTCTATCCATTTTCGCGACTGCAATTTAGCTTAAAGAAAAATCTTTAAGATAACCAATATAGTACTAAAAAGCTAAATTTAGTTTCAATATAATTATATAATCAAGCCGACAGTTATTTAAGAAAACTAGTTGACCCGGCAAACGTCGGAATGCCATAAAAAATAAAAAAGATAGGGATAGATGTTGGCCGATTATCAGACCTATTATTAATAGATATAAAGAAGATACTATTAACCGATTTTTTTTAAATTTTGTGTGCATACCGGGCACACCGGGTATGCACACAAAATTTTAAAAAAATTGGTTCAGCCATTTCAGAGGAGTTTGGTAACAAACACCGCACACGAGAATTTTATATTTAAGATATAAAAAATAGAGTGTCTATAAAATTATGTTTTTTTTCTCTTTTCTATCCTATTGTGAAGAATTATTAAGTAGACTTTTCGATATAATTAAACATTGGGAACGATAACTCAATAAACAGAAACCTAAACTGTGTGTGTTCTGAACGCACTTGCCCTAAACTTTTATGACGTCAAAGGCATACAGGGATTCCTATTTTACATAAACACATTTGATTCAACGGTTTTAAATTTAATACCCTTGACTTAGTGTTTTATATGCGGACAGGTACGTAGGTCAAAGTAATACAATTATTAACCACAGACTATACAGGGAGCTTGATTCGCCCACGCTACAAAATTCTTTGTTCTGTGGTTTAATGTTTACTTTGTTGGATATTTAAGAACTTAGTTAAACAAATATTTTAACTATGAATATACATATTTGTGATGAAAAACGGACTTAACGCCCTTCAATTCTCTGCAATGGTAATCGCCTCCTTTTTTATTTTAATCTTTAAAAAAAATTCATGATAAAAAATGTATACCCGAATAATTATTTTCTTTATGCCTCGAATACAACTTGAAATAAATATTTTTTTAATAAGGAACTTCGTTCCTATCTGGTGTCCCACGACACCACACGACTTTTTTTTGGATACGTAATTGTTAAATTAATGGGTATATGTACATACATACAGTTTACCTACCTACCGGGTATAGTAGATATATCCAATACACAGTTACCTACTATTATGTAGTAGTAGGTAACTGTATATTGGACGGGACTAACTACACAAATGATGAAGTTTCACTACCTCAATTAAGTTGAAGAGCCCGGAGCAGGATCTCTAAGAAAACCTATTACACAAAGTTTATATTAAGTGAAATTCATAATTTTGATTATAATTCTTACAAGTGACTTCTCTCAGCCTATTCCATCTTAAAGCTAAAAGCGTGAAGTTATATCACGCGCAGTAATAATACATGTAGGGGCGCGTAGACCACAATTTTGATTGGATTTTCGTAGTTACCAAATCAGTAGTTATCATTAGTTTGGTAGTGGCAACCCAGGGGTCAAACATGAAGGGCCGTGGACATAAATCATTCAAATTGCCACTGGTGGCAAGTAATCTCGTTCTATGTGGCAATCGGAGCGTAATTTTATCATAATTACTTTGTTTCTATGTAGGTAATATTAGCTACGAGAATACGGTTGATGATAAAGAAGAAATAACTTTGGAAAGTTATCGGCATGTCCACTTCTCAAACCGCGAGAGTGAGAGGTACTTCGAGATACTCCATTCTCAGTTCATTTTCCTGAGTCTTATGACTTCTCACCCACCCTAATCGTTTTCGTTGCCTCGTTTTGTTTCTAAAAACTTCACAATGATAACTTTACACTATCTAAATGTAATCTTAAAGTTTTTTGAATACTTAGACCAGAGGCCCAATGTTTTTTTTTTATGTAATAGGCGGGCAAACAAGCAGACGTTTCTCCTGATGGTAAGCGATTACCGTCGCCCATGGACACTTGCAATACCAGAGGCGTCACAAGTGCGTTGCCGGCCTTTGGGGGATGGGGGGGATGGAGGCGGGGGATGGGTGAGATAGGGGAGGGGTTGGGGTATGGGCCTCCGGTATCCTCATTGACTCGGTGAAACACAGCGCAAGGACTATTTTACACCGGTTTTCTGTGAGTCCGTGGTATCACTCCATTCGAGCCGGCCCATTCATGCCGAAGCGTGGCTCTCTCACGGTAGAAGCTGTTGCTGAAGCATCTCAATAGGCCACCATAGTGTGGGTCAGAATCCTGTATTGTCACATTCGCAATGATTATGTTGACCACTACTCTTGAATTCATGGAGTAAAGTCACTTTGACAGCCTCAAATAAAAAAATGCGTGGAGTCCCTCCGCGCGGAATAAGTGAAACTTCGTAATGTGCAACAGTGCTTTCATACCTTCTCCATGGTAGCGTTAAACGTTTAACGCAACCGTTAAACGTAACTTAATACTTCAATGTTTAAAATTCAAAATCATTTATTCAATTATGACACTAAGTGATATTTATGAACGTTAAATTGAAGCTACAGTTATAAATGATAGATCGACACAGACAGACGCCACAGCATGTACTGGATTGTCTAGGTAAATTAGGTGAAACACCAAAATCTACTGCCCACTTGTGTTGATCTATAACTTCCAGTTTCTAAAGTGCGTAGAGCCTAATGAGAAGAATACTGGCAAAGAAATTTATGACCACTCTTTTTGAAGTGAAACTTGTGATGTGACTTCCAACAAGGTGGCGTAAAACGTAAAAATCAATATAAAAAGCATAATGCTTGCAGTTTTGAGTAATAACGGCGCATGATTGGTTAGCTCATGGCTGTACAGCAATGACTCCAAACCTTTTGTTTTGTTTTCTTTGGTCGACTTCATTCTCATTCAAGTCTCTTAGTAAAAAAAAATATTTTGTAAACCCTACTTATTTATTTTTAAAAGGAGCAACAATGGAGTTTCTTGCCAGATTCTTCTCCATGAAGGGTAGGCTGCACTTGGAACTGGCGACTAGAATCACTCGATTTTTAAATATTAAATATTGACTATTCATAAGTGCCTGTAAAATAAGTGCCTATTTGAATAAAATCTTTATGAATTTGAATTTAACGCAACCGTTAAACGTTTAACGCCACCTTGCGCATTGTTGGAAGTCGCATTAGAAGTTTCATTTCAAAAACAAATTTAAACACGATTGTCAAATCCCAAAACCAAATAGTGCCTGTGTTCTAGTAACGTGATCAATGAAATATAATATACATACTTATATATTTCAAAATTTACACATATTATAGATTCATAATACAATCAGACACAGAAGAACTGATCGTACTCATCAAATAATTCTTTATCATGGGTAGGAGTGCATGTAATAGAACCCACTACCTTCGGCCTAGCTGTAAGAATCTACCACAAGATCTATCAGATTTGAATTACGGCTTGTCACATTGCAACTGTCCACTTTGTATTTATTGGTCACGACAAAAAAAAATTGTTTACATTTAAGGCATAGAAAATCAATTGCATTACTGACCGTCGGAATATTCTGAACGGTATTTGATACTGCAAACACATTATTGCAGTTCTGTTTACAAATTAGAAGGTTATATCTGTCATACGAGTTTATGAACATGTTTAAACAATATTTATATTTTATAGACATCAGAAGTATAAAGCGGTCTTTATTCCAAACGTCTAAGTAAGCTAACCATTAGGCTAATAGCTAATTCGCTGAGAGAACAACCAACAAACGATCGCATTATTCACTATCCAGAACAATCCAAGTGCATCTAATTAGCTCTGCGAACCAGCCATTCATTATAGACTGATAATGGTTATACAGCTATGAAACATACACCTATATTATTGTATAGTAGGTTAACCGCAGGCAGAGCTGCACTAGCGCAAGGACAATGGTCGCGCTAGATCGTTCATCGACAGACAATGTGGCTACATGCGCTCGCGCACACGATAAGGCCAAGTACTTGCAAACAAATAAATAACAATAATATTTATTATCATACAGCGATTGAAATAACCTTGAGGAAGGAATTGGGCACGTCTGTGTGTATAAATAGTACTGCGATCAGGTGATTTGGCGTATCGATGTTGTTGCGGCTTATACGATAAAGAAACTTTACAAGAAATGAGTATTCATTTACATATTGTACAAGGCCAGTTTAGTTCATTTCAGGAAAGATTATATATATGATTTGAGAACTACTCTGTCAATCAACAGGTTTTACAAAAATCCGCATAACAAGGGGAAAATTACATTAGGTCTTTAACACCATTATAGGCGCTTGACTAATATTGTCAAATCTACAGAAAACCTTAGCTAAGCAATATTACTATCACAGTGGTATGGTAACCATACTTACTCGACGAATGTGAGAAAGAGTTTTAAATTTCATCGTCAGACGACATCGTTGGATGTTACTTGTGGACTATAACCCCGCAACAAAAAAGTTTGTTTTCTTTTGAATAAAATTTTGCAACAACTTATGTATTTACTTTGCAACCGTTCTGAGGCTATAGATATAAGTTAAAAATAATCGTGGATAGCAACAACAGAAAATATACACAGGTCTGCGCCTTAACCGGTAGTTGTCACTTGTGTGAGTGCTTGTATGCACTTTTGTGTGTGTGAACACGTCTTCCGTCTGTGTCGGCGCAAATTGCACTTCCTCGCACATACACCGCATATACCTACGAGACTTTATCTGCTAAAAGTCAAATAACAATGTCTGCTTTCAGACAGCACGCATTTGTAATTTTATTTAATTAATTAATTGATAAAGTAGACAGTTATTTAAGAAATAGAATGGCAATCTGAATAGTTTTACTGAACGGATGGCAGAGTGGCTTAAGCGGTCGCTACGCCGTTTCCTATTGCGCTAGAGTGCTCTGTGGGTTCAAATGCCACATGAGACAACACTTTGTGTCATCCACAAATCGTTGACTTGTGTCTGGGGGTTTTTTTGTGTCCGTTTCATATATATTTGTAATGCAAGAGGTGTCCTTATAAAAAATATCAATTTTGTATTCAAGGGAAAACGATCGTGGGAGCGTTAAAGACGTGTTAGAAGTGCCACTGGTCACAAATATTAAACTCAAGTGACTGATTGCCATTTCAGTCAACCTGAAGAATTTCTATAATTAAGAACAGTTTTCACAGAATGTCATCGAAAAACACTCTCCTTAGTTTTACTGTAAAATTTGCCAAACCCATTCTGGGTGATTTCATTTTAAAGCAAAATCATACATACATTGCCTAATATTCCGTAGAGTGAAAGTACATTTTACAAATGTTACAAATTGTTGTCCTGAGTCTGGGTGTTCTTTGTGTCCGTTTCATGTATGTTTGTAAAGTCCCCCGCGACACAGGATTTATTCCTAGTGCGGGAGTTATCTTTAAAAAAAAAACATTTCCAATCAGATCGCCAAAATTCCGACGCGACCAACTGCAGAATTCAAATATCAAATGATGATGACGGTAGCGGACGGATGGTAGTTCTGCCTGCATTTGAATCAGTTTTTATGCACACAGTTCGCGAACGGATCTACAGTCATTAGCAAAGGCTATAAATTTAACTGCATCATTACCAGTAGAGACTCAGGTCAATGGCCATATATATTCTCACACTATTGGCTAATCTGCTATTGTATATGAACGCATTGTTTTACTTGCGTTGCTAGGCGAATTCATCTAGATTTTTTTGATCGCCGAGTTAAGATTCATTCTATTGTGAGGAGGAAAATATTTTTATGTTCAAAGATTGATTTCTGGGAAACTTTCCTTCTGCATTCTTTTTAATTAATGATTCCATAGAATCGTTGCATAAGTGTATTTGAACTCACATAATAGTAGTTGTGGTAGCTGGCTTTGTTTAATACTTGTACTAAATTTACTTTAAAGTGAAATTTCAGTGGCAATTAGATTTCATTTGAAGCCAAGGATCAAACCAAGTGGCGTGCAATTGGAGACGTGTTATGTCCAACAGAGGACTGCAATAGGCTGATGATGATGATGTAGTAGCATGGAAAATAAACTAGTTTCTAAGTCTTAAAGGCAGTTATCTTGATGGGTGTTGCACACTATCGTCTAGTGACCAATAAGGCAGAGCTTGCAACTTCAATACCTGATAAACATTCACAATTTGAACTGCTGTAATTTATCCTCTTCTAGACAAAGAGCTGAACAAATACGGAAGATATGATGCTGCTCATAACAAGGGTTTGTCCTGGGTTGGAATCGAATCTATAACCTCTAACTAGCAGTCAGTATCACTGACAGTTTATGACTTATTAAAAAAAACTACTTACTATATTTCGTTCAAATCAATTTTCGGTGGAAGTTTGCATGGTAATGTACATACAATTTTTGAGTTTCCGTTCTAAGTATGGGGTCCACCAACATTTATTGTTTTTTTTTTCTATTTTTATGTGAAAATCTTAATGCGGTTCACAGAATACATCTACTTACCAAGTTTAAACATTATAGTTCTTATAGTTTCGGAAAAAAGTGGCTGTGACATACGGACGGACAGACAGACGGACAGACAGACAGACATGATTTATAAGGGTTTCGTTTTTTGTCTTTGGCACGGAACGCTAAAAACAAACCTCAAAATAAATGTGAAATAACTAAAATGGTGCTTTATACAGAAAACATAATACATTAAGAAATATGGGCCATTACGCTAAAAGCTTTGTCATTAATGATATTCTCGCGATGACAGCAGAAGTGCTGCAAACTATTCATTTGTCACAATCAGTTGGTAATTAGATGTAAAAGCATTATCAGACTGAATTAGACTGAATGTTTACTGGGGTAGGCTGACCTGGTTTTAGCGGTGCCTAAATTATTAATTATAATAAACTTCGGCGTCTCTCTGTCCGACTGTCCTCCAACTATAAAACGATGTTTCTGAATGAACGCTTTTAATAATAAAAGCGATTATCTTCTACACATTAAATTCTGCAGCTAAAAATGTATATGTCAAAGAAAGCATATATTATTAACTAGCTTTTGCGGGTGGTCTGCCCGCGGCTTTGTAGGTTATCGCAGCAAAGAGTAGCCTATGTTCTTCCTCAAGAATCAAAGTATCTCCATGCCAAATTTCATTGAAAGCGACGCAGCAGCACAGACAGACAGAGTTACTTTCGCATTTATAATATAAGTATGGATTAATGTTTTGGCATGATCGTGCTCAGTGGTGGCACATAACCTTGATATTAGGACACCGCTAGTTTAAAACCAGAATTATGAAAATAATCTTATTTATCTTGCAGTATTGCAAAATATTTGTAGTCTTGATCCCGTATTGTACCTGTATCGAAATTATGAAAACCATATGCACTAGTTAATAGTATTAACGTTTATTGAATATAATAAGTTTCTAAATATAGTTTTCTAACAGCTGAACATTTTAGTCAGGCATCACTTAAGTTTTATAATCATAAATATAATTTACAATATCATAACATTTAGTAAATTAAATTGGTGAATTAAATTATAATTTCTACAATTTTTTTCTTTGATGAAATTTGAATAGTTTACCCAGGTTTACCGTACCATCGTTAGAAACACAATGCCAGTACTGTAACCTTCAAATCTAGAGTCTAGACTATATATTTATCGCAATTTACTAATAATGGATGTAACCTCTAAAATCAATGGAAGAGTGGCCCAGTTCTCCGTTCGTGTTGGTCTCGATTCATTGTTCAACCATGTATAGCCCCACTGCCTTTTATTTACACTTATATAGCTTTATTTAATAATTTGCTATCTATAGTAATTTTGTTAACAGCCTACATATTCAATTAACGATTCGGAGAAAACCTTGGTTAGGTACATCAGAGAATATTATTATGTATCGGAGAAAATTTTGAAACAATTACATAATATTGAGATATATATACGTACATACAAATACATACTGTGGGAGAGCCACGCTTCGGCATGAATGGGCTGGCTCGACCGGAGTGATACCACGGTATCACCGAAAACCGGTGTGAAATAGCGCTTGTGCTGTGTTACACCGAGTGAGTGAGGATACCGGAGGTCCATACCCCAACCCCCCCCACATCCCTCAACCCATCCCTCAAAGGCCGGCAACGCACTTGTGACGCCTCTGGTGTTCCAGGTGTCCATGGGCGGCGGTAAATCGCTTACCATCAGGTGACACGTCTGCTCGTTTGTCGCCTATTCCATAAAAAAATATTATTGTCTAGATTCTAGACTGAAACTAGGCAAAAGTTCTATGGGGCCAGGAACAAATGTAAATACAATATACCTATACATACTTGGATACTATTTTAAAACGCTATTGTTGACTCTGATTGTAATTAATAATATAATTTATGAGGTATCTTGGAAATACTCTGATCGTGGAAATAGGAAGTGAATGGTGGAATATATCAGTGACTACTACATAGTAAGCCCTTGGAGTTTGAGCTAATATTATCCTTTCCGATTAACCTTTGTATAAATCGCTTGCAAAACACAAAAAAGTATGTTATTTATACTTGCTTATTAACTTACATGCACTTGATGAAACTTCTTGCAAAACATTCTAGAATCAATCTCACTTGTAGTTATTCCACTATTAAACCTTTAATAATGCCAGAAGGCGAAACCAGCCAGGTGTAAATTTAATTAAAATAGTGGAATAAGTAAAGTGAGTTTGATTCTAGAATGTAAAAAATATGTTCTTTAGAGAATACCACATACTTATGACGGAATGTGTGGAATTTTAATCTGAAAAAAATTACCTTTATAAATCTTTATGTTACACCAGTTGTTGCCCGCGTATATGTCGGTTATCGCTGCAAATAGTAGCCTATGTGTTATTCTGATGTATAAGCTATATTACTGTAAAGTTTCATCTAAATCCGTTCAGTAGTTTTTGCGTGAAAGAGTAACAAACATCCATCCATCCATCCATCCATACTTACAAACTTTCGCGTTTATAATATTAGTATAGTAGTTACAATTAATGTCCCTTGTAATAAATAATAAATGAATTGACTATCTGGGGGCACGGTCGTGCCCCCGCCAAGACGAGCCAAGCGAAGCGCAAGGGCACTACCTACCTTTTCTCGAAGTGTTTCGTCGTTTTTTTGAACCCTCATAACTTTGGTTCCCGATACACCAGATCGTTCAAATTCTCAGGATATGATGTTACTAATAGACTAATGAAACATACTAAGTTTCAATTGCATAGCTCTAATACTTTAGATTTTATTGATACCTAAAAAACACCGATTTCATCACTGACACACTGATGATCATTAAAACTGTTAGGGTACTTCCTGAAGTGCTAGAAAGCTGAAATTTGGTATGTAAACTAAATTTAGTATACAAACAACAGAAAAAATCATAAACCTATTACTTTTGCCCCCCAACCCCCAAATTTGGGGGGTGGAAGTTTGTATGAGACTTTCACAAATGTTTATGCTAGAGGTTCTTAATTTAAGGTTTTTCGAAAGTAGAAAGAAGATGTACAAGAAATACAGCTCAAAAAAAGAAAAAAACTGCCTCAAGCAACTTACAAAAATAAATGAAATCCCACCAAAAACATTTTCATGTAAAATGTTGCCAAGACGACTGCATATGGCTTACCCTGTGAAAAAGATATTAGATCTCATGTAGACACAAGGTTCCGAATGTACACGCCCTAACTCTATCAACCCTAACTTCGTAAACTCTACATCTCAGTAAAAATGTATGGCTTGGCTGTTTCGTTAGTTCAGAAACTAATATTCGTATAACACATTACTTCAGAAACTAGATATTTGCAAACACAAAAGGCGTTCGTTTCCCCTTCGTGATGGTATGGTAGCGAAATGGCGAAGCCATACATTTTTACTGAGATGTAGAGTTTGTGAAGATAGGGTTGGTAGAGTTAGGGCGTGTAGATTCGGAACCTTGGCTCTACATGAGATCTAATATCTTTTTCACAGGGTAAGCCATATGCAGTCGTCTTGGCAACATTTTACATGAAAATGTTTTGGTGGGATTATAATTTTATCCTAATAATTAAACGTAGCCAAAAAAGCAAATAATTTAATTGTATTATTTAATTAATAATAGATACCGTTGTCGTATTACAATAACTAATGAGAATACTATTAAGAGAAAGGACTAAATAAATTGTTGGCCAGGAGTTTTGTCTGAGCCAATATTAATATTCTAAACACATAAACTGTGAGGAGGTATTTATACCGAGTCGGAGCCAGACATCAGATAAATAATACTATTATAATAAATGTATAAAATAATAACAGAGTTATCGCTGTTTGCCAGGCAGTGGAGCGGTTATCGGGCCGATACTGGGATATGACTTCACCAGGCCGGTTTGCGCCGGATCGTCGCGTGCGCCCGCGCCGCCCCAGACTCAATGACGTTTAGTGTGTTAAATTATTATGTTTTCTTTATAATGAATGTATGTAGTTTTTATGAGAAAAAACAATAAATAACACCTTGTTTTTCTTGTGTATCGGTTAATAGAGCGTTGTATTTAGTAAGAAAATGAAAGAAAATAATTTCTATTAGGATAAATCATTTAATAGTCAATGTAATGCATGGATGATTTTTATCGAGGATGAATTTTTACAAATAAACTTTCTAAAGATATCAATCAACAGACCTGAAGAGCTTAGTGATATTGACTTCGAGACTGGAGGTTATGGCTCTAATTCTCACCAAGGGCATGTAATTTTGCTAGAATATCAACGTACTATATTCGGGTGGAATTTTATCTACAATAAATTTATTAATAAATAGGTATGTTTATTACTTTGTGATTTCCATATATACACGTAAACAGATTCTGCCTTATTCGGAGTCAGACAGCCTGATGTGAAATATCTCAAGTTATTATAAGTTATCATTTTTACAAAGAAGGTATTGTTATCGAAGTAGCATCACCATTTAAAAAGCTTTTTATTCCGATCCGGTTTCTGTTTGTCGCGACAATGTGCCAATTTCTTGACATGTGTCAGAAGATAGTGTGTAGAATGACTACATATGTATGAATATTTAGGTCTTTCAGTCTGTTCACGTGGAAATACACGTGTCAAATGAAAGATACGATTCGTGAGAGCGGGGTCATTGTACGGGCGGTACACGTTTAGATAAATCGTGATTAATCAAATGTTGATACATTTTTTAGGTCGTTTACTTTACATTTATATACGAAATGGAATATACATTACGCCTATAATATCGTAGGTCGTTTAGAGATATAGACAAATTAATATTATAAAATGTGAGGATAGATTTATGGATATTTGTTACACAATATCTTTGGAACAGCGAAACGTTTCTGGGTAACATTTGGCGCACAGATAAATATAATGTGGTAATACATTTAGGCTCAATTAAATATCAGTTAATAAACCAAAATGAACACAAGGGTGAGTAAGGTAAGAGCTGAAATTAGTTTTGTTATTACTTATTATTCTTTACTAATGGTTGCCCGCGGCTATGCCCGCGTATATGTCGGTTATAGCGATAAATAGTAGCTTATGTGTTATTCTGATGTATAAGTTATATTACTGTAAAGTTTCATCCAAATCCGTTCAGTGGTTTTTGCATGAAAGAGTAACAAACATCCATCCATCCATTCATACTTACAAACTTTCGCGTTTATAATATAGTAAGATTTATTGCAGTAAATGAGCCTTAAAATAAATAGTAGGATAGACAATTTTTTAGGTTGGTAATTTAACTAAAGTAAGATGACTGTGACCACTGACACTTTAATA
Organism: Diaphora mendica; assembly: GCA_949125395.1. Classification (NCBI taxonomy): domain Eukaryota; kingdom Metazoa; phylum Arthropoda; class Insecta; order Lepidoptera; family Erebidae; genus Diaphora; species Diaphora mendica. The sequence goes on along the minus strand of OX421327.1, from coordinate 24,322,873 downwards.
TTAAGACAAAAGAGCCTATCTCTTGCATATCAAATCATTTACCCAATAATAGTATTGTTAGTAGAAATCTAAAAATAAATAAAATAAATATCAATAAAGTGAAAAAATGAATGACCATAAACATAGTACATCAAAATATTCAAGGATTATCTAGGAAAGACTTAGAAGTAGCATTATTTTTTGATAAACATAATGTCGATGTGCTCTGCATCACAGAGCACTGGCTTCAGGCTAACCAGTTAATTCTTGATAAAGAACTTTATTCTGCTAGAAGTGTGTATGTAAGAAAGAAGTCAATCCATGGAGGGTCCTTAATATTTATTCGTAATAGTATTAAGTCTAAAGAACGGAAAGATATTGTAAATTTGTCTACTGAGCGCACTGTAGAGCTTTCTTGTGTAGAACTGGAACACCATATTGTAGTTAGTGTGTATCGGCCACCACAGAGTGACTTTATCATTTGATAGTTATGGAAGAAGTATTGAAACGTTTATGTGTCAGTAGTAAGATTTGGTAGTTTGTGGAGATTTTAATATTAATTTATTAGAAGTGTCCTATCAGTATACGATTAGTAAACCTATTTGAATCATTTGACTTGAATCACTTATTTTCTGAGCCCACAAGAATTACTTCTCACTCGGCAACTTGCTTAGATAACATCTTTTGCAATGGGGAATATTTAAATAGGTCAATTTTAAGTGATTTAACATCTGATCACTGTGGGCAATTTGTTACATTGCCTTGTATGAGAGAAAATAAAATAAACAAAACCATATGCAGGCCCATTACTAGTAACCGATTATAAAATTTTAGTAATAACATTAGGGATAAGGTTTCCAATTTAGATTGGACTCAAAGGGATCCGGATAAGCTTTCGGCTACCTATTCAACATGATAGAAACCGAATTTACCAGTATATTTAAGACAAAAACAATAATGCAACGGCCCAAAATGACTTTCTGTGATTGGGCGACAACAGGAATATACAAAAAAAAACTTCGTTTAAAAAAACCGACTTCAAAAACTGAAAAGTATAAAATAACTTAATTTGTATGTGCTACCTATTCATAGGTTTGAATTCGGCGCCAAGCCAAATGTAATAGTAGGTACCACACTCGCTATATTTCGAGACGAACGCCAACGACGTCACCGACGCTTCGGTTGTTTTGTCCTACGCGAAGAGCAGCTATCCCGCTCAAGGTCACGCGCGGCGAGTCCTACTATTACATTTTGGCTCGGCACCGACTTCAAACCTATGAATAGGTAGCACATACAAATTAAGTTATTTTATACTTTTCAGTTTTTGAAGTCGGTTTTTTTAAACGAAGTTTATTTTTTATTTTTCGCTTTTTAGTCTTTCTCAAGTCTCTCATCATCATTTCACCTAAATAACTTGAAAGAATACGACTAAAGGTAACATACAACATACTGTATAGAGTAATAAATAAATATTTCGGACATGATGTTTACAGAATATGAAAGCATGCAGACAATTGCCTTAACTTTATTGCAGGCGCTCACGTAAATTTGAGGGTTTCCTTCAATTTCCTTGGGATCCCATCATCAGATCCTGATATGGTGGCCATGGAACCACATGGAGAGGATACCCTTTCGAATACAGAAATAATTTTCAAGATCGGTCCACAATTGACGGAGTAATCAATGTACATACATAAAAAAAAAAAAAATACCGATGAAATTGAGAACCTCCTCCTTTTGGAAGTCGGTTAAAAAGTAGGGAAAGGCTGTATATGATTTGTAGGCTGTGAAAAAGGGTAATTTTGACCCAAAATTTCATGAATATGTAAAAAATTACTTAAGGATTTTTAGGAGAGCCTGTGGTGTGGCGAAGTCTTTGTATATAAGTGATAAAATTAAGTCTTCAAATAATAAAATGCTACATGGAACATTATTAATAATGAAACGGGACGTTGTAAACTTCGAGATAATAATTTAAAATTAAATATCAATATTATGTTTATAGCAAACTTTTTTTTTTTTTTTTTTTATAGTTAGGTACCAAAATGACTCTGCCCTGCCTGATGGTAAGCATGAACAGAATCCAGGAGTGGCGGTCACCATCCTCATTGCGAATAAGGACAATGTAGACTTAGACATAGCTGAATCTTTTAATACCTTTTTCGCAAGTGTACCAGTTAGTACAACGAGTACCTTGATTTTTTGTGCGTCCGGCAACTAGGCACTAATCTAACTATAAATAATGAAATCATAAGTATTGTAGACTCAACAGTATTCTTAGGAATTACATTAGATAGTAAACTTTAATGGGGAGCCCAGATAGATAGCCTTGCGGGTAGACTTAGTTCGGCAGCTTATGCAGTATGGAAGGTACGTCAGCTCACTGATACGGACACAGCTAGGTTAGTTTATTTTAGCTACTTTCACAGCGTCATGTCCTATGGTATACTACTTTGGGGCAAGGCGGCTGATATTGAAACGATTTTTATTCTACAAAAACGAGCCATCCGCTCAATGTACAATTTAGGTGCTAGAGTCTCTCTTCGAGAGTTGTTTAAAGATATAGGTATTTTAACTGTTGCATCACAGTATATATTTGTTAATATTATGTTTGTTAGACACAACATTAATGACTATAAGAACACAGTGATGTACTCAATATTAATACTAGAAGCAAATCTAAACTCATTGGTACCTATCATCGATTACATAAGGTACATAACTCGTTCGAAGGTCTTGGTGTACGTTTTTATAATAAAATTCCTATACATGTAATCGACCTTCCTGTAAATAAATTCAAGCTAGTAAAAAATCACCTTATTAGCAAAGCCTACTATACGATCAACGATTATCTAAACGACAAACAGTCATGGGCTTAAGGTGTCATTAGAATTTAAATAGATACACACAAACTTCTTTGTCTTTTAATAAAGCTAAATATTAACAAACCACTGTTAGTTGAAAGTAATGCGTGGCGATTATTATGGTAATTTAATTAGTAGTGATTTTTATCAGTATCTCGACTATGGTTTGTCATGCTCACTAAAATGTAATTGCTTGCGGTGTCGTCGTGGGGCGGATCGTTTCCTTCCCTCTGATATGGCGAAGGAGATGATGGCTGGTCCATGCGTCATACTCGTGAACGGGTGCTGCTTGGGGTGACTGGTCAGCCTAGTCAGCGATGCTTTAGACAATACTATTATTCTGGTTCGTTCAAATGCAACCCTAGCCTCTTAATCCAGTCACGAATTATTTTGCAACTGAATGTAAGTGGATGTGCACCTTGTTTCTATTTTGTTCTATGTTTAATAGACTCAAACCTTCAACGTTATCACTGAGTGTTTTTTTTGTTTGCGCGTTAGATTTTGGAGCTTTTTAATAAAAGGAATTTCAAGTGGCAACAGCTTGCATACTGTTTACCTTACATGTGATACTAACACTATTGTACCTGAAAATCAGATTTTGAAAAAGAGTAGCCATGAGTTTCTTTGCCAGTATTGTTCTCATGAGCTCTACGCATTTTGGAAACTGGAAGTTATGGATCGACACAGGCAGGCAGTAGATTTTGGTGTTTTCGCCTAATTTACCTCGACAATACAGCACATGCTGTGACGTCTGTTTGTGTCGATCTATGATTTTTAACTATAGCTTCAATTTGACGTTCGTAAGTGTCACTTGGTGTCTTATATGAATAAATGATTTTAATTTGATTTATTGTATTTTCTGGATAATAGGATTCTTTTTTTTAAATCAGTCTCAATACAATCTCATTTCGATCTTTGATGTTTTAAAACTACGAGAATTGGCATTCTAATCCTATACCGAACATAATCGTCATTCTCCACGTGGCTTGATGACACCAAATGCTGGTGGACGTGGTACCACCCACCTATATCGCGAGTCAACAAGGTCATAAGTCTGTAAATTATTGAAATTCGGTTAAAAATAAGTAAGTATTTGTACATTAAACCTTTGCGAAGCTTAATCGCGAGCCTAAGCAGTACCTACCCAAGTACTTCAAATCCACCCGTCCTTTATCAGATGAGGTATGTACAATTCACTTCAAATTTCAATTTATCAATGATAAATTGCTTTAACTTTAATATTAAATAAAATAATTTTTTGTACCCTTTCTGAAACTATTTTTCCTTTAAATTGAAAAGAAATTAAAAATGAAGTATATAAACTTTTTAAATGTAGTAAAAATATTCAAAAACAATTTCTAAATGAGGTATAAATATTTATTACATAACCAAATTATAAATCCTCTCACTTTTGGAAATCGTCTAAAATTCCTCCATCCGATCTCGGATCCAAGTGGAGGGAGCATATAAAATGACGACAGTCTCTACTGTCTCCCTAAAGTTGATATTGCTTCATAATTGAGTCACAAAGAGTTGTCAACTTTTCACAACGCCATTATAATAACAATTTATCATTTTTAAGCATCAATAAACCTTGTGTACATTTGACAATTAATATCTTCTTACATTAAGTGAGTGTATTGCAGCTGGTTGCTTAACTTACTTTAGTAGAGGTCGCTGTACTCTTTTGCACATTTAAAATGCTGGCTTTGGTTTATGGCTCCGCTCCGGCTGCTTTTCTCAACTTAAACACATCCAGTGTCATGAAATTGTGCACACAGAAAAAGTGTTACCAAAAGATATGTACTAGGATCTGGGCATTTATGCTGAGGGAATCAGCTGAAAATAATAAAAAAAAATAACAAAACAAAAATCGACTTCAAGAGCGACCAAATTGAAATGGGCCCATACGGGATACACCAGCTTTTAATAAATAAAGAATCATCTAAATCGGTTGGCGTGATATTGAGATATTCGTTAATTTGTCGCGCACATACTTAATGCAAATTGAAGACTTATATGGTTTTCTCATAGATGACATGTCAGAACTAGACCAAATTTAAATGGGACCACACGGGAAGCACCAGCTTTGAAATAATAAAAAAAGAGTCATCAAAATCGGTTCCTCCAGTCGAAAGTTATGAGGTAACAAATATTTTACCGTGGGAGAGCCACGCTTAGGCATGAATGGGCCGGCTCGACCGGAGTGATACCACGGCCTCACAGAAAACCGGTGTGAAATAGCTTGCGCTGTGTTTCACCGAGAGAGTGAGGATACCGAAGGCCCATACCCCAACCCCTCCCCCTATCTCCCCCCCCCATCCCCCAAAGGCCGGTAACGCACTTGTGACGCCTCTGGTGTCCATGGGCGGCGGTAATCGCTAACCATCAGGCGATACGTCTGCTCGTTTGCCGGTCTATTCCATGAAAAAAAAAAAAACAATTTAAAAAAAACAGAATTGATAACCTCCTCGTTTTTTGAAGTCGGTTAAAAATAATCGAATCTTAGATGCCTGTGCTTAGCCGCAACGCAGTATGGAAAAAAGCAAATATCGATCACCCAATTCAATAGAAGGTCATGCAAGTGGTTGAAGGTGATACTGAAAAATTAAACATTCCATATTAAATATCTCTTATAGCATTCTATTCCATACTATGTTATGTTTACGTCTGCCATGGTTCAACTTGTAAAAATACACACAAAGATCTAGATAGATAATAATTATGCTCTACCACATTTACAGAACAAAACAACACCAACAGCAATTAACAAAAGCCTTCTAGTGCCTAGAGTACATTTAATACTATGGGTACCTACGAGACAACTGATCTAAATAAATATTTATTTTACTCTTTCAAATACATGCATATCACACTTAGATAAACCAAGACTAATAAAATATCAAATGTTCATGCATACGAATATTTGAATTGAGTAATTGAGTAGGAGTCAAATCCGCACAAACCATCCGCCTGTCAACACTGATGATGCACCATAGACTTGGATACATCAAGTCAATAATATGTATGTCAATATTACATACCTAAACAGATCTCCATAACAGAACAAGTTTTATCAGTTTTACACGTTCCTGGTATATTTTCCTATAGCAGTTTCATAGGAGTGCAAATTTTCCATCAATAATAGTGATTGTTTACTGCGCGAGGTTGCGTCAGCCGATTGGCAATGGAGCCTAGTGAAATGCCGCGTCCAATGGCATCAGGTATACTATTTTGGGAATATATTTTTGAGGTTTTATTAGAGAAACCGGTCCTTAATACATACTTATTGTAAATAACGTAGGCATTTGTAAACATGTAATTGTATGGTCATTTTAAAGGATTTACATCAATGTCCATTTTAATTTTGGTTGGCTTTTTGTAATCATTTTCTCTGTATAGGTATTATGATTCAACATGCCAATATTTACGGAGAAAAACTGCAAGAGTTATAATAAATGTTTGATGTTTGTGTATGAAACAAGAACTGTATGCATTACGTCTAACTTCCAAAATGGTTTATCTAAAGCTTTTGTTCCTAACATATTTTGTTACCTTTACCTAAACAAATCTTAAAATTGAAATTTAACCTATTTTTGAAATGAAACATTGTACCTATGTAAACGTGGTCATAAATCTGATGGTGAGGGTTTACGTGGTAACTAGTAAACTTAGATTGGTCTTAGTAGTAATGAGATGATGGAACCAGAATATTGGAACAGATTTTATTAACCGACTCCAAAAAAGGAGGAGGTTATCAATTCGACTATATTTATATATTTTAATGTCAATAAATTATTATTATTATTCAAATAAAATAGGGAACTTTTTACAGGTTGATTTTACATTCTCTCTTTCAATTACAATTTATCTATTAATTTCGTCTTTAAATTAAAGTTTTATAATCTATGTGTAAGGCTCTAAGGAGAAAATTACAATAGATTTAATTTAAATAAAGGTTTGAGTCTGAGAACATATTGAAAAATTGATTTCATTGTCTATGCATATCACATTCAATGCACGGAGGCAAAAACTTGGGCAAAAACGTCTACTTTAAATATGTTTCAATGAAAATCGGTCAGGGACATGTCTAAATAGACAACTTCTTACCATTTGACCTTTTTACAATTCATGACAGTTTGAAAAAAACAGAAAAATATATCTATGTATTTATTTAGCATTCAATGAATACCTACTATAAATATTGGCTGTAAAAACAGATAAATCTATAATAAATATTTCAAACATCTAACCATCTAACTCACAACGCCATCTAGGCCCAAGCTAAGCAGAGCTTGTGTTATGGGTACTAGACAACTTTTTTTTAAATATACAATAAAACACCCAAAATACGAAACAAATATTTATAGATCATACAAACATTTGGTTCGACCCGGAGAATCGTACCCGAGACCTCATGCACAGCAGTCGCATACACTACCACTGCGCCTCCGAAGCAGTTCAATAATCTATACATCTATACAAATAAATAAAATTAGAGTGTCTGTTTGTAATATTAAAATAACCGCTTTTTACTAAATGCATATGTCATGTATGTATACACGGTAGGTACATATACCAAAACAACTTTTTTTTAAATTTTGTCTGTTTGTTCCGGCTAATCTCTGGAAAGGCTGGACCGATTTTGACGGGACTTTCACTGATAGGTAGCTGATGATGTAAGGAGTAACTTAGGATACTTTTTTTTAGACCGCAGCGTTACCCGCGGTACGAATATAACCATATATATAGTCAATGATATAATGAAATAACCTACTTTATGTTGGGACGGGTTTTCCATCCTGTCCGATTCAGTCGCCACGCGCGAAGAGACGTCGTCCATGTGTGCCGTGCAGCACCTAAATAGAGATTTAACCCGAAGATGGTGCCCGATCTAGCAAACAGGCGTTAGGAGGAGTCTGGATGTCGTCCTACCTCCCTACCTTCCCCCCTCCTTTCTCTTTGTAGTGGTTTATTGTCCTGTGCAGTTTGCATCCTAAGTCAGCTTTTAACGACGACGCGACGATTAAGGGTGGTGAAACTTCATATTGTTAGTACGTCACCACACGGAACTCGAACCGGTAATGTTAGTTCAATTTCTTTCAATGATAAAAGTAGAGTGAAATTTAAAAATCACTGTTCTAAACAACTGTACCGGAAAGGTCAATCTGTTTTGTAAGCGATTGTACATTTAATAAATAAGGCCGTGACGTCAAGGGCAACCGGTCTAGATATATAGTATGTCTGTCTACTACTCTATCACGGAAAATAAATGGATGAATTTCAATGAAACTATATTTGTTATAACAACTGACTTTAATACAAATTAGTAAATTACATTTACTTGCAGCACTGTTTGAGTTAATCTTAGTTGTAAATACCGTCTTATATAAAGAAGTGTAAAGTCTATTATCGCATGCGCATGTAATTTTTGTTTGCTTAAGTTACAGACAGGTTGGTATAATTTTACATTGCTATGATTGGAAACATTGAAACTTGGGTCTTATATTATGTTTTACACAAATATTATACAAAAATACAAACATTGATACGCTCACCACATCCTGAAAGAATGGGGAAAGCATTTTAATAATCATTATTTCGCCGACAGTATTTATCTACATAGAAAGCGCGCTTATTGTAGAAAAAAAATCCCGCCAAGTGCGAGTCGGACTCGCGCACCGAGGGTTCCGTACAAACCACCACCAACTTCAATTTTATATGTCAACGGGAACTAGCCTTTATGTTTTGATTTCCTTGCGAGTAGTTGCGAGTTTCAAAATATGCGGTATAAGGTATTTTTTTTTTTTTATGGAATAGACCGGCAAACGAGCAGACGTATCGCCTGATGGTAAGCGATTACCGCCGCCCATGGACACCCGCAACACCAGAGGCGTCACAAGTGCGTTACCGGCCTTTGGGGGATGGGGGGGGGAGATAGGGGGAGGGGTTGGGGTATGGGCCTCCGGTATCCTCACTCACTTGGTGAAACACAGCGCAAGCACTATTTCACACCAGTTTTCTGTGAGGCTGTGGTATCACTCCGGTCGAGCCGGCCCATTCATGCCGAAGCGTGGCTCTCCCACGGTTCCCAGGTATATACAACCTTTGTGTTTTGCGTTTTTGCGTTAACTTAGAAATTTGTTTCTTTTTTACAGCTTAAAGGCAAAAGACCTTAGTATTTGATATAAATTACAACTTGATACCTCTACGCGTTCATGAGGAAAAGGGTAATAATCATTTTATAATTATTAAAATAAAATTATGTGATGTAACTAAAATTTAAGGTTTTCAAAATTTTTCCTTTATGTGTGCTATAAAACGGTGCTTCATGCCAAATTTCAAGATTCTAGGTCGACTGGAAGTATCCTTTAGGTTTTGATTCCCTTGCGAGTAGTTGCGAGTTTCAAAATATGGGGCTTAAATTGCTGTTTCTTTTGATTGCGTTATTATAGAAATTTGATTTTGTTACAGCTTAAAGATATTATGGACCTGAGTAGTTGATATAAATTTCAATTTAATAACTCTACGTGTTCATGAGGAAAGAAGTAGTAAGTTTTAAAAATGTAAAAATATTTTTATTAAATGATGTAACTAAAAATTTATGCTTTCTGCAAATTTTCATTTCTCTCTGCTATAAGGCGTTACTTCGTACCAAATTTCAAGGTCCTGGGTGCACGGAAAGTACCCTGTAGGTTTTGATTCCCTTGCTAGTTTCGAAAATTTGCATCATAAACGACTTATTATATGAAGTAACTAAAAATTTATACTTTAAGCCATTTTTCCTTTATCTGTGCTATAAGATGTTACTTCGTATCATATTTCGAGACTCTGAGTTCACGGGAAGTACCCTGTAGGTTTTGATTCCCTTGCGAGTGTCGAAAATTTGCAGCATATACGGCTGTATCTTTTGATTGCGTTGGCTTAGAAGTTTAATTTTTTCACAGCTCTAAGGGATAGTAGACCTAAGTATTTGATATGAATTTCAGCTTGATACCTCCACGCGTTTTTGAGAAAAGGGGTCTTAAGAGACAGACGGACAACAAAGTGATCATATAAGGGTTCCGTTTTTCCTTTTGAGGTACGGAACCCTAAAAAGATAGGTTCTATAGGTAGTAGAGCCACGCTGATTTCAGCATGAATGGGCCGGCTCGACCGGGGCGGTACTACCCTCGCACAGAAAATCAACGTAAAATGACAGCGTTCATGCTGTCGTGTTTCGTTGGTGAGTGCGAGACCGGAAGCCCAAATAGTCTAGACGACAAGTTCCACTTGTTGACTAGACTAAAAGATGCAGCAGCATCACTAGGCCGCCATGGTGTGGGTTGCCATACTGCATTGTCTGCATTCGCAGTGAGTATGGTGACCACCACTCTTGGATTCTGCTTATGCTTTCCATCAGGCAGAGTAGAGTCATTTTGGCGGACCATACATAAAAAAAAAAAAAAAAAGATATTGACTATTACAGTTGGCTGAGGAGTGTAAGCCCTTAGTTAGAACTGCAACTAAAAACTATTGACACCTAAATTCTTTAAAGGTGGTTAAGTAGTTAAGGCGCTCTACGGTGGCACTTACACACATTGTTGCCTACTTACGTTACAGGACTTTTTGTAACAACTTACTCAAAAAACTTAAACGGGAGTATGAGCGCAGTGAATTTGAGAAATGCCACAAAAATCCCAAGGCTACGTGGAACTTAATTAAAAATATCACCAATATTCAAAAGAAAAAGACCACAGCGGACGACCTTCTCTCCCTGTCTGGCGACCCCTCCGCCTCAGTTGACGCTGTAAATGGCTTTTTTGCAAATGTGGGTAAAAATCTGGCATCTAAAATCTCTCCAGGGTCATTAGATTGTTTAGGATCCACGGACTCTTTTCCCTCACATTCCCCTTTGAATTCTATGGGTGTCTTGAATACGGACACCAAGGAAGTGGAACTTCTTATTCAAGGGCTGAAAACAAATAGCTCAGTGGGGTGGGATGGCATATCTACCTCCCTGGTTAAGGCTTCTAGTCATGTTTTAAGGCCTGTTATTTGTCATGTCTTTAATCTTGCCTTGACTGCCGGTATTTTCCCAACTGTATTTAAGAGAGCCTTAGTTCACCCAATATACAAGAGTGGTGACAGAGATAGTGTTAACAACTATCGGCCTATTTCAGTTTTGAGTACTCTCTCCAAGATCTTAGAAAAAATATTAAATAATAGACTCCTTAGTTACCTAAACACTAATAAAATAATTGCAAACAATCAGTATGGTTTCAGGCGCAGCAAAAATACTGAAGACGCCGTCTTGGATTTGGTAAATAATATTGCTCTAGATACTAATGATAAGTTGAAAACAATAGGTATCTTCCTCGATCTTTCAAAAGCATTTGACACTGTCTCTGTCCCACTCTTACTTAAGAAACTTGAACGTATTGGCATTAGGGGTCTACCTCTCAATATTTTTGAAAGCTATTTAGCAGATCGAACTCAGAGCGTTAATATTGGTGGTTATACAAGTGGACTGGAACATCTTGACTACGGCGTTCCTCAGGGTAGTGTCCTTGGACCTACCCTGTTTCTTATTTACATAAACGATTTGTGTCGCCTGTCCCTACCTAACGTTAAAATCATTTCCTATGCAGACGATACAGTGTTACTGATTCGGGGTAGGAGTTGGGAGGAGGCTCGTTCTTTTGCGGTATCTGCACTTCAAACCACCATGAATTGGTTAACCACTAACCTTCTCACGCTAAATTTAAAAAAAACAAAATTTATAACGTTCTCTCCAAGAACTTCATCACAGCCGCCCTCTTCTTTTGCTCTTATTGCCCACCGGTGCAACTGGGATCAAAATTGTGACTGTATCAGTATTGAGCGCAATGATTTTATTAAATACCTTGGGGTGTACGTGGATAGTACGATGTCCTGGAGGGAGCAAATTAGTTCATTGGTACCAAGAGTCCGAAAATTAATATTTGTATTCAGACACCTACGGACAGCAGCCGACCTACAAACACTGAAAATAGTCTACTTTGCTCTCGCCCACTCTGTACTGACCTACTGCATTGTTGCATGGGGTGGCTCAGTGAAGTCCTCAACATTACCCTTGGAGCGGTCACAGCGGGCTGTGCTGAAGGTTATGTCACGTAAACCTATTCGTTTCCCAACTGTACAGCTGTATGCTTTATGCAAGGTACCCACAGTGAGACACACATATTTACTGAACACTATATTGCGTAAGCACTCGGAATTGCCATTTGACGCGGAATCTGTTTCCCGGGTGCGGAGGTCAGACCGAGTGTGCCATATTAAATTAGCTCGATTAGAGGTTCTTAAGCGCCAATATTATTTTATAGGTCCTACTATATATAACAGGGTGAATAGAATACTGAATATTTATCCCCTTACAAGTAAGAATTGTAAAATGATTACGAACGAATGGCTGCACACTCTGAGCTACGGAGAGCTGGAAGTCATGGCTAAACCGCATGCTTGGAGATAGTTCTTGCAGATTTCCTCCAATACTTTTCAGCCCCACAGTAGTACACACACGCGCACACACACACACCACACACACACACCACACACACATACCACACACACTCACCACACACACACACACCACACATACATACCACACACACTCACTACACACATATACACACAAATAATAAAATTGACATACACCTCTCCTTGTATCTTACACATACTCATAATACACATACAAATTTAGTAAATTTTGTATCCACAACATCTGTTGTCAGCAATATTATTATTATTAAGTAGTTTAATTCCATTCAATTTGTATTCTTTCTTTATTGTATTTTTGTGTAACTCTGACGGCCTCGGACCGGAGGAGGCGTTAATGGCTGCGACACAGTTTTTAACTTATGCAGACATTCTCGCACATATTGTTACTGTTTCTCTCTTTTTAGTTTCCAATAAAGATTATTATTATTATTATAATGCTGCCAAAAATTAAGAATATATACGAGAATCATAAACACCATAAGTCATAGAAAAAAACGTAACACAAACCCACTATATATAATGGTGATGTCACCCGCTAGCTGTTATAGAAAAAATACTTATTAACATATTGCTGTAACAATAACATCGTATAATGGCCGATTATAATTGCTAATTATGAATAGTTACATTTTTCTTTGATAAGTACACATTATACACATAGGTATATATACATTTACATTAGTTACCTCACGTGTTGTTTAAAAACATGTTTTTGTAAATATACATATATTTTATCAGTTAACGTCTTAACTATATGATAAATGAGTTATGGAAAAGATAATCTTTTTTTTACAGAAAATATGTACATATATGTATATGTAGAATTGAGTGTCAATGTTATATTTTGAACTTTATGTCCTTGTAATAGGTGTGTATGAAGATGCAAGAAACAATATAGTTACATCATGCAGAAAGATCAAGGGTGGAAAAGTTATTGGCTAATATTTACGAGTGTTTTGATATTGTTTTGTTGCAAGCACATTGATAAAACTAATCGGTGTTTTTGTCAGTCAATAACAATTTATGTATTATTAAATATATTATGTACCTACCTATATGTTATTATTAACATTTTTTTTATATACTCGAGCCTGCCAAAATGACTCTACTCTGCCTGATGGAAAGCATAAGCAGAATCCAAGAGTGGTGTTCACCATATTCATTGTGAATGCAGACAATGCAACAATGCAGCATGGTGACCCACACTATGGAGGCCTAGTGATGCTTCTGCATCATTGAGCCTCCGGTCTCGCACTCACCAACGAAACACGACAGCACGAACGCTGTCATTTTACGTAGATCTTCTGTGCGAGGATAGTACCGCCCCGGTCGAGCCGGCCCGTTCGTGCTGAAATCAGCGTGGCTCTACTATCTGTGTACATTTCATAAAGCATCATCACTTTCAATGAACTGTAGTGTACTGTATTCTCTATTGCTTAAAATTTGAATTTGACCAGACGAGAAATATAACCTTTCAAACAAATAACATCATATTCGGTTTATAGATAAAAAAACAATTATAAAAAAAAAAACCGACTTCCAAAAAACATCCAACGAAAACTCTCTGCCAAAAAAACACTTAAAAGCGTAAAATAAACTGGTTCTTCATAAATTGCCTATACCTAATTCTTTATGCATTTAAATAGTAGTATTATAATGTGTGCTAGGTACCTAGAATCTGTTGGAAGTCGGTGCCAAGTGACTATCGCTTAGACTTTTGTAATTGTTCGTTTGTATTCTTTTTGGCTTAGCACCGACTTCAAACAGATTTTAGGTACCTAGCACACATTATAATACTACTATTTAAATGAATAAAGAATTAGGTATATGCAATTTATGAAGAACCAGTTTATTTTACGCTTTTAAGTGTTTTTTTGGCAGAGAGTTTTCGTTGGATGTTTTTTGGAAGTCGGTTTTTTTTTTTTATAAAAAGTTTTTATTTTTCAGTTTTTAGTGCAAACAATCGTAGGTAAGTAGTAAGTTGAACTATTTCATCAAATTTCATCATCAAGAATACAAATGAAGGTCTAAACGTACGTGTAATATTGAAATCATCCTCTAATTCCTAACTGTTGAAGGATTTTACCTTCTATCATCAGTTCACCTAAATAACTTGAAAGTATACGACTGAAGATCTTTAGATACGTATGAAATTGAAAGAATTATCCTCCAACTCCTAACCGTTGAGGAGTTGTACATTCCACCTTCCATCATCAGCTTACCTAAATAATTTGAAAGAATACGACTAAAGGTAACATATATACATCTGATATTTAAAGATTTATCCTCCAACTCCTAACCGTTAAGGAGTTGTACCTTACATCATCAGCTCATCATCATAAAATGATGACTACCAGACGCAAATACGGGTGTAACTTCAGAAAATATACGAAAAACATAGTATGTACCTATAAAAAATGAGAGTTTCCCTCGATTTCCCTGGGATCCCATCATCAGATCCTGATATGCTGGCAATGGGACCACCTCGGAAGCATACCCTTTCGAATACAAAAAAAAATTTTAAATCGGTCTACAACTGACGGAGTAATCAGGTAACATACATAAAAAAAAAAATAAAAAAAAAATACATACAGTGGAACATAGAACCTCCTCCTTTTTGGAAGTCGGTTGAAAAGAAAACAAATTAAAAACGAATAGAGAACAGCCTCCAGTTTTTACAGTTAGTTTAAAAAAAAGACTCAAACCCAGCTACGACAAAAACCAACGCTGAAAAAGTATGAAACTAGTTTGAAAAGCCGTAGTCACGCGTTGTTAAAGTGTTATGGTACATTTCTATGTAACGTGTGACTACGGCTTTTTAAACTTGTTTCATAATTTTTCAGCGTTGTTTTTTGTCGTAGTTGGGTCAATTTATTTGCAAAGTATATTTTAAATACCATAGAAATATCGCAATTATCAAATAAAAACCGACAAAATCACAAGCAAATATTAAAAATATATAAAGTTTTGAAATTTACAAGTAACGCCCTTTCTAATGATACCAAACACGGCTTATTTATCTCAAATTTATTTTTAACACAGTACTTTATGACCGCAAGAGGGCGCCACAATAGATTCAGTGACACGTCATATAGCCTATAACCAGCGGACGATCAAGACGCTTCTAGCGATATCTCATTTGTCTAGTTCTAATAAGACGTTGAGGAACTCTGAGGGAACATATGAACATACATACAAAGCCTGTGAAAATCATAACCTTCCTTTGGCTTTGCCGTAGTCGGGTAAAAATCCTACTAATATTATAATCGTGAAAGTTTGTAAGTATGGATGTTTGTTACTCTTTCTCGCAAAAACGATTTGGATGAAACTTTACAGTAATACAGCCTATACATCAGAATAACACATAGGGTAATATTTGCAGCGATAACCGACATACACGCGGGCGGAGCCGCGGGCAACAGCTAGTAGGGAATAAATAATATCCTGGAGCTTAACGCAAAAATAACAGTGAAAGTACCTTGATTTTACACAAAAATCACAAATAAAGTATTTGCCGGATACAACAAAAAATAACTTTCTAACTATCAGCAAACACAAGGCATTGCATCATGTAAGTACAGAGTAAATTACAAAAGCATTACTGAAATCATGGTCGTTCACCCACTAAAGGTAGACTCTGTAACAAGTAACAATGGCTTTGTAAAAAAAAAACATACTTAACTTAAAAGTGTAAAATATATTCAGAAAATTACACTTAGTTATAGTTTTTAAGTGTTGTCATAACGGCCATGTGAGACCAAACTCGACAAATATACTGAGCTACTAGGTCCATTTATTATTCTCTGCTCCACCATCAGATTAACTCTAAGATGTTAGGTAATAATAATAGATGTCATCCATACAACACATATATACATATACACATATATATTTATAGATTAGTCTTAAGTGCATATTTTGATTTGTCGGATTACTTCGTTTAGCAGTTTACATAAAGGCTGTATAATATATTTTGATTGCACATAGCCTAAAATTAATTTGTTACAATCGTATTTAAAATAAGAAATATTCTACTGATAACATTTAGATGGACAGACTCAACCCAATGATTACGGTAAGTGTCGTTTCGTGTTGCAGTAATTTTTTACATACTTGCCCAATTAATTTATTAAGAAATCTTGATATTTTTTATATTTTAGCTGCAAAATGACTTTGCTATGCCTGATGGAAAGCATGAGCAGAATCCAAGAGTGGTGGTCACCATCCTCAATGTGAGTGTGAACAATGCAGCATGGTGACCCACGCTATGTCGGCCTAGTGAGCTTAAAGGACCTAGGATCACTTAGCACAGGAAGGCTTCGAAGGCTTCGCTTTTATTCATTATTTTTAACCCCCGACCAAAAAGAGGGATGTTATAAGTTTCACGTGTCTGTCTGTCTGTCTTTCTTTGGCACAGTAGCTCCTGAACGGATGAAGCGAATTCAATTTAGTTTTTTTTGCATGAAAGGTAAGTTACGTGCGAGTGTTCTTAGACATGTTTAATGAAAATCGGTTGAGCCGTTTAAAAGTTATGGGGGTGAAAGTGGGAAAGAGTAACCGAATGTCTGCAAAAATATCATCGAGTGGGGTCTCAAATGAAAGCGCATAACGTGTTTTTTACTTTTTAAAGGGAACTCAGATTATTATATCGGTTTTTTTTTTAAATTTTGAGAATTTATAGTTATGACTTGATAACTTGATAACACTGATGCCAAAGCTGCAACTGGACTTAAGCCACAGCAAGTTTCCGAGTCCCGTGAGGTTGTGTGTGATTCTTTATTTTCAGTTCCGTAACAGGCTGTTCGCAAGCAAGCATTTTAATTCTTGTGAATAGTTCCCAGTGGACGTATGGTCTACTGTTTTGTAAACTAGTGTGCGTGACATCCCAAACAGACGCGGCTAGTAAATAGTTGATTTTAGCTAGTGGCATATTTGTATCTGTAGATGTCAATAGATTCGTAACAATAGCCTATGTCAATGGGCTGTACAAACTTTATGAAAAGTTATTAAGGCTAAGTAAAGGCTATAGTTTTCTAAACTTTTTCTTGAAATCACAATTAGTATCCTATAATTTTTCGAAATACTTTATTCGTAGATAATCCTATAGCATCTTGGTTAGCCATAAAGAGGCAAAATATAAAAAAGTGAGGAAGAGATTTTTCTTCGAATTTTTGTTTGTGATATATCTTATTCTTAGCTTTTTGTAATAACTTGGAGTTGGTACAGCGCTTGCACGTGGCTAAGCAATAAATTAATCCTCCACGCGGATGTGTTACGTGAGTGTGACGTAACGAACCGGAGGCGGGTCGGTGCCCGTGCCGAGCACACCGTCGACTGAGTCACTCTCGCATCAGACCGGATTCAGGACCTGCGGACTGATGGGTCAATAACGTTCAGATTTATGATAACGTAATCTTGTACGCAAATTGACGTAGCCGCCTTCTGACCCACTTATCGGTCTCTGTTTATCGCGCAATGAACACGAATTAACAAGTAAGTAAGAACCGAAATAGTCAAGGAAATGATATTGTTATCTATTTAAAAACAGCTTAAATAGTACTTTGTTTGGGATATCTTGGAGAGTCCAATAGGACAGGGGAAGTGACCCATACAGTTATAATAACTTCTTTCGTGGGCTACCATCATTACATGTAGTAAATTCATAGTTAATCTTATGTGTGATCACACACACATTCGTCAACATCTAACGAATCTAAATATTAATACGTGAAGCAAAACCTTTGTCACCCTTTTTACGAAAATTTTGCGAACGGAGGGATATGAAATTTAGCACAGTTAAAGCTAAAAATAATCAAAGAAAATTAAAAGTATTATACTTGAATTTCAGCCATTGGTAAAAAAACATTAGTAACGATAAATAATAGACAGCTTGAAGAATTGATTTTAATTAAAAGAGCTAAATATTATAATAACACTTTCAGTATGACTCACTCCTCTTTCAGTATGATTTTGAACCAAAAAAACTATTCGTAATAGTGATACAACAAATTAATTTTATTATATTTATGTTCAATTAATTATGATTCACAATTTATGACTCACAGACGAAATGCTACCGAAAATGTTAATGTTTTACATTCATTTCAATATTAACTTTATATAAATTTCATTTAAAGATATTTTTGTTTGTTAAACTAGTTTCGAAAGGTTTATTAAATTTTGAAAGACTGAATTTAATAATACAAGCAGACAAACTAAGGTCGTAGAATTATAATTGTTATTGTATGTTATTGATATTTCTCTTATCTGCCATTTATCTTGTAAGATAGGTAGGTTGGAACGATTGCAGAGTGCCCTGCAGAGGTCATTGATTGACCAGACATTATTTATTAGACATTGTTCACGTATATAGGGGTAAATAATCTTGAAGCGATTGCTCGACCATTTCTATCTGTATTTATACATAGTAGGTATTCTGCCTGTTGTAATAATCAGTCAAAAAAAACATACATAGATTATGTACTAATTTAAATGTTATTTATCTTGGTATGTAACTGCTTTTTTAAATTTATATCTATCTGAAGGATAGAACCATTTTCCCAAACTAGGATGGAGTCGGCTTCTGCTTTTTGTGAGAAGTAGTACTAAGAAATGTCGATGTTCCGTTCATACCTACTGTTTTCGGACTTTTCAGACTGAAATCGAAAAGCGTACGTTGAGATCCATTCCATTTTTCCTTATAGTTCCCTCGAGGATTGCTCATCAACTATAATGGTCAGTTAACACGCTTGTTTCGTCAGCCGCCTCCCTTGAATTTACGCATTAACATTTAATAACAACTGTTTTGGAAATTCCAGATCCACGTGTTTTGATATGGCACTATGACGTCGCACTTTGCAGGCAGTTTTTAGTTATACAAATAAATACAAGACAGGCATATTTCTTAACATATATAGGGCTGACGAGCAGACGAATCGCCTGATGGTAACCGATTACCGCCGCCCATGGACACTAGCAACACGAGGTGTCACAAGTGCGTTTTAAGTAGGAGTACGTTTTTTTAGGGTTCCGTGCCAAAGGCAAAAAAAGGAACCCTTATAGATTCGTCATGTCTGTCTGTCTGTCCGTCCGTATGTCACAGCCACTTTTTTCCGAAACTATAAGACCTATAACGTTGAAACTTGGTAAGTAGATGTATTCTGTGAACCGCATTAAGATTTTCATACAAAAATAGAAAAAAAAAACAATAAATTTTGGGGATCCCCATACTTAGAATTGAAACTCAAATTTTTTTTTTTCATCAAACCCATATGTGTGGGGTATCTATGGATAGGTCTTCGAAAATGATTATTGAGGTTTCTAATAACATTTTTTTCTAAACTGAATAGTTAGCGCGAGAGACACTTACAAACTGGTAAAATGTGTCCCCCCCCCCTGAGACTTCTAAAATAAGAGCACGATAAATCTAAAAAAAATATAAGATTTACATTACCATGCAAACTTTCACCGAAAATTGGTTTGAACGAGTTTTTTTTTAATACGTCATTAATCGTAAATTGCAATTTACCTTTCATTCAATCAACACAAATATAAAAATAAAATAAAAATTATATTATGTTACTTGCTACGGAACCCTTCATGGGCGAGTCCGACTCGCACTTGGCCGCTTTTTCTTGAAGGTTTGAGGGTCGTATTGGTCCGGGAATACCGCAGGCGACAGTTCAGATCTAATAGGTAATATAATATCAATACAATATATAATATAATATATAATATATAATATCAATGGCAAGAATTACTAAGGCAATGATATATTCTTTAGTAATATATGTAATTCAGCCTAATTATATATGAAAAGCCTGTTTTTTTAAGTGAGGTTAGTTATTTACTACAAATAGGTGACGCATGCTTATGCGTAATTTATGCATAGGGCCCAAATATAGGGATATAATGAAAAGTGACATAGTAGCTACATAAACAACGAACTTGCAGGAAAAGCCGCAACGGTAACGTGTCAGAATCGTATAAATCTACACGGCATTATAATGATTTGTAGGCTTGGTAAAAAATACCTGGTATTTATCCTATAAGGTGTATAGAAACACAAAGCTTTCAGTTTTCCTTATATTTGTTGAGCACAATTTTAAATTTTGAAGATAAATTGTAAGTGTGGCTGTCACAGTAAATGTAACAACTTTGTATGATTTTCTTGATAATAAACTATTATTAAACTATTATTAAACTATTATTTTTATTATTAAGTTTTCCAATAGTATACCTACCTATCTACCTACCGATAAAATAACAATTTACATAAACTGTTCTTAGTATTTCTCGTATTTTATCCTTAAATAAAGATGTTATTAAGTTAATAGTAGATATTCTAATCACTGGATTTTGATATGTGTATAATATATGTGAATATTGCAAAATGTATAACATATGTTCTTTTATGGCAAACAAGCTGTACCATGATTTATGGCAACTGACGTAAGAATTATTTTAGATGACGTAGCGTCAGTATTCGGTGTGATCAGAAGCACAAGGATGTTTTTCGACAATAATAGCGGACTTGCCTCTGGGAATGTGGGGATTGGGGAAAATATGTATAAACCATTTGAGTTAATTTAAAGCTAGGATAAGTGGAATCATGAATGAGATTTTGTAGGAAAACTGACCATATACAACTGTCATTTCATTTTTTTTTTATGGAATAGGCAAGCAAACGAGCAGACGTATCGCCTATAGATAGTACGCAATTACCGCCGCCCATGGACACCTGCAACACCAGAAGCGTCACAAGTGCGTTGCCAGCCTTTTGGGGATGGGGGGGAGGTAGGGGGAGGGGTTGGGGTATGGGCCTCCGGTATCCTCACTCACTCGGTGAAACACAAGCACTATTTCACACCGGTTTTCTGTGAGGCCGTGGTATCACTCCAGTCGAGCCGGCCCATTCATGCCGAAGCGTGGCTCTCCCATGGTAAGGTATTAGACCAAAACATTCTTTCTGAATAGATTCTTACATCGAGTGTGTATTAATCAATTATATTTTAAAACCATAGATATGTTACGTACGTAATAATTTGCACCGAAATCTGTGCCGTGCCGGCCGCGGCTGTCAAACTGTGCTGTAAAACTGCATGCATTGACAAATTTCACTGATGAGTGGTAAGGATAAAGAAGGTAGTAGAGCCACGCTGATTTCAGCACGAATGGGCCGGCTCGACCGGGGCGGTACTACCCTCGCACAGAAAATCAACGTAAAATGACAGCGTTCGTGCTGTCGTGTTTCGTTGGTGAGTGCGAGACCGGAGGCCCAATTAGTCTGGGCAACAAGTTCCATACTTGTTGACTAGACTAAAAGATGCAGAAGCATCACTAGGCCGCCATGGTGCGGGTCGCCATACTGCATTGTCTGCATTCGCAGTGAGTATGGTGACCACCACTCTTGGATTCTGCTTATGCTTTCCATCAGGCAGAGTAGCCATTTTGGGGGGCCAAACATAAAAAAAATGAATAGTACGAAATATACGAAGCAGCACGTAAGAGAAAAATATAGCTATATTTCATTATCACATTATAAATGTATTCTTTATTTTCATTACGTACTGTAATTACGAGATAAGTCAATTGGATGGTATTCGAGTCTTCAATTACCGGGCGCTGATAACATACTTGCTTTTTTATACAATATCATTGGTGTTAATGATAAAAATGAGAGCAATTATATATTGGTATCAAAATCAAAAAGTTTTTATTTCAAGTAGGCAATTCAGACACTTTCGAAACGTTATACTAATGTCTCAGTTTCTCGACTCTAGTCTCTATAAAATGTATGTTCTGTATTGTATTGCACATACCTATATACTTTATTCCTAAGGACGTTCAACAAAATCATACCTTTTACATTGTTATTGTTATAAAAACATCTCTACTGGTTATTTCTTGGTAAATTAATTTTTTGAACAAAAACCAACATACCTTCCTTTAAATCAAGGTTGGTTTGTACATTAGTAAGTTGTTTTGTTCACATTTTATCAGTAAATGTTGGTTGTACTTATATTTCCATTTTTTCAAGACCACTTATCTACTATCTGTAGTCTTATACGCTAATGTTAGCTTAACCTGCATCTAACTATGTAAAACAATCTTTCAAAATCGTTTTCAGCTTCAAGACGTCTTATCTTATAAATTTGCATACGTTTCAAGGACCGATGGCAATTCAAGACGAAAATATTTTAAAAAATATAACTTACGAGACACGCTCAACAAATGTTTAAAAGTGTAGCAAAAACAATAATGATCTAGTGAAGCTTAGCGCCAAATAATAGCACAAAATGTTGAAATTGTAATCATTCCATAGTTTTTTACACTATAATTTGTTTTCACCAACTTTAGATAATATACTACATATGTTAAGTTTTTAACTACGTCATTTACTTTCTTTTTGAGAACTGCTAGTCTTAAAAAAACAGCACCTGTTACACTGCTTGCAGTGGCAACATTTCTGCGAACACATCACCGTTGTATGAGATTTTAACAAAAGTACATTCAAAACAAGTAGAATGATGTCAGCAATTCATGTCTGATCCATGTAGTTCCAATGGCTTTTATGGTAACTGCTTAGCTCGTAATATCCGTAGCGTAATGGTATTATAGCTGTCATAAACTCTAGACTTCAGTTAACAAGAGTAAGTAGGCTTCTGTACAAAATCGTCGTAATTTAAACTAATGACGATCTACTGAGATTTTATAAACGTACATCGCAAGGCCCCGCAAGAGATTAATCAAGCGAGGGTTGAAATTAGACATGCATTTTAGCTTCCAAGAACACATAATAACGGTGGCCGTATAATCGCATTGTTGCAAATAATATAATTGCACATATGACTCATTTGATCACCGAGAAGTTTATTGTTATTAGAACAAAGCCGCCGACTTAGGCCGGGACCACACTGCCGTATGCAGTGACAGAAATGTCAATGTTTTTCACAAACTAAGAGAATAGTTTCTCTTATTTTTTCCTTGTATCCTATAATGCAAAGTAACTATGCTTATTTGTGAGTTTGTTTGTTCACTACAGTTTCAAGCCTTATTATTAAGATAATCACCGTGAAATTGTATAAATTATAATAACAGAGACACACCATACATAAGAGAACTTCGATCACAAAAATATTTCAAGTAAAAACAGACAAACAAGAACAGGTAAGATAGTGGACAGGTAAGTGATCACCGGTCGATATACAACTGCAGCAATCCGAGTATCCCTCTCTCGATTAGATAATGGTGGACAATCAACTCCAACTTCAGTTACTCAGTAATAAGCATTAAAGAGTTGATTAATATCGGTTTTCTATAACGCCAAAGCATTTCACCAATGGAGCTGATCGATATTTTTTTTTGCTATAAGTCCAGATATGACAAATTTTCCATTCACCCTAACATATATTTATAACAAAAATAAGTACCAGAGTCACCTTGCCTTATGCTTGTTAGATAACAAACATAAATATTATCAAAGTATTGATAATATGATAAATAACTTTAATGTTTTAGCATAATGTTGTTTTTTTCACAAAAAAATAATTTACATTTAACTTTTCACCTGCTTCTTATTCCTTAGAATTTAGATGACCTTTGTGTGATAAAGGTGGTCGGTAATAAAGACCACCATCGTGTTGGATCATTCTGATGTTTGCGATGAATTATTGATAGATTGAATGATGCCTTCATGAGGCCTGAGACCCATTAAAGCATCCTTCAAATCTTGTTTTCCTTATTCCAGAATACACATATGATAACTATTACTTTCCCAGTAAGGGTTGGTGTAAGAAAGACAGCTGACCCCAAAATAAACCATTCACAACGTGAATACTAAGGCATGATGAACATCTATGATGCACAGCTTTAATGTAGCGCTAAATCGAAACTAGATAAGTATAAGCCTATAAGGGCTTTGTGTAATCCCTAATTTTAAAAAACACAGATTTGTTAGGTCAAATAGAGATGGGGTCTCCGGATGGAATGTGACTGCCGCCGCCCATAAACGCATGCAATTAAGGTGTCACACTATAATATGTCCAATACATGCCGAAAGGTATACACCACGCTTTAAAGTCTATCTAACGAGCTACTTTTTGCTAAAATGCCCCGTCTATCTGTTCACGGCTCAATTAAAGTGACCGCTGCAATTAATTCATATTATTTCGAATAATTGGAGATTTTTTAAGGCAACAGTAGTTCACTATTTTATTGATACATACTATAAAAAGTAAGTAAAAGGACTAACTATTTTAAAGTCTGAGGCTTTGCGAAGTTCTAAGTCTGATGGCGGATGAATGTCAGAATGTTTTATGCAATATATTCAGCAAGACAAAGCTTTTCCCAAACAAGTCTCTAACTTCTAACACGTTTCAGTTTTCCCATTTTAAGAATACGAGGGAGTGTATGTACTGCAAGACAGAAGATTTTAGCGTAACGTTTCTCACAGTGCAACATGTTCCGCTACCAGTCTCAAAACCGTTAACCATCAACACGCTGACCAAAGTATCTGATCTCATCACAATGCACGCCTGCTTTCTTTTCCGACATGCTAAAACACACTTGTTTTTGTAAACACAACACGAAACTTAACAGAAGCATGTCAAAAGTGGCATCGTAACAGCCTGTTAAAACGTAGTGTCAATATTTTGCAGCGGCGCTTGCGCACTTTACCCCCCTCCAGCCTTCACTGACCCCTCCGACGCCCCGCTTAGTAACAGCGTTGTTAAAAAATAAGTGGTTAGTGTATTGTTAGAGATGGTAATTACTGTTTTTTTTTGGTGTGTTGTTGACTTGTTTCGCATGTTTTTTAAGTAGAGCGAACGGTTTTTATGTACGAGGCATTGATAGTGCTGTTATTACGCGAATAAGAGCCGTTCTAGTGCATTTCTGACAGTAACTAAAGAATATTTCTAGTAGTGTATTGTTTCTTGAGATCAAAACATGAGATCTGAGAGACCGCCTCGGATCTCTAGTCGGTCTGGTCTGTAATCTTAAAAAAACTTTACAAGTAGCTTACATCTTGAGAGTTTACAAATTTCGGCACCCACTAGATGGACTGTCCATTTGATAGTCATTTAGCTAGCTACCTACGCGTTTAACGGTTCATCAGTCAGACATCGACTCAATATATGTTAACTGTCGCTCTGGTCGGTCTCTGAATAAATAACATTTGTTATTCGAGTCTTACGATTACAAATTTGTATATAATGTAAATATGAAGTTATAAGACATGAGTACAAAGTTATATTTAGAAAAGAAGTAGAAGTCTGCTTGCCATATTACAAGTTCGTATGTGAAAAAAACAAATTTCAAGGTGATTTTTAATATCAACAAAATTAGTATTCTAATCAAAATACATCTGTTACACACACTTAACCACATTTTAAATTATTGTTATACTCAACTTCAAATAAAAATCATAGTCAGTCGTTTTATTAACATTGGTACAAGCATCTAAATCAATCGCGCTCACATTTTCACGATGCAACTGCGACTGAAGCCGTGTGCCAATAATAACTTGTCAGTCTGCATTAGTAAGTTAATTATGTCACTATTAATACTAAACGCATTGAAATGCGCAAAATGCATAATTGCAGCGAAGCCTCACAGTACAGTCTGATCCTGGGTTGGAGTTCGCTTACACCACGCCGCTAACTGGCTTAGGGGGTGTTAGTAGCCGTCTGCTGACAATGTATTTCTGCTATGGATGACACTGTGTGGTTTCTTTACGAATGCAGATATTTATCGAAAATTGAAACTGCTTTAGATTGAATAAGAATACGAAATTTCATCTCTAAGGGAGCGCAATAAGGCATGAACAAGGTAGTAGAGCCACTCTGATTTCAGCACGTACGGGCTGGCTCGACCGGGGCGGTACTACGCTCGCACAGAAAATCAACGTAAAATGACAGCGATCGCGATGTCGTGTTTCGTTGGTGAGTGCGAGACCGGAGGCACAATGATGCAGAAGCATCACTAGCCCGCCATGGTGTGGGTCACCATGCTGCAATGTTGCATTGTCTGCATTCGCAGTGAGTATGGTGACCATCACTCTTGGATTCTGCTTTTGCTTTCCACCAGGCAGAGTAGAGTCATTTTGGCAGGGCCAAATATTAAAAAACAATTGAACTATTGTTTTGAAGTTCGTAATTTTCAGAGTAATAAATCAGCGAGTTTAAGTATGGATACTGTTATTTTAAGATTAATAATATTAAATAAATATTAGAGCTGAATAGCTACTAAGGCTACTTTTAAATGATTTATATTTTGGATCTTCTTTTAAAACGTGTTATATTTAGCTTAAAAAACTATATTTTTTGTTTAAGTCAGAATGGGTTTTTAAATAATTGGTCTTTTTTTCAGTTAATTAAGATGTGTTACAGAAACTTTCTTACGAATATTATTTGAATTGCTTTGCTTTATGTTGAAATTCAACAAAAGCAACATTTCTCTAATGGTATAAAAATACCTTTTTAAAAATCTTATCATAACTATTCTTTTATCAGAGTTATTATGAACCTCTCCGGGGTTATTTACCTGCACTGAAGTAACGAGTGTTGCTATAAATAAATTACACAAAGTGTAAAACAAAGCTTTCGACATTAAGTTGTCGAAACAAAGAAAAAAAACTTAGTCCAAAGACGGCACTCACCGAAACAATATGTAAATAGCGGCGAAATTAACTTAAAAAACTAATTATATATACAGTACGAATATAAATATTGGAGCAAATGCGATATAGCAATTTTAGTAAGGGTTCCGTAGGTATCTATAAATTAATACGTAAAGGAGTATAAATTTGTCACAGTTAAAGTTTATATGGAGGAAGAGCGCAGAAAACTAAAAAATAAAGTATAGTTGAATTTCGACCACTGGGTGACCACTAGCATAAGATATAAGACTAGGCGTTTCAGTGACACTCAAAGTTTTATAATTGAGTTTTAAGTGCCTAAAAGGTACACTTTTTCAGTTAATTATGAGTTTTGTGTGTGTGATCTGCAAATATTTGTTTCGGAAAAAGTATAAATGTATTTAAATCAGTTATCTAGTACCCATAATACAAGCTCTAGTTAGTTTGGGACTAGATGGCGATGTGTGTTAGATGTCCGAATATATATTTATTCGAGGGATAATGAAGCTGCAGATACTCCTTACTTTAGAAGACTGCGATCATCGATAAAACAGCAACGTGTGGGCGATGTAACCTAACCAAAACGACAAATACAAATTATTTGTTTCAATTGTATCCAAGTAACTTATTAGATTTTTTTCAAGTTTATTTTATAGGTATATCAGTCATACGTGCGGAACTCTAAATCCTCGTTTAACTGAAGCAGAACACTCGACAGGGTTGCCAGTTGTTGCTTTTGTACAGCGTGTAATTAAATATTATTACCGCGAGGCATTGTGTTCGATTCCGTGCGAGGCTATTGTTGGTGTTCGCTTTCTTTTACTTTACGCTTGTCGTTGTTAAGTGGATCTGTGATTGATCTGAACGTACTTGCGTATGTTATTAAGTCATCTGTTGAACATTTGACCGACGATTAACATATTCCTTAGCAACTAGTCGTTTTGAACTTTACCTACAAACCTTTCCTTTTACTATATTTTACACAGAAAACACCCCAACTCCGAAACAAATATTTGTAGACCATACAAACATTTGGTCCGACCCGGGAATCGAACTCGAGACCTCAAGTACAGCAGTCGCATACGCTACCACTGAGCCACCGAGGCAGTTGAAATTCAGTAATATAATAGAGTTAAATAATTTGTTCGTTAAATTTTATTGAACGCGTTGCTAACAAAAGCTACTTCATTGAATTGAAAAATGTCTTTAGTTATGGTTAGCCTAGAGGTTTTATATGAACATGCTACCATCAAAAGGAGCCGAACATCGATAAAAATATTTCATAACCGGACAAATAATATTATAGGTTCTTCTCCTGTCCCGATAGAAATGCAAAAATAGCTCTGAGATGAGACTCTGTTCAAGACAAAAATAATCTGACTCATACTTAAAATATACTCATTCATATCTGACTGATACTTTTGTAGATAAATGTGTTTAATCAAACAAACAAACAGACAGCTTCATTATATAAGTACAGATACATACATACGTTGAACGTGTACACAATGTTGAGCTGAAAGTTTTTCTCATTTTACGAGTGCTACGAATTCATTGCAGCGGCTGATTGCTGTAGCTATAAAGATCGGAATTAGGACTCCCTGGTAAGTAAGCGATGAGGCTATATTGTAATACGGCCCCCTCAGCACCGTATACAATTGTGACTTATCGAATGCCTTGCTATACTACGCCTAATATCATTTAGTTTTTTATAGTATATGGTTAGAAAAGAAGCAATGGACAGTCAAAATGAAATCGACTAATATTTTAAAGGTGAAATATTACGAGTGAGTGTGTGTTTGTATGTTTGTTACTTTTTCTTATTTATTCATTTGTTTTGGAATTAGAATTTATCGTCTTATTAAAGTTATTTATGTCGCTGGTGATATACAGTACAGATGTAACCTATTACCATTTTCATTGAAAACCACCTCAAATATTAATAATATTAAAAGTGATTAGTACAGACTAAAGTTTTGATCAATATATTGTTTCAATACAGCGAAAAAATTATAGATAAGCGATTTTATTTGCGTGTAAAATTCATATCTCAAAACATAATTAGTTACGGCTATTGTATTTCTTTTTAGTTTCAGTAAACTTTGTGTGATATTTAATCTTAATATAAGTATATCCATCAACAACCCATAACGTCCCACTGCTGGAAGAGGGACATAAGTATATACAAGCCACAAACAATGATTTTATCAGCAATTATATAATCAGATTAATCTCATAGGCAATAGTATGTTATATAGTATAGTATGTTATAGAAAGATTTATCTTATTTACACTAAGAAGTGAATTCAATCTCCCTTAATTACTATTTTACTTACGAAACTCCACAGCGATACTACACTTGCTTTGAACCACAATCTAACACCAAGTTTTATCTCAAACCTTTGCATATACTGCTTAGCTCCCTTATTATACAGGGTGGGTCGTAAACTCGGTCCCACCTATTTTGCACTCATAAAAGTGCCTCGTAAATTTCACGTCACAAATGCGTCTCATTGTTGGCTGGCAGCGGAGATAGGCAGGATCGAACCCCGGCCCCACTGAGTAATCTCACGGTTCCGCGATAAGTTGCACATCCTTGGTTGCTGATCGACTGTCGATGGTAGCAAGGGGACATGTCGATATCGATACTAAACTATATTTTACATTTTTGTTTGTGCACCCTGTATTATAGAATTTGTTGTGCTCAGAGGTAGAACATTTTGCTCAAAGGTAGAACAATTTTCGAGGATAAGTAATGGCTAAAAATTAGGATACAACGGCCGTGGATACCCACAAAAATGAAATCTGGGGAGACGCTAGTCGTACATATTTCTCAACAGAGAGGAATATTAAAATTATTAAAATTTGTTTGAATAGAAGCTGTTATATCCTGATCCCTTTTAATCCATGAATACTTTTAATATCTTCAAACAAAACATGTAATATCAACCATGTCACATAAAATCCCTAGTCGCTTCATAAAAATCCTCTCTGTAAGCCATTAGAGATAACGTGTATTAGGGATATTGAGGCCTAACAAATATGCTTTAAACTGTGCTTGTAAAGTATTAGATTAGAAGCCTTTTATCTTCTAATGTTTATTACATGGTGTGTTGACATTGCTAAGTGCAATCTTATTTCAAAACATTGTTCAAACAAAACTGCTACATTTAATTTGGTTTATTTTTTGAAGATATTATTATGAATAAA
Source organism: Diaphora mendica (assembly GCA_949125395.1). NCBI lineage: Eukaryota > Metazoa > Arthropoda > Insecta > Lepidoptera > Erebidae > Diaphora > Diaphora mendica. The sequence goes on along the minus strand of OX421327.1, from coordinate 24,292,663 downwards.
CACCTCCGCTCAAGAGATAGAATTGCGTTAGCCACTCTTTGGGTAGGTACTTCTATCAAACCGAATTAGAGGGAGGTCTGGGCCACCAGCTATTTTTTTATTTATTTTTTATTGAATAGGCGGGCAAACGAGCAGACGTATCGCCTGATGGTAAGCGATTACCGCCGCCCATGGGCACCTGCAACACCAGAAGCGTCACAAGTGCGTTGCCGGCCTTTTGGGGATGGGGGGGGGGTGATAGGGCTAGTGGATTGGGGTATGGGCCTCCGGTATCCTCACTCACTCGGTGAAACACAGCGCAAGCACTATTTCACACCGGTTTTCTGTGAGGCTCGACCGGAGTGATGTGGTATCCGGCCCATTCGTGCCGAAGCGTGGCTCCCCCACGGATTTCCTTCACTTCAGTGAACAGCAACAACAGAATTACTGGTTTTCTGTGAGACCAAGGTATCTCTCTGATCTAGCTGGCTCTCCTGTGATCAAAAGCAAAATAAGTCAATAAAAAAAAACTCATTTATAACCACAAATAAGTTGCATCTAATAAAAGGTACAATCTACAGAAGATGAGATTGAATCTATGATATTTTACACTTTTAGAAGAAGATGACTTCAATATGTTGCAGGGGGCGCTTTTTGCATTCGCTTGGCTTAAACTAACCTTTTGTATTAATCCTGAATAGTCTATAAAGCCACGCTGACTCAACGTTCTTTATAAGCAATGAATATCTTCTTCCTAGCCTTTATTATTCCCAGGATTTAGGGTCGGCTACTAGTTCAACCGGTTTTACCTGAATATCAGTTTTTACACGGAGCGACTGGCATTGGACCTCCGCATCCCTGAGGGTGAACTGAATTCGATGATTGAACTAGTTGTCAGTATATTTGAGGGCACTGACTGCCAAATAACCATTGCCATAGATTTTCTTGACAACCGGGACCGACGGCTTAACGTGCTCTCCGAGGCACGGGTGGGAAACACCGACATTTTCCATACTCCGGGCTGCTATTAAGAATTTCTTGTAAGAAAAACTCAACAGCAGTCCGACCCGGGAATCGAACCCGAGACCTCTTGATCTGCAGTGGCTTACGCTAACCACTAGACCAACGAGGCAGTGGCACTTTATAAGCAATGAATATACCAACCCAAATGTTGACTTTAAAATACGTTTAATCAAAGAATGTGGACATTTTAGGTGTCGTGCAGTGGGTAGATTAACTAAATTAGTTGGTCGTTGTATAGCAAATTATGCAAATGTTATGAGCCCCTGTTCCAGTGCACCTGTGACGTCACACCTGTAGAGAACCACAGTGGTGACAGATTGTGTTAGTGTTACGTGTTTAAAATATTTTTGTGTGTTGCCATACTTGCGTGTAAATTACTAGATATATCGGTCCCAGTAATGACATTAGAGGCCACTATACACGTCAGATGTTTATCAGGCTATGAATGTTGAATATTAAGTTTTAATCATATAGCTCTTTGTTACGAAGGGTGGCAGGGTTATAATTAATTTGGAAAGTTTATGATATCGAGCTGATGTGATTCAATGTACTGTATCTATGTATGCGTTGTTTTAGTGTTAAGGTAGTAAGTTATATTATTCAGAAGCTCCGAACTCCGCTGGTGTATAGTACGATTAAACTGTAGTTCGTATAGTGACGATTCTAATTGACTTCAGTGCGATAAACCTTAATTTTCCACCAAATGTTAAACACTAAATATTGTAATACGGTTATAAAAATAAGGTCTAAATAAAGTAAGTTTTAGAATAGAAATGGCATCATTTCATCTTAATTAATGTTGCATTTTCAATTAAAAGCTTACTATTTTAAGGCAGGGATAGACAATGAGCGTTACCACACCGCTTGACCAGGTTGAAATATGCTAGAAGATCTCACACATCCGCTTCACGTCTGTTACATTTTGGCCGCTCACGTCTCGTCGACGCGGCTTCTCGCTACTCTTCTTGTCTACCTCAACCTTTACAATTACTTTTCACGTAATACATAAATCTTACAGTACTCATTTGGCACACTATCAACTATTATATTATATAGACTGTCAGATTTAAGAACGTGACATAAAACACTCAATTATGTTTATGTAGGTATTTTCCTATGTTTAATGGTGTCTGAGATATTTCTTAATATTATAGTATACAAGTTAATTTATAGCTGTGTCGTAAATCTCTAAGCTTTTAATACATGTTTACAGCACTGATGATATGCATGACTAAGTAATTATGAGTTCATATACACATTACGAATACCTTATTTAATTGAACCATAGACGTGTAATTGTAAATTTAATTGAGGGATTTATATATGTACATAATAATATCACTTGACATGGAGGTCGGCTCGACCCGAGTGATTCCATCTTCTCATAACAAAACGAGTGTGAAATAATTCTGGTGTCGTTGTTTTAGCACTAACTACAAACACCATATCAGAAGTGTTATGACCATCTTAGAGCTCTCCCTCATTAAATGTACTAAAACACATATTTTCGTCTATTATTTGCACCCATACCCTGGTGATTTTGCAATCGGATGATCAAAAATAAAAACAAAAGTAAAACTTTCAAAAGAAGCAGGGTATTTTTTTGCTTAACTAATAACAAAATATCGATATCGAATCCCCGTGGGGCACATCACTAATAATTCGACATAATCTTGCGTCGTCCCATATTGTTTTTAAGTTACGACACTTTTGGACAATGGCACGGAAATCCGCAAGTCGCAATCGTTACTGTTTCTACTGAACACCCCCTCCCCTCCACTCAAGCGGCTACAATGAAAAGAAATTGATTTTTGCACCATGCTGTATATCACCATGTATATGATCATTTTATGGATATATCTTTTCTGCACCATTGGAACAATATTGTATATTTTATTGTATTTTCGTAGGGTTTTCTTTGTTTGTGTATTTGAGGGGTTTATTAAGTCCGATTTTTCCAATGATTGTTCCCGATTTAGTTTCTGTGATATTGGTTAGTGGGGCTACAGTTATAGTGTTCAAATGTGGGGTCCTAATGCACCTTGTACACTTATACGGTGCGTGTATGCTTTTATCCCAGTAGTAGTATCTTAGAGACGTCTTTGAAAATATTCACAAAGTTTATACGTGTACAATGTGTTTCATATTAGGTAATACATAAATAATTATATGTACATTTATTTCGAGATATATAGAGGCGCTCATAGCACAGTTGCACTCGGTGATTAGAAACAATCACCGAGGGTAAGCAATGACGGCGCGGTCAGTACCTGGATGGGTGACCGCCGGTGACATGATACCATGAGCGTCTCCGTGATTCGGAGGTCACGTTAAGCAGTCGGTCCCCGCTGTTATCGTAGGATAACAGTCGTGAAGCTTAGTTGGAGGCCTTTGGACGGCTTAAAAACATCCAACGGCAAGATTACGTAGCCACAACGTTGTGTTGCCAGTCCCCAACCCGGTCCCCAAGTATGGCCTTAACCTTCTCCTGAGAGGAGACCCGAGCCCAGCAGTGGGACGTTATGGGTACGTATTTTGTGTTACAAAGAACATCTTTTCTGTTTCTTAAAAAACCTAAAAAACTTACTTATTGTTATGTCCTAATAATATTTTACAAGGTTTTTAACTCTGATGTTAGGGTCTCCCGGGTCTAAAGGAATAAACTCATTTATCACTGACCACCGTTACGTAGTTTCCGTCAGTTTGATTCCGGCATACTCGACTCGGTTTTTTTTCATAGAAAAGAGTACTTCTTATGCTTTATATTGACATCTTTTACTTATTTTTCTTTTCTTTGTTATACGTAGCTGAAGAAATTTTGTCTTTTAACTAATAGCGTTTAATAGAAAATGTACATGTGCTTGGAAGAATAGGAAAAAGCACAAAACTATCATAGACATTGATTGCTGTTGTCATTCACGATCCCTTATCGTTTATTGATAGCTTAGCTTAGCAAAAACACGTAATATTATATCTATAGTTCTCACGAGTGTAGTAGACATCGCTAAAATATTTTTTGAACAATGCTTAGACCCTACTTGCTGTTATAAAATTGTATTAGTGTAAATTGAATGTAAATCCTAATTCAGTTAACACAAGGGCGCTCGCAACAGGGAACATTGATTGTAACGACATAATATCTCACGATTAAATCCTCGCCGCACCAACAGAGATGATGCATTTCATTACGCTTCAACTGAACACAATTTATCTACAAACATAAATTACGACCAAATTAACTGTGTCCTCAGAGAAAATAGAATTTCATTAATTTAATCACGACCCAACCGGCAACCTGCCCTCCGACAACAAAACGAGACGACACCACTCACCCTCTTACCCTCTCAGTCGCACCATCTGAATGGAACACACCGGCCAACAAGCATAAACCCTCACACATACCCGTATTCCTCGCAACACAACGAAGTCCCAAAGCTATCGTGGATCCACTTAAACTGGCTAGGCTCCTATTTAACAGTCTAACTTAACGTGAGCTTTCAACTTAGAGATTTATTGCTCAGTAATAGGTCTCAGTGAATGGACCTTATTTTATACCCAGTTTCTTTGTTACGTAAGTATTAAAGGTTTTATTTAGAAATTTTGTTTTAAATTGTATAAAGGGAGATCAACTATTGTAGTGAGGTTTACGAGGGGCCGCTGAAAGAATTCTTATCCTTCCACCCGCTGCGAAAGCCGCTCGTAAAAGAGGGATATGCAACGATCGCTCAGTAGGCATAATGTTCTGCCTGGCTAGCTACCCTCTCGTTGGAGTAAATAATCATCTTTTATGGCGATCCTTTGTACGTAAACCTTTCCATCAAATCTAGGAGGCGACACTGGCAGCGAGGCCACGTAAGTCCTCACTTGTGAAGTAAGTAAATAGGAAAGGTTAATACGGTCAGGGTGATGGGTGGGCGTAGGTAGCGAACGTAATGATATGTATCGGTGTGAGAGTGTGCGGCCGACACGCGCGCAACCAAGCGAGCGAGCGACTACTCCCGAGCGGGGTCGAACGCGGCCGAACCAGCGCCGTCCCGCAGTCCCCGCTCGCTGTGCGCGCGAACGAACGCATTCGACGCACGTTCGCCGTTCGGTATTTAAGTACATTACTGTCCAAATTACGAAAAGTTATTGACTTTCGGTGTGATCGCGGCCTTGACTTTGTGTAGGAACGGGGTAGCACGATGTCCGAGGTGGAATGGACGACAGAGTCGGTCATACGTTTGATGGAAGAGTACAGGCAGCGGCCGGAGCTGTGGGACACTGGAAACGAATTGTACAGGGTTCAGACAGCGAAGTATGAGGCCTGGTTTGACCTTTCGCGAGTGTTTCAATGCGACATTGCTGATTTGCGAAAGAAGTTGAACTCGATATTCGCTTCGCATCGGCGAGAGAAAGCGAAAATTCGCGCCGGTGGAAAATCGACGTGGTTCTTGTACCCTTATATGAACTTCTTGCCCAACCATTTGGAGAATGATAGGCATACTGAAGTTATAACGGTAATTATTAATTGAGACTAATTCATTTCGTTTATCATTTTATACAAACTCTGTTCGACTACACACGGAATTCAAACAAAGATGGTCTTTAATTGGTAGCACTGCGAGAACCTTTGCAAAACAATTTCTGGATCCTTCGAATGATAAAATCTGTCACGTTTATGAAAATAGGAATAAATAGAAATCAAAACTTAGTTTTTGTACTCGACTTATGTTTTTCGAGGGTATGTTTGTATGAGTTTTTGTTCCGGCTCCACCCGCGTCATGAATATCGAATATCGCTGTAAAAAATAGTCCATGCACCCAATTTCTAAATTTTTAGTAGGTATCTTAGGTCCTTTTACATTTTCACACATAGATTTTTGTATTTTTTTAGTAATTACTTTGTTTATGATTTTTTTGTATCTCCTTTTAGTAACCTGGTAACCCCTTTACTGGTCACCCCATCTCTTTCTATCTTGTAACACAATACCTATTCTAGTTCTCCTGTCCCGCCAACTACCCGTGCAATTACTGCACAGTAGGTATTTGTTATTTGAAATAGGCAGGGACTATAAACAACCCCATTGCGAAATGAGGGTTGTTGCAATTAATTTGATGGACATTGCCTTTGTCTGTGTGTGAAACCCTTACTCTAAAACAGACGGACGGATTTAATTGTGAATTTACATTTAGGAACTAATGAAATCTTTGTTTGAATGGATGGTATTCCGTTTGTTGTATAAAAAGTGCTTCTGGATTTTTGGCAGAGAGAGTGAACAAGAGTATTTTCTGTCAGTTAAACCTGTTTAATTATAGGGTGGTAATATAGGTCACCTGAAGTTAAGCGACTACCGCCGTCCATGAACACCCTAACTCAAGAAAAATATGAGCGTTGTGTACCTACCTAACCTTTGTGTTCTAAGAGGTCTGGTCTGTCTGTCTGTATCTTGGCCGCGCATCACGCCGAAACTACTGAATGGATTCAAATGAAACTTGGCATGATTTGGGTTCCTACTACGAGGTAGGACATAGGATACTATTTTATGCCGAAATTCAGCACGGTTTCCTGGAGAGAGGTGGATGAAAGTAAAAATATGTACTTAGTTGTAATTCAATAAAACATAGTCCGATTTCATTCATTTTTATTTGCTAGAAAGAGAAAAATTAAAGATAACGGGAAAAGTCTTTTTTTTTGTCCGCATCTGTACACTGCCTGTAGGACGCTGAGACAGATATGTAAATATGGCGGTACAAAGTTCGCCGGGTCAGCTAGTTATAAATAAACTTACACCTAGACACAAAACAAAAAATAGCACTAGCCCACAATATTGGGTCTCAATGGGAATCAAACACATTACCACTTTATTACCAGTCATTTTGGCTATGAGCAAAACGTTCGCCCTTTCCGCTATCGCTTAAAATCCACTCAATTATTACGATACGGACAATAAACAACTAGTAAAATAAATCATTAAATTAAAACATTAACCACCGCAAAAAATTGTCCGTTTGTCTGTGGAAATCGGTCAGTGTGACGCTCAGACTCACCTTGATACCGTTCTCAGCTCGCGAACTATTTTCTCACATTATAAATTTATTTATTATATGTTTCGCTCTCGATATGTCACTTGAAATACATATTTCGTTTACCTTTAGATTCAGAGGATATTTATAAAAGAAGATTGTGATAGAAGAAGCAGAATATACGTTGACAGCACAGCAGAACAGTTATTAAAACTTTTTTTATGTATGGTCCTTACAAAATGACTCTACTCTGCCTGCCTAATAGGATGAGTGGTCTCTATGTACTGCCATTTATAACGCAAAGAATATAATAATAAATACATGTAATATTTCTAATGTTTTATTTAACTCAAATAAATTAATTACCAATTCTATTAGACTGTATCATTGTCATTGACAAAACCTGAGGGAACTATTAAAACCCGACAGAGATACGGTAGCTATATGTTAAAATCATGGCTGTTTGTGGTTTATTTTATGTTTGTATGTGATTGTATTTATGTTATAAATACAGGAAGATTGTACACAGATCTGGCATGTAACCAGTCGTTTTGCGTCATTCGCAGAAGATCAGTGGGAGGGACGAAAGAGCTACTTCTATTTAATGTATTTGCCAACCATTTCCCTAGGGCTATAAGTGATTGCTAACAACACAGAGATTTTATGATGTGGTGGTTAGATTTCAATTTTGATTGACTCGTAAACAAATCATTCGTTTGATTATATTGTGTAAGGTAAATTCTAATGGATAAATGTAGCAAAAAAAAAAGTGGCCAAGTGCGAGTCGGACTCGCCCATGAAGGGTTCCGAAGCAGCAAGTAACACAATGTAAATGTTCTTGTAGTTCGTTGTAACTTTGATCGATGTTTTAATAATAGTGTTTTTTTTTGCGGTTTACGATTTATGACGTATTAAAAAAAAACTACTTACTAGATCTCGTTCAAACCAATTTTCGGTGGAAGTTTGGATAGTAATGTAGCTACATCATATATTTTTTTAGTTTTATGATTCTCACACTTTAGAAGTTACAAGGGACACACACATTTTACCTCTTTGGAAGAGTCTCTCGCGCAAACTATTTATTTATTTATTTCGGTGTGGAAAACCAACAGCTACATAAATGAATATAGTTAGTTTGATAAGCAACATCAAGCCAATTACAGGTTTTCACGAATTGCAACATAATAATTTAACAAAAGTTCTGGAACACTAACCAATACACTACACCATCACAATAAACAACAATAAAAAAAAAACAATAATGTCATCATTGAAAAAACTTAAGATTTAGCATACCGCGAATAACATTAATGTTAGTGTTAAACGGATCAATACAGTACTCCTCAGTTTAGAAAAAAATGATAGTAGAAACCTCAATATAATTTTCGAAGACCTATCCATAGATGGGTTTGATGATTTTTTAAAGTTTCAGTTCTAAGCATGGGGACCCCCAAAATGTATTGTTTTTTATTTTTATTTTTGTGTTAAAATCTTAATGCGGTTCACAGAATACATCTACTTACCAAGTTTCACCAGTATAGTTCTTATAGTTACGGTAAAAAGTTGCTGTGACATACGAACGGACAGGCAGACGGACAGACAGACAGACATTATGAATCTATAAGAGTTCCGTTTCTTGCCTTTGGCACGAAACCCTAACAAATGAATAAGGCTAATGGGTCGTAGCACAATATACCAACACAATTAATTTAAAATTTTTGGTTTCCTGTAAGTGACGGAGTACCTTTTAATTGCTTTAGAAAATTATTGTTTATAATTGTGTATTTTCGTTAGTGGTGCTAAAAAATAAATAACTCTAATACCCTGTTGTATTTTCTACAATCAAGCTTTAAAATATCAAATAATATTGAGCTTCAATTAAATTTTAAGGGATCAAAGAAATAGACGACATGAACAACAAAGTATTCGTTAATATCTTGACAGTTCCAAAACAAAGTCTTAGTTTGTTTTGAACCGTTGACGACGTTTGGAAGTTTGCCTAATCGATAAACATATATCAGCTCTTTGAAACTGTGAAAAAAATCTATACTAATATTATAAAGCTGCAGAGTTTGTTTGTTTGTTTGTTTGAACGCGCTAATCTCAGGATCTACTGGTCCGATTTGAAAAATTCTTTCAGTGTTGGATAGTCCATTTATCGAGGAAGGCTATAGGCTATATTTAATTTTCAAAAAAATTTGAAATCCGTAAGAAAATTGCTATTTTGTAACCCAAGGTGTGAACTCGAAAACCTATTTATGCGTGCGCTGCAAAAAGTATTGACAATAGAACAAAATCATGTATTACGGGTTTGTAGGTCCCATTAAGATCTACAAAAAAATCTGCGAGAGCATATATCTAACTATCATGGTTTAGTCACAATAACCGCTTTTGTGCTCAAAAAATTTATTAAATCGTCTGAAGAAAGAAACTACGTTAAATGTGTATCGTAATATTAATCCTTATCCAAATAAAGCATTATGTTATCAAGGGTATTTATGTAGAAGTAAAATACTTTTTGTTTCACCCCATTCGGACATTTCGTTTAGAAGTTATCACGAGTATAAGACGCTAAGAGTTGGTACCTATTATTGAGTTATTTGTCAGGGGGTTTTTATCAACATAATACCTAATATTAGTCTTTATCCAAATAAATGTGTTGTTAATTATGAGTATTAGATCTTAAAAGAGTATAATAAATACATCTATACTAATATATAAAGCTGAAGAGTTTTTGTTTGTTTGAACGCTCTAATCTCAGGAACTACTGGTCCAATTTGAAAAAGTTCTTTCAGTGTTAGATAGCCCGTTTATCGAGGAAGGCTATAGGCGTGATGATATATATATATATATTTCATCACGCTATGACCAATAGAAGCTGAGTACCAATGAAGAATGTTTCTAAAACGGGTGGAAATTATTACGCTACGGGCAATAGGAGACGCAAACGACGTTGCGTGGGTCAGCTAATCGCGCTAATCTCAGGAACTACTGGTCCAATTTGAAAAATTTGATTATTATAAATGCGAAAGTAACTCTGTCTGTCTGTCTGTATTGCTTTCACGGCCAAACCGCTGCACCGATTTGAATGAAATTTGATACACAGATAGTCTAGAGCCTGAGAAAGGACATAGGCTACTTTTTAATGCGAAAAAGGGGTTGTAAGGGGTTTAAAAGGGGGATGAAAGGTTGTTCTGGGAGTTCACTCGCCACACGCCTGCGCGTTACCTACGTCGGGCGTCTTGACAACGAATAAATAAGGCTGTCACAATCATAAAAAATATTTCACTTTTTCAATGAAGACTTAACAATGATAGCAATGATATTATATATATAAAAATTAAATATTAAGATATTAAGTATATATTCGTCAAGCTGATTTGTATGTTCATTATATTAATAGAAATAAATAAGCCAAATTAATATAATTAATTAACAGCGTTTCTTAACTTCAAAATTCTCTACAGAAGTATGGTCATTATAAGCTAGCTGTTGGTTAGATATGAATAAAAATGTAAATAATATCGATCCTAAACAGCTGACTAATGAGATAGTTATCAATTAAACGAACGGATCATGTTAGGCGTGGAGGGAGATGTTGTCGAATACTTAAAGTTTTTAGAAATATCAGGAGTGCCTACCCATAAGTTGAGGCTGCAAGTTAATGTTCCAGTACTATTAAATTAGGTATCTTGAGCGCCAAAGCAATGTAATAGTACATGGCTAAATATTACACAACTGGGGTACAACATTGTAAAAGCTACAATCATGACGCATGGAATGGCAGAAGAAGATAATGTTTTAATTCCCCGTATTCCAATAATTCCAACTTATTTGACATTTTAATTTAAAAGAATGCAGTTTCCGCTGAAAACAGCATTTCCAATAACAATATTATCAAAACCCAAGGACAGATGCTTAGAGATACAGTTTTTTTTTTCTCATGGGCAGCATACTCACGTATATCAAATCCACAAAATCTCCACATTTTGGCAAAATATGGCAAAAGAAAAAACGTAGTTATTAAAATTGTACTTTTTTTATTTGAAGCTGCCAAAGTGACTATGGTCAGCCTGATGGAAAACTCAAGCAGAATCCAACAGTGGGGGCAACCATACTCACTGGGAAAGCAGACAATGCAGTATTGCGTCCAACACTATGACGGCTTAGTGAGATGCTTTTTCACGCCCCACTTAAAGGCCCCGGGATCATAGTGGGAGAGAGAGATCATAGTGGGGTAGTGGGAGAGAAACACGTGCGCTGGTAGTGAGTTCCAGTTTTTAGCTGCTCGGCACAGGAAGGATGAACCAAACCGTTTGGTTTGAGAGTGAACATGTTATTCTGCAGAGGAAGGGAGAAGGGGGACCAGTTGGAAGAGCTCCTCAGAATACTTCCAATGATACAGATGGTAGTGGACTGCTATAGATGCGATATCTCTACGCAGCTGCAGAGGTTCAAGGAACTCGGTGGCTTCGGGACTGTTGGTAAAGCGGACTGTTCGCCATTGCAACCGATCGAAAGCATCAAGCAAATACTGCGCGGATCCATCACAAAGATGAGAACAGTACTCCAGGTCCCGGCAAATATCCATGCCCAGGACACCGAGCTTACCCCGTAGTGGCAGTTGAGTGCTCTGAAAAGTGGGGAGGGAAAGGAATGGAGACTTTATGGTAGAGAACGCGCACAACTGTGTTTCCGTAGCGTTGAACTCGACCAGATTCTTATCACCCCATTGTAAAATGCGGTTCAAACCCGGTCGAGCTCAGCGACAAGCTTCTGTCGATTTTCCTCAACGTCTGCCAGCTTGGCTGAACGGTGTCAAAAATATCGCCCATGAACTGTGCTATCGTCTGCATAGCAATGTATGTTGCCAAGAGCTAACATGTCATTGATATGCAGAAGAAATAGTGTGGGCGACAGGACTGAACCCTGAGGTACGCCAGCGTTTACATCCAGAACATCAGAGGCCTTGCCATCGCAAAGGCCCATAATGCGGCGCTGATGAAGAAAAGCGTCAATCCAGTGACAGGGTCTAGGAGGCGGACCGAATGCCGAGAGCTTGGAGAGAAGCGAGCGGTGCCAGACCCGGTCGATGTCAAATGTCGAAATAAACTCATATAAACACTATATTTTATGTACATATATAAATACTTAAATAAGTAAATACATCAGATAGGAATGAGTTCCATATCAAAAATACAGATGGCGCCATACTAAATTTTTAGTTTTCACAAAATTGTCTTAACCCCTTTATTTTATTTAAACTGATTTATAAAAATATATAAAAGTTCTATGCGAGGTAAAGAAAATAAAACTATTCAGGTACCAATACATTTTGTATCATGATTTTATATCGATAAAAATCCTACTTATATTAATAACGCGAAAGTTTGTTAGTATGGATGGATGGATGTTTGTTACTTTTTCACGCAAAAACTACTGAACGGATTTGGATAAAACTTTACAGTAATATAGCTTATACATCAGAATAACACATAAGCTACTATTTGCAGCGATAACCGACATACACGCGGGCGAAGCCGCGGGCAACAGCTAGTGTTATGATATATTCCTTTTAAAAATAAAACGATGCTGTATAGTTACATGATGATCATTTTCAAATAAATCGTTTATAGAAATGTATTAAATGATTAAAGTTATATAATGACGTCGAAGACTTGGGTTAAAATTCGAATTGTGATGAGCTCGCTAACATCTATCTATCTATCTGTGTAAACAACCTTTTCCTTCTTCCTCGTATTTGCTTCTTATCAATCATCATCTCTACCGTAAGATGTCCACTGCTGGACATAGGCCTATGTTTAATTTAACTTTCCTTTCAATACATCCACAATTATTTGAGGCTCGTTCCTATTACGGGATTAAGAAGTAAAATTAACAAACTGTGTGCGTTAAGTTCACTTCTGACTACACTATGTAATGACTTTTATTTATTTATTTATATCAACCGGTCACTACACTCACAGTTACCCAATACGTGTAGCGAGCCATTACAACACTGGTGTTACAAATATGGTAATTAATAATAAGATTTCATTAGGAACTAACACTCACAGTCGTCCGATTCCAAGCCAGGCAACCACCAAGGGAACCAGACAACTGACAAACACATTTCAAACATGTACAAATTATAGGTAAATTACACCTAGATGCAGAACTAACGATCGTGTTCATAACACGAAAACTTGTCACGGGTGGGAATCGAACCCACGACCTGCGGCGCTCAGCAGTCAGGATCACCAACCTCTAGCTAGAGCAACAGGTCCGTCATTATTAAAACTAATTATGACTTAAATAAATTCTTTTAGATGATTATTTTAAAATTGATTACCACTGACAGAAATGTTGTCATTAGAATTGACCTTAAATCTTCATTTGACATTCGTTTTATTTCACACAATTTTCTTTACTATTCTCGTCAATAAATACACAAATTCGACAATAATATAACAATTTATAGATAGTTTCTACACTCAGCTTATTACATTATTATTAATGCTGCAAACGATTATAGGATTAGTTTTTCTAATCACGTAATTGAAATAAATATGATTTAAAGTTAGTAATATTTTGCCAATCCTGAAGATAAAACACTCTTAATCTTAGCGATATCAGATTCTGACAGCTCGCTAGCAAACGTTGCCAAAGTCCTTTGTGAGTATAAATGGACAGTTGACTAGAATAGGTAATGAAAAGAAAACTGCTTAACAATATATTCAAATAGATTAAGTTGTCGGTTTGATATACTACTGTTACGGTAATAGTACTCACATTTTAGAGCCGTATAGAATCCCAAAACGTTGTAAAGTGTTAAAACATTTGGTATAGGCACGGTATAGGTGTAACCATAAAAATCCCTGTAAATTCACTAGACTTTACAAATAACTAGATGTTTCATTAATATGTAACTTGTTTACATAATCTTTTTTAATATATGAGCATACCAAAGTGATCTACTCGACCTGATGGAAAGGATACGGAGAATCCAAGAGCAGTGGTCACCATACTCATTGTTAATGCAGACAATGCAACAATGCAGCATAGTGACCCACACTATGGCGGCCTATTCAAACGCTTCTTCACCATTGGGCCTCGCATTCACCAGCGAAACATGACAGCACAATTACTGTCATTTTAGGTTAATCTTCTGTGAGAAGGTAGTCTCGCCCGGTGGCTCTACTACCTTTAGAAAACCTGTAGTAAATAGATGTACTCATTTCTTTTGTAATTTCTTATCCAGTACACACTGCAGCGGGTATTGGAAAAGAGTGACATAAGTATATTGACTAGATATCCCTTTCTCCAAACAGAAATACCTATTAATACATTCTTTAGCCCATGCTTTTCCATTTAACGGTACAAAGTTTATACAGGTGCCCAAAAGGGGAGCCATACCGTGGGAGAGCCACGCTTCGGTATGAATGGGCCGGCTCGACCGAAGTGATACCACGGCCTCACAGAAAACCGATGTGAAATAGTCCACTGTGTTTCACCGAGTGAGTGAGGATACCGGAGGCCCATACCCCAATCCCCCTACCCCTACCTCTCCCCCCATCCCCAAAAGGCCGGCAACGCAATTGTGACGCTTCTGGTGTTCCAGGTGACCATGAGCGGCGCTAATCGCTTACCATCAGGCGATACGTCTGCTCGTTTGCCCGTCTATTCCATAAAAAAGGAAAAAGTTTCTTTTAGAAATTGTACAGGTTGCAAAATAATATCTGAACGGTGAAGTGAAGTCACGTTGTCGGGCAAGTGTTCTTAGCGTAGTAACGGCTAATCACCAAGGTCCTCGCTTATCATGTACAAAATTAAATTACGGAAATAATAGAATTGTTGTTGCGAAACTCAAGGACGTACAATTCATGTTATCGGCGAGTTACCGCACACATGTGCTTTTCTGTTTATTGATGAGGAAATCTTTATTAATAACATATTATGTACGTCGCATTCTATATTTACCATTTATTGTACTTAGGCATTTGGTTTGAAGTTAGAGTACAATAACTCAAAGCATTACTTAGAATATAGGGGATTACTTAGAACTAATCAGGTAGAAATGAATGTTGAATTTGGCTAAATCTATCTAAAAATATATATATGTAGGAACGTCAGAGTTGTAATCATGATACTCATGACCTAGAACAAGGAAGTTTGCGAATATTCGTTAATTGATATATTGAAGCGATAACGAATATTGATATATTCATACTTTGCATTGACACGTTTATGTGTAGATACGTGTTACTCTTTCACGAAAAAACTACTGAACGGATTTGGATGAAACTTTACAGTAATATAGCTTATACAGCAGAATAACACATAGGTTACTATTTGCAGCGGTAACCGACACATACGCGGGCGGAGCCGCAGGCAACAACTAGTATTATTATAATAACATGTAATAATAGTTTACCCCGGTACCACTCCGGTATCCTCACTCACTCGGTGAAACACAGCGCAAGCACTATTTCACACCGGTCTTCTGTGAGGCCGTGGTATCACTCCGGTCGAGCCGGCCCAATTTATACCGAAGCGTGGCTCTCCCACGGTAAACGGTAAAGTAGATTATATTTATTTTCCGTCTAATGCGACTGCTAAACTAAAACAGATGGTTTGCCATTATTATTTAGGTCAATCGGTCACGTAACACCTGTCAACAATGCTAATTATCAACTAGCGACGTGTTTGTCATTGGTCAATACTTCCTTGTTGGTTTAAATCATTTAGAGGCATATCGCTTCCTGTTCCAAATTTGGGATACGAGTATATCACAAACCGCAGAATAACATATTTACTAGCTTTAAAACTCATGGTCTGACGCTGAAATGTAATACACAATACTTTAAATAAAATTGTTTTAACTATTCGTTCATTTAGCAAATATATGATACGAATCTTGCTTAACAGAATAAATAAACATGTATTACACATACAACAAGTGTATGTAATACTCTCATTTTTAATCCCCGAAGGGGTAAATAGACCTACACTCAATACGCCGACGTTAAAGACAAATTGAACGATTTAACTATTTGACAAACATTCTTATACAAACAAACACACTGAAACAACTAGTCTTAACAAATAAATTCTAACATAAAATAAAAGTAATGATACTTCTGCTCCACAGGGCACAAAAAATAACGAGCGTCCATCCCAGTCAGAAGAATCTGAACAATCATCCGACAACGATGATAATAATGAAGATGACAATGATAACCGAGAAGAATTTGAGGTGACTATCAAAGAAGAGCCAGCCGCATACACTTATGCAAAGGATAAAAGGAAAACTATTAAACGGAGCAGGCTGATCAAAACCAGTCCACGTCCTTCGAAACCTCTGCTAAAAAGACGCATAGTCAAAGAAAGAGATAATTCAAGCACAACCAGTCTTGACAGTAGACTTCTAGAAACTTTAAAATTGCTAAGAAAATCTGATTTATCGAAGAAGAAAGATGAATGCGACAGTTTTGGAGAGTACATCGCTATATCGTTAAGGAAACACGATGAAAGGACACAGAGTATGATAAAACAAGCGATTAACAATATACTGTTCGAGCAAGAAATGAAGAAATATAGCACAGGACAGTACACCGTTGTGATCTCAGGTATTGATGAAAACCCGTTAGTTATAGGCGATGATAAATAAAGACTGTGGTTTTGTAGTTGTTTGTGCAAAAGACTGACTCATTCTCTTCTAAGAGAATTTTATTTCTTAGTTATAAAGGAAAACATAATTAAGTTAGTTACAAATATAATATGTACATAATTGTAACGAGCAAAACAAAATTATATGAACAACCGTTTTTGTATTTTAAAAATAAGGAAAAAGTCATTTTTCATTTCAAAAACGTGTATCAAAAAACTGCTTTGCATTTTAATTGTGTAGTTAATAGTTCCAGCTCTCTTTGTTATTTACATTTTTTATTATCACTCGGCTACTGTTTAGTTTCAATGCAAAATGTGTATTTTTAAGTGAAGTTTGTGTCGCCATAGTTCTATATTTGTTCAACAATTACACGTTTCCCTTTAAACTTACTTTGTTTATTTTCATTGTTCTATTATGATATTCCACAAAGATGGAGGAAAATGATATTGTTATTCATTCAATATTCTGATATATTGCATGGCTGTGTGTTTTACTACTACTTGGTTAGTTAAAAATGTAATGTTCTTTGTCAAAGTAATAATAAACAACAAGATTTTTTTTTACTTGTTTCAGCCATACTGCATTTTGTTATTTCATTGCTAAGGCTAATTTTTCCAGCGCATGTACTGGTGTCAACTCGAATTAGTTTTAATCATTTTTTGGATACTTTCGTTTTTGACCTCGACAAGATATGTAATGTCCAAATTTTTTTATAAAGCAACATACAGTATTTTACTTTAACACATTTTCATGTTGCAGAGAACATGTTTATCATTAAAAGCCCTCCAAATTAACTATCAACGATTGTTTTATTGAAATACTGACTGTTAAAGATGCAAATATAATAAAATTTTGCAATGAAATGAATTACGAATGTGTATAGATGCTGTCTTAGATTATTTTCCTTCTGTTAAAGATACTGTAGGTTAAGGTGGGTAGGCTAAAGTGGACCATCGAGCGGAAATCAAACAAAATTTGTAAAAGAGAAGGAAAATGATGATCAACACTGATACCGATACCCAGGCATTTCAGCACATTTATGAACCGTTGTATCTATTTTTAACCAACTTCAAAAAAGGAGGAGGTTCTCAATTCAACTGTATTTTTTCTGTTATGTTTGTTACCTCAGAACTGTCGACTGGGTGAACCGATTTTGATGATTCTTTTTTTTATTTGAAAGCTGGTACTGCCCGTGTAGTTCTAATTTGGTCAAGTTCTTGAAGTAGGTTTCTTTTGTTAAAATTTTGTATTATTTTCATAATTAGTAGCAGTAGCAGGGGGGTTATTCAGTTTGTTTTTATCTGTGTAATAAATAAATAAATAAAAATATATAAAGTAAATAAAAAATCAAATAGGTACCTAGTACGACAGGTAGGACAGGACAGGACCAGTAGTAGACAACAGCATCATGCTTGTTAAAACGTTTTTACTTACTTTGTTACTAAAGGTGTTATTTATTATTTATTCTAATATTTACCTAATGGACAGCAAGTGGGCACCCTGGGCTCTTGCTGTAAACCGAGCGGTGTTTAACGAAATTGAACACTCGGGTCACACAACAAGATTTAATTTCGCTTGCGAGGTGGCATTTGTGACTTTTGTTCGACAGTGGAACTTCTGTACGTAAGTACTATTAGTTATTCTGTGGTAGTAGCTCAGAAATAATTTTCTAACACCGGTTTCTTATCAAGCCGTGATCGAGCTACTAAATACTTGAGTAGTTCACTATATGTACATATACGACGCTATTGAAAATATTGTACGCCACTTATTTAAGATAAAATAGCTACATATAAAGATTGTACGAAATTTAAATATTATCATAAATGCTAACTGTAAGGAAGTTGTTACCATTATCCAATATTCATATTTAGGCAATTTTTTTTTTGGACATTTATCAGACGATACCATCGCGTGACGAGTCCCAGATTAGGCAGAGCTTGTATTATGGGTACTAGTTAACTGATACAAATACATACATGCTTTTTTAATTTTTTTCTTCCTATAGTAAATATTTATATTCCGGTGTGTTCGTCTGTGCTCACCTACCGTCAATCAACTATATATTGTATATATACTGTTCCATACTAAACCTTCATTAAAATAATAAGTATAACCAGACGTTAACTTATACCAAGGTATTCCTCATTGTCTACGCTCACCACTACCTAGCTGGACGAGAGAGGGGTCAAGGGCGCGGGAGGAAGGACAAGTGTTCTATTAAAACTGACAGTTGCATATATTCCAATAACGACCTACCGCACGGCAACGTTCAGCAGCCTAAAAATTCTATATTTTGCTAATATTAAGATTTGTTACATATACATATAAACATTGTAAAAGATAAATAAACGTTATCTACCATAAAGAAGTCACACTTATTGAAGAGCACCGGAATACCAAACAAATTATGGTGACCCCGACGTGATATGGATGACGCAACCAGGAAGGCAAATATATCCCGGAATAAGTGACCACTGGATCCGAGGGAAGTACGCCCGTTCCTAATACAATTAATCCTATCCTTGTAAAAGTAATTGTTTTCAACTTATGTTAATAAAGTGCGATGATTCTAGTGCAGTGGTGTGACATTTCGATCGGTAGGTACCGACCTATACAAGTTTAAGTTATGGAATCAGGCGTTACTTTGCGGAAATCCATGACATTAAATGCTATGAAATATATTTAGCTTTAATTCCGCGAGACAAATATCCAGGTCTGAAAGCAGGGCACAAATCCCACCGTCATGCATATGTACACATACAAAACAAGTGAGAAATAATTAGCATGCCATGCAACCAAACCTATACTCGACACGTGTTTCGCCCCTCCACGGGGCATCCTCAGGAGATGTTGACTCGTCGAGCGTTTGAGCTCGAATGCGCGCAAGCGCACCGCTGTCGGCCCTTTATATACCGTTTTGATGACGCTATAATCACGATCGATACAATGTCACAACGACATCTGTGCCGAACTACCCGCAATCATACTTAGAAGTGGTGATGGAATTAAGTTTGTTTGGTCATTCAACAGTGTATATGCATTATTATTGTTATATTTTGATATTTCTAACTGTTCCAACACACTCATCCGGAAACCCTTATCGCAAACATGCAGAATGTTATAGGTATTGTTGCCGCTCAAGGAGTGGCCGGTGTCGATTAAATGTTTTGCGAAATGTGATTTATCTGGATGGCCATTCCTGTGAGCGGCAACATGTTCCCTGTACCTAATTTCGAAACTACGGCCTGTCTGACCCACATAGACCCCGGTGCAATCATTGCATACTAATTTGTAAACTCCGGATTTTTTTGAATTCTCTAATTTATCTTTACCGTTACATAGTTTACGCAAGTTATGATCCGATCGAAAAGCTACGTAAACATTGTGTTTTCTTAGAATATTCGCGATTCTATCTGAAATTGGGCCTATGTAAGTGAGACTCCCGACATTCTTGTTAATTCTTTCGGGGGTACATGCATAAAGTGCTGAGCGAGCCCGGTCATTCTGCTTTTTCTTAATTATATTATCAATAACTTGTTTGGTGTAACCGTTTGAAGTCGCGATTTGATACAATATTTTGAGTTCTTTTGCGTAATTATCCGTGGACAGCGGGAGTGACATTAAACGGTGGACATAGCTGCGGAAGGCTGCTAGTTTATGCTGTAGTGGGTGACAGGATGAAGCGGGAATCGTTGTGTCAGTGTGTGTGGGCTTTCGATAAATTTGGAAATCGAGTTTGTTATTGACTCTTGTGATTGTTAGATCCAAAAAATTAAGGGACTGATTTGATTCTAATTCTAATTTGAATTTAATTTTGGGGTGGTGAGTGTTGAGCCTATTTACGAAAATATCCAATTGACGATTAGTACCTGTCCAACAGATAATTACGTCATCCACATATCTATAATAAAACAGAATGTTGGGCTCGCCCACCACATATTTACATTCGAAGTAGTCCATAAATATTTCCGCCATTAATGGACTTAAAGGTGATCCCATTGCTAGACCCTCTTTTTGGCGGTAGTATTCGTTATTGAATCGAAAGTAATTTTGTTCCATGCAAATACGTGTGAGGTTAAGTAGGTCATTTATTTCTCCTGGATGTAAACGTTGCCTCTCCAAAAGGTACCCCAAAATACGTAGGCACTCTTCAAATGGAATATTTGTAAATAAACTATCTACATCTAGTGATAATAATTTCGAATTGTGGGGGGTGTTAATATTTTGTATTTTTTTAGTTAAATCTAAACTATTTTTTAAACTGTACTGTGGTTTAAAAGATGCCTTTCCCTTTAGTAAATTGTTTAGATATTTGGCTAAATCGTATGTCGGGGCACCAATGTAAGAGACAACGGGGCGAATTGGGATGTTGTCTTTATGAGTTTTTGGTAAACCATACAAAAAAGGAGATCGTGGGTTCATTGGAATTTTATATTTTAACTGGCCTGGAGAAATGTACGACGTGTTATTAATTGCATTCTTTATTTCTAGAGTGAATTTTTTAGTAGGGTCGGTAGTAAGACGTTCAAAATCTTCCCCCTGGATAACGTCGTTAACCCTCTGGTGGTATGCAGTTTTATCCAAAATGACTACTGTATTGCCTTTGTCAGCTTTAGTAATTATTAAATCATTTTGAGTAATTGTGTTTTGTAATGACCTATGTACTTGTATTTCGGAATAATTTTGGGTAATGGTGGTTGCGGACGCTGTCTTTATCTGAAATGCCACCTGATGTTTAACGGCGCTATCCATTTTACTTCTAACACAAGCCATTTCTGAATCTACCATTAAAGTTTCGAGCGATTTCTGGGATAACCGTGGCCTGATGTTATATTTGAGGCCTTTCTCTAGTAAAGAAATCTCTGAATTGGAAAATTGGGTATTTGTATAATTTTTAACGCGTGGGTAGAAAGAATGAACCGCATCTGAATGATTATTTTCTAAGTTGGTGATATTATTATTATTATTTTGGCTATCCCGAGTTAATCGCTCCAACTTCCTACGCTGTGTTAAATATTTTTCATGCGCTACTTGGGAGGCGAAGTCCCGGGCTTTGTTATCTAAAATATCAAACTCCACACTATGCAGTTTGTAACTTAACTCTGAGTACAGAACTTTGAGGTGGAGCTTGATATTGTCCCTAACTGAAAACCAATGCCTGCATTCCTCATTCAACCACACTTGTTTTGCCTTCACCACAGCTAAACCACTTGACCGGCTGTGTGTGTTAGTATGTATATTAATATAATGAGGAAATACTTTTAAGTGTTTACACTGCTGATTGAACCAAACGTTTTGGGCTGCTAAGCGATGCAGTTTTGTCAACTTGATGTATAGTTTTGCCTGCTCAGCTATACTTGCTGACTTAAGATAAGTTATGGAGTCAGGCGTTACTTTGCGGAAATCCATGACATTAAATGCTATGAAATATATTTAGCTTTAATTCCGCGAGACAAATATCCAGGTCTGAAAGCAGGGCACAAATCCCACCGTCATGCATATGTACACATACAAAACAAGTGAGAAATAATTAGCATGCCATGCAACCAAACCTATACTCGACACGTGTTTCGCCCCTCCACGGGGCATCCTCAGGAGATGTTGACTCGTCGAGCGTTTGAGCTCGAACGCCAGAGGGTTAACGACGTTATCCAGGGGGAAGATTTTGAACGTCTTACTACCGACCCTACTAAAAAATTCACTCTAGAAATAAAGAATGCAATTAATAACACGTCGTACATTTCTCCAGGCCAGTTAAAATATAAAATTCCAATGAACCCACGATCTCCTTTTTTGTATGGTTTACCAAAAACTCATAAAGACAACATCCCAATTCGCCCCGTTGTCTCTTACATTGGTGCCCCGACATACGATTTAGCCAAATATCTAAACAATTTACTAAAGGGAAAGGCATCTTTTAAACCACAGTACAGTTTAAAAAATAGTTTAGATTTAACTAAAAAAATACAAAATATTAACACCCCCCACAATTCGAAATTATTATCACTAGATGTAGATAGTTTATTTACAAATATTCCATTTGAAGAGTGCCTACGTATTTTGGGGTACCTTTTGGAGAGGCAACGTTTACATCCAGGAGAAATAAATGACCTACTTAACCTCACACGTATTTGCATGGAACAAAATTACTTTCGATTCAATAACGAATACTACCGCCAAAAAGAGGGTCTAGCAATGGGATCACCTTTAAGTCCATTAATGGCGGAAATATTTATGGACTACTTCGAATGTAAATATGTGGTGGGCGAGCCCAACATTCTGTTTTATTATAGATATGTGGATGACGTAATTATCTGTTGGACAGGTACTAATCGTCAATTGGATATTTTCGTAAATAGGCTCAACACTCACCACCCCAAAATTAAATTCAAATTAGAATTAGAATCAAATCAGTCCCTTAATTTTTTGGATCTAACAATCACAAGAGTCAATAACAAACTCGATTTCCAAATTTATCGAAAGCCCACACACACTGACACAACGATTCCCGCTTCATCCTGTCACCCACTACAGCATAAACTAGCAGCCTTCCGCAGCTATGTCCACCGTTTAATGTCACTCCCGCTGTCCACGGATAATTACGCAAAAGAACTCAAAATATTGTATCAAATCGCGACTTCAAACGGTTACACCAAACAAGTTATTGATAATATAATTAAGAAAAAGCAGAATGACCGGGCTCGCTCAGCACTTTATGCATGTACCCCCGAAAGAATTAACAAGAATGTCGGGAGTCTCACTTACATAGGCCCAATTTCAGATAGAATCGCGAATATTCTAAGAAAACACAATGTTTACGTAGCTTTTCGATCGGATCATAACTTGCGTAAACTATGTAACGGTAAAGATAAATTAGAGAATTCAAAAAAATCCGGAGTTTACAAATTAGTATGCAATGATTGCACCGGGGTCTATGTGGGTCAGACAGGCCGTAGTTTCGAAATTAGGTACAGGGAACATGTTGCCGCTCACAGGAATGGCCATCCAGATAAATCACATTTCGCAAAACATTTAATCGACACCGGCCACTCCTTGAGCGGCAACAATACCTATAACATTCTGCATGTTTGCGATAAGGGTTTCCGGATGAGTGTGTTGGAACAGTTAGAAATATCAAAATATAACAATAATAATGCATATACACTGTTGAATGACCAAACAAACTTAATTCCATCACCACTTCTAAGTATGATTGCGGGTAGTTCGGCACAGATGTCGTTGTGACATTGTATCGATCGTGATTATAGCGTCATCAAAACGGTATATAAAGGGCCGACAGCGGTGCGCTTGCGCGCATTCGAGCTCAAACGCTCGACGAGTCAACATCTCCTGAGGATGCCCCGTGGAGGGGCGAAACACGTGTCGAGTATAGGTTTGGTTGCATGGCATGCTAATTATTTCTCACTTGTTTTGTATGTGTACATATGCATGACGGTGGGATTTGTGCCCTGCTTTCAGACCTGGATATTTGTCTCGCGGAATTAAAGCTAAATATATTTCATAGCATTTAATGTCTATACAAGTTTGTTAACAAGTCTTGGTAATTATTCTATTTTTATGCAAAATTTACATTAAAACAACTTCATTAAAGTCTAAAAGTAATAAATAATAGGTATTTGCATCATAAAACTGTTCAATTATCTTCAAAAATTAAGATTAAAATAGTGTGTCAACACAGTGTTACACAGTGTCCAATTTCGTCGTTAAAAGTTACTAGTTACATTAGAATTTAACAAATAGTAGACACGCTGAAATAAAAGAAGTAACTATAGATACTTAAACGTAATTGCCGACTATTTCAGGAAATATATTGGTGAATAAGCCGGCGAGAACAAGTGGTTCTACCAACAACTGCACACCGCGGTTTCCAACAAGCGCGCCGAGTGACACTGTGTCGCAGCGCCCGGCCGCCCGGTATTTGTGCATTATTGTTATCAGCGGTCAGCTGTTCGACTCACCGTTACGAGGTTGGATTCAATTTAATTATTTTATAACTTCATATTTGTTTTTTGTTATTTTCGCCCACATTATGACCGAATTAAAAGATCTTTTAAAGCAAAGGGCCACAATAAGGGGCCGCATAACATTGTTCGAAAGGTTTTTAGCCCCGTTAAAATGTCTCGATAGTGTAACTGAGCGTAATAAATTAATTAACAGTGAATTAAGTTTAAGATTAGCTAAATTTCAAGAGTTAAGTTACACTTTCGATGAAGTTCAAAGTAAAATTGAAGGATTAGATTCCGATTCATCGAAACAGATGGAAGAAAGGGAACAAACAGAAAACCAGTTCTTCCAGCTGATTGGAACCGCTCAGGACTTCTTAGAAGCATATAATGATAGGAAATTAAAACAAGGAGACGAATCTTCATGCCGCGGCAGTTCCGCATCTATTAAAAATCACATTAAACTGCCGCCGCTGAAAATTCCCCCTTACAGTGGTGATACTAGTAAATGGCTTCAGTTCAGAGATATGTACCTATCTCTCATTCACAATAATGATAGTTTAGATAACATAAGTAAATTTCATTATTTAAAGACATATTTGGAGGGTTCCGCATTAGCAGTTATTAATTCGGTCAGTGTTTCGGCAGATAATTATCAAACTGCTTGGTCGTTGCTTTGCGATAGGTATAATAATAAGCGTCTATTAATTAATGAACACATTAAGTGTCTATTTTAGATTGAGGCGCTGTCTAGAGAGTCCGACCGGGGCCTGCGCAACTTGGTTGATACAATTTCCAAAAATGTAAGTGCTTTAAAGTCCTTAGGCGAGCCAACCGACAGTTGGGACACGCTTATTATTTATATAGGCTCATCGAAGTTGGACTCTGTAACCGCGAGAAATTGGGAGGAGCATCGAAGCAAATTAGAGACCCACACTTTAGACGATTTTTTGAACTTTCTTCGTCAAAGGGCAACTGTATTAGAAACAGTCTACGCCGCTAAAACTGTAAACAATTCAAATCAAATAAATAAGGTCGAAAATCGTAACAATTTTAATAGGTCCAAATCATTTGTTTCTTCTCCGCTCGATTCAGTTACCCGTAGTAGCTGTTTAGCCTGTAAACAAGATCATAAGTTATATGATTGTAATAAATTTAAATCTATGTCTGTGGAAGAGCGAAATGCAAAGGTTTATCAATGGAAAATATGTAGTAATTGCTTACGTAATGATCATCTATCATACCAATGCCGTCTCGCGGGTTGCCGCATATGCAAAAGGAGGCACAACACTTTACTCCATAAACCAAATAACTTGCACAATGGTTCTCAACCACGACAATCACAATCATCATCATCACGGCATGATATACAAACTAACGTGGAATTATCCACGAACAACTTACCTACTAGAATTGAAGCAACTGTTAATAATGACAACGCGTCTGCCAGCCCAAATCCGATAGTTACAGTGTCTGCTGGCTCCTCAAACCTGGCTCTTCTTGCTACGGCTGTGGTTGAGGTGTCAAACAATGGCAATATATTCAAATTACGCGCCCTTTTAGATAATGGCTCGCAATATTCATTTATTACGGAGGCGGCTCGGGCTAAGTTAGCTTGTGCTACAACAAAAGAATCTCAATACGTGTCCGGTCTTCAAAATGCGACAGTAGGCATTGCCGAACACTGCAATATTCAGGTACAGTCGACTTATAGCTCGTACACCTGTAATGTCACATGTTACGTCTTACCAGTTATTACCGACGTTCTTCCTCAAGTGGAAATTCGTGTAAATGAGCTGGGTATACCCAGCAACCTCCAATTGGCGGATCCGGCCTTCTTTCGCCCAGGGGACATCGACCTGCTACTAGGAGCAGAGGTCTTCTGGGACGTTCTGGGTTCTTCTCAAGTGAAGCTCGGACGAGATAAACCCATTCTTCGGGAAACACTCCTTGGATGGATCGTAGCCGGCCGTAATTGGGGTAATTATTATAAACGCCCTAAAAAGGTCTATTGCAACTTTAGTAAGGCTATACAAGAGCAACTTGTTAAATTTTGGGAGTTAGAAGAAATCCCTAACAGTAAACCTACGTCAAATAGTGACGATTATTGTGAAACTCTTTATAATAAAACTACACAGCGTGAAGAGGACGGTAGATTTTGTGTGCAGATCCCTCTGCATGATTCACCAGATGTTCTTGGCGACCCATTTAATACAGCTAAAAGGCGACTTATTCAAATGGAAAAAAAGATGAAACAAAACTCGGATTTTAAAGAGGAATATTCAAAATTTATGCAAGAATATGAGAGCCTAGGACATATGAGTGAGATTCCTAAACCTGAACGAGGATGCTACCTGCCTCATCACGCTGTGATACGAGACAGTAGTGAAACTACGCGCTTACGCGTTGTTTTCGATGCGTCGTCGAAAACGTCATCGGGATTGTCCTTTAACGATATACAGTATGTCGGACCAATAGTCCAGGACGACCTCTTCTCCATATTGCTGCGATTTAGACAACACAAATATGTAGTTACTGCAGACGTGGAGAAGATGTACCGACAAATTATAGTTAAACCCGAACAGCGTCATCTCCAGATGATTTTATGGCGTGAACAGTCAGACCAGCCAATTAAAATATACAAATTAAATACAATTACATACGGTACATCTTCTGCGCCGTTCTTAAGTACACGGTGCCTAGTTCAACTCGCTAACGAGTGCAATGATAATATAATTGCGAACGTAATAAAACATGACTTTTATATTGATGACGTCATCACTGGGAGTAGTTCAAAGGAGGACCTATGTTATACAATAAGTTCAATAACGGAAATTCTTCATTCAGCGCACTTGCCATTGCGTAAGTTCCGTTCTAACGTCGGTTCCGTCCTGAAAGATAGCACTAGTACTTTAATACCTAAAGATTTAGACTTCAGTACTCAATCTAGTGCGCTGGGACTCCAATGGGATCCACGCACGGATACGTTTAGCTTTCCTGTCGATATTAAAGGTTCATCTGTAGCGACCAAACGGTCGATTCTCTCAAACTCATCTAGACTATTTGACCCTCTCGGGCTATTAAGTTTGTGTACAATTATACCAAAAATAATACTTAAAAATTTATGGCTCTCAAAGTTAGATTGGGACGATGCTATTCCCACAGATTTGTCAATATCATGGTTCTCTTTTGTGTCAGGACTTAAGAGCCTGATTCATTTCCAAATACCGAGATTTGTTCTTGGTAACAATCCTCAACCTAAACTAAATAAAACTAAAACTACACCTAAAACATACACTACAACGTCACTAATAACTTCTGACAATTTAATAAATTTTGAAAGATTCTCTAAGTTTAAGATTTTATTGCGAAGCTTTGCCTATGCATTTCGTTTTACCTACAATTTGCGACACTTAAACAATAAAACTACAGGCCATCTGACAGCAGATGAACTGCAAATTTCATTACAACATCTAGTAAAACAACATCAAAAGGAATGTTTCGAGCATGAACTCGATTTATTAAATAATAAAAAATGCTTACCTTCAAGGTCTCGGATACTCTCGCTCAGACCATTTGTAGACGAAAAGGGCGTTCTCCGAGTAGGCGGACGAATTCAAAATTCATCTGAAATCTTTAGTAGGAAACATCCAATAATTTTAGATTCTAAAAATCACTTTACCAAATTATTGTTCGAGCACGAACATATAAAGATGTGTCATGGGGGTGCTCAGCTCTTACTGACTAACGTTAGACAGTTATTCTGGCCTATTGGGGGAAGAAGACTAGCTAAATCAACTGTAAATCATTGTAAAATATGTAAGATTTTAAAGGCTAAAACAGTAACCCCAATTATGGGAAACTTACCTTCCGCTCAAGTCAATCCTACCTTCGCGTTTGATGTTGCCGGTGTCGACTTCGCCGGTCCTTTCCCAACTCGTGACCGAAAGGGACGTGGTTGCAGGATAATAAAAAGCTATTTATGTATCTTTGTTTGTTTCACAACCAAAGCACTTCATTTGGAAATTGCATCAGACTTGAGTGCGGAGGCATTTATAATGTGTTTAAACCGTTTTATCTCTCGCAGAGGAAAGCCTAGCGTAATTTACTGTGACAATGGCCGAAACTTTGTGGGCGCAAATAATGAATTCATGAGATTTTTGGAATCTTGCCGTGAATCCATTTCGTCATACGCTGCCGGTGAATTTATCGAATTTAAGTTCTCACCTGCTTATTCGCCGCATTTTTAACGGACTTAGTGAAGCAGGCGTAAAAGCTGCTTAAAAGGAATTATCGTCTTTATTCGCACAGGTGGAATCAATTTTGAATTCTCGACCTTTAACCCCCCTATCAGCCGATCCTACAGACCTTCATCCTTTGTGTCCCGGGCACTTCCTCATAGGTAAACCACTCACTTCGTTGCCATCTCCTTCACTTACTGAAGTTAATACAAGTCGTCTCAAGAGATACGAACAAATCGAAAGGATTCGTCAACAATTCTGGGAGAGATGGCGCACAGAGTACCTGAACGAGCTACAGCAGCGGACTAAATGGCGCATCAATAAAGGAAAGCTTGCTGAAGGCGATATGGTGGTCCTCAAGGAGGCGAATATACCACCACTCAAATGGCGCATGGGCCGCATCCATAAATTATATCCTGGCGCCGATGGTATTGCACGCGTCGCAGATGTCAACACAGCCCGGGGTCTTATCCGTCGTGCCATCACAAACCTCTGCCCGCTACCAAATGAGCGTGATGAAGATCCTCGAAGTCCCACTGTCTTCGAGGGGGGGAACATGTCTACGCTCACCACTACCTAGCTGGACGAGAGAGGGGTCAAGGGCGCGGGAGGAAGGACAAGTGTTCTATTAAAACTGACAGTTGCATATATTCCAATAACGACCTACCGCACGGCAACGTTCAGCAGCCTAAAAATTCTATATTTTGCTAATATTAAGATTTGTTACATATACATATAAACATTGTAAAAGATAAATAAACGTTATCTACCATAAAGAAGTCACACTTATTGAAGAGCACCGGAATACCAAACACTCATGATAGTTTATAATTATACGATGTCTACAACCCTACTATTAATCCTTATTCATCACCAACCAAACAGTTAACTAAATACGTATGGAAAACCCGTTGTATATTCGACGAACATAGCAATAAAAAATAACATTAGCCATGTATCTTTGAATGCATTGAAACAACTGCATTTAGTTCCAAGACGTTTTTTTTTCCTTTATTTTTTACAAGCATCAATCAATTATTGAGAACAAGCTGTCTACGTGACGAGATACACGATCTACTCAACAGACATGTATTACGAATCTTTTGTGGCTACCTTCCTCTACTATATTATTGACTGCCTCAGATCCATTGCAGTTTTAATTCAACAGTCTTACTACTCGTTTAAACTAAACCATTCGTGAAATAGTCTTTTGTCTATGTTTACAATTAACTATTTCTATACTGGTCCCGACTGCGTGTTGCAGCTCTAGTAATTTCTATACCGAAGTTATCTCTTTGAGTGCATTCATTGCAACTTTTGAAGTCTGATTGTTTATGCACTCTTGAAGGTGTGAAGTAATGTATGTTACATTAATTAATTGTGAATTGTTTCTCTGTTGCTTACTTGGTACCGCACATCACGCCACCTTCGTCACAAGGTGTTTATGTATGTGTGCTCGCGTGCAGTGTACCGATGCATTTGCATTTAATTGTAGTGCCTTATAAGAAAAAATTTACTTGTTGTATTATTCAACCCAATTGTTTATGTGTATCTCGTTTCTTGTAGTTTCGTTATTTTCATTATAACTTTATATCGAGTGCAACTTGAATATTTTCAAGTAGATAATTTATGATGGTTTTTATGAGAAACAACGACTTTGTAAGTTATTCACTGATTAATTATACAATTTCGTATTACTTAACCCCTTTTTAATTTAGTTGGATGATTCATGAAGAAATTTTTCGGGTCGAGACCAGTGGTGTGTTGTTTAGAGTTTTAGAATAAGTAACAATGATTGTGAGTTTGTTTGTGCCAAGTGGGTGTGTCTTGATCGGACGACCCGCGCGTCACGGATATATCGGTACTGGTATTAGTATTGCAAAAACAAAAGCTATTTGCGACATCGATTATTATAGAATTAATTTTTTCAATACAGTTGGCGCATCAACTGAATAATAAATAAATTAGCACATTACATCATCATTAAATACACTTATTTCTTCTTAACTCGTATAAGTAAGTCCACTCAAATGTTCTTCTAAATGAGTATTTGATGGATTAGCTAATCCTGTGAGCTAAAATTTAAGTATTTAAACCACTTTCATTACTTATTTTTATATAACCTGTGCTACTACCACTACTAACCACTGCAGAAGTATTTAATTAGATTTAGGATATAATTAAGCCTGAAAGCAGCCTGTATAACTTGTTCCCAACAATTCTGAAGACATTGCTGACCAGCTAAACTAGATACGAATATTCCCGAAAACAACTACGACAGAGCCCACACGTTAGTATTTACATGCTCACATCTTAGTGGATATAACGACGACGTGTTATGGACGCCCTTCGAAAAATCTGCATTCGGCGAGGCCCCACACATGTCAGGTCCAGGGATATTCCGGTTAGGGTTAACCTAACCGAAATAATCTGTTATTAACCCTTTTGGATATGGGTTAACCTAAATTTAGGATTAACCTAAATATGTGTTACCGAATTATAACTGTTAACAGGAATAATCTAATACAGGATAATTACGGTTAACCTTAACCGAATTTGATATAGGTTTCTGGATATTGGTAGGTCCGTGATTCATTTTTCGTTGCAGTCGTCGGTGACATTCATTATTTGCGTGGAATGGGAAAAGGTTATAACAAGTTAATTTTTTTTTCACAAGAGATCAAGTAAAATTGATTAATTTTCGAATCGCGTCACGTCGTAAAATAACCGAAATCTTGGGTTAACATATATCATTTGGGTTAACAATTTCAAAAACATAAACCCTTTAATTTGGGTTAACCCTTATTGTTTGGGTTAAAACAATAACATATATAATCTGTTAACCGAATCGATGAGTAACCCTTTGAAACGGTTACAGATTGATTCGGTAACCGTTTATAACGAATACCGTTATGCATGGGTTTTCCGATCCCTGGTCAGGTCATGGCGGCTTTACACATACAATTGTCTTGCAGCTACTTAATTTAATAATTTAGAAATTTCTTGTCTATTTACTTCATTAGGGACATTTGTGTTCACGAAACAATGTGTAGTTATGTAACCAGAAAGCAAATGATTCACGCTGAAGATTGGTTTGTTCAGTCTGTTGGGCCGTGACCTTCTGAATGGTTAATAGCATCTGTCATTATTGTATGACAATAACAATGGCTATGTAAATATAGTTCGACAAAAGAAATACCTGGCACTGTCGTAAACAGTCATTTATATACAAAAATTTTCATAATGAAGTTTTTCATTAACAATTTTTCCTTATTAGCATGTTCTTGGTTCGTTGTGACATATGATTTGGTTGGCTGATATTTTTTTAACGATAAATATATTTTTTTACTAACCTAATATTTCTGTATTTTTAAAAATGTTGTTTTTATTATTTTACATTAAATCACTTAGCTTGTCGCCTAAAAAATAGAATTTAAAACTACCTACATATATTTCTGTAAATGTAACCTACAGAACCAATGTTGTACTTTCGCAAAGGTTACAATTAATCGTTTTTACGACATCTGTAATCCTGGCCTGAAATAATATTGCTTACATTTGCTTGATCTTATTTTTCTAACATTTCTTAGCTATCTTAGGTAACTGATTCTCTTATATAAGCAACGTAGACATAATTGGTATAATACGTCGCTTTGCTGTTAGTCTGAGGAAGGAAGCTGATGACAAGATTAAACACGTGCCAAATGAGACAGTAATACACAATATTATCGGTCATTTTCCCGAGCTGACGTTTACACTTCCTTGTACAGTCAGCCACGAAAATGTTGTACACCTGTGTAACAGAGTAATTTTTTCTTTCTTTTTCTTGAAAAATGGCAAACTGTGCCAATGTGTCGACAATTCTGCCAGTGTCGAGTACAATGGAAATAAGTGTGTTAAAAAAAAATGCAACTGTCCAAATTTTCGGAATACACAGTGGACTGACTGTGGGGCTTTTAGAGTAATTCAACTAATAAAAAGTTTACACATTGTTTTCATGTTAATATGCTGATAATGACGATCATCTTTACCGTCAGTCGAAAAATAAGCCCAACTATTACCTTTGCGTCCTCTCGATACATTGAACTTGACAGGTAAAATAAAGACCGAGAGACGTTGACTTGATATACACATATACAAATGCTCTTTTTATCAACCAAAGATTTTATAGATTGTATTCTTAATCAACGTCATCAATGGAGACATTGTACCTCGCTCCACAACACATGTGACTTGGCAGTGGTCACTGACTTTCGTCGATGACTGTACACGGGACGTGAGCTCGCGCCATATTGCGTCAGTTTCGTGACAAATTACCTGATGATGTTGCATCATGTCATTTATACAATTAATACTAAGCTTCTATTATAAGAAAATATCATACAAGAAAAAACTAATGTAGGGCATTTATTCTATAGGCGCTTGTAGATATTTTTGCTAGAAATGAAGTTTAATTTTGCTAAGCACTTAGGAACTAGGTAATTTTCTGATTAAAATAGCAGACAACCATTCATTCTAAAGGTCTTAAATGCCACCGAGTGTACTTATAATGTCATGAAGGGAGTGCGATACTTTGGCACATGTGCCTTCGTACCACTACTTCGAGGAAATGTTTGCTTGGCAAATTTCATTGCTTTACACCAAGTGGGTAAGATTACATTTACCTCGTAATTCTGGAGGCATCAAAGGATGGAAGCTTTTATTTCTTTTGAGTAACAGACGTCATTGGTCGTCGATAGTCACTATCTATCAGGTCACAGGTGAACCATCTGTTCCTTTGCCCTATATACCATCTAATAACCGATTATCCTTTCACTGGGGCAAGTTTCCACAGCATCTATCGCAATATCTGTAGCACATGTTATGTACGGTTCAGCTGTTTAGTTACGGGCATTTAATTGTTATCTTCACTATTTGCGTCATAAAATTATTTGTTATTTATTGCTATATAAATAAATTTAACTATGTCGTTGCAGTATTTTTCTTAAAAATCACTAGGTTTTGACCAAAAACCGCAGTGTATGTCGTATATCGCAGTAAAAAGTAGTCTTTTGTTATTTTGGTGTACGAGCTATATAAGTGTAAAGTTTCATATAAATGCGTTTAGTAGTTTTGGTGTGGAAGAGTAACAAACATCCATACATCCTCACAAACTTTCGAAGTTAATATTAGTTGAATTTTAAAAGAATTATCCTTTAAACTGTCACTAATTTGTAAGTTACCCGTTAACTTAACCACCATAAGTTAACGACTTGTATAATGAGATTATAGAGTCTAAGTACATATTCATAAAGATGAAATTACAAAATCTGCCCTAACACACTTATGTTATTGTATTTTCTGAACTTCTCTTACATCGAGTACGAAGCAGACACTCTGTCGCCCGATCTAAATATATAAATGACACTGTTGCATTAACGTCTCAAAGTAAACTCAAATCAACCTTAAGTCTCTTCGAATAGGGTCGCTTTTTATAAATAAGGCATGTAAATACTGAAAACATATACGTAGCAAATCTGAACCATGTTTTCAAGCCTACAAGGT
Source organism: Diaphora mendica (assembly GCA_949125395.1). NCBI lineage: Eukaryota > Metazoa > Arthropoda > Insecta > Lepidoptera > Erebidae > Diaphora > Diaphora mendica. Next base: position 24,258,234 of record OX421327.1, on the reverse strand, counting down.
TTATTTTTAAATATATTTGTATGTAAGGTGTGACCTCCAGTTATCAGTAGCAGACGTCAATGCTTGTTTTCACTCGGTATATCTTATTATCAGGAAAATATCAGTCTTAGGTAATGCTTAATATGTCGATAACATTAACAGCTGTTGATATGGATGATTGAATATTTAAAATGACTGCAATGCATAGAAAAATGGTTTTTTGAATAAATTATTTTCATCAAAATATTTTTTTACGATTTTCGTCTGTATGTCTTATCTGTTTGTTCCGGCTAACCTCTGGAATGGTTGGATCGATTTCGACGGAACTTTCACTGGCAGATAGCTTTTTTAGACTAGCTTTGCCCCGCGGCGTTCCCCACGGTTGTTGTTGTACCGTGGGTACCACCACGGAGCTCAGTTAGTATTTCATATTAAATAAAATTACATCCATTACACCTATCATCAGCAGCCTACTCTTCTCTTAGTTTTATTTGGGGTAGACAAGTGTTTCTTCCTTTTTCACTCCAGTATTCATCACTCTGCTACTAACTCCCTTTTTCTTCCTTTATTCTTCGCATTTTCTCTTTCACGATCATTATATTTTGTACCCCTGTTGGTTTCATACTAAGTTAAGTTCATATTTGCATTTCCTATATAATAATTATTTTACGGGAATTAACGCGAACACTTATTTAAGGTATTACATACGTTTTGGTATTACCAGGTATTACCAGGTTGCACTGGCGGTGGTCACAGGCTGACTGGCTCAGCGGCGCACGCCCTCTGTCATCGAATCCGCGAAGTAGAAGGTTCTTCATCCACCCGCACATTTTCGTTATTATTTATAAATTCCTTTCGCCATGTACCGTCACATACCACACTAACAGTATCCCTATTCTGTAAGCAAACCGATGTGTTCCTATTCTGATGTTCATCCGACTGCGCAGAAAAGCGAGGTGGTTTGATTTTTAACACTGGATTCCACGCCGTAGATAATTTAAAACCATCTTCCCGATTGAAAGTTTTATGCTTTTTAATCTCAATCGCTTCACGTACAACTTTTGAGCAAAAGTGACGTTCGGTGGAGAGGACTTGCGTGCGGTGAAATTCAATCCAGTGGTTGATGCCTGTATCGAGTGCATGTTCTGCAATCGCCGATTTGCTCGTCTGTCGGTTCTTCACAGCAGCGATATGTTCTTTGACCCTTTCAGCAATAGTCCGCTTCGTTTGGCCTATGTAGGAACTTCCGCAGCTGCAGTCTATTTTATATACACTCGGAGTTTGAAGTGGCAATATATCCTTCGGTGTGCCGACGATGTTGTGAACCTTTATGCCTGGTGTGTATACTGTCGGAATTGAGTACTTCTTTAACACGGACCCGATCTTATCCGTAACTCCCTTGACATAAGGCATATAGGCTGGTTGCCTGTTCGCGTCTGAATACTTGCGTCTTATGTTCGGTTGCTTCCGTCTTCCATTCACTTGATATCCGTTACCTTCTAGGCCAGTGCAACCTGGTCGAAACGTCAGGCAAATCAGAGCTATGTAATACCTTAAATAAGTGTTCGCGTTAATTCCCGTAAAATAATTATTATATCATGGAACGAGAAAGTTTAAAAGTTAGTATGCATTTCCTATAATAAGATACCTTATCAATTATAATTCAACACACTGTAATATTTATCGTTTTATTTTAACTATGCCATTATAGGTACGTCTAGAAATAAACTCATATCTGCTTCATGTCTTGACACTTGAGTGCTTTTGTCTGGTGCGCTAGTCATGATACTTGAGACGACATGAAGGACATTCAAGAATATGATAATTTAATACCTGAAACGATATGCAAGAGATAAGTAAATTTAGCCTGTTTTTAAAGAGTGAAGAACTTACCTATTCGACTAGATGCTCTTCATTTGAATTAACTGCAATTCAGTTCGTTCTCTGAACTTAATTTTTTTTCGCCATCGAAAGTCACTAGCTCAGTTAATGTATGATCTTTCATTATTTTTGTATATATTATATTTTTTATAGTTTTAACTCGTTTTTTACAATTGACTTCATGCTGTATGGCAACCCTCCATGCAAAAGTATTGCATTTTCTGTTTGGCTTCTAGAAAATGGCGTTTGTTTATCCTACTCATTACATTACCATCATCTCATCTTTGGATACTTCTTAACTCCATCATTTTCTTATGTACTCTTGAAAGGTAGTAGAGCCACGCTGATTTCAGCACGAATGGGCCGGCTCGACCGGGGCGGTACTACCCTCGCACAGAAAATCAACGTAAAATGACAGCAGCAGTGCTGTCGTGTTTCGTTGGTGAGTGCGAGACCGGAGGCCCAAATTCCAACATGTTCCATACTTGTTGACTAGACTAAAAGATGCAGAAGCATCACTAGGCCGCCATGGTGTGGGTCGCCATACTGCATTGTCTGCATTCGCAGTGAGTATGGTGACCACCACTCTTGGATTCTACTTATGCTTTCCATCAGGCAGAGTAGAGTCATTTTGGCGGGCCATACATAAAAAAAAAAAAAAAATGTGTTATCTAGAAGTCAGAAGGTCTCCTTTTAGGAAGTAATGGATAATATTAGACCTTGTGTGACATTATCATTACGTAACTGCTTATCAACATAAGCTTGCTGAAATTTTGCAAATATATCAATAAGGAAATAACTGCTTTTATAACCAATATGATTATCATAAACCAATGTAAGAAGATACATCACTTGACGTCATTGGTGCGTAAATATCACTTTGTTGGCCTGTAAGTCCTATTAAATTGCGAAGTGTCAAAGTTAGTGTTTTTACGAGTGCAGAGAATGTGAGAGGGTATGATCAAAAACATCTGAAGTCATTGTAAACAACATCTGTTTTTGAATATTTTTGGATGGAGGTTGGACATACGTCATGCACACACCACTGTCATGAAAATCTGGGGGCACGGTCGTGCCCCCGCCACGATGAGCCAAGCGAAGCGCAAGGGCACTACCTACCTTTTCTCGAAGTGTTTCGTCGTTTTTTTCAACCCTCATAACTTTGGTTCCCGATATACCAGATCGTTCAAATTCTCAGGATATGATGTTACTAATAGAGTAATGAAACACACAAAATTTCAATATCATAGCCCTGATACTTTAGATTTTATTGATACCTAAAAAACACCGATTTCGTCACTGACACACTAATGATCATCTAAACTGGTAGGGTACTTCCTGAAGTGCTAGAAAGCTGAAATCTGGTATGTTAACTAAGTTTAGTATACAAACAACAAAAAAAATTCATAAACCTATTACTTTTGCCCCCCAACCCCCAAATTTGGGGGGTGGAATTTGGTGTGATCATTTCTAAAGTTGTTGCAAGTTGAAAGTTGATTGTCGTAATATAATTGAAGTCAATTTGAGAAAACGTTTGCTCATGATTACATTGTTATACCTATGTATGTTATGTTACAATAACGCTCTAGATTAGATATAATTATGCACAATCGCAACTATTATTATAATTAGATTTTTCTAAATTTAAAGTATTGAAATAAGCAAGACAAGAATTTGTTCCCAAGAATTAAGATTAATTTTCGGTATTCAAATGACATAATGAAATATTTAATCCCATAATAACAAAACTTGTATCCAAAGAATGTTTTAAGAGTGCCTAAAGAGGCTTATCTCTTAATAAACGGTAGATACAAGGTATATACTGTTTAAGAAACATAAACGATACATAACATCTATTTTTCGGGCTCTCGTAGATCTATTAAGGAACTATTATAGTGTCGCCATGTCGTTTTTTATTGTTTTTTATAATATAGGGGCAAACGAGCAGACGTATCGCCTGATGGTAAGCGACTACCGCCGCCCATGGACACCCGCAACACCAGAGGCGTCACAAGTGCGTTGTCGGCCTTTGGGGGATGGTGAGGGGGATGTGGGGAGGAGTTGGTGTATAGGCCTCCGGTATCCTCACTTAATCGGTAAAACACAGCGCGAGCGCTGTTTCACACCGGTTTTCTGTGAGGCTGTGGTACCACTGCGGTCGCGCTGCCCGCGCCGGCCCATTCATGCCGAAGCGTGGCTCTCCCACAGGTAACAGCGTTTATCCAGCTATCACCTAGCACTTAGGTTCCTATGTAAAAGTAAGTACTGAAGCTAAACTGATAATTTGGAAGGAAAAATTTAGTTAAGTTATGACAGTCAGATTGACAAGAGTCTCCAAACATATAAAACATGTTTATTTATTTATTTATTACTGCTACGATAGTTCGTTAAAATACTATGCACCTCGACATTTGAGGCACTTATAGTAACTTTTTTTATTTTTATTTTTTTTAAAAAGACAACTCCCGCATTAGGAATAAACATCCTGTGCCGCGGGGGACTTTACAGACATACATGAAACGGACACAATTAACACCCAAACTCAGAACAACAATTTGTGGATCACACAAAGTGTTGTCCCGTGTAGGATTTGAACCCACAACACTTGGCGAATTGGCAAGCGGCGTGGCAACCGCTTAAACCACTAGGCCAACCGTGCAGCAGCAACTAGACATATGGACTACAAGACGTTAGGTAATACACACAAACTGATGCCTACTTCTGACAAAAAGGCCGTGTACTTTAGCATTTATGAATTTTATGATTCACAAATTAATCGTAAAGATAATATTTTTTCTCAAAAATATTTAGTTATGTGACGTAGGCGTGTTACATCCGTTAAATAACAAACTCAAGATAACAGAGATAAACTGATAACTGTTCATGTATTTTGTTGTGTCACAGTAGTCAATATTTTCTTGTAAAACACATACCTATTTATTTTTCTGAGAAAATTTATTTTGATCCATCGTTGTTCGAGTTCAGAGGATGCTGTTAGAAAAGTGTTGTGAATATTGTACCTTACACATAAATAGACAAACTGCCTATTACAAATTATATATACGTTTGATGTCTTGACATTAAAGATCAGTGAATAGATTGCAAAAGAAATGCACTACACACTATAACAGGATATCTACACACATCAAAAGTGTCTAGGGATCAACATATGTGTCTAGGGATCAACATATATTTTTGCAATAACTTTTCTCCTGATTGATATTAATTAAAATTTTCTTTAAGGATTCATCAAATAAAGTGTTTTCGTTTGTCACAGTAACGATAAACCAAGTCATCTTTGCATTAATAAAGAAATTTGCCATTTTCCTAATAATGGGATTTTTGACATTTGAACCACTAACATTAAAGTTCGAAAAAAAGACTGAAATAACAGTTTTCTTTAAAATTTTATTAGGTAACTTAAACAATTAATAATCCGTGTTTCTACCGCGAACACTAACAACACAAGAACATCGGTTTGGCATATTCAAAATGAGTTCATCCAAACACGCTGTGGAATGGCCGCCCATGTTCGTTGCAACAACAAAAAAAGGTCTTCTTGCGACTGGATACCCTCCATATTCGGCAGAGCTCTTCTCTGTAGCATATCCCATGCATGCTCAATCGGGTTCAAGTCTGGCGACTGAGCAGGCCAGGGTCAAAGCCACATCTCAATCTCAAGAAATCCGCATAAAAATGCTTGATCCCTAGACACTTTTGATGTGTGTATTATTAGAGTTAGTTAGTTAGAGTAGTATGATCGTGGCTTATCCTAACAGGAAAAAGGTTTTCTGTAACCAATTTGGTCCCTTAGTCGAAGACTTTCGATTGGAAAGATGCGAAAGACTATAAGTGTTAATATTTTTTCACTATGGAAAAAACCGGGAGCTTACAAATGACCTAGAGATGAGTGACTTAGCAGTGGACAGCCTTCGTTGTTGACTCAAGACGTCAAACAATCAAAAGGTTGTAATACCTAAAGATTGCGTTAATCCCCTTAATCACAATTATAAAATCGTGACGCGAAAGTTTAATATTCCAGGAATCATATCCAATAAAACACAAAATGATGCATCTCGAATTCTGTTAATTAAGCGGTATGCATGAGCGATCACTGAACTTTACCGAGAAGCTGTGTTATCTAACTTACTTGATAGATAAAAATGTGTCATAAAATCTCTTTGTTCACAAAAGTGTTCAGTATTCAGTGAATATTTTCCTCAAGCGGCACTGAACGGCGGTGCTTCGTGGAACCTCTCGCGTGATGGAAAAAAACTAATTACAGCGTTTAAATGCGTACGTGAGGATCGGCACAGCGCTGCTCACACTCTTACTGCTATTTATTATGATGAAATAACTACATTTTTTGCGTTTTATATCAAAGATTTACTATATAATGACTATATCTAGTTAACAGTTTAAGTTGTTGGTAGTCTATTATTGTAATTCATTCTCTTTCTAACTAAATTACTAAAGTGAAGTAGTTTTACTACATCTAAACTAGATTGAGTAGAGTATTTCTTTGCTAGAAACAGAATTTAAAGCAAAACAATATAACTGAGACCCGGAGGAAGGAATGACGCGAGTTGTTAAACTATAGGTAGCATGTTCTTCTGTAGCTCTAATAATGCTCCAAATCTAAGTATGGGTATCATGAATTCATACTGCCAATTATTACTAATTCGAGGAAAGTATCATTCAATTGTTTATTTTATATTAAGTAATATATTCTAATAAAAATTAACCCGCCCTGTAAGCTAATGCTACACCTATTTACGTAAAGTTATGGATCAACCTACGACCAATACAAATAATTTATTAATGTTATTTATTAACTTTTTTATAAGTTTATTTACCTGGTTATAATGCAAAAGTCAGATAGTATGGATGGATAAAATCTACCAATGAGCTCTAAAGCATAATAATTACCGTATAAGAAAGCAGGGAATTCCTAGGAATGGTGGTGGGAAATTGCTAATATGAATGGTTTGGGGAGGATAAGCTATGGCTTGAACAGATCAGGGTAGCATTCCTGTAAATCCAACTGTTTGCCCAAACTATTGCCTCGGTGGCAAAATGGTAGCGTATGTGAGTGCTGTGTTTGAGGTCGCCGATTCGATTCCTGTGTCGGACCAAATGTTTGTGTGATCTGCAAATGTTTTTTTCGGAGTTTGGATGATTTTTCTATGTATAATAATTATGTATATAAAAAGGATACAAGTATTCTACCAGTCAATCTAGATGTCATAGCATCTACGAAATCTGCTTAGTTTGAAGCTAAATGGCGTTGTGTGTCAGATGTCTGCATTTATTTTTAACCGACTTCTAAAAAGGAGGAGGTTCTATGTTCACCTGTATGTATTTTTTTTTTTTTTTTGTGTATGTTACCTGATTACTCCGTCAGTTGTGGACCGATTTTGAATTTTTTTTTTGTATTCGACAGGGTATGCTTCCGTGGTGGTCCCATTGCCAGCATATCAGGATCTGATGATGGGATCCCAGGGAAATCGAGGGAAACCCTAATTTTTTATAGGCACATGCTACGTTTTTCGTATATTTTCTGAAGTTACACCGGTATTTGCGTCTAGTAGTCATCATTTTATGATGATGAGCTGATGATGTAAGGTACCACTCCTTAATGGTTAGGAGTTGGAGGATAAATCTTTAAATATCATATGTATATAAGTTACCTTTAGTCGTATTCTTACAAATTATTTAGGTAAGCTGATGATGGAAGGTGGAAGGTACAACTCCTCAACGGTTAGGAGTTGGAGAATAATTCTTTCAATTTCATACGTATCTAAAGACCTTCAGTCGTATACTTTCAAGCTATTTAGGTGAGCTGATGATAGAAGACTAAACTCTTCAACAGTTAGGGATTAGAGGATGATTTTAATATTACACGTACCTTAATTTGTATTCTTGATGATGAAATTTGATGAAATAATTCAACTTACTACTTACCTACGATTGTTTGCACTAAAAACTGTAAAATAAAAACTTTTTATAAAAAAAAAAAAAAACCGACTTCCAAAAACATCCAACGAAAACTCTCTGTCAAAAAACACTTAAAAGCGTAAAATAAACTGGTTCTTCATAAATTGCCTATAAATAATTCTTTATTCATTTAAATAGTAGTATTATAATGGGTGCTAGGTACCTAAAATCTGTTTGAAGTCGGTGCTAAGCCAAAAAGAATACAAACGAACAATTACAAAAGTCTAAGCGATAGTCACTTGGCACCGACTTCAAACAGATTTTAGGTACCTAGCACCCATTATAATACTACTATTTAAATGAATAAAGAATTATTTATAGGCAATTTATGAAGAACCAGTTTATTTTACGCTTTTAAGTGTTTTTTGACAGAGAGTTTTCGTTGGATGTTTTTGGAAGTCGTTTTTTTTTTTTTAACTGCCAAAATCACTCTGCTCTGCCGGATGAAAAGCATGAGCAGAATTCAGGAGTGGTAGTCACCATCCTCAATGCGTATAGGGACAATGCAGCATGGTGACCCATGCTATAGCGGCCTAGGGAGGTGCTTTTTCAAGTAACGCTTAAAGGACCCGGGTTCATAGTGGGAGGGAAACACGTACGCAGATAGTGAGTTCCAGGTTTTGACCGCTCGGCACAGGAAGGAAGAACCGAAGCGGTGAGTACGAGAACGTATGTCTACCACTCTGAAGCGGGGACTTCCAAGGCCAGAAAGTGTTGTACTGTAGAGGAAGGGAGAAGGGTGGACCACTTGGAACAGTTTAATTAGTAAAAAAACCTTCTAACCTCAAACAGGTAGTCTATTATAAATTATAACTAATAAAAGTCATAATAAGGGTTAATTGTGCTAAGGTAACAGTCACGTTCACCTAAATATTCAATACTTAATATCTTATTAAAAGTCTAGAATGATGGCCATGAAGGTCTAGAAAGATACACAATTTGCCTGCAAGTCACGAATGTGTAAAATGATTACAGCAATAAAACACAGAAAAAAATTGTTAAAACTTATACTATTTTTAACGCTGAATGTCTACAGGTTAGTTGTCCCATATTTGTAGTTACTAGGGTTGCCACGCGTACTAACCTTATATGTGACTTTCAGATAGAAAAATGAAATATTGCTATAAAAATATCATTTTTTCTTTTATTAGGGTATTAGTTAGGGTAAATTAGGGTGATGAAAAAGAATGGAGGGAGATAGTTATTGTAATAGAATCACAAGACTGAGACTAGCTCGAACAAGCGGAGACTGGTACATCGACACTGAGACTTCACTGGCGATAGTGCTGAGAATAATATTTTTTACGGCTAATCGGAACGATGATTGACATTTATATGTTTATTTATATTTGTACATAATAGCATATACTATTTTTCATATATTTATTTATACAAATAAATCAAATTGAAAAGTCTGTTTGTAATTTCAAATTAACAGCTTTTTATTAAATGCTTGTGAAAGTAATACGGTACTCATATCAAAAAAGCATTTTTTAAAAATGTTGTCTGTCTGTTTAAAATAAATACCTAGAACAACAGACATGAACAATACATACAAACATGTTAAGCTATTCACCACCATATTATGTTTTTAGCTATGTACAATGATTTATTATTATTTTTTATTTTATCATTGGCTATCTATCTATCATATACCTACTTTTAATATTATTATATTTTTTTTCCAGAGTAGGTGACAACCCTATCGTACTGACGCAGAGAGGAGGGACAATTCAGCGGTTGTCCTAGTGGTCGTACCTGTTTTGACATGTTCCAACTTGTCGCTCCAGACCCGTTTTATCGATAATGTCTTTTAAGGATGGCCTCGAAGTAACGACCATATATACTATACTTTCGTATAATAAATGTATAATAAAGTTTTTTTACCAAAAATAGGAGTCGCTCTTTAATACACTTTTATCAAACTTCACCTGTATGTTTGCATGTAGCCATGTTTTTAGTTTCTCATAGACCGATAACCTGCACTAGTACCATATCCTGCGTCGCTGCATCTCGCGGTACTTCACAAAAATACAGGCAAAGAACACAAAAAATACTCAAATTCAGAACAAAAAATTGTGGATCACACAAAATGTTGTCCACTACTATTTCATTTCATTGGGTTTTAATAGCCAAAGTAACTCCTTATAACATCAGCTATCTGCTAGTGAAAGTCTAAGATCTAAGTACCGTATATATACCTCCAGAAGTATTTAGTCAAAAGGTGTTTATTTAACCTTAATTTGATGTATTTGACACTATTTGTATAGATTGAGTCATTTTCTTCTTACTAATCTAGGACGAAATTATAATTATTTAAATGGTTCCCCAAATGGTGTCCTACAAAAGTGTTTCTTATAATTGAAAAAGTGACGAATGGAGCGACAGCCGTTCATTTCAACAAAGCCGGGTAAAAAGGGACGGAGGAAGGTTTTTTACTTTAATTTTGCACGCCGTGATTGTTGCGGATGGTTTTTGTTATTTGATATTTAATTTTTGGGTTTATAAGTCTTGCGGTAGATGTTGCTAATTTCAGCGTGCCGACACATAAAAGTGTCTTTGTTTATAATCAAGGTACCAAAAAAAATACTTCAAGTTGGTTTCTTCACTACTTCATTTTAGGTACCTAGTTCCCCGTCTTTCCTGAAATGTTAGTGATATGCATGTATAAAAAGCCCTACATTGTTTTTTCTTCAGGAATCATCATACTTTTGAATATCAAAATGATAATATCAATTTAGTTTGTTATGTGAAAAAAAAAAACGTTAAATTACGAATCACCGATCATATTGAGTCGACTTAAAGTATTGTACGTTATGCTGTGCTGAAAATTATTCAAGTGGCAACCACTTGCATACTGTTTACCTTTCATGTAATAACTAACATTATTTTACCTGAATAGCTGACTTTTTAAAAGAATGGCGATGAGCTACTTTGCTAGTATTCTTCTCATAAGGCTCTACGCATTTTGGAAACAGGAAGTTATGGATCGGCAGGCATTAGATTTTGGTGTTTTCACCTAATTTACATGCTGTGGCGTCTGTTTGTGTCGATCTATGATGTTTAAATGTAGCTTCAATTAACGTTCATAAATGTCACTTAGTGTTGTAATTGAATAAATGATTTTGAATTTGACTTACCTGGGTAGCTTTGTTGAAGGTATAAATTGTATAAAAATGTAATGGGTGTCAGCTTTGTTATGTGTATAAATAAAATCACCTATTAGCTACACTTTCCTATAAAAAAATGTATATATAAGGACTTAAAGGTGCGCCTAGAAAGAAATGTTAGTTATGAAACAAGCATTACCCTAGTAACTGTGATCACAGCCGGTGTAACTAGCTCGAAACGTCAGGTAATTCAAAATAAACTTACATATTTCTTAGTGTGAGCGCTTTAGGTCCCTCTATGCATGAATATTTATTACAAGTACCATAAAAAGCATTTTATACTTATGAAAAACACTTATTATGAAGTCGCAGCTGCCACAACAAACAATTCATTAATATTTAAATAAATTAATTCGTAAACATTTTAACCTTACTTTATCATACATTAGCATTTTTACATTTATTATACAGATACGTTCCCGGTCCTTCATTATTATAACATTGGCACATTTTATCAAAGTTATATACACTTATCAACTTGTTTTTGTATCTATGCTAACAGTTTTTCGTATCTTTTATCTTGTTTTGTGATATCTAATGAGGTTAGTCTGTAATTGGGCTGGAAATGCGGGCAAACGTCCATATAATATTTATGGTATACATACATAGATACGAGAGAGCACTGCGGATTTTTTCTGAGCTACAAACTTCCAGCTGAAGATATTTCTGATTTACAAAAGGCACGAAAATGAAATAAAGCAATAGGTATTATGGTTTACTCTTGTTTTTAACCCCCGATGCAAAAAGAGGGCTGTTATAAGTTTGACGTCGATGACTGTCTGTCTTTCTGTGTGTGTGTCTGTCTGTGGCATCGTAGCTCTCAAAATAATAGACCGATTTTGTTGCGGTTTTTTACATTTGAAAGCCAGTTTCCGTGCGGTGGTTCTTAGCTGTTTGGTTTTGGTGGATGTTTGGTTAATATCGGTCCAGCAGTGTAAGAGTATCAGCTCTTTTCCAAAATGATGTTACCAATTTTTGGCGCATTAAGTGCTTGCGTAGGGGGTTTTTTAAACTTTTTGGCTAGCGTAGTTACTTAGTGTATCTTCTACAAGACGAGGAAGTACTTTTTCTGATATTTACAACAACTTTGGGATGTTCTTTTTATTGGAGTCTTATGGACTTCTATTCCATTTCATAAATGTAGCAAATATTCCAGCTAACACTGATATCATCGTCATCATCAGGCCATCACACTTCATTGCTGATATATTTATACGGCTTTTATCGATGGATTTGACAGACCCGTTGAAACCTTTGATACTGTGAAGTTTTATACAAAACTATTCTTCTATAAGTTCGCTTTCTTTAAAGAAACACATATGGCGTGTTTCTTCTTGTTAAGATCTTTGTAAGGCTAACTAAAAAAATTAAAACATGAATGGTTATAATTAGTACAAGGAAAATTATGTTGCCAAATGTCTACGTGACTATCGTCAGAACTACAAAAACGGGACGTAAGATTGTTATTCAGTTCAGAATAAAAGGGATGCTGAATTGGGGCAGGTACCTGACTGTGTTATTGACGGTATTTGGGGAACTTTACTTGTCAAATTTGGGATATTTTACCTTTATTAACATAGTCAATAAAAAATGCAATTTTATGTATCTACTACATTACACAAATGAAACTTTTTTGATTTATATTATAATTTTAAATGTTGAGATAACAATGGCTAGACGTATTTTTAGTTAAAAACACTTTAATTGTATCAGTATTTAACTTAGAAAGGTCACATAAAACTTGGATTAGTTCATTCTGTTATCAATATACATGATACTTATAGTTATCTGGCATGTATACCTACTCTGATGTCATGTTTTAGTAGGCCTTTCAAATTTAAACAAAAGAGCGGTCAAACGAGCATACCAGTAAGCTGATGGAAAGTGAGTACCGTCGCCAATGAACGCCAGCAACTCAGGAGTCACGTATACAGTTTGGTGTATAATATTTCAGTAGGTATTTTATTAATGTCTGAAGAAATCTTCAAGGTCACTTACTTCTCTACTTCCCGAACATACGTTTAATAATTTTGTATTAGTACACACTTTAGTTACAACTTAACTATATATATATTCATCTAACCATAAGTAAAAGAAACGTATCATAACTAGGGAGGTACTCCTAACTTGCAAGCTATCAAAGTACTTCCCAAAAGAAGAAGAATTTTAATATTACCAGTCTTTATTAACATTATACATTTTTATATAGATTTTGTACTTTTTAAAACATTACCTAACAGTATAAATATTATTTATAGATACTGTTAACAACAACATCAAACACAGAAAAAAGTAATAAGTTACTAAAAAAAGACATATATTTAATCAACAAAATAAAAAACGATGTGACATCTGACATCTCGCCTTAAGGCGTATAGTAGCCTCAATAACCTTGTGCGTCTGGGCGGAGCTAAACGCATACTATCATATCTGCACCGCACACATCAATATCTCCGTACCGCACGCGGTACCTCGAAACGATGATCAAAGATTAGGAAGCGGTGCCCGCTTGACCGGCGTTTTTGCCTAAAACTTCAAAACAGAATGGTTATAATGTGAACATAAAAACCAGATATTTTTAAAAGCTTTAGTAAGAATTAAAACTAAAATTTTACTTGACACATTTAATGATAGGTATGTAGATACTTAGTGCAAAAAAAGTATGTTAAATTAGACTAAAAACCATATAGAAGTTTTTGTCAGTAAATTTTAAATCAAATAATTCGACATACCGATCCAAATACCTATATTTGATAAGAGAGGTTAGAAATCCGGTAAAATGTATTAATTAATTTTACTGTTTGTAGAAAAAAAGTAAAAATGATCATATTTCTGAAAACTTCTAGCATCTTTAAATAAATGATAAAGTAGGTAATAAACGTGTCAGGTCACCCATAGAATAGGGTTCCGTAGTCACCAATGTCTACAAATTGAAATAAAATCGTGTCCAACAAAGAATTATCATGAATTTATTTTTAATATTTTACATTTAAGTAACATTGGCGCAGTGGTAGCGTACGCAAATGCTATACATGAGGTCTCAGGTTCGATTCCCGGGTCAAACTAAATCTTTGTATGATATGTAAATATTTGTATTTACCAAAAAAAAGCATATAAATCTTCTATCAGTCAATCTAGCTTTCATAGTACAAGCTCTGCTTAGATTGAAAATAATTGGCGTTGTGTCAGATGTCCGAAATATTTATTTATTATTATTTTTAAAGTTTTCCAAATGAGTGTATTTTACAAGGTAGACCTCCATAACTCCTGAACTAACAAAGTTATCTAATCCGTTATAGTTAGTGTGGTCCGTTTTTTTATGGAATAGGGGGCAAATGAGCGTATCACCTGATGGTAAGTGATTACCGTCGCCCATGGAGACCCGCAACACCAGTGGCTTCAGAAGTGCGTAGCCGTCTCCCAAAGGAGATGGAGAGGAGGATAGGAGGAGGGGTTGGGATATGGGCATCCGGTGTCCTCACTCACTCGGTGAAACACAGCGCAAGCGCTATTTCACACCAGTTTTCTGAGAGGCCATGGTATCACTCCGGTCAAGCCGGCCCATTCATGCCGAAGCGTGGATCTTCCACGGTAGTTTCTCCTCTGTTTGGTTGTAAATAGCGGTTCATTGGCATTTTTTTAGCTTTATAAGCCTTAGAAAAACTGAACAGACTCAACACTGAACACTCTGTTTCCTCTTTGACCCTACACCAAATTGTTGCAGTTGCATTTTTTAAATATATCAAGAAACTAGCGACCCGCCCCGGCTTCGCACGGGTGGATTTCAGATGCCCCCGCCGACGACACGATTCGTGCATTTTAAATCTGTAATATCTTCGAATATATTCATTTAAATTAGTTACTGTAAAGGACAATTTTCATCTATATTAAATGCACAATGTATTTAATTTACTTAATTGTATAAGGATTCATTCTGTATTGCTTAAAATCACTTCGTAAATAAGCCATTATTTCTCGTAAAAAGAAAGGAATAAAAAATGGTTGTTGTGGGTTATCCCTAAGAGATAGACATATACCGCCGCGGACTTTTTTGTAGTACTTTTTAAGGTGTACAATACTGTAGTACATTATTTTGATCTATCTCGTAGGGTGCAACCAGCGTTTGCAATGTAAGCGCATAAAAATGTGTTTATTTGCTACATCACATTAGAAACCTCGAAAATTAACAGTGTTTCCATACTATATTATGCATTTATCATACATAAAAACCTTCCTCTTGAATCACTCTATCTATTAAAGAAACCCGCATCAAAATCCGTTGCGTAGTTTTAAAGATTTAGGTAAACAAAGGGATTTAGGGACAGAGAAAGCGACTTTGTTTTATACTATGTAGTGATAGTGATGATAAGGTTTGAATTAAAAAAAATATATTTCATTCTAATAAAATTAATTTAAAAAAACTTTTTGAAAACAAGCCTTTATTTAAAAGAATAAAATAAATTAAAATTACGAATTGGACGATGCCAAACTCGATGGTGTTGCGTCGTTTTATTACAGTATGACCACCTTCCGACTCCATCATCAGACCCTAGATACTATCAAAACATAAAGTACTCGTCAAGAAGAATCAAACGATTCCAAAATCGATGGTGTTTGCGTCGTTTTATTATAGAGTTCCTCTGACCACTTTCTGGCCCCATCATCAGACCCTGGATACTATCAAAACATAAAACACTCATCAAGAAGAATCAAATGATTTCAAACTCGATGGTGTTGCGTCATAAATTGCAAATTTAATAATAATAGCTTGAAAAAATCAGTAAATTTTCATCCGAGACAAGAATTGTAAAAGTTCTAAAATGAGTGCAATGTACAAATTTACAAAAACAATAGTCTACAAATAAATTAAATAAATAAATATTTCGGACACACACCGACACAACGCCATCTAGTCCCAAACTAAGCCAAACTTGTATTATTGGTACTAGATAACTGATGTAAATACATACATTACTATTTTTGTAAATACATACATTTTTACATAGAAAACACCCAAACTAATTATTTCAGACCATACAAACATTTGGTCCGACCCGGAAATCGAACCCGAAACCTCAAGCACAGCAGTCGCATACGCTACCACTGCGCCACCGAGGCAGTCAAAATATCACAAAGCGTCCAAGCGTACAATCACTTTGAGTCCTTTGCAGCGAGTTAGTCTGTAATGCACACTAACTCAGAAAGTACGTAAATACTTGCACATACACAAACGTATACGCGTAGTTAGTCGATAGCACGAGCAGAGCAGCGAGCGACACAGCCTTCCCGTCTGAATGCCAAAGCACGACTGCCGCCTGCGCCCGCATCCGCTGTACTTTTCACGTTGCGAGTCTCAATATTAAATATTTTCTTTACAAAATATTGATTGATTTAAATAAGCAATGACTAATTTGTTGCAAATTAAAAAATCATTTTTTTTATGTAAAAAATTTTTTCAGCTTCAAAGCCGTTTAATAGTAGTAGGCAAATAAGCGAACAATATAGCGTGTTGTTAAATATTTTTTAAATTATAATACTATTTATCGTACGTAAAAATCAAATGCTCACATTATTGCACATGAATCTACAGTAAACATATATTTTTTTCAAATCTTTTAATGCAGCCGTTATTGAGGAGTAGTCTTTAGAATGCAACCTTTTTTACGCATCCTAAGCGAGGTAGGAACTTAATAAGTGAGATCTCAGATGTCAGATAATTCTGACAGCCAACTCTAGCACTGCCAGAGTTAATTGGTCAAATGAAATAGTTCTCGCTTCTTCGGCTACCTGTAACATATTTTCGCTACTTTCCACAAAATAAATCCCACAGATTAAATAGAAGGAAGATTAAAGATGTTATACAGCAACTAATGTTCTTCAAGTTCTTGTAACACTCATTTCTGAGTGTCCAGATTATTATTCGACTGTAAATCGGGACTTTATCGCGATAATATTAACAAGGTACAATACCTTTTTTGGTTACCCGACGTTTCGATCGAATTGCACCGATCGTGGTCACGGGCAGACTGGTGAGAGCTTAGCGTCGCCTCCGTGAAGTGCGAGTTTCACCAACTACCCGCACTTGGGCTTCTTTATTTTGATTAACTTTCGTACTGTCGGTATCTCGTCGGGTAACTAACAAAGGTATTGTACCTTGTTAATATTATCGCGATTAAGTCCCGATTTACTGTCCAGATTACGACATAAACCATTAGTACATAATTTAAGTGAAGTTATTCAATGAGTCGCGGTGAAGTCGTTATAATTAAAGGTTTACAGTTCAGTGAAGGCCAATACGATATATTACGTGATTGACTGAAGCCTTAGGTAGATCTATATCACTCTACTAAATTTAGTAGCCTTCTAGCACGGGTTCTGTAAAGTTAGTATTATTTATATGAAGCCTATTTTCTGGTAAAGGTAAGAAAAGTTTAGAATAAATAAAATTTGACATATCTACAGTATTCTCAGTGACAAAAATACGTGATAAGAAATTAGGATTAATTATCTTGCACTATCTATCCTTCTAGAAAGGAGAATACAGCTCAGCAAGGTGGATACATTACCACACAGATCGACGGTAGATATTAGCACGAAAGCCGATTTCTACGCAACGAATAAGAATTATATTCAATACTGGACTTGAGCGCATGGCTGAAAATATAAAACTTTAAATGGTTTTGATAGTTAATTTAATTATGTTTTGCAATATTTGCTATAATAAATCTACTACTGATACTACTGGCACTACTAGTCCTAGCTACAGTTTGTAAACCAATTTGTAAACGTACTTGCATTACGATAACAATATCACGCATTATATTAATTTATGAAACATATAGTATACATAGATACCAATATTGTAACAAAATCCAAATGTCGGCATTACTTTCTACGAGTGTTACATATTTAAAATTAAAATAAACCTGGAAATAACTTCATACCGCATACACGCCTGTCAGCTCACAAAGAAGGCAGAACCAGTAATAAAATAACCAAAGTAATAAACATACTAATTTATTTCCAAATTAATAAATTTTATAGATAAATTAACAATTAATCGTCATACTCATAACACAATAATATTTCCTGCGTGTAAATCGATCTAATCTATATATATGTAAAAGAGGAAGGTGGCTGACTGACTGACATACCCAGAATTCAACGCACAGCCCAAACTGCTGAAACTAGAATCCTGAAATTTTGCATGTGGGTTCTTTGTATAACGTAAGTGAGCACTAAGCAAGGAATTTTTGAAATTCCACCCCTAAGGAATTTTTGAAAGTCTGCGTGAGCGAAGCCGCGTGTAAAAGCTAGTAACTAATAACATCCAGCTCAGTAGTCAAGAATAATGACTCAAGGTCATCTGTTAAGAACGGTCAATTGGTTGAGAATAATAAATTGCTATAAGTAATGCAGAAAATTTAAGAATATATTCCTAACTACACACACAATCCAGTGTCGTCAATTATAAATAAATTTTAACAAAATTAACAATAATTTAATGAATATCAAATTCACCATCACTGAGATCCTCTACACCAACTGACACTATCATCTTGACGATTTGCGGCTGTAGCATTAATGCCTTCTTGGGCGGCAAAGACCTCAACAATGAAGCAATGTATGTACCAAATAATTCATAATGGTCGGCCTGTCGAGGTGGAGTGCGCTGGACCGTTGATGGCATTTCCTCAATTTCAAGTATTTTTGTACTCACTCCAGTTAAAGGATCTACATCATCTTGAAACTCATTTGAACTGTCCTCAATCTCAATTAAAGCTTTTTTTATTTCACTCTTATCATCGTTGGACTCTTCAGAAAGTTTCCTCTTCTTTGGAAACTTTTTCTGCACAATTATTCTCTTTCCGTCTTCATTTCCGTACAGTATTGAATGACTGGAACAGGAGGCATCACTTTGTCTTAAATATTTAGCCGTGCTGAGTCTGCTTTCTTCCTGCTCATCACTGTCCTCATGAGTGTTAGCATTGTCATTTGTCCTTTGTAATAACTGTAACAACAACATTGTACATTATTGTATAGAATAGTTGCTAGAGTTGGATCAGATAAATTAGAAAAACATAATCACAAATTTAAACAAAAAATCCGACTTCAATCTGGACCACATTGAAATGAGACACGGGAATGTGGCATTCAAATAAAAAAAATATCAGAATAGGTTAACCCAGTCGAAAGCTATGATGTAACAAACATAAAAAAAAAAAAAATACAGTCGAATTGATAACCATCTTCTTTTTTGAAGTCGGTTAAAAACGAACAGTCACGATCAAAACGAAGCACAGTAATTCTACGAAATTCCTGTTAATATTTAAAGTAAGAATTGACGCAGCACAAAAAGTAAACGAAGAAAATGATCTCTGATGAATAATTGAATCAAAGTAAAAGCACTTCAAGTGTATTAGTACTATAACTATAAAATTTATGCTATGTAAATAAAAATATGGAGTAAACAATAAAAGACGTGCATTAAATAAACTAAAAATTTATTTGAAAATAACACAGAAGAACCAAATAAGGAAAATCGTTTGCCTAGCCTTTATTATTCCCAAGATTCTTTGATGTCGACTACTAGTTTCACCGCTTTTGCCTGAATGTCAGTTTTTTCACGGAGCGACTGGCATCGGACCTCCACAACTGTTGAACTGCCATAGAGGGCTCCGACGTTCCACTAACGATTGGCATAGATGTTCATGATCGGGACCGACGGCTTAATTTGCTCTGCTTAACCGAGGCTTGGCTTTCGTATTCGAAGCTGTTATGAAGATTTTTTTATAAGAAAACAAACAACTCTTCTTTTGGTTTGGGAATCGAATCTGAGATCTCTTAATCGGCAGTCGCATTCGCTAACCGCTGCCCCCTTGGGACATGGAACCAAACAAATAAAGAAAATAACAAAAAATTACATACAATTAACATCGAAACTACCTATACCTTATACCTATAACTACCTATAACTTAACCACCTATAATCTAGTTATAATCAATACTAAAAATATAAATTCGAAGGTAACTCTGCCTGTTACGATTTAGATGAATTTCTGTATAGAGATAGATTGGACCTCGGAGAAGCTATGACACATGCTACTTTTGTCCTGATATCTAACATTTGCGGTCGGAGCCGTGGGCAAAAGCTGGTAAATACGTAGGTATTTTATATATTACTACTCCGCACTGATATCGGTAAAAGCGGTAAAAAGTAGTCAAATGTTCGCTGCCTGTAAAATTGATTAGGTTTTAATAAATCATTACTAGTATCAGTATTGTATCAGTATTATATTCTGTACCTTTATGAATATGTAAGGCTTCAGATAAACCTTGATAACTCGGCATCCTAGATTTATACGGACGACGCGACACGGCGCGTGAAAGAGTATCAACAACGTGTATAGTGTGTCTAAAGGCACGCAATAGTCCAATAATAGTAAATAAAATACTAAGTGAAATATATTAATTTTAAAAATAAGAAGTTAATCTCACCTTTTTTTTCTCAGTATACGACTGTATTTTCTGCAAATGGGGTCTAAGATACTTGTCCATATATGCAAACCACATCACTTTAGGAGTATACTTCTCGTCTGCTGCTATCTTCTTCAACTCCTGGCAATAAGAATTCCTTAGGTTTTTGAATTTAGTCATAACATGGCGAGCTGTAAAGTTCGGTATATCTAGCCTCTCAGCTATGACTTCGTACGCCCACAGCCGTTCTTCTTTATTCGGATAGTCAACTAAATGAGTATTCCACAAACATTCTTGTTTTTCACATTCTCGTACAAGCTGCAAGGTTTTCTCGTCGGTGATGCGTAAAGTTGAAGGGTTAACAACCGTGTCGTGACAGCGACGTGTTTTCATGATGGCGGGCGTGAGTCGTGCGAGGGGAGTGAGGGGCGTAGCGCGTGGACGTGTCTGCTCGCGGCGCGTGACCACGTCGTACTAACGCACGCGGCGTGAACCTTATTTCGTATCGTTGTTATCTAGATTGCTCGATAGGAGTGGAACTTTCACGCGTGTTTTTTAACGTGAAGATTTGTTATAATGTTCAATGTAATTTTAGGTGCTTTTCTATTCTAGTTATTTATTTATTAGGTAAACTTTTCAGCATTAATAAATAAATAATAATAAATAGTTTGTTAACAAATAGCCATAAAGTTTTTTTCTATCTCAATCTATATATATATACTAGCTGATCCGGCGAACTTCGTACCGCCATATTTATGACCCACGTAACATCGTTTACGTTTTTGTGAATCTAAACCATTCCCAGATCCCCTTGAACACACACAAAAAATTCCATCAAAATCGGTCCAGTCTTTTTTGTGAATCTAAACCATTCCCAGATCCCCTTGAACACACACAAAAAATTTCATCAAAATTGGTCCAGTCGTTTAGGAGGAGTTCAGTCACATACACACGCACACAAGAAATATATATATATTAAGATAAAAGAGGAAGGTGACTGACTAACTGACTGACATACCCAGAGATCAACGCACAGCCCAAACCGCTGGAGCTAGAATCCTGAAATTTTGCATGTAGCTTCTTTATATAACGTAAGTGAGCACTAAGAAAGAAATTTTGGAAATTTCACCCCTAAGGGGGTAAATCAGGGGATGAAAGTCTGCGTGAACGAAGCCGCGTGTAAAAGCTAGTCATAGATATAACCACAACACTAAGTACATATGTTTTAATTTCATAAAGATTTATATGATGTTCTTGGTTTCGCATTGACAAGATGATGTAGGTACTAACTTTAAGTTAAAAACACTACTGACGAATTTCAAGTTTTATGTTTTTAGTTTACTAGCTATTGCCCGCGGCTCTGCCTGCGCGTATGTCAGTTATCGCGGTAAAGAGTTGGCTATGTCCTACCTCGAGAATCAGAGTTTCTTCATGCCAAACTAAATTCGGTAGAAATCTAAAACAATATAATAGGTCTTTACCTATGAAATTGCCGTTTTGTATGCAATAAGTGAAAGTACTTATTTTTTCAAACTTTTTTATTTCTGTTATTCGAAGTAATCACTAATGCAATCGACGCATCTTTGCCAACGCATTGGCAGTTTATTGATGCCCTTCTTGTAAAAACCAGGACGGGAGGCAACAAACTATTCAAAGGCATTTTGTACTGCCTCTCGGGAATTGAATTTTTTACCCACTAAAAAGTTGTCTAAATTTTGGAAAAAGTAATAGTCGGTAGGTGCAAGGTCTGGTGAGTATGGGGGATGAGGGAGAGCTTCCAAGCCCAGCTCTTGCAGCTTGGAGACTCTCTGTTGCGCAGTATGGAGTCGCGCGTTGTCGTGAAGCAGCTGCAAGAGCTGGGGTTGGAAGCTCTCCCTCATCCGCCATACTCACCAGACCTTGCACCTACGGACTATTACTTTTTCCAAAATTTAGACAACTTTTTTGTGGTAGGTAAAGACCTATTACTTATATTAACTCAAATTTAACGCACCTTCGACTTTAACGTTTTTAAGACGAAACTTAAATTAAATTCTGTTAATTATTTACCTGCAGTTGACCTTTTGAATGTAATATATATGTTCATATAAAAGTAAGTTAACAGCGGAAGAAGCATGCTTCGGTAAAGATGGGTCGGCTCGACCGGAGTTGCTGAGTGATACCACAACGGCACAGCGGCCCTCCAGAAAATTGATTTTAGTCATCGTCAGGCCATAAATACTTCATACACCGTGTAATCCAGCAACTGTCCCGACGTATTAATTAGTTCTCAACGCGACTGCGCGGGCGCCACACTGTCTGCCTACCCAACTACGCCTCTTTTCACAGTTACCAAATAATCGTACGATTACAGACTTTATCGCGGTAACAGAAGTTGATCTGATATCATGACCTGGTTGATAAATTTTATATCTGAAATCCTTTTTACTTGTTAAAGATTAAATCTTTTTCTTTTGTACTAAAAATAATGCAATGCTTGACTCGATTTTTGTTCCCATTGATAACCTTTTTCTAACCGTAGAAGAGTGTTGCTACGTCACACATGCTTGGCTTCATGCCACAATGTGACAGAAGTATTCTTATACCATGTATCACCGAATGAGAGAGGTTACAAGAAATCAACTCTTGGGCTCCTAATGGCTGACACTATACTTGTTACTCTTGCGTTACAGGTTCACACGAGCGAAGGTAGTTCAGGTAGAAATGGGATTATTTATCAGATTTTTTTTGCTACAAAAGGATAACAAGCATAGCCTTTTCTATATTTTACTTGCCCGCAGCTCCGCCCGCGTGTATGTCGATAAATGAAGAACCGCTGGACCGACTTTGTGCAAACTTCACATAAACCATCTACTAAATAGTCCGAACAAAGCCTAAAAATTTGGTTTGGATAGGTGAGCCCGTTCTTGAGTTATAAAATTACAACGAAAAGTGGCATTGATTTTTATAAATATTGATTTAAGTTTATAAGTACCATAGGCAATTTAATTTTCTTTCAAGTCTGATAATCTATACTAATAATATAAACGCGAAAGTTTGTAAGTATGAATAGATGGATGGATGGATGGATGTTTGTTACTCTTTCACGCAAAAACTACAGAACGGATTTGGATGAAACTTTACAGTAATATAGCTTATACATCAGAATAACACATAGGCTACTATTTGCCGCGATAACTGACATATAAGCGAGTGGAGCCGCGGGCAACCACTAGTATGTCATATAAGGATTTAAACCCTAATTCCCAATGTGTAGGCACAAGCCGGCCGCGTCCCAAAAACAGTATCAGCTGTTATCACATCGCTCGTATGATGTTGTGTGCGCAAGATAACGGGGTAGGCAGAAATGGTGCCAACATTCCGGTTATAACCTTCTCGGATCCAGCTCTGAGTGACGTCACACATGATAAACATTTAATATGCGGTATTATACCCATATTTCTTAATGATTTGTAAATTGCAACTAATGCAAGCTATTGTTACATGACCTGTTGTTAACAAATTATCTATACTACAAATAAATGAAATTGGAGTGTCTGTTTGTAATATTAAAATTACCACTTTATATAAATGCATATGTATGCACACGGTACATATGCCATTTTTTTTTTTCTGTCCGTTTGTCTGTCTGTCTGCTTGTTCCGGCTAGTCTCTGAAATGGTTGGACCGATTTTGCCGGAACTCTCATTGGCAGATAGCTGATGGTATAAGGAGTATCCTAGTAACTTTTCCCATGGTTGCGGTACAACACCAACCGCGAGTAAAACCGCGGGGCACAGCTAGTTAAAAATATGAACGTTTACATGTAAAATTTTTATATGTTACCAATTTTGATGGTTAACGGTATAAAATCAACGGCGGGTAACGCCGCGGGGCGAAGCTCGTCTAAAAAAAGTAGCCTCCTAAGTTAGGTACTCCTTATATCATCAGCTATCTGCCAAAAATAGACAGATGGTCAGTACTTTAGATTTTAAACTATTAGTATGAATATGGTTTGATGAGAAATTATTGAAGTTGCATTCGCATGAGTTATTCATTAAAATTGATTGACGAAGGTAGATATATACAGGGATAGCAGAAGTAGGAAATACAGAAGGATTTCTAATGATGAAGACTTTAGTAGAATTGTCCTTTTATAGGAGATCATTCCTAGATTCCTTTATAACTTTGGACAATTAATGCAATTAAAACTCTCTAATCAAATGAAGTGCACCAACCAAAAGTAAATTTAAAAAAGACCAAAATGGAACAGGAATCTTGGATTGCCTTGGCTTTTTAAGTCTCTTTCTTCATTTTTGAGAGACATAACACTTATTCCTTCACAATTTGAATCAGTTTCATCATAGTTCGTAAACGGACAAACATATTTTGAGTTCCAAACATGACAGAGATCTTCGCAATAACAATCTTTTACTATTTTTTCCAAGACACACCTTTTCTCTTGTTCACTCTTCCTTTGCTGTGCAATCTATTCTTCTTTGGAATGCGCTCCCAACCGAGATCAGGATGTCAACAAATCGTGACAAGTTTAAAGCCCAAGTCCGAGAACTTCTCAAGAAACGGTTAACAGAAATATCGTCATGACTTCGTCACTTCAGAAATTTCTGAAGTTGATAGAATGTTTGACCTAACTTCATCTTAAAGAATCAACTTCAAAAACTGTTTTCATGTGACCTCGCCATGACCTCAGTGAGAGTGTCAGTCTGTCGTAGATATAGTAATGTATTGCATCAGAAATTACAAATGACCTTTCTAGAAAAGTTATGACCTTTCACCTTTTATGATAACGAGATGATTTAAGTGCACATTGAAATGCAGATGTAAGCAAAAGTGAACATCTTTCTCTATTTATTTGTACAATGACAAGTATAATAACAATAATAATGATAACTTCTTATATGCGCAGCTATTCGTTCCTTTATTTAACTTACTTCAAAAAAAGGAGGTTTCTCAATTCGACCGTATATATGTTTTTTTTTCTATGTGTGTTCGCGGATAACTTCTTCGTTTATGAACCGATTTTGATGATTCTTCCTTTGTTGGAAAGGAGATGTCCCGAGGTGGTACCATGACCAGGAAACTAGTATCTGATGATGGCATCCCAGAGAAATCGAAGGGAACCCTCATTTTTTTCATGCACGTACTATGTTATTCGTGTATTTTCTGAAGTTACTCCGGTATTTGCGTCTGGTAGTCATTATTTAATGATGATGAGCTGATGATGTGAGGCACAACTCCCTAACGGTTAGGAGTTGGAGGATAAATATCTAAATGTCATATGTATGTATGTTACCTTTAGTCGTATTCTTTTAAGTTATTTAGGTTAGTTAACGATGGAAGGTACAACTCCTCAACGGTTAGGAGTTGGAGGATAATTCTTTCAATTTCATACGTATCTATAGACCTTTAGTTGTATACTGTCAAGTTTTTCAGGTGTATTCGAAAGGGTATGCTTCCGAAGTGGTCCTGTTGCCACCATGATCCTACGAGATGCAAGTTTTCGTTTACCGCAAACGTGGTCTACACCACGTTCGCGGTAAACGAAAACTTGCATCTCAAGATAATTTTGGAAACTGAGCATCCTCAGTTTTAATACGCGTTCAAACCACTAAAGTTATTCGCATCAGCAGAAATTATATGAAATAGTTCAACTTACTGATAACCTACGATTGCTTCCACTAAAAATGGAAAAATAAAAACTTTTTATATTTAAAAAAACCGACTTCCAAAAAACATCCAACGAAAACTCCCGGCCAAAAACACTAAAAAGCGTAAAATAAACTGGCTCTTGATAAATTGCTATGTGCCAATTCTTGTCTATACCTAATTCTTTATTCATTTAAATAGTAGTATTATTATGTGTGCTAGGTACCTAAAATCTGTTTGAAGTAGGCGCCAAGCCAAAATGTTATAGGAGGTACCGCACTCGCCGGATAGCTGCTCCTCGTGTAGCACAAAGCAACCCAAGCGGGGCAGACACACGCGGGCTGACGTCGTTGATGGTCGTCTCGAAATATAGCGAGTGTGGTACCTGCTATTACATTTGGCCTGGCGCCGACTTCAAACAGATTTTAGGTACCTAGCACACATAATAATACTACTATTTAAATGAATAAAGCATTAGGTATAGACAAGAATTGGCACATAGCAATTTATGAAGAGCCAGTTTATTTTACGCTTTTTAGTGTTTTTTGGCAGGGAGTTTTCGTTGGATGTTTTTTGGAAGTCGTTTTTTTTATATAAAAAGTTTTGTTACTTATTGCCTTGTATAGGTACGTTACTTTTGCTTTTAAAAAACGTTTTCACTACATTTGGGGGTGAAAAAAAAAACCCGTGATACATATATAACCCCGTCCATACATTGAATTGCTATATCGTATCTTAACCTCGCTGTTTGAGTCTATATAATATATACAATTTTATACACGTGTCATAAATATTTTATTACACGATACTTAATCAGTAGCTGACGTGTACATAATGAAAACGAATATCTAATGAATGATAGTAAGAATGCAATACACCGCATTCTGCATTACCTTATATGGTTAATCCTTTATTCAGATAGTTTATTAACATGTTCATCTTATTGACCATTACTGCACTGGTCTTCTTAACTATTAATAAACACTTCCTTCTCATTAGCTTGTATAATTGGCACGGCGTACTATGTGATTCTCAAGTTAGTAGTTGGAACAAACAATGGTTTCTGGCCGATATAATCTTCGAACCTTCCAGAAAAATGCGTACCTCAACACTATGCTACTTCTAACTGTGTAGTTGCAAACATCAAAGGACTTTTTACCCGACTGCAAGGGAAGTTTATTTTATTCTTACATTTAAATAAAAAAGGACCTGGCTATGTCTAAGTTAAACAAGTTATTATTTAACCTTGCCCAAGTGTATCCTAGTCCTGTAGTTTAGAAAGTGTTAGAAGACCGCATAGAGTTCTAAGAATTTCTATATTTGTTTTTAACCGCTATTACTATGTCTATCCTCTTCTAAAGAGTATTATTAGTAATAAAAATAGTATGTACCTCGTCACGTCACATCGAACGATCTGTGCAGACCAACAGGCACCATGCGACACATACAAGTAGGTAAACTGTGACGTCACATCGAACTACAACACCACTTGCAATGACTAACTACTTAATTATACCTATAGCTGTTTTATATGTATTATTTCCTTTGTAATATATTATTATTGTAACACGTAGATAACAGTAAAACAGCGTAAAATGAACACACCTACCTTGTAATTTTCCTTAAAAGGTAAAATTGACATGATTATGAAACGGTTTCTGTAGGTCATGAAAATCGTAAAAAAATCGAATGATTTGAAATACATTGTTTTGAAAGGGTTCCTGATGATTATAAGACAAAGTATATTCAACAAAGTATACGAACGTGGAACTGATTGCAAGATTTCAGGGTTAAACTGAAAGCTTCATCGTGAGACCACTCAGGCGACAGAGGCTATAATTATTATTTTTTTTTACTCCTCATACTTTTGTACGGGACACATTCCTATGTTGTAGGGTACCCTACAAATATACCTGAAACTGACACAAACAACACTATGTATCACGCTAAGGGATGTCTCATGTATATTGTGGTGAGTATTAACTACGTTGAGTACTGTGGGTTGGTGGGGGGCTTACCAACCCACAATAATCAATGTACATAGTTGTTTTTCGAAACATTTGAATTGCAGAGATATGCAAAACTTAGATAACAAATAACGTGTGGGTGACAAGGTGACACCACCGAGTCAAACACGTAGGCCAATTGAAATACCCCAATTGTACACATTTCAAAGAAAACCTTACTGACCTCTTATTTTATTAAGATTACAGCTAATGTACTGTAAATATCGGCCACACTTCTGATTATACATTTAGTTTCTCGATATGTTCAGACACTTGACGTATGTGACTGCCGATCAAGAGGTCTTACATACATTTTTACTGAGATGTAGAGTTTGTGAAGTTAGGGTTGGTAGAGTTAGGGCGTGTAGATTCGGAACTTTGGCTCTACATGAGATCTGATATCTTTTTCACAGGGTAAGCCATATGCAGTCGTCTTGGCAACATTTTACATGAAAATGTTTTTGGAGGGATTGAGTTTTTCTGATTATAGAAATACTTATTAACAGCTCGAAGTTTGGAAGTTGGAGTCTGAACTCTGAACCCCCGAGCCTCGGAGAGAACTTAAAGCTGTCGGTCCTGCAACTGATCTCTCCCCGATCGTGTCGGTTAACCGTCCCATCGGATTCTGAGAGATAAAGAACAGAGAGTGCACCTGTGTTTGCGCACACACTTGTGCACTATAATATCTCCGGCGTAGTTGGCTTGTCTCCGTTGAGACTGGCCGCCATGGCCGTTATTGGCTTGGAGAACATTATTTGACTATCATATACCTACTAATACAATATTTGAAATTTTGAGTCTTTTTTTAGATTAGGAAAAAATGTGTAATTAATAAATGATTATCCTTAATTTAACCTTGAGGCTTCTTTAATAATAATGAGACCGAACCGAACTAAGCAGAGTGTGTACTTTAATAACCAGACTGGTAACCACCCTAATACACCAAGAGATTTCTGTCTACGCATTCGTAATTAGTAGAAATCTCTTTGATAATATCTTGAGAATTCTCCTTTAAAGTTCAGAATACATAAGTATATTTATTACACATTAATTAAGTATATCTGTTAGAAAAATCAGCACGTGTCAATTGTACGAATGATTCAGACAAACGTCTATTACAGTTAACGAATGACTTTCACTAGATAACTGTGTGTATATGAGTCAAAATTGCGCTAACATAACTATTATGCGTTTCACAAGTACTCGTATTCATTACGGATGTGTCTTGCATCATCCATGCCAGATAATGGGGAAGATGATGCAATACAAGACACATAGGGTACAGGCTCTTGCTTTAGGGATATGTGATACTTCAGAATTAAAGCAATTACTAAGTTCTAACTTTCTCGTTGTATACTTTCTCAGTTTTTGTAATATTTTTCATTAGCTTTAGCGTGATGTTATAAACTTCCTCTATAAATGGGTTACCCAAGACTGAAATATTTTTTGAATTCGCTACACTTGTTCCTGAGATTAGTACATCCAACCAACCAAACCCTTCAGCTTTATGGATAACTAGTTTTTGCTCACGGCTCCGCCCGCGTGTATGTTGGTTATCGCGGCAAATAGTAGCCTATGTGTAATTCTGATGTATAAGCTATGTTACTGTAAAGTTTCATCCAAATCCGTTCAGCAGTTTTTGCGTGAAAGAGTAACAAACATCCATCCATCCATCCATCCATACTTACAAACTTTCGCGTTTATAATATTAGTAGGATCTATATTCTGTAAATAATTATTTATGGTTATGGAAATTAACGAAATCTCGCACATACACACACAATCTGTGGCCATAGCAAATACAACCTAATCGAAACGTCAAGTAATTTAAATGTATTCTGTACCGATTATGTGATTGCATTAATTTCTATAGTTTTACATAATTATTGCAAGTATTAATTAATTACCGTTACTGGATAAAATGTCTAAAATGTCTAGAGTCCTTATTCATTATTACAATTTATCAACTAGATTGTGTCCGAAATATCCCACCATCTTTAATTCTCCAAGAGAATTACCTTAAGACGGAGTTGAAGCGACTTTTACGATGTCCCTTGAGGTATTTCTATTTCTGGGTCCAAAATCCTGGGCAAGAAGTTACTAAAATATGTTTTAATCCAAAAATATAGGAATGTAAAAAAAAATTGTACAGTTTTCCTTTGCTTAAATCTTTGAAACTATCAGTAAATTTTGAAGCATTTTTTTAAATAACAATCGTTGAGGACATTTGTAGGATATAGCACATCTCGCCACGTTATTTAGGAGCTGAGTAATGACAATAAATGCAAGTGAAACTCCAATGAATCTGATTCTCCCCAATAATTTATGTCAAGTTAATTCGTAATACTTATCGCACTAAATCACTTAATGAAATCGTATTTAAAGTTTTTCTAATTACTTACGTAATGGATAATTTGTCTAGAGAGTATCCTTTTATTAATTTGATGTCTGGTTGTGTTAATTATAATATTGGAGTGTAACTTTCTTGATGCATTAAAATAATGTTTTCAAAAAAGTCTAATACAATGTCCGAAATTTTGTAACAAGATGAACAGCTGCCCAATAATTATACAAATAACATTACAGTACACAATGCTTTAATAAAAAAAATATTATTTATATCTATTTATTTATTTATAATTAAAAAACGTATTAAAAAGTATAATATTCTAGTTTTACGTCATCTTTCCATAGTCGGTTATTGCACAACTTAATTCTATACTACAGTCATTTCCAATAAAACCAGTATCAAGGCCTAAACCTACCGCTTTTGAAGGATATGACGCAAAACCTACTGTGACTGGATCTGATAATAATTGGAAAATACACAGGATATCACAAGTGTGTCCATATCTTAGGACAGTAATAATATAGGCAGACCCCGTAATAATGTTAAATAAAAACTACTAAAATTTTTTTGTTAAATTTTGTATTTTATTATTAACCGACTTCCAAAAAGGAGGAGGGTTCTATGTTCCACTGTATGTATTTTTTTTTTATGTATGTTACCCGATTACTCCGTCAGTTGTGGACCGATTTAAAAAAAATTTGTATTCGTATGCTTCCTAGGTGGTCCCATTGCCAGCATATCAGGATCTGATGATGGGATCCCAGGGAAATCAAGGGAAACTCTCATTTTTTATAGGCACATACTATGTTTTTCGTATATTTTCTGAAGTTACACCCGTATTTGCGTCTGGTAGTCATCATTTTATGATGATGAGCTGATGATGTAAGGTACAACTCCTTAACGGTTAGGAGTTGGAGGATAAATCTTTAAATATCAGATGTATATATGTTACCTTTAGTCGTATTCTTTCAAATTATTTAGGTAAGCTGATGATGGAAGGTGGAAGGTACAACTCCTCAACGGTTAGGAGTTGGAGGATAATTCTTTCAATTTCATACGTATCTAAAGACCTTCAGTCGTATACTTTCAAGTTATTTAGGTGAACTGATGATAGAAGGTTAAACTCTTCAACAGTTAGGAATTAGAGGATGATTTCAATATTACACGTACGTTTAGACCTTCATTTGTATTCTTGATGATGAAATTTGATGAAATAGTTCAACTTACTACTTACCTACGATTGTTTGCACTAAAAACTGAAAAACAAAAACTTTTTATAAAAAAAAAAACCGACTTCCAAAAAACATCCAACGAAAACTCTTCAAACTTCAAACAGATTCTAGGTACCTAGCACACATTATAATACTACTATTTAAATGAATAAAGAATTAGGTATAGGCAATTTATGAAGAACCAGTTTATTTTACGCTTTTAAGTGTTTTTTTGGCAGAGAGTTTTCGTTGGATGTTTTTTGGAAGTCGGTTTTTTTTTTCGAAATATTACTTAGAAAGTGACAAATGGAATTTGAAAATTGATTGAATAAAGATAAAATCATACAAGATACGGCTCCCATAAATTTATATGGCTTTTTAACACTAAGAATGCTTGATGGAACGTTCAATATAAATTGACCTAAGAATTGCATTAGATCATTTAACAAATCTATACCTACTAATATTATAAACGTGAAAGTTTGTAAGTATGGATGGAGGTATGGATGAATGGATGGATGTTTGTTACTCTTTCACGCAAAAACTACTAAGCGGATTTGGATGAAACTTTACAGTAATATAGCTTTATACATCAAAATAACACATAGGCTACTATTTGCCGCGGTAATCGACATATACGCGGGCGGAGCCGCGGGCAACCACTAGTATTAAATTTATCTATTTTAAACTGTTATTTTCAAGTTTAGAGTTGCTTTTTCACAACTATACTGCATTTTTGAAATGACTGTCCATCTATAAGTAGGTACCTGTATATATGTACATGCTGTAAGTGGCATAGATAAAACCTAGCATACCTACATATACTTTGTATGACTCGTCTTAGACAATGCGGTGCCAATATTTTCGCAACTCAACAACTGCAATAGCATCTACATGACTAATCATCATATTTGCTGACTATACATTTGTAAAGACCTGACTAATAGACTAAACCGACTTTTTGCATTCGTCTAGACTTAATCGTCGATTAATCATTAATTTAAGACAACAAAGGATTAAATTGTAAGTAGGTGTTATTGATACTTTAATTTAGGTATGATTAATGGATGAGTTGCACACATTTACATACATAAAAGTCGTGATATTTTGTCACGATAATAAATTGGTGAGTGTGTTTGAAGTATTAAGACATGTAGTTACGAAGGAGTGAAATTCTATCTAAGCCATCTATTTAAAGTCATTACTGTTCCTATTTCATCATTTCTTGGTTATTGGACCTGTGCGATCTTAGACTAATTGAGTACTATGTACTATTCTAAGGCTTTGAATAAAGTACAGTAGGATTTACAGTAGGATAAAGTTAACCAAAGTGAGCACATGATACGAAAAATTAAAAACGGATCTGTGTATCGTACTTTAACGATATAAAAACAAAATGGCCGAGAATATATTTTTCCAGATTACCGTAATATTATTTTCAGTTAAACCATTGCAGCTTATCTTCACAGCATAATGAAGGTGTCGCACCTTAATTTTGCGCCTCTAATGCTGCAAATATACCCCATCCTTCATTTACATGATCTTTCAGGAAACGGCAGCCATTACAGGTCATAACTCATTGTGATACTGCGCAATAACCTCCAACCCCATTTGGGGTTACTTATCTTAAGACAGGGTGTATCCGCACCCCCGTATGATAGCTCATCTCCAGTTTACGAGCAGCGAGTTAACTTCTGTGCATGACATAAAACTGTTCTTAATTAAACATTGGCTTACGAGTGGAATTCAGGTGGATTAATATTAAGTTAAGTTTATGTCAGCCTCTGAATGGGTGGTTTATTTTATGCGATGAATGTTAATTTATACTGTTTAAGTAGCAATCAGAATACTTGAATACTGTGATACGAATTTATTTGAGTAATTTAAAGGTGACTTGGATTATAAGTAATTCATATAATGTTCTGCAGCGATACACTTCACCAGGTTAAGAAACACAAGAGATAGTGACAGCTGGTTGACTTACTCAGTCAAACGTACTACGATCTTCTGTAATGAGAAAGCGACTATCTACAGAGTAAAAAACTGTTTCTCTGATTCAATATTAATATAAGTTGCGATAATCGATACCCATAGATAACCACTATCAAAAGCTAGTTAAACCCCATCAATAACACATAAATGATTAAGGGGAAAAGACCCCATAAGACTGGATGGCAACATAACAATAAAATTGATTCATGACCCGCAGTTACCGTAGAAATATGTTGACATGTTCAATTATCTATGGCGCCTCTTTGATAACCCAATGGCCTGGATGGAATCGATATAAATATTGTTTTTTTTACTATTGAATAAACTTACTAAGTTGGTTTATTACAATACAAGTTTAAAAACATTATTATTTCAAATTTACCCAGGCTGGACACAACCGTCTAATCCTAAACCAAGCTGAGCCGACATTATAGTAAATAGACTCCTGATTAACGTATTTATACGTGTATATACATACATGAATAACTAAACTAAGCCCAAATACAGAACAAAAACCAGTTTCGTCATTTTAAATAACTAAATTTACATCACACAAAACTCACACAACTTGAAAATAATACGTACAAAACCAGAGTCAAAATATTCAACCGCAAGGACATAGTGTCTTCGAAATTTCACTTTACTTCTTTGATATTTAACCGTGATGTTTTCAATGCAAATCATTTGACCTAGTATAACATACAAAAAGCACAAACGCACTTAAATATTTATAGTATGCGCTAAAGCTATTGTCATTAAATGCAAATGTTGGTAGACTTCGTAGTTATAGCTGAATAATGACAGTGTGTGACGGATCAAGGATGGCCAGTTTTCGGGACATTGTGGCAATTCGCGAATGCAAATTAATGTATGTCACATGTTTTGCTAATGATTATTTTGTTCTGGAAAACCTGTTTCTTCAAGGTATGCCGTTAAGAATTAATTTGCTACTGTTTATACTTCTTCCTACTTGCATAACTGTGTGAATAAAATGGCAATATTCTGGCATTTCTACATAATTTTTCGAAACCTTTTTCATTTTGCGATTATGATGGAATGATAAAAGACCAGTGGGAATAGTAGTGATCCTTTAGTTTCTTGGCAATTAAATAGACAGAACAGACGTTTTACTTCTGTTCTGTCTATTTAATTGCAGATTCTCATGTGTAATGGTGGCCACTAACCATCAAGTCATCTCTCTACTCGTTTGCTCCTTATACCTATAAAAGACAATCGGTTTCCGGCTTTTCTTCTCAAAGACTAGTCTTAGAAGAGCTCGACCCACTATCTCTGACAAAAAGTATATTATTAAATAAATGTATATAAAAGGTAAAAAAATATTGCCGAGTTGAGTCGTTTTGCGATCGCATTTATACAGGGTGGTTGAAAACAGTTCGTGTAATAAAACAGGGAACGTAGCGCCACCTGTGCCCGAACACTCGTAAATTCTCAAATCATTTGTGTGATTGTTGGATGGGATTGACAGACGGGCGATTTTTGCCTTGAAATTGATAATTTCAAACATCATTACGTATTTTCAGTTTGACTTGTAATCTATCTAATGACGTTATATGGACGATTCACGATGAGCAATAAAATAGTAGAATAAACAAAGTAAGGACAAAAAATACAAAATAAAGATTGACATTGTATTTTACGATTTTGAAAATTCATTAGGTATAAACGTCACTAAACGTCAATCGTAAACCATTTAATAAATTTTATCTACGTCATTATAAAATGTCTTTATTTTAAAGAAGTTTCTTCATTTAGTTATGTTTTCTTTAATTAAATAACAAAAAAATGCTTTAGCTTGGCAATAACAATAAAAAGATACGAGTTATGGTAATCGTATTTTATTTATTAACGTATAATGACATGAATTTCTGATAGTTAAAATAGCGTACAAAACTATTGTAATTGAAGATACGTATTGCATTTATTAGGAGAATGATCCGATATTCAAAGTTTTTTGACCATTTTATTCCTAGTCCGGAATTACCTTCTTCCTTCGGTACTTAAAATAATTAACTACCCAAAGAAAATTAGTATAAGGCAAACTGTTATGTTTTAATTATCTATAAAAATGTTGAAAATGTTTGGAGAATCTGTTCTTGAGATTGAATACTTACAAGTTTGTACGGAACCGGCGCTACACAAATCCGACGTTTTTTTATGTATGGGACTGCCAAAATGACTCTACTCTGCCTGCAACTCTGCCTGCCTGCCTGCCAGAAACGCATAAGCTGAATCCAAGAGTGTTAATCACCATACTCATTGCGAATGCAGACAAGGCAACGATGTAGACTTGCACTTATTCGATTGCATTGATATGATTGCTTTATAATACGACCGTAACAACAATTATCAGGTCTATTTCCAAGTAATATGTCAAGAAAACTAAATAGCTGCGTCATCTACATTCAGTAAACGTTATTTGACGTCAGGTATTTTTCTCAGTTATCACGTGCTCTGCTGTAAAGATGATCACAGCACTGACTAAGCTCTCCTAACTAGAACATCGGTGACCATCCAACCGCAGAAGGTTGCCAAGTAAAACCGCAGCGTTTGTTGCGCCCGTATATAGAGATCGCCCTTAAACATTGCCAACTCATCGTGGCGGCCGTGATGATGCAATACCTTCCAATATAAGGACCCTAAGGACCCAAGGTAACTGGAGCAGAAGTTTTGGCGTTGTCAATAAGGGAATAGTTCCAAGAAACTTTGCTACAAAATGTTTGAAGTTGCAGCATCCCAACTTCTCATTGGAGTAGGTATATTAAGTACTTACTTTATACATATACATACTCTCACTACATACTATTTCATACATATACATACATTTAAATAGGTATGGTCTTTTCGCGAGGGACTTTACAAACATACCTACATAAAACGAATAAAAATAATACACAAACTTAGAAAATTTGTGGATCACACGAAGTGAGGCGCTCATTTGCAGTTGCATTTGCAGTTGCCCAGTTGCACTCGGTGATTAGAAACAATCACCGAAGGTAAGCAACGACGGCACGGTCAGTACCTGGATAGGTGACCGCTGGTGGCATGATGCCATGAGCGTCTCCGTAATTCGGAGGTCACGTTAAGCAGTCGATCCCGGCTGTTATCGTAGGATTAGAGCCGTCCAGCTTAGTTGGAGGCATTTGTGGGCTTGAAAATATCCAACGGCAAGATTATGTAGCCACAACGTTGTCTTGCCAGTCCCCAACCCGCACTTGGCCAGCGTGGGGACGTATGGCCTTAATCCTCTTCTGAAAGAAGACCCTACAACACAACACAGGTTCTACAATACTTAGCACCGTAGAAAGTGACGTGGTGACCGCTTGAACTGCTTCGCAATCAGTCGTGCAGTCTGACTTAACACATTTATTTCATAAAAATTCGTACTTACCACTTATGAAGGTATTATCAAATGACAAATTAGGGATAAGACTCAAGAGGTACCTTAAATAAGTAATAAAGGTAAAAGAATGGGTAGAAAGGGATGGAGGGACTCAAGCAGTATTTCACATAACATTCATGAATTAGGTCTGTTTATTAGTTATTCCTTGTGAGCCCACTTCCCTGTTGGCTGGCATTAAGCCAAGAGAAACGAAATCTAGGCGACATGTGTTTTGCACTTCAGACCAGTTGCTGAGGTGACGAAATCTTTGGGTGTTCGCATTTCACTTTTATAAAAGTCAAAGCTGTCTGCTTACACCTGCACATTAATTACGGTTAATGACATTTAAAGACTCCATTAAACTAGAAGGTAATAAAGATTTGGCGGCGATAATCTTTTACAATCTAGGTCTAAAGTCAAAATATATTCCTAGTTTTTTACAGTTAATATTGTGTGCCATATCACCAAAGCTGATGAAAGAACCAAGATGAAATTTAACATAAGTCATTTAATTAAAAACATTTCCAATCAACCCAATTTTAAAACAATTGTAACCATATTTTCTTCTTCTTTAAGCCTAGCAATTGTAGTCAAGCCAAATAATTGGAATTGTATATGCCTACTTAATAAAAACCCTATAGATAACTCCAAAATAATGTTTAAAAAAATATACTTGACCTCAAAACAGAATGACTTGAATAGTAACATGTTTGT
The DNA here is from genome assembly GCA_949125395.1 of Diaphora mendica. NCBI lineage: Eukaryota > Metazoa > Arthropoda > Insecta > Lepidoptera > Erebidae > Diaphora > Diaphora mendica. The sequence continues at coordinate 24,220,411 of OX421327.1, read as the reverse complement.
GTGTGAATAGTAACGCACATAGTTTTCAAAGACGAGTATGACGGCATAGTATGTATGTTAATGCATTAAGATAACATTCACAGATTATACACAATTCTTTTGTGCAATTTTTAACAGCTTGTCAATATTGACGTGGCTTAGTTTGACGTCAAACCGATATAATACTCGGTCAGTTAGTTGAATCAGTCCCAAAGCACGTACCAATGGAAATAAAGATAATATTGTTTTATCCAAAGCTAATTATTTTAATGTACCTACTACGTAAACCAGTGCGTCCTGCCTATGATGACATGTGGAACTGTGACGTGGACACTCAGCATTGGACTGCTTCACAAGTTTAAATTAGCTCACCATGCAATGTTGGGTATTTCGTTAACATTGATTAAATTAAAGCTATGTGAGTACTGTATTGGGTCTCTTGTATCTGGGTTGGCCTTTTGAAGAAAGAACCATAGTTCTGAGTCGGCCTGTCCATACAGACGGCATACGAGCCACAGCCATTGTGAACAACAGTAATGAAGAATACAGATATTATCTCGAATCGCCTTGTCGAAGCGCGCCTGTAGCCCCGAGATCTAGTGAAGTTACTAGTATTCAGATTTGACATAAAATTGTTTACCTACCTTTTTAAGTATTGCGAGACAGATAACGTGTTAAAATACATGCTATAACATATACATAAAAACTATTGAAAATGATTGTTGCTGTAATAGTTCTTTTTTTCTGCATAAAAATTATTTGTTAATTAAATAAAATGAAAGTAAAATGAAAATCGCACAGAAAATCAACGTAAAATGACAGCGTTCGTGCTGTCGTGTTTCGTTGGTGAGTGCGAGACCGGAGGCCTAAATAGTCTAGTCAACAAGTTCCATACTTGTTGACTAGACTAAAAGATGCAGCAGCATCACTAGGCCGCCATGGTGTGGGTCGCCATACTGCATTGTCTGCATTCGCAGTGAGTATGGTGACCGCCACTCTTGGATTCTGCTTATGCTTTCCATCAGGCTGAGTAGAGTCAATTTGGCGGGCAATACATTAAAAAATATATATATATATATATATTTCTGAACATTTAAATATTTCTGGAAAAATAATTATTGCCGAATCGGCTACATGTAGCCGGTAGCGGATAAAATATTATCGCCACTCGGTAAGGGATATAGCCCCATTGGCGCTAAATAGCCCCATCTGGCAACACTGCTATTAATGTCTTTACTCAACCAAGTAATTACTTAAAGGATATACTTAAAATACTAATAAGCATGTTTCTAAAGCCAACGCAACTTTCCATTTTAATGCAGCGTGTACATGCTTCATACACACTGCAAACATAAAAACTAGTTGAGCAGGACACTTTCTAGCGAGATCACACCAGGTCATGCGCAGCCAGTTTTAATATGACTATTTTACATTCGTTTTTTTACATTTATAACTTGACACATCACAGTGATGGACGTCTGAACCGAGCCTTTAATTTGGTAACCGATTTGCTGATGTACCACTTAATGCTATGAAAGTGGAGAATTTGTTTTTTTTATAGAATATGGGGCAAGCGAGAGACGTATCGCCTGATGCTCAAGCGCTGTTTCACACCGGTTTTCTGTGAGGCCGTGGTATCACTCCGGTCGAGCCGGATGCGTACCGAAGCGTGGCTCTCCCACATAAGATTGGACACGTTAATCTCAAGAGCTACTTGTTGTTCAAATTTAAGAAGTCGTTTAGTGTTAGACAGTTGCCAAGAAATGTTATATATAATACTAACTTATTCCCGCGGCTCCACCTGCGTGTATATCTATTATGCCCTTCCTCAAAAAGCAAAGTTTCTCCACGTCAAATTTCATTAAAATCGGTGCAGCAGTTTGGCCATGAAAGCGTAAAACACCGAATAATTTTGAATTTATAATATTAATATGGATACTACCATGCTCCAAGCAATAGGAACTGTACCAAAAACTGAGAACATTTACACAGTTTGAAAGATACTAAATTCCGCATTTATATACATATCATAGAGAGGTACAATTTGTGAATTTGTACACAGCATGTTAAGTGTGTAATTATTTTTAAAAAACCGCGTCAATATCTGTCATCTGTATGAAATTCAGATTCTTTTTTTTTTTCAATTTTGATGTACCCAGTCTTACTCTCACGACTAAGACGAATCTATTGACACCGCTCACAAAAAAATACGACAAGCCGTTGAAGCTCTAGGGCGTGCCAAAGAAATATAAATACACACATACACTCGAAAAACATAACCCTCTTTCTTTCGCAGTCGGGTAAAAAGACTAAAAGTCATCTGATAATAATTTTCTACAAAAGTCCTTTGATATTTATGTTGGCTGATTTCCTTCCACCACAACCTTGCACATCAACACCCGTTTTCCTTCAACCGTATCTAAACTAAATGATCACTGCATAGCAACTCGATATCATTGTATATTTATTGTACAAACGGACACACTATATCTAACAGATTTATTTGTATATGTTATATTTAATTTACACAATTTGACCAAATTTGCGACACTTAGAGCTTAGAGTGCAGTCGATCATGTTTTAGCAGTTCCAGGAAAGATAAATGTAACGTGCATAAGAAGATATAATAAGAAAACAACTTTGCATTACCATGATCATGGTAATGACTGACTGAGTAGGCATTTTTTTTTTAAATAATGTTTTTTATTCTAAATAGTTAAATTTATTAAAATCTAAGTTAAATTACATTTCTTCTAATTGTCGTTTTAAAATTTGCGTTCATAAAGTGTAGTTTGCATGATAATGCTACATTTGATATCTTGGAGCTGATCTGATGATGATGCTAGAAGCCTACTTACATTCACACCATTATTTATTAATTTCAATACTGAACCTTAGCTGCAGAGCTTAAGCTTAAGAGCTTAACTTTATTATGCTGTGCAGCATAATAAAGTTATTAAGATCGGTAGCAGCTTCAAACTGTCAAGGTACGGTTCTCACAAATTTTCAGCAAGACTAAGACAATATAACCTAAACATAAGACATGGTGACAATAGTTATGACTGTCTACGACGTCGAGGATCCAGAATATTCTCTACAAGCCATGTGTGGTGGTGTAGTGTCGCACAGGAACACCCGCTTACTCAGAAACCAATCCGTTCTCGTCTCGCCTACAATTTACAAAACACAGGCTTCTGGGAATTTAATGTTTGGTAACAATACCGATTATATTTCTGCATTGAGCATTCAGATCAGCTATGCGATGTCGTGACAATGCAGTGACGAGATATCATCGGCATTGCTCATGAACGCACTCGTGTTCCGACCTCTTCATGATGAGAGTTTTTAAACTGACGTGATCATATTTAGTATTAAAACAGTATAAATTTTATACTGTTAGAATATTTTACTATGAACGAAATAATATTTTTGCGTTCTAACAAAGGGGAGTTTCTTTTTGAAGAAGCGAGAAATTGAGACTTTAGATATTTTGTAACGTTAATGTTAGGAGGTTTTAAAAAAAAATTTTTTAGGTCATGATTGGACATTTACCTTTCATGTATGCTTCTGAAATGTTGGCCATCTACACATAACCTACACATACCACACACATACCTACTCACCCTCATCTCACAATGTTATGCAATGAGAGTCTAAAAATCTTATTTTACCTTAGGTTAATCACCAGATCTCACACAAATTATGACTGTCTATTTTCTTAACTACCGTTTGTCTTCAAACAGTGTTATTTGAAGAGAAGAAATAAACGTTTTTATTATTTTGTCTTACCATTACAAGTTTACTATAAAACCAGAACATATAATTCTAAAGGATGTATGTATAAATATGTTTGGCCCTGCCAAAATGACTCTACTCTGCCTGATGGAAAGCATAATCAGAATCCAAGAGTTGTGGTCACCATACTCATTGCGAATGCAGACAATGCAGCAAATATCATAAATACAGCAGCTAGTTAGAGCATGGGTGATTTTGAGTTACCCATCGTTTAGTACAAAAGTGTACAATGAAATGCGACCAAGTGCGAGTCGGATCAATCACATCGTCGTCGAGGTGATTGTCCGGCAATTGTATCGTGTGAGTTAACTTAAGTCACATTACGAAATGTTACTATCCAGAAACGTTGGAAGATCCTTGCAAACTTTTTGTACAGCTTGACGAATGGGGTGGGTAATTATTTTGAGTTTAAATATTATTGAGTCATTTAAGAAGGTATATGTAACTGAAATACTTAAAACTTTTTTGGCAATTAAAAACGTAAATTGCACAAACAGAATAAGGAAAGGATTAAGACACTAATAACTATATTGAAATTAGTTTTTTGCGGTAGGTACAATCATTTCAGGATTACCTACTTTGAAATGCTTGCGGACTCACATTTAGCTGCTAAAATGTAAACAGTTTTTTTATAATTACCTAGTGAATAGACTTAATTTAGAGATAAGTTTTTTTGGGCAGCTTCTTGTTTTACTTTCCATATTAATCTCATATGGAATACCATAAAACAAAGAATGACTGAAATTGGCCTCGTCTTACTCAACTCATGAGCTTACAAACAATCATATTTTAAATTATATATTAGTATATTTAAATACTCTAAATATATCAATTGTTACATAAGCTCTTTAGTATCACCAGATCTGTTGACCCCAAACGCAGTATATTTCATCATCACCTTAACCTTGTCTATAGTAACGTGAGACATACAAAAAAACTCATTTAATTATACCTAGAAATGTATTTTTACAAGATATAGTTGACATTCTTTAAATATTACATCAAATTTATACTTATCATAACGGACTTAAAAAAAACTTCCATCGTGTCTACGTCATATTTAATAGACAGTAATGAATTCTATTATTTATTCCTTAATTTGCACTCCAATCACCAAACAGAAAGTATCGCACTTAAAAAAAAAAAACTAACGAAGGTCTCGTAAAATACGACAGAATTAAGAATCGCCACCTTTTTTAAAGCATTCAATAAAAAGAAGATATTCATTGCACATTCTGACACAACAAAATTTTATGAAGATTTTATTTGACGACAGGAATTTAGATAGTCGTTAAAACTATAAGTGTTCTTATAACAATTACTTACTGTATCAAGAGGCTATAAAATTTATTTTTAATCATAGCGATGAAACATTGGAGCTACTCCGGAAATTCCCGGATGCTCTCCAAACAGTCGCTGCGTGGTGCAATCCATTTAATTATTGTGATATACTGTCACGTTATAAGTAGGTATTGCAATAGGCTTCAACATGTCTAAACAGGAGTTAGGTGAATAAACTTTGAGGAAAATTCTTGGTATCGCGTGATGCCCTTCCGGTACAGAAGAGCCCTGACGAATTTTCCCCACATTTTATTTAAGTATAAAAATGATAAGACTTTATCGGTCTATCGGTGTGATGTCATAATTTAGGAACGGAATTACCGATTTGGATGGATTTTTACTAGAAAAGAGATAACTGTTTGATACATTCTGTAAAAAGTGTTTCCAAAAGGAATACTTTCTGTCAATATTTCCTTGAAAATCCTATACAACTCAAGGCAAGATTAAGACTTAACGTCTCAATCTTGCCTTGAGTTGTATAGGATTTTCAGGCTGAAGAGAAGGACTTTACAAGATGGACCGATTACTTTAAACAAAAAAAATACTGTTGTTTTGGCAGACACAAGTATAAGAACCAGGCTCTAACTCGTAGTCAGACATTTAAGCGATAAATTTTAATTTACTAGAATGTATTGTAATCAGTTGAAATAAATTCCAAGTGTGTATTTAAGTTTAAAGGTTATCGAAATACCGCTGTACAAAACAAATATTGACACATTATAAACCACCTTCTAGAAGTTTCTTCAATGGTAGGTAGCTCTGCAAATTTGCTTTATCTAATGAGGTGAAAAATTATCTTAACACGACAACACTCTTTATAGACATGCGTTTAGTTCTACGACCAGGTCTCCTTAATGTTTTTTTCGTAAATACCTATATAGTTGTGAAATCTTGTATTTTTTATGGCTAACCACGTGGCTTAGACAATTGTTCGATGGTCTGCAAAGTTTGTAATTTAAAATCTAATAGATAATATAGTCAACCTAAAAAGAATTATAATATAAATGTATTAGTCATTGTCATAGTTATTCCTTCGAGATAGTGGAAATATCATAAAATAACATCTGCAAATTACAGTTCTTTATCAAGCGATGTTGACGCATTATCTAAATATAAAGTTGTAACTTTATAGAATGTGGAAAATCTGATGAAGCAGCAATTGCACTGGGCAAGCCGGTTGTGGAAACTAAGGTTTAGTTTGGTTGTATTTTTTTTTGTCTTTTATATATTATTTTACTGGTCATCGTTATAAGTTGTTAGTGGTACAGAACAGGTTGTTTATTTAAAAATGATGAGTGACGATTTCAAATTGATGAGTTAATTGAAAGTAAGCAAAACTAAAGTTTCAAGTTTTATTAAATAAAACTGAATAAAAATATTAGTGCCGTATAAAGGGATAATTACACCAATCAATGCCAGAAAGAGAAGATTTCAGTCTTAATTTTCCATTTAAATTAAAATTGCGTTTACAGTCGATGACTGTGTACTAAGGCTCGTCTATGACTTTTCTCATTCGATTCGTAATTTCAGTTTCAATATCTCATTCGACACTTGCGGTATCACTTACTCTTACTCTGCCACATGTCCCTCCTTTGTCCTGTCTCAAAACGAATTCGCTTTCAAAGAAAGTTTTCATCCATCGTGCAACCGGCCCTAAAAAATCAGTCACACCATCTCAAAAATATTACCCGTTGCGCCAACTACGAATAAAATTTGTGAAAAGAAGGAAAATGTCATGTAAAAGTGAATTGCAATATTTTCCGTTGGCCATTGACTACGCCATTAACGATAAGTTTTTATAGTTGCGATATAATGTATTAGTCATAACTACAAATATACCTATAGCATGAAATATAATAAGTAAAAATTACAGAGCCCACCTAGCGACAGAACGAAAAGCCGTTGTGCATATGTGAGTCATATCGCGAGCAAACCAAGTTCGTTTTATTTCAGTTAAATATTCATGCTCAAAGTCCGGTGTTCGAATCCAACATCAGATGTTTTATGTAATAAAGAAAGAATGATGATTCATTGAATACATTAGTTTTATTAGAGCATGGTCGACACTGCTTTGTTTCGATGGTCAAGTTGTTTTCCTTTTTTTTTTTTCAGAATTGCAAAACTACTTTAAATAGTGAGTAATTAATGCAATAACGGCCTTGAGGAAAACATTTAGTTTAAATATTATACGAGGTATTAAGTTTACTGAGAGACGGATATTTTATGTATGTTTTTGGCTTGCTTTATGTTTCCGGGAATAAAAATAACAGTAGTAAAATGTCACTTGTCATTGAAATAAATTAGATGACAACTTGCATTTAATTTATATAATTTAAAATCGTGTTTTTTTTATAAAACACTAGCTTTTGCACGCGGCTTCGCTCACGCAGGCTTTCATCCCCTGATTTACCCCCTTGGGGGTGGAATTTCATATATTCCTTTCTTAGCGCTCACTTACGTTAAATAAAGAACCTACATGCAAAATTTCAGGATTCTGGCTTCAGCGGTTTGGGTTGTGCGTTGATCTCTGGGTATGTCAGTCAGTCACCTTCTTCATTTATAATTATATATATAGATATAAAAGAAATAAGTTGAGCTGTGAATTTCCACAAAAACCTTTTTAGTTATTTTTATTATTCACTAGGTTTTCCCGCAGCATCGCTCACGTGGAAGTACTTTTATATCCCTAGAGAACATTCTGCATAAATTTGTTGTTGGAGAAGCTGTCTTTTGTTGTATTTCTCATGATAATCATATACAGTACAGCATTCTAAAGAAGCAAATAAGAAAAGAGCAAACATACAGACTCAGATGACTCTCATAGATAATTTAATTTCATACATAAATATGAGATTCTTATTTTCCTATTTTCAAAGTCAGTGATTTTCTATTCTGACATTTGTCTGTCCGTTCTATATTTATTTGATGATTATCTAATCAACAAACGACTTGACAGAAATAATGCGTGATGTCATATCTGTTATTTCATACAAAATTGTACAAATCTTACGTTTTTATAACTCTTTGTGATAACATACAGATAAAATGTACATAAGAATTTAATAATTATATATATTTTTGTCTTATTTTTTTAATTAAAAAAAGTTGGTATTACCACTAGTTTATATTTATATCTTAGTTTTTCTAAAACAATGAGAGGGTATTTTTTCTTATAATATGACTTTACGTACAACCAAATTATTATAGAAATCTAAATTAAAATAACAATGCAAGTATTTAGCGTAGATTTCGTAAAAACGTTTGTTTAATTTTTTAAGAATTTTACCGTTATCAGTCTTTAGTTTTACTTAGCGTCTAGTGTTTAACGAAAGTCGAGGAATGCCTACTATATCGCCATACAAAAATTTCATAAAGAAACGTCCGTCCGTTCGTGTGGCGACGAATAAGAATACACTCCGTGTCACCATTCACCATTCCTTATTCATCTCGTACTGTGGTTATCATAAAAGTCGACTAAACTGGAGACAAACCGTCACACTAGTCCCATGGTGTTGTCTCATGGGACAATTGAGACTTTTTCGTCGCAGTAGTCCATTGGGACAAGTGACACTGGTATTTCAGTCAAAGAAGTCCTGTTACCGTCTACACAATGGGACTAGTGGGACCGACCCGACACACCTGGTCTGGTCCGCCTGGTATAGTACCTAGAGAAAAACCTGGTTTAATAGAAAAATTCAAGCAGTGGACCATTTAAATGTGATCATCATGAAAGTGTAAAAATGAATATTACGCAACAATTAGTTTCATTTTCAAAAGAACTCTTATGACAGTCATCAGAGCTGTACCATCAATGAGTAGGAGGAAGTCTACGAGTCGGTTTTCACGTCCTCACCCGCTTACAGGCTGACGCAATAGCCGTCAAACTTAGCTATGACTGTATTTTGAAGTAACTGTACATGATACGGCTTCGTAGCCTCGTAGGGGGCATATTTATATTCCTTATTATTATTTTTGGGAAAATTATAAGGACCCCTTTTTCTTTTTTTACCTAAATCTATGTTACTTTTTATAACATTGATTGTAAGCCATTAAAAGTCATATGCAAAATGGGCTCCCTATTTTGGAGTATAGCATAATATTATAATCAATAAGTTATACTCAGGAAAGCCATGTTACGTAATTCTTTCGTTGTCTGAATGTCACCGAGAGAGTTAGGTACCCCTCATTCTGTTACAGCAGGACATACACGGACACTTAAGTCACTCAAGCCATCTATATGGTATAGATGGCTTATGTGTTCATAATAAAGGAGGATTTTTACATTATTAGGCGAACCAAGACGATACAAAATTTAATATTCTTAATGCAATTTACATCTTCAGTTACAAAGTTTGTTCTCTTAACGTGACCTCAATAAAAGTCTTTAACTCATGTTCTTAATGTCCTATAACACAGCGTTCAAATATCATTTAACTTTTATTGCAGCAAATTATGAGATAATAAATTATTCGTGCAATAAACAATCAATTAAAACACAATTATTTAAATGTGCTGAACTAGAAGCGAATGAAGCCAATGTTATTAACCGATTGCAGATTAATAGTCGTGAACGCTAATGGCGGCCGACTACGTGACTTCAGACTTGTAGCTACTAGATATTCTAGAATTCTAGATCAACGAACGACTAATGAAAGTAAAACTCCTTATTTTATTACCACTACGCAAGGAAGAGTCAATATAATAATAAGCTGACATATTTCACACACGGACCCCAAGTATTAAGCGTGATAAGACTTATGATAATTTGTCTTGCAGTTGCAAGGAATGACGTAAAATTGAAAATTATATTGCTAAGCATAATAAACGGGTTTTACTAAATTTCACTATCTCATCATCATGATTAATTTCCAAACTTTTTACTAATTTTATCAATAATAGCAGCAATGGATCAAAGTTAAAAGTATTTGACAGAGTTTTTTAATAGTTAAGAGGGTCCCAAATGTTTCAAGTCAACCCTCTTTGGAAAAAAATATTGTTCTCAGACGGGACGGAGGAAGATAGTTGTGACACTTGTAACAATTTCAAAAGGGAACATGACTGAGATTTTGGTAATGTGATTCTACTCGTTTTTAAATAATATGCCGAGATCGTTTTTTGTTTTTTCGGAAGACGGTCCGCATTTCATCGCATCCACATTTTTATATTTTTTATCATTAATTTCATCACGACCAAGACGTGTTTACAGTCTTCATATCATAAGTCTTTAAGACTTATGATATGAAGACTGTAAACACGTGACATTCGCAGAAATAGCTGATCCGAGAGATACGGCTGCTTGCCATTTCATCAAAAGAAGAATAAGAAACAATACTGTGATTACCATACTGTGAAACCTTGAAAAAAATATTTTGATTAATTATTTTATTGGTTACTCCAATTCATTCACCGATCATTTTTCATTCTTCATTCCAATTTTCAGATTTTGGTCTTTTTAAAATTAGAATGGGTTCAAACGCGAAATGTGTTTTTTTCTTTTTTTCTAATTACAGAGTACTGGTGTAACAAAACATACAACCTTCTAGTGAACATGGGTAGATTAAATTAATAACTCTCAATAATATAATAAAATTAAAATTTGGAAAGACAATGACATCTCACGACATTTTCTGCCAGACACACGTGTTCGCACGTAATCTCACAATTTCATCATGGCACTTAGCAACAGCTTGACAACCAATGAGTCAAGCAAGCTCTTGTCGTCACTGCACATGTGTCACGAACTCACCTCGTGGACAATGGTTTCCGTTAAGACTTACTCCACGAATTTGCTTGATAACGATATATACCTACCTATATGATTGATCGATGTTCATATACCTACCTATTTGTAACGAGGAGGTTAAAATATGCTTTAGGAGTTTCGAAAGCAGTTACTTTTATTATTTATAACAAGTGTTAACTTAATTAAAAAATATTAGAAAATTTTATAGCGTGTCCCGTCTCATGGAAAATACATTTTCATTTTCGTAAATGCAAGTGAAATAACAAAATAATGTCTTTTAAATCTCTTTTTAGGGTTCCGTGCCAAGCAAAAAACGGAACCCTTATAGATTCGTCATGTCTGTCTGTCTGTCCGTCTGCCGTCCGTATGTCACAGCCACTTTTTTCCGAAACTATAAGACCTATAATGTTGAAACTTGGTAAGTAGATGTATTCTGTGAACCGCATTAAGATTTTCATAAAAATTTAAATTTCATAAAACAATAAATTTTGGGGGTCCCCATACTTAGAACTGAAACTCAAAAAAATTTTTTTCATCCAACCCATACGTGTGGGGTCCCATAGATAGGTCTTCAAAAATGATATTGAGGTTTCTAAAATTTTTTTTTTCTAAACTGAATATTTTGCGCGAGAGACACTTCCAAAGTGGTAAAATGTGTGTGTCCCCCCCCTGTAACTTCTAAAATAACAGAATGATAAAACTAAAAAAAAAAATGATGTTAATGTTGTACATTACCATGCCAACTTCCACCGAAAATTGGTTTGAACGAAATCTAGTAATTAGTTTTTTTTAATACGTCATAAATCGTAAACTGCATTTTACATTTTATTCAATCAACACACACATAAAAATAAAATAACAATTATATTATGTTACTTGCTGCTGCGGAACCCTTCATGGGCGAGTCCGACTCGTACTTGGCCGCTTTTTTTTTTACTTAACTAAGAAAAATAAGTTCACGTCTTTAATTGAATTCATTTTTCTTTGTTTTAACACTACTTTCTATCATTCTGGAAAGTCATCGTGGTCAGCCTATCGCAGTCCACTACTGGACATAGCTTTTCCAATTGCAATAACACCAATAGTATTGCGTTAGTTTTCATGTAATCTTGACAATTAAACACAAGCCGTGAGTTCGATTCTCAACTGGAACAAATATTGTGTAATGAGCATCATCATGTTTTCTGTCTGTTTCAGGTTCGGAGTTGACTTTATCGTGACGTCACATGATTGGCACATATGCCGTCTGCACGTGTAAAAAAGTTAATTATAATACATAAAATATTAATAATGATTGCGAGAATATTAATTATATTTCATAACGAAACAACGATATCAGCTTATTTTTTTTTTTATTTATATAACTAATAATACATTGTTATATATAATGTGTTGTTATTTAACAGCATATACTATTCAAAATTATATTCAGTTTATTGATGTAATATCGTACTCCTTACTCAAAGGCTTAGTGGTCACTTTCCATCAGGTGACTCTCGTGCTCGTTTGCTTGCTCTGTCATAGGAAAAAATACGTACACAGGGGTGAAATACAAAGCACGTATATCCAAAGGGACATTGTCAGGCTCGTATCAAATCTGGTAAGGTAGAAGGGCACAGCAGACAGAGGAGGTGAGCGTTCACGGGTCGCAAGAAGTACTCCTCAAACCAACTTCTTCTGGGTCGCAAATTCCAGACGTTGTTGCAGTCGCATGTGTGCGTCTATCACGCGTAGCCCTCAGCTGGAAATAAAGCCTCTCCTCAGAAAAGATCTTTGCGCCTACTACGAGTATACCACGCTGACCAGACGGCTTGGTATAGGGTTTGTTTTAAGTGTTCCTTCTCTTTGCAGTGATGTGTTCTTGGTAGTTTGGTCCCTCAGTACGTCACACACGGACAATTACATAAAAAAAATATTAAATTTTATATTACAAGAAAATCCAATTACGTGAATATTATAATACTGTTATTGTTAAAAGATAAGTCGTCTTGGTCTTTGGTTTTCGTCACGTATGCGCCTAACAGCACAGGGCAGACAAAGACAGCAACATGACGCAATATACTGTTGCTACGCGCTCATGTCACGTTGCGCTTGCGCAGACGCCGCCGCACCCCGCCGTCATGCTCGATACCTGCTGAGCACATGGTTTTAAATTAATCTGTGTATTTTAAGTGCTGATCAGGGATTAAAAGAAAAAGTCAGTCCGAGGCCAGTAACCTATATTCCTTTTCCCCATGCCGAATTAACCATGTCAGAACCTTTAGACAAACCTATCCTCGGAGCCCCTTTTCAACGGTCAGAAGATTATCAGCTCTTGGTAAGTTTGTGAAGGATCGTGTATCTGCAACATCACCTGACTGATGCTAACTTCTTAAGAACTTACAGAAATGGTGATGATCCAGGTATCATTAGTTATAGGACATGAGATGTAGCTGTTACTCGATCGCAAAGTGAACAAGGAAAGAAAATAACAGACCAGTGTTTTAATTTACATTGTTGTTGTTAGTCTGCAATAAAAAAAAATTAGAGAATCGAAATGGTTTTGTTAAGTACGTACATAAAGTTTAAATAGTTAGCCCTTTGGAGTTCCCCGCCCCAGAATCATGGGTCAAATCATCATCATACCTTCGGTATAGGTTTCTGTAACCTCACTCACTTGTGAGAACTAACAAATATATTGCCAAGTCCGGCTTTCTGGTATCCCAAGATTATCTATACAAATTTCAAAAAATCGAAAGTATAGACTATTATGCTTTCACCGCTAAACCACTGAAGCGAAATGGATGAATTTCTTTATAGAGATAGATTGGACCTTGCAGAAGCACATAGGCTACTTTTTACCGAGATAATCGACATGCACCAAGACGGAGCCGCGGTTAAAAGCTAGTTTAGTTTATACACAAATGATCATATATACGCTTCGAGTCTACATGCATATAAGTAGACAGTATTGTTAATGTATAAAACAGTCAGAGACTTTTTGATTTTTTTAAAACAGTAAATTGTGTTTCGGTTACGAACCGGTGCAAATTATGTTCAATGTGATATTTAAATCCACCTTTACCTAACCTATCAAGGTGTAACAATGGATCTGACGTATTTCCTCATTTCTGAACCTATAGGTCATGGTTCCTTTCGTTCGAACAATTAGTCAGCAGCACCGGCTCTCCAGTTATATAACTCTACTACCTTTTGCACGCGGCTCGTGTTTGTAGGTTATCACCTTCCTCAAGAATCAAAGTATCTCCATGCCAAATTTTATTGAAATCGGTGCAGCGGTTTGGCCGTGAAAGCAGACAGACAGACAGAGTTACTTTCGCATTTATAATATAAGTATGCATATACTTTGTAACAGTTTTATGTATAACTCTTACAAACAATAACACAGACAGACAAATCAAATCATTTTAATAACAGTAATATTGTCAAACATCTCTGTCTCTCTAACTCTGTCTGGCTGTCTTCACAAGTAAACCATGGCACCGATTTCAATGAAATTTAGCATGGAGATACTTTTTCTTTAAAAGACAACTCCCGCATTAGGAGTCTACATATAAATATAGTGGAAACCACCACGCCAACCGTTCAGTCACTTTTTTTTAATTGTTTTTTTTTTACATAACGCCATCTAGTCCCAAGCTAAACAGAGCTTGTGTTATGGTTATGGGTACTATACAACTGATATAAACACTTATTTTTATTTTTTTTGTAAATAAATAGAAAACACCCAAACTCCGAAACAAATATTTGCAGATTATACAAACATTTAGTTCTACCCGGGAATCGAACCTGAGACATCAAGCACTGCAGTCGCATGCGCTACCACTGCTACCACATAGGGTCAAAGTTTGATTCTTGAGGCAGGACATAGGCTTTTCGCAAATGCGCCTATGTGTTATACTGATGTGTAAGCTACATTACTGCATAGTTTCTTAAATCCGTTCAGTAGTTTTTTCGTGAAAAAGTAACAAACATCTACACACCCTTTCGGATTTATAATATCAGTAGTAGTAGGATAAATTAAATTAAAAAGCTTTTTAAAAACAAGCTTTTACTGGAATGTCTCTAGACGAATCAAACGAGTTCAAACTCGATGATGTTGCGACGTTTCTTTACAGAGTTCCTATGGCCACCTTCCATCTCCAGCATCTCATCAGCTCCATGTCATTATAATATGGTATTGTCACGCTGTATACATATGCTTGCAAAATTTCAGCAAAATCGCTTGAAAATATCTGCTTCAAAATTGAGTCGCAAGATTCCACCCAAACATACAAGCATACATACATACATTGCAAGTTAATAAATAGCTTGTAATATACAGCTCCTGCAAACACAGAAGTGTAGAACACCGGCTAAACATAATAGTTTATACAAACAGTACTCGGCAGTCAGTTCGCCTACGTACGCAAGTACAGCAGAGGGCTATTCACAGGGCCGGACTGTGAGTTTAGGGGGCCCTGGGCTAATACTACTTAGGGGCCCACAAAATTCTTTTTTTTTAAAAGACAACTCCCGCATTAGGAATATACATCCTGTGTCGAGGGGGACTCTATAAACATACATGTAACGAGCACAAAGACCACTCAGACTTAAAACAACAATTTGTGGATCACACAAAGTGTCGTCCTATGTGGGGTTTGAACCCACAACACTTGGGGCAGTGAAAAGAGGCGAGGCGACCGCTTAACAACTAGGTCTGGGAATCATCAATCAAACAATTACTCAAATATATAGGATAAAATTAAACGATAAAATATTTAATTTGTATTTTAATATATTATGCCTTAGGGCTTAGTGTTTAATAAGTACAATCGTAATTAAATTGACAAATGTTAAAGCAAACTTTCTGCACTTTCCTTTGGCAAATTTAATTTAATTTGCTTCTTACATTCTGAATTCTTAGGTAAATCAACATTTATGGACAAAACGGACAAAAGCCTATATATGACATCGTTCGGCTTCACAACTGGTATGGTTAAATATATTTTTAAGATTGTATAGGATTTCGGGAATACGTCAACAATCTTCTTTTCATAAATAATCGCAAAAATGTCTACGCAAGATGAATAGGACTGAAGCAAATAAGTTTTTAATTAGATGCATTCATTGAGTAAATATTCATCCACACTATCGGGATAATAGTCGATAACCTTACGTGCTTTCTATATCAATGTGTTGCACGATATTTTCTTGCAAATCCGTTAATTTTTTTTCTTCTAAATGTCTCATAAACTTGACTTCTTTGATTTAAATCCGTATTCAGTTTATTTAGTGCAACGTTTGGCTTGTCTATTTTAAACTTTTCTGTGCCGTTTACTGCGACTGTCTCTATACAATTATCAGAATACTTTAATGTAATGTGTCTCTTAGTATTAGTAATGTGACTGTAGTTTATATTTAGTTTTTGGCTTTTTTTTTGTAATCCTTCAGCTTTTGATCTCTTCTAATGACACGATTAACTTATATCCTACACAACCAGGACTCTTTTTATGAACTGAATTAAATATTTCAATAATTACTTCTTAAATTTCTTGCCTCTTTTCGAAAAT
This sequence comes from Diaphora mendica, assembly GCA_949125395.1. Taxonomy (NCBI): domain Eukaryota; kingdom Metazoa; phylum Arthropoda; class Insecta; order Lepidoptera; family Erebidae; genus Diaphora; species Diaphora mendica. The sequence continues at coordinate 24,204,001 of OX421327.1, read as the reverse complement.
CAGCTTTTTTCCTCTTCATTTTTGCTGAAACTTATTAAAATTTTCATAATGTCATAGTTATTTTTTAAAGCTTTAACAGCAACATAGTGGCGATACCATCTAGTCTGACTTAAACTTTTTAACGTAAATATCAGTTTTGTTTCATAATTTAACAATTCCTATCTATATGGGTTGAAGCAGAAGAGAAAACATATATTTTTGCACTTCTCAAAAAAGTTTACGATTTCGGTTCCAACCTTCACAGATTCTTCACCAACTTGGTTAAGAGAATGCGCAGCACACGGCACGGATTTATTTTTTTGTTCTAGTATTGCTTCTACACCATTGTAACGACCCGCCATATTAGCAGCGTTGTTGTTTGACTGTCTCCTTTTTTTGTGCGGAAATCCCGGACTCGAACCGACTAAAACCGCACGCCGCCTCGGGTACCAGGAGCCGGGGAACCAGATGCACCCTCGAAAGGAAATCCTTGGTACCTCGACGTACCGCGGGCCACCTAGGTTTTGTAGATGGCCCCCTCCTGAGCACGAACCCTGGCCTGCTTCTGCTAGGGTGACAGGTGGCCTCATCTGCCAGCCCCAGGCTTGCGCTTATGGAGGACGGAGATCTGCGACCACCGGAGTTGTTTGCGGTACCGAGCCCATTCCCAGGCCTGGCGGACCAGGAGAGTTCTAAACCTGTCTCGGTCCCGCTCCGCCGTCTCCAGCACGAGCATAACTTGATCGCAGAACGAGACTGCGGATTCCATTCGGATTCGGATCCACGCACTCTCGCTCCGTAACATGGCCGCCATCATGTTACTGAGTGAGACAACCCCCACTCCAATGGCCGCCGCGAGATCGCGCCTTGGCTCCCCCCACGCCGGACATTCTGCCAGCGTGTGGAGCGCCGTGTCCACGGCCTGGCCATCACAGTGGTGGCACTTAGACGTTGGCTCCTTACGTATCAGACACAGGTGATCATCAAAGCATCCTTTTCCAGTGATCACCTGCGTCAGCCGGTATGAGAGGCTCCCGTGATGCCTCTCAAGCCAATCCTCCATAACGGGCCTTACCACTGCAATAACAGCGTGTCTAGCGCTCGGTTGTCCAAGTCGTTCTTCCATTCCTCCACGATGACCTGGCGGAGTTAGGATTTCTGATCTTTCTCGAATCTCAGGACACCTTCCCAACTTCCACGCCTCCTTGAGCCACCGATAAAGAGCCGCAAGGGCTTTGCCTCCAGGTCCCATGGTGGAGTTCCAGCCAGGAGACTTGCTGCCTCAAAAGAGATCGTGCGGTAGCCCTTTATGATCCTGATGGCCAGCACTCGTTTCAGTCGTCGCAATAGCGCGACAGTGCTGGCCCTCAGGGCCTCCGCCCATACTGGGGCCCCATAAAGGGCCATGGACCGCACGACCGTTTGACTGTCCCCTTCAGTTATCCAGTGGTAATCCACTTTTTCCAAAACATTAAATTAATGTAAGCTAGTATGACTACCAATTTTAATTAACGATATACATCTTTCGTACACTTTTCCCCGAAAACAGTATCGAAGTACGATAGTTAACTGATCATTATGAGATAGATCTGAGACTGAGAACAGAACCGCAAAAAGAACAAAATTCCGCTAGGTGATAAGTGGCGGGAATTCCCGCGTATTATAGACTCACCCATAGTCTCACTCACATTTTTTTGGTTTATGGCCTGGTAGCAAGATATATGAGCCAAATAAGCTTACTCACTCTCGAACGAAAAAATACTTGATGTGGGTGTAATTAGCGGAACACAGTTATTATCACATGGTATTTAGAAATACTTTAAGTATTAACGTTAATCTCGTAAGAGGAATAAAAACTATGTTATTTTATTTAATATATGATCAAAATCGTTATAAAAATATTAAATCGTAACGTGCAAAATTATTGAAGCAGTATCTACACACATCAAAAGTGTCTAGGGATCAAGCATTTTTATGCGGATTTCTTGAGATTGAGATGTGGCTTTGGCCCTGGCCTGCTCAGTCGCCAGACTTGAACCCGATTGAGCATGCATGGGATATGCTACAGAGAAGAGCTCTGCCGAATATGGAGGGTATTCAGTCGCAAGAAGACCTTTTTTTGTTGTTGCAACGAACATGGGCGGCCATTACACAGCGTGATTTGGATGAACTCATTTTGAGTATGCCAAACCGATTCTTGTGTTGTTAGTGTTCGCGGTAGAAACACGGATTATTAATTGTTTAAGTTACCTAATAAAATTTTAAAGAAAACTGTTATTTCAGTCTTTTTTTCGAACTTTAATGTTAGTGGTTCAAATGTCAAAAATCCTTTTATTAGGAAAATGGCAAATTTCTTTATTAATGCAAAGGTGACTTGGTTTATCGTTACTGTGACAAACGAAAACACTTTATTTGATGAATCCTTAAAGAAAATTTTAATTAATATCAATCAGGAGAAGAGTTATTGCAAAAATATATGTTGATCCCTAGACACATATGTTGATCCCTAGACACTTTTGATGTGTGTACAACTCTAGAAAATTAAGAAAACACACTGTCGTCCGTAAATAATCGATGGGGAAGTCCCTGTTCCGTTTGACACGCATTATAGTCTATTTGACTTAGCTGGGGGGCCCTGGAATCCACGGGGCCCTGGGCTTAAGCCCAAAAAGCCATATGGTAGATCCGGCCCTGGCTATTCAAGTAACACAAGTGAATGCAACTTAATTACATAGCTGTAAAAATGGAGCTCCACTCAAACAGTTGGAACATGCGTTGGTTCCAAGTTCAGGAGAAGGCGGTTTAAGTTAAATTAGATAATTTAAAAGTTAAGTTGAGTGGAATATGGAAATTCTTTGAGATGTAATCTCAAGATGCAATCTCGCAGTTCAAGAGATTGTTTTATTTTAGCTCTGTTTTTGTCTTCTTCTTCTTTCTTTTGTTGAAAGACAACTCCCGCATTAGCATTATATATAACTAGCTGACCCACGCAACCTCGTTTGTGTCTCCTATTGCTCGTAGCGTGATAAAATTTCTCCCGTTTTTGTAACATTCTTCATTGTTGCTCCGCTCCTATTGGTCTTAGCGTGATGATATATAGCTCATAGCCTTCCTCCATAAATGTATTATCCAACACTGAAAGAATTTTTAAAATCGGACCCGCGGTTCCTGAGATTAGTGCGTTCAAACAAACACACAAACTCTTCAGCTTTATATATTAGTAAGTATAGATGTGTCGCGGGGGATTTTACAAACATACAAGAATCGGACACAATGACCACCCAGACTCAGAACAATATTTTTTTGATCGCACAAGGTGTTGTCCCATGTGGGATTTGAACTCTCAACACTTGGTGCAGTGGAAAGCGGAGTAGCGACCGCTTAAACCACTAGGTCATCAGTGCAGTTTGTTTCTTTTGCTAATATTAGTTTAGTTGCAAAGCTAAACTGCTAGTGTTTCTAAAGGCGCGTATCCACCGAAATTGGTGGAAATTTCAGTGTTCCCAACTGTTTGCAACTCTTCAGAAAATCGCCAACGTTTGTTTTCATTGTGTCTACACCGAGTCGCCAAGAATTTGAAAACATTCCAACTAAGCGTCACCACAGAGCCAATAAATATTTGCAACAAGCGAATTCTTTTGATGTTTACCGCCAATAACGGAAACACTGTTTCCAATTTTTGTGGCCAACACAAGGAAATTACAGAAACTTTTGTCACCAACACGTGTTTACAACACAAAAGTTGCCAACTTTGTTCAGTGGTGACTCTGCTTAATATATTAGCGCGGACTTTTATTTAATAAGACAAAATGTTGACATTTAACATTTAAGAACAATAGAAAGTTCATAGTTAATTCTCAGTTACTAAAAATTAAATGTAAACCATATCTTTAAACAGTCCTTCGATGATCGTTTCAAGTTCAACATACACGAGTTTCAAGTCGCTAACTCCTTTCACTCACACCACGATGACCAGTAGGCGTGTTTGTACGTAGTTTTAGTATACAACCAACGCTTCAATTCCGTTAATTACACAAATAGAGTATGTGGGAAGTGAGAAACCATCGCCACTACGTCTAATTGACAGTTCCGGGGATACAACGCATCACGGGAAGTCTTACTACACTTGGACACTTTAATTGACTTGGCTTAGTCTTAACTCATCAACAGCATTTAAGGGCCTACCTCCCTTCAGATGCGTAAAAATGGTTGCATTCTAAAGACTACTCCTCCTTAACAGCTGCATCAAAAGATTCGAAAAAAATATATGTTTACTGCAGATTCATGTGCAAGAATATGTAGATTTAATTTTTACATACGATAAATAGTATTGCCATAAAAAAAAATTTAACAACACTGTATTTTGTTCGCTTTTTTGCCTAAAGCTTTTAAACGGCTTTGAAGCAAAAAAATATTTTTACACAGAAATATTGGTGGTTGAATTAGCTATAAACTAGGCATACTCATATTTAAATCAATCAATATTTTGTAAAGAAAATGATCAATATTGCGATTCCCAAAATTAAAAGTACAGCGGGTCTCTGTGCGGGCGCAGGCGGCAGTCGTGCGTTGGCATTCAGACGGGAAGGCTGTGTCGCTCGCTGCTCTGCTCACGCTTACGACTAACTATGCTTAGACGTTTGTGTTTGTGTAAGTATTTAGGTACTTTCTGAGTTAGTGTGCATTAGAGACTAACTCGCTGCAAAGGACTCAAAGTGATCGTGCGCTTGGATGATTTTTGGTGTTTTGACTGCCTCGATGGCGCAGTGGTAGCGTATGCGACTGCAGGCTATGCTTGAGGTCTCGGGTTCGATTCCCGGGTCGGATTAAATATTTGTATGATTTGAAAATATTTATTTCGGTATTTGACTGTTTTCTATGCATAATATGTATCTACTTACATATTTACAAAAAAGTAATATATTAGTAGAGAATACGATTAGGAACGCCCTTCACCCATCTGTTTATTAGATGAAAAGTATTTTAATATATCATATTTAATATTATATCGCGGGTGGGTTGGCTAAAAATCCCTGTCTGAACTATTATAATATGTTTATATATCTAATATTTATATAATTATCATTTATTTATTATCATATTTAAATATTAATACGTGTATCCGTGTATGCATTTTACATAGCATTAATATTATTATTGTTACTTATAAACCGATAAATTAAAGTTTTTCTTCCCTTATCTCTTTTTCTTATTACAATTGTATGATAGGATAGGCACCTGCCTTGTCCCTTACTGAACCAACTCAAGGTTGACTGAGAGATAATACCATGTGGCATAAAGTCTATAAGTCTTATAAAGGCGGACTTATCGGTTTATAAGTAACAATAATAATATTAATCACTACATAGTATAAAACAGAGTCGCTTTCTCTGTCCCTATATACCTTTGTTTGCTTAAATCTTTAAAACTACGCAACGGATTTTGATGCGGATTTCTTTGATAGATAGAATGATTCAAGAGGAAGGTTTTTATGTATAATAAATGCATAATATAGTGTGGAAACGCTGTTAATTTTCGAGGTTTCTAATGTGATGTAGCAAATAAACACATTTTTTTGCGCTTACATTGCAAACGCTGGTTGCACCCTACGAGATAGATCAAAATAATGTACTACAGTATTATACACCTTAAAAAGATCTACAAAAAAGTCCGCGACGGTATATGTCTATCTCTTAGGGATAATCCACAACAACCATTTTTTATTCCTTTCTTTTTACGAGAAATAATGGCTTATTTACGAAGCGATTTTAAGCAATACAGAATGAATCCTTATACAATTAAGTAAATTAAATACATTGTGCATTTAATATAGATCAAAATAGCCCTTTACAGTATCTAATTTAAATGAATATATTCGAAGATATTACAGATTTAAAATGCACGAATCGTGTCGTCGGCGGGGGCATCTGAAATCCACCCGAGCGAAGCCGGGGCGGGTCGCTAGTGCTATATAAAATGCATACACGGGTATACATATTAATATTTAAACATGATAATTATATAAATATTTGATATATAAACATATTATAATAGTTCAGACAGGGATTTTTAGCCAACCCACCCGCGATATAATAATAAAGATGGTACAAGAGTAGAGAGGTCTAACTTGTAAAATACACACACTCACATTCAAAGCTTTGAAAATAATAATCAATATATATTTCGGATATCTGACACACAACGTCTATTAGTTTCAAACTAAGTGGAGCTTGTACTATGAAAGCTAGATTGACTGATAGAACAATTATATGCTTTTATTTGTAAATACAAATATATCATACATAGAGAACACCCAAACGAACCTGAGACCTCATGGACAATAGTCGCGTAAGCTATCACTGCACCAACGTACATGTAAAATCTCTACAAATAAAAAAAATGGAGTGTCTGTTTGTAATATTAAAAAAACCGCTTTTAATAAAAGCATATGTATGTATACACGATACATGTACCATTTTTTTTTTTTACAATTTTTGTCTGACTGTTTGTTACGGGTAATCTATGCAACGGCTGGACCGATTTTGACGGGACTTTCAGTGATAGGTCGTTACCCGCGGCAAGACGATAGCCGCGGGTAACACCGCGGGGTTCAGCTAGTTAAAAATAAATTCATGATAATTATCTGTTCGACACGATTTTATTTCAATTTGTAGACATTGCAGGTGACTTCGGAACCTTATTCTATGGGTGACCTGACACGTAACGCATTTACCTGTTTTTAACCGACTTAAAAAAAGGAGGTTTCTCAATTCGACCGTATATATATATTTTTTTATGTGTGTTCGGGGATAACTACGATTTTGATGATTCCTTTTTTAATGGAAAGGAGATATCCCAACGGTGGTACCATGATAAGGACACTAAGATCTGATTATGGCATCCAAGTAAATCGAGTTGAACCTTGAAGTCGGTTTTATTTTGTTAAAATTTTACTTGTTAATTTATTTAAACATGCTAGAAGTTTTCAGAAATATGATAATTTTTACTTTTTTCTACAAAGGGTAAAATGAATTAATTTATTTTATCAGATTTCTTACCTAATTTAACATACTTTTTCGTATTTAGTACCTACCTATGATAAAATGTGTTAATTTTAAATCTTACTAAACTTTTAGAAATACCCCTTTCTTATGTTAACATTTTAACCATTTATAATTATGTTTTGAAGTTAAGGCAAAAACGTCAGACAAGCGCGCATGTCTGTCTCGCTCCATAGTCTTTGATCATCGTTTTGAAGTAACGCGTAAGGTACGGAGATATGATTGTGTGCGGTGCAGATATGATACTATGCGTTTAGCTCCGCCCAGACGCTCAAGGTCATTGAGGCTACTATACGCCTTAAAGGTATATAACTGCATATATATATAACTACTTCATGCTGGATATAGAATTCTCCTTAGAGGCCCTGCGAGCACTAGTGATTTTTGTCACCGTGACTGTTGCGTGACTGACACCGCGTACATTACCCATAATAAAGGTGCGCGCATTTGAATACGTGACAATTAGGTGACTTTTTGTCCGCGGAGATGGCTGTAGCAACAAAATGTCACTTCGTCTCTCCCCTTCCCCCACGGTTTCCATAGTTTACTCGTCTTCCACGTAATCGAATCAAATGCAAAAAAGTTTCCTCACTGTCACCTCAAGTGCGCGCAGTCACAAAGTCACCGTGACAAAGAATTTCTTGTCACGGTGACAAAAGTCACCAGTGCGCGCACTGTCAAAAGGAAGGTTTTGGTTTACCATACCACGCTGGCCAGATGGGTGGGTCAAGGATTTTCAACTTGTCCTTCTATTTGTAGTGGTGTTCTCTGTGTAGTTTCCTCCCTTACGACACACACGGTATGAATAGGGGTGGTATCACTATACTTTTTTATTCCGTCGCCACACGGATATGCGCACATACATGTATAGTCCATTCGTTTAGAAACGGTCATATTGATCGCGGCGCCATCGCACGTGCAGCAAGTGTTCACAAATACAAAGGCGGCGTACACCAACAAGCAAGTATGATTTGTCAGTTTACCCCGTTGTATGAATTAATATATTCGTATTTCACAACGATAACCACAATTGCATGTAGCTGCACCGACACTATCTAAAGTCTAAACGAATGGACTAGGTATACTAGAGGTTGCTAGAAATTGACTAATGTTTTATTTTATTTAATTGTCCAAGATAAATTGATCTAGCGTTGTATGGTCTTTTGTAGCATGACATATCAACATTACTGGACCCTTTTAGGGCGATGTTGCTTTTTTAACCTGTCTGCACAACAGCAACTGCCAGCTATCTACAGCTGTTATCTACACGTATAATTAAATTTAAAAACTGACTTTTGATGGCTACTACTTACTAAAGGAGAGGGGCGAGTCTATTGAAATCTTGTTTAGACTAAAAACAGCATAGTGGAAAATCTAAGAATTACTTCAAAATTTATTTTCGAGTATTATTTATAATTTTATGAAAGTAAGCACTAACTTTTTGCTTATGAACTATTACGAAAAGGAGCTGCCACTAAATTGAATAAGAAATCAGTTCGCGTAATCAATAGTCGCTCCCCAACGAGAACTTAATTTAACTTAATATAAAACTCAAGTGAGTATCAAATAACTTATGAAACTTAGAAAGAAATATGTTAAGTTATCTAATTAATTATAGTTGTACTTAATTATAACAATAATTAAACCCATGTAATACCTATCATAGTTATCTACCCATGTATACACTATTAACACATCCAATGTAAGTAGACCTCTAATGTTAAGGAGTATATAACTAACAAGGGGTCAATTTACAGTGGTATTTGACGGTAACTTTTAATTCGAGAAATAATTTATTATAGTAAGTTAAAGTTAAGTTAATTTATAGAAGTTTGATATCATTTAAAGAAAAGATTAAGTAAATCACTTGTATGTTCTATGTTAATATGATATTAGTACCTACCTACTTTTTTTAAACTTAATTATCCATATTGTCAGGTAACTAATGGGTCGTGGATTCGATTCCCGTCAAAGGCAAATGGCAAAGTGATGACATGATCAATTGTTCGGGAACAGACGGCTGTGTGTGAGATGTCAGTATTTAGAAAAAAAAATAAGACATCTAACAAACAACGCCATCTAAGCAGAGCTTGTACTATGTGTACTAGACAACAGATATAAATACATTTATTTTTAATAATAATGTATATTTATAATATAATATATAAATAAAATAAAATATATATTTTTGTAAATACATACAAATTATACATATAAAACACTCAAACTCCGAAACAAATATTTATCAAAATACGGGCGTGGCCCTTTTGTTACTTACCCGGCTACGGCAAAGCCAAAGGAGAGTTATGATTTTGACAGGCTATGTATGTATGTATGTAAGTATGTATGTATGTAAGTATGTATGTATGTATGTTCATCTGTTCCCTCATAGCTCCTTAACTACTTATTAGAACTGGACAAATGAGGTATCGTTAGAAGCGTCTTGATTGTCCGCTGGTTATAGGCTAAATAACGTGTCACTGAATCTAATGTGGCGCCCTCTAGCCGACATAAAGTACTGTCTTAAAAAATAAATTTGAGATAAATATGCCGTGTTTGGTATCATTCGAAAGGGCGTTATTTGTACATTTAAAAAAAAAAAAAATACTAGCATTTTCTCGTGACTTTATCCGTATTTATTCGATAATTGTGATATTTCTTAATAATTGTGATTAATATTATAGAGGCACCAAAACATTTTAAATGAAAAAAAAGTTAAAACTAAAACCCAACTACGACAAAAAACGACTCTGAAAAAGTATGAAACATGTTTCAAAAGCCGTAGTCACGCGTTGTTAAAGTGTTATGGACTATGGTACATTAAACTACATTACGGCTTTTGAAACTTAGTAATGTACCATAGTCCATAACACTTTAACAACGCGTGACTACGGCTTTTGAAACATGTTTCATACTTTTTCAGAGTCGTTTTTTGTCGTAGTTGGGTTTTAGTTTTAACTTTTTTTTATTTTAACAAGCAAACATGTTATCCAAAGCGGACTGAAAACATCCCAGCGTATACTTCTCGTATAATGAAACTGAACTGAACTAACATTAATACTTATATTATTCATATTAATACTATAAAAGTAAGTAAGTAAGTGTACTCTATACGTAATTTTGTCGAGTAGATAAAAGATTTTTGCTTTTCGTGTAATCGTGTTTGATGTTCGTTTAAAAGTCCGTATCCTGCGACTTTTCGCTAACATGTTTAGTTAACAAGTTTTGTTAATTTGTTTTGTTAATTTTAGCCGCAGGAGACACGCCTTTATAGTTTACTAGTTGTTGCCCGCGGCTCCGCCCGCGTATATGTCGGTTATTGCGGTAAATAGTAGCCTATGTGTTATTCTGATGTATAAGCTATATTACTGTAAAGTTTCATCCAAATCCGTTCAGTAGCTTTTGCGTGAAAGAGTAACAAACATCCATCCATACTTAGAAACTTTCGCGTTTATAATATTAGTATAGATTATTACAATTTTCAGGACTTAGGTTCGATCCAGCCAAAAGACAATACAATACTATAATTCGGCATGCATGGGCCGGCTAGACCGGAGTGATACCACGGCCTCACAGAAAACCGTGAAACAGCGCCTGCACTGTGTTTCACCGAGTAAGTGAGGATACCGGAGGCCCATACCCCAACCCCTCCCTCATCCCCCTCCACATCCCCCAAAGGCCGGCAACGCACTTGTGTCGCCTCTGGTGTTGCGGGTGTCCATGGGCGGCGGTAATCATTTACCATCAAGTGATACATCTGCTCGTTTGCCTCATATCCAAAAAAAAAACGATACCATGGCAGTCAACATCACGTTTCAACGAATAGGAACAAAGCAGTGACTAGAATAGCCATTCAAATTAAATATCGGGTGAAATCGCAGGGCACACCTAGCTATTTACCTAAACTACCCATAATTGTTGTTTAATGTATTCTAATGGCTTTTTTAAATAAACACAAATGAAGATAAACTATTCACAAAAAGATAAATTAAAACATATGCAGCGGACAGTTTTTGGTTATGCAAGTCACGACTTGTTAAGGCGACGACTGCCCCCGACGTCCTTGAGACCTTATTTGTGAAGATAGGAGAGAGATGGAATGATGAGAAAGAGATGTCATCATCATCATATATACATAATAAAATCGTAACTGGTTGCTGTCTGTACATGGAAAATATATCAGGAAATTTATAGAGGGCTTTAGGAACGCAATAGAACCCTAAACATTCAAAACAATGATTTTTAGATTTTTTGTCGTTTTGTCTGTTTGTCTGTGCGTTTGTGCACGATAATCTCAGGATCGGCTTAACCGATTTGAATGCGGTTTTCACCAATCTGTTGTGTTTTGCTTCACTTAACATTTAGTGTTTCTTTCATCTAAATCGGTTCTAAAATAAAAGAGTTATGTCAGTTTGAAGAATCACCGCGATATCCGACCTTAACGCGGGCGAAGCCACAGGCAAAAGCTAGTTTGTTTTATAAAGCTTAAGAGTTTGTTTGGTTGAACGCGCTAATGTCAGAAACTACTAATTTGAAATGAAAACTTTATTTGAGTATTGAATCACCCATTCATCGGGGAAGGCTATATTTTTTATTTTATTTTTTTATTTATTTGAAACCCATGTTACAATATTGTGAAATTAGGTACACTGTTTCTAGTCTACTTAAGTTAACATTATGGTTTATCACTTAAAAATACAATAACCTCAACAGCAGTGGGCATAGATAGAACTTCCAGCAGGATGACATTTCGATGCCTAAACTAGGCTCGAAGCCTGTACTATAAGCATCAGCCATCTCCCCCTGATGGAATTATAATAGAACAACACTATACAGTGTGTTTACAGAGATTTCGGAAACTTAAGGTTAATTACATTCGTCTGACAAGCAGCTAAATACTACAGTAGAAATACTACAATTCATATATTATTCCAGTAGGTATTTTGATAACATTGATAACAGTGTATAGAATAAGTTGAAATGTATGAGCATGTGTGCGTGTGTGTGTGTGTGTGTGTGTGTGTGTGTGTGTGTGTGCGTGCATGGGTGTATGTGTGTCGTTTAAGTAATCGCATATTTAACTCACTACCACCAATAAATTTTCAGTTGCATTGTAATCATGGGAGTGCAGCCACTCATAGACCGACTTTTTGAAATTATAATAGCTCAGTCTGTGCACCCCCAAAGTTTTATTAATTTTATTATATAGGAACTCACCCAGAAAATTCGGAAATTTATTTGCATATGATGTATTAAATTTGTGTGAAAAGAAAACTTTATAATCTCTACGTTTATTTCTAGCTGATAAGTGTAACATGTCCCTATTTACCCTACCGTGGTACCTTAGAAGAAGTCTGAGAAATAAATAATTGTCTCACTGTTAGTACATTACATTCTTTGTACAATAATTTAGTAGAATATGTGTACGGATGGTAGTGGCTCACCTTAAGTATGGCTCTTTGAGCTCTTTCTAGAGTGAGCAAGTGTGTCTTCGATGCCCCTCCCCAAGAATCAATGCAGTATGTTATAAGGGATTCACACAGCGACTGGTATATCATTTTTAGGAGTTTGACCTCTGCAACGTGACGGAGGTTTTTAAAAATTGCGATTAATTTGCGTATTCTGGTCGATAAAATTTTAATATGTGGTTCAAAAGATAGATTACGGTCTATTAAAATTCCAAGATATTTAATGGTATCAACTTGCTCGATACTCGGACAGGAACAGGTTACATAATTTTCTCTAGAACCACATTTATGAGCCCTAATTCGGAAACAATCCCCTGACGGCTGCGTACCATTCAGAATCGAGAAGGTGATGTAGTGTGTCTTACTGGCATTTAGACTCAGTGAGTTGTTAAAAAGCCATTTAGTAATTTCATTTAAACCTTTTTGTGCACGATCAAAAACACTCTCCCAATCATTGTCCCAGAATAAACAACTACGACTCAGTCCCGATGATGCAGAAGCATCACTAAAGCCGCATTTCGCTATCCACACGTATTTTCTACCAATCGTAGATCATTTTACACCTGCACTCGCACTGATAAAAGTGAATACGGGCCTTAAGGCCGCTATGGTGTGGGTCACCATGCTGCATAGTTGCATTGTCTGCACGAGCAATGGGCATGGTGACCACCACTCTTGGATTCTGCTTTTGCTTTCCACCAGGCAGAGTAGAGTCACTTTGACAGGCCCATACTTTTACATTAAAAATAACATATTTTCAGCAAAATAATAATTTAATCAAAATAAATTTTGATGTCCTGTCTAGGACAACACCTTAACATATTTTTTGCATATTTAATATAACTGTCGTTTAAATAAAAATAAAACGATTATTTAGGTACCTATTATTAAAACCCGTTACCCAACTCTCAGCGGTTGCATCATAGCTAACTATAGAATTACAAATTGATTATTTCAAAAAAAGAATCTGCCAGCCATAATTGTTGATTTCAGAATCGAATCCCCGTTAGTTGAATCGATTCGCCTAGTAGCTAGTAGCAACTAAACGTCTATAATTAACTTATATGTAGTCGATAAAATATGTATATCGAAAGATATACTTATATTATAATAACGATCAAATCAGTTAACATTATATACATTTGATGATTGTATATTTCTCCATACAAAAGAAAACAAATAAATGGCAACGTGGCTTCCTGTAACTTCTTTGTCAGTGAAGATAGGCGACTGAATTTACAGAGAGCATTGACGTTTTAAAAATACCTCTGTATGTTACAACATTTCATTCTAATAAAATCTGTTATGTACATGTTTAAAAATATCGTTAATTTTGTCGCTAACTTTGCTAACAATCATTAACAATTTAAGATCTTCTTTCAGAAACACAAACTTTAAATTATAAACACAAACAGTGTTTAAAAAAAACCTTACACAATGCACATACATACTTACATAAAACTAACTGTGTTAGTAACTTTGTAATCTATCTTCTTCTCTATAAAAGAGTAAGGTGACTGACTTACTGACTGACATACCCAGAGATCAACGCACAGCCCAAACCGCTTAAGCTAGAATCCTGAAATTTTGCATGTAGGTTCTTTATATAACGTAAGTGAGCACTAAGAAAGGAATGTTTAAAATTCCACCCCTAAGGCGGTAAATCAGGGGATGAAAGTCTGCGTGAGCGAAGCCACGTTCAAAAGCTAGTCATATTAATAAGTAAAGGATTAGTACGTTATTTTTGCAATTCACAAATTTTTTCATCACCTAATAACTAAAATTATAATTTAATAGGTGGGTAATGAATGACTACCATATCATAAACTATGTTTTTTTTAAATAGAAATGAGATTCGATAAGACGAAGTAATCGAAATTCATAGAAAGAAGTATTGCCATTTAAAAATTAAATTTGAAATAACAAACAATACAGAAATAAAACTGGTACAAAATACCGAATAATAAAAAGTAATACAATGATATTCAAAATCGGAACTTTGGCCCTTTCAAATCAATCAGCGCGGCGCGCGTAGCAACAGCACCAGCCATTATTAAAACGTTTTTATTATATCGCTCAGCTGCCACCCCGGGGTGAGAGCGCCAGTTGTCAGCCCCTGTGACCTTGCCAACTATCCTTGGCAACTATAAATATGTAGGTAGGTACTCGTTACGTACCGTGCGCTGTTAATGATGCTTAATGCTTCGTTGAGTTAGGAAAATTACTGGATTAATTCTGCTTTAGATATTCTCGCTGTGATGTAGCCATGTTACATTTTATGGTTGAGGATTTATTGTTGCCTAAAGTTTTTATACGTTTAGAATGAGGTCAGACTCACTTACATTGTATAATAAGTGTATTTACTCATGTGTGTTTCATAATCTGATTATATTTTTTGTGTAAATGCAATCTCTTTTTAGATATTTCGATGTTCTAGAAACAGTGAATCTCTTAGGATTTACTGAGATTACTGGCACGTACCGGACCCACCGGAGGCCCAATGATGCAGAAGCATCACCACCCATGGGTCACCATGCTGCATTGTTGCATTGTCCGCATTCGCGATGAGTATGGTGTCCACCACTCTTGGATTCTGCTTCCCACCAGGCAGAGTAGGCATTTTGGCAGGGCCATACATAAAAAGAAAATAAGGATGTTATGAAAGAGTATTGCCGTATTTTAACCGAATTTTCAAAAGAATAAGATTCTTAATATGACTGTGACGTTTTTAATGTTTTGTGAGTATATACAATATTAATCATTTACAATTTCATTTTTTTTTTTTCAAATGGGACCTACCTATACTTCCAGATTGATTCTACACGGACCAAAAAATTATCTAGTAGACGCTTTAAATTAACTTTATACTTATTGAAGTAAATTATTTACGCAGCGTAAAAATCAGTAAATAAATATTTCGGACATTTAACACACAATGCCATCTAGTCCCAAGCTAAGCAGAGCTTGTGTCATGGGTACTAGACAACTGATATGAATTCATAAATACATTTTTTTGTAAATACATACATATTATACATAGAAAACACCCAAACTCCCAAACAAATATTTGTAGATCACACAAACAAAATAAACTATATTGTTACATTATAAAATAAGTATGTTCATACCATTATTCTTTTATATACTTCACATCAAGTGAAGATAAAAACGTATTACACATTAAATTTGAAAATCCCATTAAACCCATAATAATCAGTGGATGTCATTAAACCATTATAATAGCTTACACAAGTATATAGCTATTATTTGACCATTGCTCTTTCAATGGTCAGAGGCAGTTACTGTAATGGATGTAATAGCACCGAGATTAACCATTGAATTGGTTAAAATTGGACAAATTGGTCAACGCGTGGTTCAAGTGCAAATAGCGACCATACAAAAATGACTTATTTATTGTTGTATAAAACTATAAATAATAAATGATGAGACTATTAGTTTAGTAGTCAGTGATCCTGATTGTTAAACTAGAGGTTATGGGTTTAATTCCCACCCAGGAAAATTCGAATTGGGTGTAATTTATCCATATACCATACATCTTTTTCTTCTTCGTTTGGCCTTTTCCCGTTTTTAATCGGGGTCGGCTCTTCTTATCCTTCTTCTCCAGAGACGTCTGTTCTAGGTCGTCGTGGGGTCTACTTTCGCTTCCCTGAGGTCTTTCCTGTTGGTCAATATCCATTATCTATAACATACATGTATTTAGAAATCAATAAATACGTTTCTCAGTAATTTGGGTACCATATCACTGGCTCGGCTTAGTTTGAGATTAAATGGTCATGTGTAAGGTGAGTAAAAAAGGATGCTGTAATAACAACGAACTAGATTCATCTTCTGAAGAACCGATAGTCCTTGGAGCAAAAGGATCGTGGAATTGAAACCTGTTTTGAAGGTAGCTTCTGTAGCAGAACATGGTATGCGGCCGAGGATCGAAGTCTATATCATGTACTGAGAGGAGGCTATATCTAGAGATGGAATAAAAAAAACAAAAAAAAAATCTTATCGATATTGTACGCATAGGTAGTATCGATAAAAGCACTTTCCTATTTAATCAGTTGCCTATTACAATTTCTTGAAAAATAATTAGTGAAGGAGGAAAGCATGACTAGCTACAATGTAGATACATTATATGTGTGTTTATGTACATAAGTTATAATCAAACTGTTATGATCACAATAAGATTGCATGCCTATCTCTTTTCAATGTTATTCTACACCTAACAAAGTCGAAAAGCAATTTAGAAGTTGCAAATTGAAAGTCCAAATGTAATACTAAACGCTCAGTCCATTTAATATTTTGTGTCGCACCCCATTCCATCCACCCCCTGCCGCTGATCAGGGTGGTAGGGGACAGATGCCTGTTATTTTTTTCACGCGACATTTCAAACCAGATTGGTTTTGAATATTTAAATAATTACTATAGTGACGTCACAAGCTGTGATGTTTTCCTTTTCCCCTTGCTCAATGGTGTGAATGGAAATTATTGTAAAGACTCAAAACCTATTGTATAAGACAAATCATACGACTCGTTGTCTAGAGCAGAAATTTCCACTTGAGAATGTATCTAGTATAGTTGTTGCCCGAGGCTCCGCCCGCGTATATGTCGGTTATCGTGGCAAATAGTAGCCTATATGTTATTCTGATGTATAAGCTATATTACTGTAAAGTTTCATCCTAATCCATTCAGTAGTTTTTGCGTGAAAGAGTAACATCGAGTATGAACCGATTTAGAGAATTGATTTATTTATGTCCCGTTTGATCACATTTAAATATTATGAAAAAAATATCACCTCTAAAAGCAAAAAGTCAAATAAATTAGTAACTCCCAAGCCATCAGAAATAATTATTTCACCAATAATGTATGTAAGGTGAAAATAATTTAAAATCTATAGCGGTGCGCGAATCTCTCTCGGCAACTGGTTCTGATTTACCTTTTGACAATGGAACAAAGCACAATAGTACAAATTTACTCATGAATCATTACGTGTAGCCGTGTCAGAAGGTACTTGATGGTAATAATGATATACACGGTCCATCGTTATTTTATCGGCATAGGAACGGCATTCAATTGGTGGAACTACCTGAATTGGACTACTGTATTATGCGGAATGCTAAAATATTTAAACAATATGTGCTTTAAAGTAAAATCATCATTTTTCAGGTATCAAAGGTCTATGCTATGGCATGTCAAGTTATATTGGTCATCGAATTAAAACAATACATTCCAAAGATTTTCAAGAGTTCTTGCAGTCAACTCGTCGTTCACTGCTCGAGATAGGCAATTGCGTAGGCTTGCTAATCTATATAATATAAATACTCAAAGAATTTTCTTCATATTCATATTTAAGAGAAAGATGACGACGCAGAGAGAAATTTCAAACACCTACTTGATTTTTGTATAAAAGGAATTGCAGAAGGGTTATAAAATGTTACAGTTACCTATACATGCGATACAATTTTAAAATAAGGTGAAAATGACTTCATCGAGCATTTAGTAGTCTTGACTGGTCTTAGTACGGAAAGTCTAATTATGATAGTTCAATTTGAAGTAGAAATATTATAGTAAAAAATAAAAATAATTTCATAACTTCATCCTTTCAATATTGATATCAAATCATCCTTTCCATATTAAGTTTATATAACGACAAGTTCTATAACAATGTAATAAACGAATATAATGTGTTTTTGTCATTTTCCGGATTTCATAAAGAGGAAAGTAAATGTATTATATTTCCTCTAGCACGCTTCTGATGAAATTCCTTGCTGGTTCCAATACAGTTAAAATGTTCCTGGAACTCGCAGTGTCATACTTATTATTGTGTTATAATTTGTCTCATGATGTAGAATAAATACAAAAACTTTTTCAATTGTAATAAAAGCGTCATTTTTATATACCAGTAAATACATGTAAATAGAATAAATATATTATGGAAAAGTTGCGATCGACTGTTTAGAGCGAACGAACAATGTTCGGACATGACAAGGGTCGTGTCAGGTGTTCTTTTTCAAATTTTGGACTTGATGCGTCCATCATTATTTTCATGACATTTTTTTTAAATAGAGAATATTTATCATCAAATAATGAGAACATCAAATAATAAAATTAATAAACCTCCTTTCTCGGCCTACGTCTTGCAGTGGAGTACCTAAAATGATGATGAAATTAAATTTAACGATTACTGACGTTTCAATCCTACTCGTAGTTTCTAAAGACTATTCAAAAAGAAAATATGAAAGAGACAAACAAAACATTAGGTACCACATAAAATAAAAATATTTAATTAATTATAATGGCGAAATCACCATTTTTTCGTACATAATACTACAAAAAGCAATTGAAAAGGAAAATCGATTTCTGCGAAATAAAAATTACTTGCTTTGTTATATTGGCTGCACAATAATTCCGTTATTAACAATTATTAATCGTCCAATACGTGCTTGTGTCCAAACAGCTGTCAACGAAAGGTGTTAACCAGAATTGTATTTCATCCATCATTATTTACACAAGGTGTAAATTCACGAAAAAAATTCCAAAATTTCAAATAAGGAACATAGGATGTAGGGTAGGATCTAAACATGATATGTGATTACACTTGAACGTACAAAATAAATTCATATCTATAATAGACATAGAATTCATATTCATATACCAAATGTAATACTAAGGTCGTTATTCAATAGAGATTTCACCGAATTCGCAAATCAATAATGGTATCTCGTGCACACGAAGTGCTTCTACCATTTGTCGTACACTCGAACGTTCTGCCGAGTGGTAGGGGCCGTTAGCAACAGTAGCTCCATTCTTTGTCAACTGTTTGTACGGTTTTTTTTTGTTTGTCACTCGTGCGTGACTCGACACCGCTTCGCTTTGAATCGGCGATTTTGATCCGTACCGATAATATTCTTTGTCATTCTTTTTTTTTATTAAAATGTTGAATTATTAAAACGTTAGTTTGATAATTTTGCTAAAAATTATTAATGTTGTGACACTTTTTGCTGTCAAAAAAAACTTAAGATAAGTCATTCGGTATAAGTTAATCAAATAAGTTTGAATAAGATAAAAGCTAAGGAGAAAATACCGGTCAAGTTCGAGTCGCGACACAGTTTAATCTTTTTTTTTGCAAATAAATTTAACATAATTAAGTTCTCTGGGTTACGATTTATTTTACTCCAATGTAAAGTCATTCAATTATTCATAGATTATATACATATTATCTTCTAATAATTTAAAAGTACTATTTAACTATAAATAAAAAAAAATATGTCGGACATCTGACACACAACTCCATCTAGTCTCAAACTAAACAGATCTTGTTCAATATACTCAGACAAGTAATATTTTCTTACAAAGTAGTTATTGTATATCAGCACGTCCTATTAATAAAATTTATGCCATAATAAAGTAAATGAATAACAATAGCATAATTCATTACACTCTGATCCCAAATCAGGCCGAGCCTTATACAAAGACATACATTATATTGTACTATGTGCATGGTTTAGGAGCATTTAGCTAACGTATAGACACACACCCTCAGCTTCGCTCGCATTTAATAAAAAGTATCCTATGTTACTTCTAATACCTCCAAGAATATGTGTTCAAAGTTTCATGATGATAGGTTGAGTAGTTTTCGCGTGAAAGCGTAACTAACAAACAAAGTTACATTCACATTTATAGTGATAGAAGATTAGGATTACGATTAACCCTTAGTAATTATTTTGTCCATTAGTTCCGGTACAAACAGAATCCGACCTTCGAGTCTTATCCAAGTTTCTTAGATTAGTGTTTAAACTAACAAACAGCCTGCTCGACTTTGTTATCTATATGTATATATATATATATATATATATATATATACATATGTAAAAGAGTAATGTGAGTCACATTACTCTTTTAGTCAGTCAGTCACATTATGTGACTGACTGACTGACGTACCCAGAGATCAACGCACAACCCAAACCGCAGAATCCTGAAATTTTGCATGTAGGTTCTTTATATAACGTAAGTGAGCACTAAGAAAGGAATTCTTGAAATTCCACCCCTAAGGGGGTAAATCAGGGGATGAAAGTCTGCGTGAGCTAGTAATCTAAAGCTAGTATCAATATAATTGTGTATTATTGACTGCCTCGTTGGTCTCGCGGTTGGCGTGTACGACTGCTGATCATGAGGTCTCGGGTTCGATTCCTG
This sequence comes from Diaphora mendica, assembly GCA_949125395.1. Classification (NCBI taxonomy): domain Eukaryota; kingdom Metazoa; phylum Arthropoda; class Insecta; order Lepidoptera; family Erebidae; genus Diaphora; species Diaphora mendica. The sequence continues at coordinate 24,183,291 of OX421327.1, read as the reverse complement.
AGTCGGACCAAATGTTTGTATGATCTACAATTATTTGTTTCGGAGTTTGGGTGTTTTCTATGTATAATATGTATGTATTTACAAAAAAAAAGTATATATGTATTTGTATCAGTTGTCTAGTACTCATAACACAAGCTCTGCTTAGCTTGGGACTAGATGGCGTTGTGTGTTAAATGTCCGAAATATTTATTCTTATTATTATTATTTTGAATAGGTAGGTGCTATATGCTGTTACCAGAACATATAAATATACATATGGTAGGTATGTAACTATTATGTATGTAAGGCACAGAAGCGCAATTATATATCGCTTAACTGCGACACAGAAATGGCCGAAAGGATATAATTTGAACCGTAAATCATGAAATAACAGAAAATGTTAGTAATTTAGTGGCTATGGGGGATGTTTGTGTAGGGTGGATTTGTGGAGGCTTTTTTACAAATGTATTTACATGCGGCTTTTACATCTGACCTCCCTCATGGCTCCCGGGGGCGTTGAATCTGTGTTAGTGATGTATGTGTCGGATATCGATTTTGTGATCTGTGGAAATTTTCGTTACCGCGTGTTTTTTTTTTCATACCATTTTTGTAAAATTATGGACATATAAATAGGCATAGGCATCTACACTGATAAATAGTTTAGTGACCGTTGAAAATAAAATGCTTTCGAATTTAGTTTTATTAAATAACTAGCTGTTGCCCGCGGCTCCGCCCGCGTGTATGTCGGTTATCGCGGCAAATAGTAGCCTATGTGTTATTCTGATGTCTTAGCTATATTACTGTAAAGTTTCATCCAAATCCGTTCAGTAGTTTGCGCGTGAAGAAGTAACAAACATACACACAAACTGTCGCATTTATATATAAGTGTGATGTGATGGTTGCCTCTTTGGTCTCTAGCGGTTAGTGTGAGCGACTGCCGAGCAAGAAGTCTCGGGTTCGATTCCCGGGTTGAATTGCTGTTGGGTTTTTCTTACAAGAAATTCTTAATAGCATCCCGGACTAATGGAATATGGCGATTTTTCCGCCCGTGCCTCGGAGAGCACGTTAAGCCGTCGGTCCCGGTTGTCACGAACACCTATGACAATAGTTATTGGGAAGACAGTGCCCTCAAATATACTGACAACTAGTTCAACTTTCAAATCCGATGCCAGTCGCTCCGTGGAAAAACTGATATTCAGGTGAAACTGGAATAATAAAGGCTAGGAAGATGATTAGGTAAATAATAAATATGCTTAGATCATTTTGTCCCATTTCATCTATGATAGTTACTGTCCCACTCCTAAGAATCGCATCGTGATGTTATTATACCTGTAATATAATATTAAGTAAGTATGTACATAAATAGAATATTTAAAATAAGAAGTATTTTCTATGAATACTGAATTCTCTTTATATTTAAATGTTATGCCGAGTTTTTTCGAAGTCAATTTTAAGTCAACCACGATATGACTGAACTTAGATTTTTAATATTATTTTGAATTATAGGTTTCTAATTGAAAATTTAAATAAAATTAGATATTTAATAGTTTTAACATAGGTACAAACAAAAAAAAATCGATTGAACTTTATTTTTGGCAGAAATGATTAAATTAAGATGATCTTAAATCTATGTCTATACTAATATTATAAACGCGAAAGTTTGTAAGTATGGATGGATGGATGGATAGATGGATGTTTGTTACTCTTTCACGCAAAAACTACTGACCGGATTTAGATGAAACTTTACAGTAATATAGCTTATACATCAGAATAACACATAGGCTACTATTTGCCGCGATAACCGACATATACGAGGGCGGAGCCGCGGGCAACAACTAGTAATAAATATAAATTAGTTTAAAGACCGATAAAAGAAATCAAATATGAACTTAACTTAATTGTTTTTATTTACATTTAGACGTGTCATTTCATTTCCTATTTTTAATGAGTCAGCCCTTTATTACAAGGCAATTACACATACCTACCGTCAATCTACCTAATCTTTAGATAGGCAGATGCAATCGTAATGATGCTAATATGACGTCATCCTTGACGTCACATAAGTTTTTCAATATTGATCCTTATTCCTTACGCAATGTTAAAAAGGACTGACGCTGTGGGTGGGTGCAACCCTTTTTAATCAATGAGCCCAGTGAACGATTATCTTTTATATGAAAGATAAATTTGATTTTAGAATAAATTTTGTTCTAAATTGATTTCTGATACGATTTTTTTTTCTTTTAAAAGTTTCGCGTATCGAAAAAGTTTAATAAACAGCCAGTTTCATGATTTTAAGGTTGGTGTTGCCCTGTTCCCGCCTTTAGGGTTTGGTTTGACTTTATAATCAATTCTTTGCTTTCACTTTTATGTACAAACTACCTTTCGCCCGCGACTTCACTCGCATTTAATATAAAGTATCCTATGTTACTTCTATATAATATCTCCAAGAATATGTGTACAAAGTTTCATGATGATCGGTTAAGTAGATTTCGCGTTAAACCGTAACAAACAAACTTATATTCACATTTAAAATATTATGGATATTAGGATTATGATATCATTCTGTGTTCTTTCGTAACTACTAAATGACTAAACCAATTTCGAGGAGTGCTATGTTGCTCAATAAGATTTTTTTTTATGACTATTAAGTTGCTTATCGAAACAAAGGGTTTTTAATTCTTACTAGCTTTTGCCCACGGCCTCGACCGTGGGTATGTCGGTTATCGCGGTAAAGAGCAACTTCCTTGAGAATCAAAGTATCTCCATAACAAATTTCATTAAAATCGGTGCAGCGGTTTAGCGTTGGAAGCCTGACAGACAGACTTACTTTCCGATTTACAATATTAGTATGGAACTATGGATTGTGTATAGGTAATCTAGTGTTTAATTCTGAACCTGCTTGGATTAATTTCGACACATTTGTATTAAACATTGCCATTGTGCATTAAAATAATAAAGCTTCCAAGTCATTTGTCAAAAAGACTGGTTTCTACTGAATAATTAAATTCCAAACCTTTTCTAATACGTTATTACAAGCACATCTCTATTTATAGGAGACGTTTACCCAGTCTCATTGTTAGACTTCTCTTCAAATCAAAATGTTCTAAAATAAACTATTTGAATTTCAGTAATTACACCAAACCATGATTTAAACCAGGCATTGTAATCAGAATTCGGCCAACAAAGAAAACATAAACCAACCGTTTTCTTCACCTAAATAAACCATTAACTCTGAAATATTCAGCCCTCCAACATTCGAAAATAAACGAATCAATAATGATGAACAGTTTTACGACTCACTCAAGGGGTTGAAAGGGGATGGCTATTGGCGGCATAATCGCTCTTGTGCCAATCTTCAACCCTGCGAAAGGAGGCCGTTTGAAAAACTCATTCCTAACTTTCTGGCTGATGGTATTCAACGAAATTGCTCCTTGATTACTTTCCTTTGCCGAATTTAAACTTTTTAATTATGTTATATTTGAAAATAGAATACGCCCTTTTTTAGTTTTTTATGATAGTTCATGTGATAACTTTTTTCGTTTGTGGTCACATACCTTTGTTTTTTAACTTAGTTGAGTAACTTATGCATACAGCCTAATTAGATTTTGAAGTACAGTAGTCTTATTATTTTTTTAGATTTACTTCCTAAAAAGTGTCTAATTAGTTTTACTTACTTTGTATTGTAGACATTGCTATTCGTGATAAAAAGTTACAACAACTTACCAAACCAAGCAACGTTCTTAATACATTTTATGTATGTATTTTTGGAATACAATATCGCTTACGATACGCTAACATACTTACGAATAATCCTGTGTGCTGGGAAGTCGATATCTTGTGACTACTTTCGTGTCCATTGTGTCCAAATCAGGCAAAGTTAGATGCAGAAAATATTCAGGAAAATACTTTCTATATTTAACCATATATTTTTCCATCCGTAAGGATTTGCATAATCGGTACAATAAATTCGAGTTACATTGGCTCTAGAGTGTTATTTATGCTTAAATCGTTAGGATGTAACTCATCACCTGTCATGATCATTGAAACCTAGATGAAACGTCAGGCAATTTAAAGCTGTACACAAAACCTTTATACTTACTTTAATTCCCGTCCTAGAGTTAATCCTAATCTCAACGCCTAATATATTGAGTTATCAAGCCAAAGTTAAACGCTGTGGCTAATGTTGACCAACCTTACCATATAAAAATATGAAAATCAATAAGTATGATTAAGATAATTGTCTGTAATACTCTGTGTTATCTATGCTCATCACTATCGGCCATTTGTTATATCTAAATTGCCAAAATACTGTGTCACGGAGTGCCTTAATGACCTCAGATAAACCTTCATAGATAACCTATTTACTCATAATTATTATCTATGCATTTAATCATGCGTATTTTGTTTTTTGCAAAAACGTGAGTATAATAAGTTTAATCAACTAATGTTAAACAGATGCTGATAAAAAGGTTATTTTCGAGGTATCCAACTACAACATCAGTCTCGCTACGCCTTTATTTAAGGGTTTTATCAATTCAGTGTGGTCTCATCAGACCCTTATTGTTCTACCGACTCTCCATAGCCTCACATTCAGTTACTTACCATGCAGAGTCCTGCAAAGGTTTTCTTAGGAACTGCTCGAGTCCTTGCTGCGGTAAATCTTTTCACCACTTAAGATTGTTGATATATGGAATCAGGTATAGGTATTTCTTAGCCAAAAGACTCGTTTCAATCTTTTTAATCCGACTTACTACTGCAAAAATTATATCATCAGTCTAATAGGAATCAGTGAACTAAGTCATTTCCAAGATTTTTATAAATAGGCAAATTTTATAAAAATCGTTGTGTCGTTCTCGAATAAGAATTGAATCTAAGTTCCTTGAAATGACTTAACCTTTGGTTTTAACTTTTTTTGCTATTACCACTGCAGTGTTAATGTATTTTTAATTCTTTATTAAGATGACAAAGCATTCATAGTACCTTAAGTGTCGTAAGAGTCGAAACTATTAAATAATTTCAGGAGTGTTTTGCACGCTGCAAAAATGCTCTTAAATAAGTACATACATAGAATTACACATGTCCTTAGCCTTGATTAGTATGTATCAGTTAGATAAACTAAGAGTAATTCATATATATATTTTTTTTTTTTTTTTTTTTGATGTTTGGCCCGCCAAAATGACTCTGCTCTGCCTGATGGAAAACATAAGCAGAATCCAAGAGTGGTGGTCACCATACTCATTGCGAATGCAGACAGTGCAGTATGGCGACCCACACTATGGCGGCCTAGTGATGCTACTGCATCTTTTAGTCCAGTCAACAAGTATGAAACTTGTTGACTAGACTAATTGGGCCCCCGGTCTCGCACTCACCAACGAAACACGACAGCACGAACGCTGTCATTTTACGTTGATTTTCTGTGCGAGGGTAGTACCGCCCCGGGCGAGCCGGCCCGTTCGTGCTGAAATCAGCGTGGCTCTACTACCTCTTATCCGTACACTCGAAGGCTTTTAACTGCATTTTAAGTTTAAGAAAATACTAACAAGGTTTTTAGAGACAAATTTTGCATTAGCAATACAATTCTATTGTTTAGGCTTAGAAACAAGTATATCCAGACTCCAGAAACCTAATTGTGGATAACAGAATATTGTGTCCCTTGCGGGATTCGAACCCAAAATACGCGATTAGTAGTGACTAGAACCATTTTAATCATAGCAATATTGGTGTAGTAATTTTGAGTGCAAATCAGAAAGTTACAAATCTATTGATGAAAGTCTACCTTTTGATTTAAACTAGGTACCTACCATGGATATTTTCACGTAAGATGTTTACCATATTAAATTCTAGACATAAATTTTCTGATATTTCGGTCACGAAAGCGCCATGATCAGGAATAAACTGTTAAACTAATTTCCGAAAACAGAGATGGTTAGCATCCTATTGTAAACTTGTCTTGTCAGTTCTACCTATTTTGTTGAATCTACTTTTATATGCAGACAGGCTTTGTGCTATCTTATTAATGTTATATTGGTTTTCTTGTATAATTTTGATATACAATTTTACTGTAGCTTTGGAGCCCACGTGTGACGTTGTTTTAAGTGTCCAGTCACGTCGGTTTCAGGCGTTACAGCAAAACCTTACATCTATAAAAATATGAATACCATTAATGTAGGCTTTACTCGAGTTTATGTCTCGAAGTAAAATTAAACGTATTCGAGATACTGTCTCTCATATAACTATTGTTCTGCCGTTATCGGTTATTGTAATTGAAGAAATAAAATGAAATAAAAATACAAAAAATCTTTTATAACAACCGTTTATTTACACACATTTTTAATTGAACAATCAAACTGTTGCATAATCGATTTTATTTGAGAAGAAATAAAACAATGTTTCTGCAATCTTGATGCAACAAAGAACACAAAGTAAATTAAGTATTATGAGCACGATATCAGCACAAACAATATTTGTCTTCAGATATATGTTTAAACGCTGCCAAGGCCAACTTGTAGCATAAAACGAGTTTTGTATATATATACACGTGCATTATATGCCCCAACATAAACATGGACGAATTAAAATTGCTAATAAGTCTGCCTAAAGTCAGCATGAAGTTTGCGCGACTCGACTACTGATTACAACAAATATTGGACGTATTAATTGACACGAAACCCCGGCCAAATGAAAATGTTGTTGATACAGAGCATTTTATTTACAAACTGTGTTATGTAACTAACGGAGAGTTACACAAACGTTGGACAAACGTCTCAACACAAAGAACAATAAATATGCATAGATACACTCGATGGTTTTATTTTTCATTCTATTTGCATTTTAGTGGTTTTAATTTTGTTTTTGAAGATTATTATAACATTTGTAATTATACAAGTTGTATTTATATTTCAGTTAGTATAGGTACGAGATTAAACAGGTTAGAACGTGTAAGATACAAGGGGAAGGTTGCCAGGCACTATTGTTCCTTTGTTGAAGGGATGTCGAGAGCAAGAAGGGAATAAGGAGCGTATTGTACGGTGACGCAATCTGACGACAGGTTGCACTGACTTGTAATTTCCGTTGGGTCCTCGTGATATCTTATTTTCAACATTGAATTTCTTTTATCGTGTTTTTTTTAAAGATTTGCTTATTCGTTTAGTCTTCTTTTCACAGAATATGTTTGTATGAGTATGTTAGTTTTATACATGTAGTAGTTACATGGTAAGAAGGGGACTTGTAAATTAATTTTTATGGCATCCCCTGGCAAAAAAGTTTTCTGATATTGGACTAGAAAGTGCTAGAATTTTCTTTTTGATTTAAATGAAAAAAATACTAGAACATATCGCAATTCAAAATGGCGACGTTGACAATATTAAAGAATCAAAAGAAGTTTTCTCATAAAATGTGTTGTTAATCAATGCACAATGAAGTGGTACACAATCTGCACGTTTGTTTAAACAATTACATAATTATCGCAAATGTAACAAGCATCATATTGAACCCGAGCCTTTAGTTTATTTACATTAGGTACGAAGATAAATTGCGCGCGGAAGGAGTTCTGATAATTATTACTTTATACACTCATTTAATATTCATAATGGAGATAAAACATTTATTGACACAATATTGCACTTACATAAAAAAAAAACTTACTTATAGGTTTTTTTTTGTTGGTCAGAGACAAAATTTAGAATATGTTAAGATGGAAATGCATGGTAACGAAAGTTAATTAGAGATTACAGAAACAGTTAGAGCAAATATAAACAAACCTAAATTGAACCGTGAACTTTGATTAGATATAAATCGGCATTAAAGTAATAAACATGAGAGTTATAGTCACGAACATGAACGAGTTAGGGACATGAGCGATTCGATTCGCTTGTCAATCGTGACTCATGTTCGTCCAAGGCCAACACGCCGGCCGGCGCAGCTTGGCAACACGGCCAATTTTTTTCATTTCTTTTTTGTCGATTTGTTTTTGTAGCTCTTCGTAGAGTTTTCTTTACTGATAGCCAGCTAATCATGTTTTTGCTTCTACTTACTTTTTCTAATGTAGAATCGACTGGATCGTAGCGAAATGTTTGCCGTTTAAGTATGCAAAACGTTTGCACAGCGATAAGACTCACGATAAAGTAGTCAATTCGTTATTTACATTATTTACTTTATCAACAAACTTATTGATGTTTTGGTTTTATAAACACTCGTGATAAATCTCAGAACACGATTCACGAAATGTGAGAAAATGTCACTAAGCAAAGATGAACGACTTGTAACATCAATTTTCATTTTGCTTTTTGTACGTACAAACGCATTTTGCAAGAGAAAGTTCTCGACGGTATTTAGCTGATGCAATTTTATATGAAATTAAATCAATGCGTTTTGTGGATAGGCTTATAATACTTTATTTACTTAATCCGTGACATTGGCCATTACATATTTACTTAGGTTATAAAAACTTCAATGAAATTCCTCAATAATTAGCCTGAATCCTATTTTCTTTACGTAATTTAAGCAAGCTATTCGCTCCTTTTGTTTTAAATCACTAGTTAGCTTCTAAATCATGTTGTTCTATTGTCTATGCCTGGTCTGTCCGATAGTCACGTAGCCACTTTACGCCGCTGGATTTTAAACAGATTGTCGATGGTTTAAAATTCAACTCAACTCTTCTATTTTCATTATTAACATATATTCAAAGCGACCGGCTTTTGTTATTTTTTTTATCGAACCGAGCGATTTGAGCAAAGCGTTCATTACATTTTATTTTTCTTTATACGTAACTTGTTTTTGTGTAATATTATCTTGGTAACAAGTTTATCTCGGACTGTTTTTTTGGAGTGATATGGTGATGTGACTGTCTAATGCTTAAAATGGACGTTTTCATGATTTTTGTTGTTTGTTTTAAGATGCAATTCTCAGTGGAAAACAAAATACATTATCTTTTGACGTTTAATAGGACTTAATTTTTTACCGAAATATATTCTATGAAACTTCTTCACTAAGATTTTTAAGTGTTTTTGTTGCTAACAAGTCGTGGCCAGTCAAATTGGTTATGAAGGAGTTATGTTACTTTTTAATTTCCAAATATTTAAAATACAATAACTAGTAAAAAAATAAATACAGAAAACAACATAACCTAATCGAACCATAATTCTTTATCTGCAGATAAACTGATATCAGTTCAATATTTAAAAACACAAAATATATAGATCACAGACAAAACTTACGTAATTTTTAACAACTTACACTCGAAAGTTACTGTTTCCGAGTTGTGTAAAACCCATTATGAATAAGTACAACATTACTTACCTACTTACAATAGGTACTTACAAACTAATACATGATACAATACAATACACACTTATATTCACTATACAGCAAATAAAAACCTATCGGAACAACGTTTTAACTTAGTTCTAGAACTTGATAAACTATTTGCTGGAACAACAGATATATTTAAAGTTACAACTATTCTAACAATACAAATTATAATTCTAACAATTGTTAAATTCAAAACATAGTCATACTGGAAACATACACGTCAATATTTTTCGAATTCGATTTAACACTCTCTAGTTGGTTAACGCGAGATGTCCCGACGACGGGACCCGAACAAAGAAGCCGGCCGGCTTGGTATAAACGCCGGTACGGAACGGCGCGGAGACGACCGACTTCGACCGCGACCCGGCGCAACTGGCGGGCGGGGCCCCCTCTGCCGTCCGCGGAGCGTCCCCCCGCACCTCCGGCCTCGGCCTTCTATATAAAGTGGAAGAGTTTTCCGATATCGCCAGTCCATCACAGAGAGCGACAGGGTTGGGTGGGTCAAACAGTAAGCCGGGGGTGAGTGACGAAGCCCTATGGTTACGAGATCAGATCTGATGCAGTCGTGAGCTTAGGACATTTATCAATTTCCCATCGATCTCTCGACGATAACTAGTCGCCGGTAGTGTCAAGCCGGTTGTTCAGTGCGCATTCGCAGTACAAAAGAGACTTGTGATATTTTTCTAGTAATATTAAGTTCCGCAGCGGAACGCTTTAATTTTTTGTCGTTTTAAAAGTGTACAATATAAGTAAAAATTTGGAAAACATGGAGATCCTGCCGGTCACGAATCAGTTTGTCGGATTCAATAGCGAAAAAGGTGAGTTGACTTTCTATTCGAAGCGAGCGAGGTAGGGAAGTGGCTTTCTAACTGTCTGACGATTGTTGCTATGCGGCTCGCGCAGCCGCCAGAGCACTAGGCTCTCAGCACTCAGGGTTGAACGGTAAACCTTCCATTCCACTTGATTCGCTACAGCATCGTCCCTACGGCCGAGACCGGCTCGGGGCCCAAACGTCAATCACAGCTGACGTGTCAGCTGTTTCGCTGCGCCGTAGCGCTCGCCCTTGTTTGCGCACCACCACTTATTTCAATTACATTTTGATTCACTATCTGATGTTGAATAAAACTTTTTACATTAATAACCTTCTTCTATTCTTGTGAGATTAGATTTTAATAAGAGTTTCTCACTAAAGCTTTTTAAAACCTATAGGACTATAAATCTAAACATATATCTCCTTTGTTACAGCTTGGAATGGGCCTACATGGCGGGAAGCGCCGGTCCCGGTTCCGACGGAAGCGGCGTTGGCTCAGAGGCTCGAGAGAGAATTACGAGCGGCCAAGGCGGCCAGCGAACTCGCCACCGCCGAGGTCTTAGTCCCAGCAGAATTACTCGCCAGGGCATCGAGACAAACTCTCGCGCTGGCCGAGGGAGAACCTTACGGATCTCGGGGTACGGCCGTCATAGTCGACGTCGCGGGAAGAAGATTAGCAGCTTTCAAAATAGACCCCAACACATTACCTACACATGAAATACATTTACATCTGGAACACGACGCCACGAACTGGACGAGCCTGTTGCCGCAATTCTTAAAGTAAGTTGAGCTCTGTCACCGCACCGGTTAGCCGAATGTCATTGATGGATGGGCGTTGCGTCAGCCCGGCAACAGCGAACGCTGCTAACGGCTCTTTTCTTTTGTTATAGAAACTTAACGCGAGGCGGCACCATCATCATCAGCCCTCAGTTCACGATAGAAAAGAAGAAATTGTTCAGGAGCGAGGCGGAATGAAGAGGCCCGTGAGTATCGCGTGATGCGAGCGAGCCGACTGACAACCCTCCTCGATATCTACGTATCGTTATTTTAACAAATATCATATTATTATATATTATATTAATTATTATATATTTTTAATAAGAGAAAAAAGCACAGCGTGATATGTAACGTATAGTAGTAGTGTAAGCGCGCGGACGAGCGCAGGTTTTAGTTGCGCGGGCGTCCGTCCGCGTCGTCCCGCAGCACGGCCGACGCGCCGCGACGTGCCGGCGGCGGGGCCGCGAGCGCTCGGGAGGCGGGCTGGATCTCGCTACCCTCCACTTCTGCCCTGACCCTCGATCCCGATCCTGACGTCCAGCAGTAGTCCGAGTGCCCACCGCTGCGCCCGCCTCCCGCGCCGCCCGTACTTATGTTAATCATTGTATGATCATTGTTCGTATTTGATTATTGAATGTTTGTGGTCGCGGTGGTTGTTCGCGTGAGCGGCGCGGTGGCGTCCGTCGCCCCATGATCTCAGTCGCCGCCGCGCGTGTGATAATGATACCCTGAACGATTTAGTCTTAGGTATTATTTTTTGTTTCGAGTTCGATTCTATTCTGAAGTTGTGTAGAGTTCGTATTTTCATGTATCGTAACTGTATTTATTAGAGGCGGCCTCTGTAGAGGTCCGATATGTGTACGTTTTCGTAATTGTACTAGTTTGTACATTTGTTTGTGATACTACTTTTGTAATGTATAAAATTTAAATGCGAGAAAAATATTACTTTTTATGAATGTGAAAATCATGAATGCAGATTTATAAATATTAGAGATGTGTATCATAGAGCGGTGACGTAGGGACGCAATAAGACGTGCGAGGCGAGGCCCCGCCCCTCGCACTGCAGAAGAAAAGATCTCAGGTTATATTATTGATAGTTATTAAAAGTATTAAGTTATTTAAGTTAACATAAAATGAAATTTTTTGTAAGATTATTTTGTATCGCCACGCGAAGCTGCCCCAGTGGGCGACGAGAGATACTTTTGTACTAACAGTACATGTAAATGACGAGATGTTAATGTTGCAGAATGCATTTTCTTCATCCAGTGTAATTACTACATTTAATGTAAATGAACAGACTAACCGTTTTTAAACGAAATCTAAATGTTTGTAGGGTCCAGTGTTTCGAACGCACAATATCATAGTCCTAGAGTTCACTTTCATCATGATAAAAAAGTTTTTAAAAAGCTACAAAAACATTTTACTTCTAAAACTTGAAATGTCGACATATACAAAAACTAACAATAATAATAAATGTATCAATTGTTTATGATTGATATTTATTTGATAGACCGTAAAAAAAGAAAATGTAGAAATATTGAAGAAAAAAAATACATAGTTTCAAAATGACTTTATATTGTTTCAATACCCTACCCCTTCCAAAAGATACACAAAGGAGATAGTATCTGAAGCAGCTTCTATCTCTATACACGTACAGTTAACACAGTGCCTGATAAAATATTACGTAGGTATTCCACACAAAAGACAATGAAAAAGAAAACCACAAAATATCATTTCCATACATTACCATAAATTTGAACTTGGTAAAAACAAGCTGACAGGCGAAGCAATTTAATGAGACCGGTCTGGACCGGTCGCGGCCGCTTCGAACCGGTTCTTAATAGAGATTGGTGCAACCCCATCCTCGAGCATTTTCTACAATTAGTAACAAGACCTGTTTATACAGTTTTCTACATGTGCTGCCTCACCTACTGCATGAGGTTCCAGCCTTCGTGTTGATTGGAGATAAAGTTAAAACAGTGCATTTGCCGACATGCCAAATACTTTTGATGTATGAGTTGATCCACAGAACTACTAGAAAAGCCTTTGACGTAATTTCGTAAGTAATCTTTTGTCGCCGGGACGCACACATAAACGATTAATAATATTATACACACATAACTAAGTCTATTCTAATTCGTCCAAGGGATTTAATGAATATAATATTAAACTACAACCTTATGCTCTTGGCATTAAGTAGAGTTTTACGTGCAATTTCGTGTTGAGAGGTGGATCTTCGTCTTTATGACCCACCCACCGTAGAGATGTGGTCCTGTCGATTGTAATAATTAAATTTGCTTAATTTCTATATGAAATAGTTCTTACTTTTAAATATCGCTATCCTATTTTTTATATGAAATTCACTGTCTTAGAAATTGATTGAGTGAAATTGTACTAGTTTCTTGTCTTGTATCAAAATAAGACATTTGTTTTGTCAAAACATAAGTACATATTGTACATCTAATTTTGGAGTTTGACTTTTCCTACTTATCAACACGACACAACTTTCTATAGACGTAACACACATAATCTTAATAATTTTTCTGTAGAACCCTGTAATCAACAGTAATTATGAGGTTATTTTTATATCCTCACAAGATGTACATTTTTTATATCTAAATTTAAATACAAAAAACAATGTATAGACGTCGGACGGCCTGAAAATGTTAATCTTCAAAATATGTTTTAAGTTTTAAAAGAAATATTTCTATTATTCCTATTCCATTTCATCAAAAAGCTTTCCAAAAAAAATCCGAGACGAACGTCAACGACGTCACCGACGCTTCGGTTGTTTTGTCCTACGCGAAGAGCAGCTATCCCGCTCAAGGTCACGCGCGGCGAGTCCTACTATTACATTTTGGCTTGGCACCGACTTCAAACCTATGAATAGGTAGCACATACAAATTAAGTTATTTTATACTTTTCAGTTTTTGAAGTCGGTTTTTTTAAACGAAGTTTTTATTTTATTTTTCGCTTTTTAGTCTCTCTCAAGTCTCTCATCATCATTTCACCTAAATTACTTGAAAGAATACGACTAAAGGTAACATACAACCTACTGTATAAAATAATAAATAAATATTTCGGACATGATGTTTACAGAATATGAAAGCATGCAGACAATTGCCTTAACTTTATTGCAGGCGCTCACGTAAATTTGAGGGTTTCCTTCAATTTCCTTGGGATCCCATCATCAGATCCTGATATGGTGGCCATGGGACCATATGGGGAGCATACCCTTTCGAATACAAAAATAATTTTCAAAATCGGTCCACAATTGACGGAGTAATCAATGTACATACATCAAAAAAAAAAAAAAAAACCCGATGAAATTGAGAACCTCCTCCTTTTGGAAGTCGGTTAAAAACAAATCAACTCTTTCTACTTAAGAAAAACACAAACTAATATCATCGACATCCACAATTTTCGCATCGATTGCATTATAAATATTTGGGCACACCCCTATGCCTTACACTAAATCTGTTCGGGTGAAATAAATCGAAATATTCACGCAGGAAATGCAGTTCATTGCGTACTCTTGTGGAAACAATGTAGTTAGTAATCGAATTTAATACGCAATGTATGATTGTTTTATTGTTTTTTCCCGTTGAAAGTAAAATGCGAATGCGATCGTTCAGTTAATGCCAGCAGACAAAATAGAGGTATTTGGACTTATTTCGCGGCGCGCCTGCCCCGCCTACATAACATTTCTACCTATATTTTTTGTTCTGTGAGTTGATCGATACAGCTTTGATACTAGTTTGAGTGCGATTGCTAAGTTCACACACGGCTATAACTCTAAATCACTTTTACATCGTGATAATCCCATCTTTAGCCTAGCATATTTTAGATTATTATCTAATAAATGTACCTGTACATAAGTACATTTACTTATACTTATAATATAACTACTTTTTAAGCGACTTCAAAAACGGAGGAGGTTCTCAATTCGACCGTATATATGTTTTTTTTTATTATGTTGGTTCGCGTATAACTTCGTCGTTTATGAATTATGATTATTTTTTTAATGGAAAGGATATATTCCAACGGTGGTACCATGATAAGGACACTAAGATCTGATGATGGCATCCAAGAGAAATCGAGACGAACCATGAAGTCGGTTTTTATTTTGTTAAAATTTTACTTGTCATTAAAATACTAATTATTATGAAGAAATCTACCAAAAAGATGCCTTGTTTTTCACATTTTTTTATAATAATGATTTTACACTTTTATCCAAATAAATACGGTTCATTTCGCCAAAAATACGGAGGTCTTTGTTTATTGAATCCAGAGAAATTGGTTATGAAAGACAATTGGTTGTAAAAGTTCATACAATTAGGAAACCTATTGTCTTTGGTCTAAGGGTAGGTTTAGAATGCATCAAGAAACAGCTGAATTTTGCGAATGGTAGAAAAACGATTTAGAACCATTCGGTTCTAAATCGTTTTTCTACCATTCTTCATGTAACTTGAGAATTTTACAGCAATGTACCTAACCGAAGTAAACTTAAATTATTTAATTTAAAACATTCGCTTTTCCATAAGGACTATTTCACAATAACAGCCTTTAATGCTAACGAGAAACGGATAGAAGCCATTTTATAACTAGATACTGCAACGGCTAATAAGCCATAATAACATCAAAGTCGTTGAAATCTCGCAATTTGTGCAATAGTTAATTTTATACTGAAACAAGGGTTTATTTCACTTTCTAACCGCAAACGACATGATTATACAATCGTGACCGATGTCGATACTGGGGCTCTCAGTTCGATGACTGTCAATGTCGATACACATCACTATCAAGAAATCATATCATCATCATCATTTCAACCAATCGCCGTCCACTGCTGAACGTAGGTCTCCCCCAAGGAGCGCCAACTATCCCGGTCTTGGGCAGTCCTCATCCATCATCATATATTAGAATCATCAGAAATCATATATTATCTTCTATATATAAAAATGAATATTTGTCTGTAGGTATGTATTTTATATAATAGTAAACTATGCATTTAATCATGTCATGATCTTCAGCAAAAGTGTTGTGCATGCATTGTGCATGAGCCCACCAAGGTTTCTGAGTTGGTACGACCAATCTTTGACAGATGGCCGACATACACGCGGGTGGAGCCGCGGGCAACATATGTGATATATACCTATTCGATGCTCACTATACATCATTCAGCGGTAAATAGCTAATTATAAATTACGAAAACTGTCGAATTCGAAAACCGTTTTCCATGTTCGTTTCTTTGATTCCGAATGGAGTGGGAATATTAAAGGTGAATTGCGAAGCACTATAAACGAAAATCAATGTAGAAAGAATTGGAAAACATTGATTGTTTGCTGTTACTAAGTGGGCAAATTAGTTCTAGGACTTCCAGATGGTACACCTAACGCCATCTGTTATTTGGTACTACGTAACTAAGAACGGACTGAAAATGTGTTATTTTTTAGTTTGCGAATTGAAATTTCGCATTGTTTGTTTTGGAAACTAAAGGGTAGTAATAACGTATTTTGCAACATTCGAATATCAACCTTATAGTAATGGGATTGAATGAGATTTTCTACTTTTATGTGTGTGTGTGATTCAATTCAGTTAACTTATTGACTCAACTAAGCTAATATTAGTGTAAGTGTTGCTAAGGCCAAGTTATTTATAACGATATGATCATAATAACAATGAATAATATGTTGCTATTATTTCGTTTTTAAAATTTATATACGTTTTTTTATCTAGTGATCGCTGAGCGTAAACGCAACTGAACCCAAGGTTCTAGGTTCGCAGATAATCAGAGGTTTAAGATATTAGCTTATGTAATTTGTGATAACTGACCTAATCGATTGCAGTATATAATGGACTTACAATTTTAAATTCACGTAATATTTTCTCAATTATTTTATACCACTGAGATTGCAAAAAGATACTCAAGTCTGGTTAACGGTATTCAAGACAACTCAAAAAAATTTTTTTTTACATAATTCTAAGTTAATTCTAGAATATCGATACGAATCATTTCGATGCGTCGTAGTCGTAAACCTCAACACAGGTGAACCTAGCGAGGTCTGATCACACTTTCCTGCAATCTATATCTTGCATGTAAATAATAAATATATTTTACAAGTTATCTATCAGGTACATTTTTACAGACATCTAGAAGTTCTGAAGTTGTATTGGTGTTGTTAGTGTCGGGCTGTCCAGCTCCCTTATAGCGAGGTCCAAGGTTGTTGACTTGTGTATCCCGATTCTGAATGAAACTGACATCAGGGCTGGTCATCAATTGACACAGATTTTCTTTCTTCTCCATTTCGAACTTTAAATTCCTCGTTACTCCAAATCTCACCTAGAACACACAAAAAAAAAAAACAAAAAAAAAAACAAATGAAAATCTTTATACAGGTTTTCAAACTATTTATTAAGTTTTCTGTTCTCAGAGACATCACTATCAATCAAAAAACGATAAGTTTCAAAGTTAAAGAATGGACCATTAAAACTTTTTGTATCCTCAATTACGATATACCCTATCTATCTATATAGTATTTAAAACAACACACGCCGAAAATAAGAACATACAGACTCTTAACAACAATTTATGGATGTCTCATGTAGGAATCGAACCCGATTGAAGACTTAAACCATTGCACCATCCATGCAGTCAAACTTACATTTACGTAACACAACTAGAATTTTATTGAAAGTTAGCGTAATCTAGAAGTAGTGAGTATTGCAGTGTTGTCAAGCGGTGTGGGGTTCCAGAACGTCTGCCATATCTCATATCAGTGATGTCATGTTTACACAGTTCTATTTGAGCCATCGCTTACATGGACTGATAGCGAATGATATGCTATCTATTTTTTATTCAACACTCCAAATAAATATTATTAACTTTACAGATGCCAGTTTACTGATGAGAGACATTTGACTGTCTCGGTGGCGAAGTGATAGCTGTGCTTCAGGTCTCGGGTACGATTCCCGGATCGTTCTAAATGTCTGCAAATATTTGTATCCGAGTGTGGGTGTTTTCTATTTTTAACCGACTTCCAAAAAGGAGGAGGTTCTATGTTCCACTGTATGTATTTTTTTTTCTATGTATGTTCACCGATTACTCCGTCAATTGTGGACCGATTTTGAATTTTTTTTGTATTCGAAAGGGTATGCTCCCGAGGTGGTCTCATTGCCACCATATCAGGATCTGATGACGGGATCCTAGGGAAATCGAGAGAAAACCCTCATTTTTAATAGGCACACACTATGTTTTTCGTATATTTTCGGAAGTTACACCGGTATTTGCTTCTGGTAGTCATCAATTTATGATGATGAGCTGATGATGTAAGGTACAACTCCTTAACGGTTAGGAGTTGGAGGATAAATCTTTAAATATCATATTTATATATGTTACCTTTAGTCGTATTCTTTCAAATTATTTAGGTAAGCTGATAATGGAAGGTGGAAGGTACAACTCCTCAACGGTTAGGAGTTGGAGGATAATTCTTTCAATTTCATACATATCTAAAGAATTTCAGTCGTATACTTTCAAGTTATTTAGGTGAGCTGATGATAGAAGGTTAAACTCTTCAACAGTTAGGGATTAGAGGATGATTTTAATATTACACGTACGTATAGACCTTAATTTGTATTCTTGATGATGAAATTTGATGAAATAGTTCAACTTGCTACATACCTACTGTTCAATCCTCTCGCCAATGCAGCGTTCACCGTGTGAAACTTGCAATGTCTTAGGGCCCATGAAATAAGGCATTCAATTGCTAACTATGTCACTGGCAAGAGAATTCAACCTTCACGGCGTTTCACCGTGTTCTTATTCTAAGCTAATGTGATATCAAGCACTTACTGGAGATGTGTAGATTCCTTGATAGCGGCGTCCAAGAGGCTTCTTGGTAGTTTCCTCTCGGCGTCGTTACACATACATACTCCTAAATGGCTTACGAGCTCCCGAAGTCTCGTAATTACAAGACACCCGATTTAACTATCGCGGATCGCGCCTAATTGACGTGACTACTAAAACTCGCGAGTCCAAACCAGACCAATCATACCGGTGACCAACGAAACACCGAAATTGGATGAACAATTAGCTAAATTTCAATTAAAACCCGGCACTCCTTTTCGAAACCTTGCTCGACCGGTCAAAGCGTCTCATAAGTTCTACTTGTCACTTCAAAACGTCAAACAAGAAAAATGACAATCAAAAATGTTGCCAGTATAATGACGTTCAATTTCTAACACCTACGATTGTTTACACAAAAAACTGAAAAATAAAAACTTTATATAAAAAAAAACCGACTTCCAAAAAACATCCAACGAAAACTCTGCCAAAAAAACACTTAAAAGCGTAAAATAAACTGGTTCTTCATAAATTGCCTATACCTAATTCTTTATTCATTTAAATAGTAGTATTATAATGTGTGCTAGGTACCTAGAATCTGGACGTATGGATGAAACATGGATGTATGGATTTAACCCTCTCTTCTGAGTGGAGACCCAAGCCCAGCAGTGGGACGTTATGGGTTGTTGATTGATGTATTGATGTTTACTGTTTTACAAACATCAACAATAAACAAAAGGCTGCTGTACAGCAAAACGGGTGACTCAATATATTATTAATATCGAATATCAATGCAAATGTACATCATTAACATGTGGCAGCGAAATAAAAACACTGCAACCGGATCTGCCACCATTATTGTTTTTAATAAAATAATTAACAACAGTTCGCGTGATAACTGGTTTGTTTTCGTCAAGTGTTAGTAGGTACTCTAAAGGGCCTAGTGTGAGTTTTTTTCACATAACTAGCTGTCAACGAGACGAGCGCGTTCGGCGTTGCAATTGGTGAACAGCTGAGTAGGGGCCCAATCGCTTAACGCGGTATTCTGACGATCGACTGTCTGTAAAATAATAAACTCACACTATGCCCTCAGGTCCACACGTGGCGTAACCTAACACTTGTTTTGTTCGCAGCTCGGACTTAAATGGGCATGACTCGAATTTCATATAGTCCCACGATATGGTACTTCATTTCCAGGACGCAAATATGTCTAGTGAGGTAAGGTAAACATGTTCAGCGATGCTAGTATTCATATCTTCTATACACGTGAAGGAAAATATACTTAATATAAATAGGTACATGTATTTATATGAACTTAATAATGTTAAATAGGTTTGTGTACGTTATAAAAACTCATAACTTACTGCACTGATTAAGTTAAAATATTGACACAATTCGCTATAAGGGTTCTTTTGGAACGAAGTTCCTTATGGGGCGTTGCAGAGGGGTACCCTAGCCGGCAAAAAACGTCCAGAGCGTAAGATTGACGCCTCGGTGTCAAAATAGCAGCGTATGAGAATGATGTGTTTGAGGTCTCGGGTTCGAATCCCGGGTAGGATCAAATATATTTTTTTGATCTGCAAATATTTGTTTGGATTTCAAAGGAATTTGAATTTTTTCTATGTATAATATGTATGTATTTAGAAAAAATGAACTAAATATTTATTTATTTATTTAGTGAACGAAAAATATATAGCGCCATCTGTATTTTTGATTATGAACTTCGTTCCTATCTAGTGTCCCACGACACCACACAACTTTTTTTTATTTATTAATGCAACCACAACAGGTGCCTATGCTTTTCATTCCTACAAAATAATTATATATATTATTAATAATAATTAAATAATTGTCTGTCTGTTCGTTCAAGGCTAATCTCTGGGGCAGCTGGACCGATTTTGACGGGACTAGGCTACAATTATTTAAAAAATAAATAATAATGTATTTTAGAACAAAATCAACACCAATGAAATAGTCAAGAGTATTCGATTCAAAAGCATCAAAACCCTTGGGTATTCTTTATCAATTTAAATACATCACAAAACAAAAAACCTCACATTACGTACAAAAATAACTGAAGTTAATATTCAGTGTCAAAGACTCAGTAACAAAATTCAAACTTAAACTTAATATTACACACCGTACCCGTTTGTATTTCCGGTTAATTATAATTCACGTCATCAATTACCCCTTTTACCCCAGTGAATCTAACCTTAATTATAAAGTAGCATTATAAACCAAAAGTTCGCCAGACATGAGATTAAAACCGTCAGTCACGAAGCTCTTAATTGAAATCACAGTCGATGCTCACTACATAATATTAATAATAGATAGATAACTATACTTTGTCCATTCGTTTATTTTCTTTTTGACAGCTCACGCCTATAAATTACCATTTTTTTTTTCGGAATCATGTACTACAGTAATGTCGTACTTTATTGACGATGACGGTACTTTAGTGAAGTGTTCTGTGCATAACAAACAACAACAGACTATAAAACAGTACTTGAAATACGATAAATCGATCATATGATAACAATAATTTGATTTCATGTAAGTATTTTTTAGTAAATTTAATGAAAAAGGAAATAAAAAAAGTATCTATGACCAAGATTGAATTTTTGCAAGGAATTAAGTCGAAATCTTGGAATTTAGGACCAAAAAACCAAGAGTAAAGAACAATAACTCTGTTAATTCATCTAATTTACTGATTTATTATTTATATTTTTGTTTATTTCTTACATAATATAAAAAAACTAATAAAGGGATAATTAATATTTCAACAAAAAATATTTAATTAAATCGATTGAAAGTTCTTCATAAATAAAATCGCTATTCGTTGCAAATCAAATCGGTAATGGGCGAGGGCGTCACTAATTTCAAAATTTCTTGAACTGTCAAAAAGAAAATAAAGAAATAGACAGAATGTCACTCTGTAATCTATACTTTGACAAAATCGATTAGTTTGAACAACGCCCTCTATGTACCTATATAAATAAACAAACGTTACAAATATCTGCGTGAACGGCAGTGCCACCGCCAAGTCGAGCAAACAGAAAATATTAATTTAAACAGTTTTTTTTTGTGAGAAGCATTTTAATACGTTTTGCTGCCTGGTATATATACTATATATTCGCTGTGAACATTGTAGTCTGTATGTCCATATTAAACATATACACTGATATATTTGTAACAAGATTTATATCGAGATGTGTTCCTTTTACTTCACTGACTGACTGTTAGTATTTTTCAGTATCCAACTTTATATAATAAGTATACTATCAGTCTTGGGTCTGAACCACCGTACCTCGGAGAGAAAGTGAAGTAGTCGGTTCTGTGCATGATCTTTTTAAATTCATTTCAGATAGCCGTTCTATTGGATTGTGAGAGCGAGGGAACAGAGAGTGCACCTGTGTTTGCGCACACACTTGTACACGATAATATGTTGGCTGGTCTCCGTTTAAAGGAATCGGTTAGGATACATTATCATACTATCAGTCCCCTGGAATGATCCCTATTGAAATTAGTGTGTCTAGAAACCTGTTTATTTTTAGGAAGATTGTACCTGATTTTCTTCCCAGAGACTTTGTCGAATAGGCACAAAATATCGAGTTGTTTGTGTATTTGTTGTTAATGCTGTACATTGTTTATTAATTTACTTACGATGATTAATCTCAGTGGCACACATA
This sequence comes from Diaphora mendica, assembly GCA_949125395.1. Taxonomy (NCBI): domain Eukaryota; kingdom Metazoa; phylum Arthropoda; class Insecta; order Lepidoptera; family Erebidae; genus Diaphora; species Diaphora mendica. The sequence continues at coordinate 24,160,883 of OX421327.1, read as the reverse complement.
AGGAGATGATGACGATCATTATCACATCACACTAATATATAAAGGCGAAAGTTTGTGTGTATGTTTGTTACTTCTTCACGCAAAAACTACTGAACGGATTTGGATGAAAACTTTACAGTAATATAGCTTATACATCAGAATAACACATAGGCTACTATTTACCGTGATAACCGACATATACGCGGGCGGAGCCGCGGGCAACCATTAGTACATTTATATAACTTGTTTGTATAGTTAAGTCCAATCTTGTTTAATAGAAAATTAAATAATCTTAAGTTATTAAATCTAAATATTAAAAAGTATGTATAAATTAAATAATCTAAGTATAATGTAAATACTCATGTCATAGGCATAGCCAATCTATGTGTGTATGTGTGTAAATGAGATTTATATTTGCATCATATTACCCGAATTATTATAAATTAGGTAGGTAACCACGCCAGTTACAATTTTGGGTGGCGAGTAAAAATTCTTAAATAATAAAGTAATACATTTTGTATATATATGTTAATTAGTAAGTCTCAACTATTAAAAACTTCGCGCCCTTACCATGTCCTGTCTAAATACGATTAAATGTACAGAAAAAGTCCAGCCAACTATACAAGGCATAGTACATCGATGCATAGTATACATACCTACCTACTTACGCCGACATATTTCTTCCAAAACAAGATGGCTGATCATATTAATTCGATAACCACAAGCTTGCCGGCAATTCCCATAATCATAGCATTTTTTTTCATACATCTAACTAGCCCACTTGTTTCTCTAAATAGGAAAAGTAAATTGGAGTCGCTCTCATGGCAACGAACTGAATAAGTCCACATGCTACCTCGAATGTAAATGTCGTGCCAGAAACGGACACAGTGTATTAAACATGCTAAAGGAATTATTATACAGTGTACGTAGCTGGAAAGAGCTCTGTTGTCAATTGAAACTCTGGTCTTAATTGTGTTGTTTACCACAAGCGACTGACAGCAGTCTGGATTTACTCCATACCCCTGTACTATACATGAAATCCTTTTATTATAACTGCGAAAGATTTTATAAAAGGCACATACAAAGATGAGTTACTATGTGATTGCTATAAATGTATTCATACACATTTTTCCATGGATAACGAATTCAGGATTTGCGTAGTCTTGAGAGTTGTTATTCTCGTGGTACGGTCGTGGTAAGACAGTCTGTTATCGTTAATTTTACAATGTTTATGTAGGTATTTTAAGCGCAAAATCTCTCCAAATGTAGTTTTAATTCTATTTCAGTGTTATTAATTGTAATCCGACAAAGATTGATATTACGCGGTAAAAGTTGTTTAGAAGAAACCAGGGTTTTTGTGTTAGAAATGTGTTTTTTGCGGTACTTATTTTTACTGTTTTATGTTGTTTATTTTAATAAGCTGATCGGGTTTAAAATTGGCTTTATTCAGTGTGCGATTACGTAAGTGATGTACACGTGTTGAACACCACGAGGAAAATATTTGTTTAGCGTTGAGGAATAAATGAGATGGATTCATTCGGCGATTATCCGATTATAGATACTATAATTGTGTATTTTAATGTAATTGAACATATACCATCGAATTAATTGTTTGTTTAAGGATTTATGGACGCTAGGTTACTTATTGGCTCAAATTGGCTGAGACTTAGTTCATGGTATAGTTAATAATGACATTGACTTCTGATCCTAAACTACGCAGGTACATTGTTCGACCTCTTCGAGTTGAAGCTAAAATCACTTTTCCATCCAAGTCTTGTGATCCCTCCTTGCAACACTCTTTCTCTAACCATTTTTTTATTTGGATACGACTTACCATTTATTGTTATAAAATATAATTGATCATATGTATTTGTAACTAGATGGCGTTGTGTGTTAGATGTTTGAAATATTATTTCTAGACATCGGATTATATGCACTATTAAAATGCTGAAATATGCATGCAAATATGCACTAAAAAAAGGCGAAATATGTACAAAATATGCACAAACAAAAAAACGTTAATATTAGTTCCCACCGTGTTAATATTGGTTCTCGGCAGTTCTGGGGGTAGTGCTACGTTTGGTAGTTGCTCTTTATATGCTTGCATTCGCAATGGTGCTTTTAAAAACACTTTTTTTTGTAGAAGAAATCAATTTATTGACCATCCCATACTCGTTTCTGATCTCTTCCGCAACTCGATGTTATCCGTGGGCTAGACAGGTGATGGGAAGCAATTTTGGGTAGAATACTTTCAGAGCTTGACCAGCTTTCACCATATAGGGCGCACCGTCAGAAACAAAAACACATATTTTCTCGTCTATACACTAATCGGGAAATAGTGTTCTGATGGGATCATTTATGAACCGGGTGATAGTTAAATGGTTTGTTTTTTCTAGGACCTTGCAAGTAACGAAATGGGGAGTACATAAAGGGCTCTTTAGATAATTTTCCTACAATTATAAATAAAAAACAACACGCCTAGCACGTATAACTACTAAAATAAGCACTGTCAATGAAAAAGTACCAAAATATGCAATAACACTAAAAAAATGGAATTATATGCATTTGCATATCAAATCAAATCAAATCAAAATCATTTATTCATCTAAGACACCAAGTGACACTTATGAACGTCAAATTGAAGCTATAGTTAAAAATCATAGATCGACACAAACAGAGGCCACAGCATGTGCTGTATTGTCGAGGTAAGTTAGGCGAAAACACCAAAATCTACTGCCTGCCTGTGTCGATCCATAACTTCCAGTTTCCAAAATGCGTAGAGCTCATGAGAAGAATACTGGCAAAGAAACTCATGGCTACTCTTTTTCGAAATCTGATTTTCAGGTACAATAGTGTTAGTATTACATGTAAGGTAAACAGTATGCAAGCTGTTGCCACCTGAAATTCCTTTTATTAAAAAGCTCCAAAATCTAACGCGCAAACAAAAAAAAAACACTCAGTGATAACGTTGAAGGCTTGAGTCTATTAAACATAGAACAAAATAGAAACAAGGTGCACATCCACTTACATTCAGTTGCAAAATCTACTGTTGTAAATAATTCGTGACTGGATTAAGAGGCTAGGGTTGCAGTTGAACGAACCAGAATAATAGTATTGTCTAAAGAATCGCTGACTAGGCCGACCAGTCACCCCAAGCAGCACCCGTTCACGAGTATGACGCATGGACCAGCCATCATCTCCTTCGCCATATCAGAGGGAAGGAAACGACCCGCCCCACGACGACACCGCAAGCAATGACATTTTAGTGAGCATGACAAACCATAGTCTAGATACTGATAAAAATCACTACTAATTAAATTACCATGATAATCGCCACGCATTACTTTCAACTAACAATGGTTTGTTAATATTTAGCTTTATTAGAAGACAAATAAGTTTGTGTGTATCTATTTAAATTCTAATGACACCTTAAGCCCATGACTGTTTGTCGTTTAGATAATCGTTGATCGTATAGTAGGCTTTCCTAATTAGGTGATTTTTTATAGTTAGCTTGAATTTATTTACAGGAAGGTCGATTACATGTATAGGAATTTTATTATAAAAACGTACACCAAGACCTTCGAACGAGTTGTGTACCTTATGTAATCGATGATAAGTACCAATGAGTTTAGATTTGTTTCTAGTATTAATATTGTGTACATCACTGTTTTTCCATATGTTCCATATTCCATTTGTACATATAATCCGATGTCTAATTATTACATATTATGTGTTGTTTCTCGTATTTTACCGAGATTTACGGATTCGGTCATATAATTATTTTATTATTATCACATCACTTGTCTTTTATTACAAGCTATTTATAAACTTGCAATGTATGTATGTATGCTTGTATGTTCGGGTGGAATCTTGCAACTCAACTTTGAAGCAGATATCTCCAAACGATTTTGCTGAAATTTTGCAAGCATATGTATACAGCGTGATAATACAATATTATATTGACATGAAGCTGATCTGATGCTGGAGCTGGAAGGTGGCCATAGGAACTCTGTAAAGAAACGTCGCAACATCGAGCTTGGAGTCGTTTGATTCGTCTCGAGGCATTCCAGTAAAAGCTTGTTTTTAAAAAGTTCTTTAATTGAATTTATTTGTAAGTATAGTAGTAACTAGTAAGTATTGTATAGTCAGAATAGGGAAACTTGTTTTGGATCGCTTTATTCTTTGTCTGTACATGTTATTCTAAATATAGTGCAGTTCCAAATATAATGCCAGGTTGAATTTAAAATCACATATTTCTAACGTACTCCCTTGAAGCTTTAAAACAAACTTTCCATTTAAAACACATTCAAAATATACGGCCATTTAAGTCGTTTATTTAAATATTTAATGAGTAGAATAAAATAAATATTAGAGCTAGAATTAACTAGATTTATGACATTTGTCAAGAATCAACGTATTACAGTATTAGAAACTAAACTATATTTAACTAGAAAAAAATATGCGGAACCCGCGGTATGCGAGTCAGACCCTCACTTGTTTTTCTTGATGTATGAAAATCAATCATGGATAAGTATACATGTATGACAATGTCAATTAAGAGCAAGAAAATTGTTTATAAAATTAGGAATCTATCAAAATATAATTAAGGCTATGTTTATAGTTTCAATAAAGTAATTAGATACATCTTACGTATATGACATATACTTATGTAATAAATATGACAATTATCTATACAAATACCTAAATACATTTGAAGTATTTGTTTGCAATTTCAAATTAACAGCTGTTTACTAAATGCATATGAAAGTAAATACAGTTCTTACATCAAAAACTTGGCAGGGATGCAGCTTGTAATAAATATTTCGGACATCTGACACAACCGTCTAGCTTCAAACTAAGCAGAGCTGTACTGGGTTTTTTCGAAAGACGGTCTCCATTTCATCTCATCCACATTTTTATATTTTTTATCATTAATGTCATCACCACGAAGACTTGAAGATTTAAGATTTGATATATTGTTTTAAACTTTCATGGTCATTAACATTAAAATAATCTACGGGATTGCTACCATGTACCTTTTTGTTTGTGAGTATCCGATATTTCGGCGCTGTTGCAAGCGCCATGATCACGGAGTAACTGAAGATCTTGAGGGTGGGATGTTATTGGCAGACATATCCTAAAAGACAGCGAAAGAGGGTAGACCGATAGACCAAATAGTCTAGTCAACAAGTTCCATACTTGTTGACTAGACTAAAAGATGCAGAAGCATCACTAGGCCGCCATGGTGTGGGTCACTATGCTGCATTGTCTGCATTTGCAATGAGTATGGTGACCACCACCCTTGGATTCTGCTTATGCTTTCCATCAGGCAGAGTAGAGTCATTTTGGCGCGACATACATAAAAAAATAATGTAAGATCATACAAACATTTGGTCCGACCCGGGAATCGAACCCGAGACCTCATGATCAGCAGTCGCACACGCCAACCGCGAGACCAACGAGGCAGTCATGTAGTACAGTAGTATTTCTAGACACTCACATCAAAAACAGACACTCCAATTTTATTTATTTGTAAAGATGCAGGGGTTGTCTTTGTTCTCTTTCCTTTTTATAAAAGAAAAAAGAAGGCAAGTTAATTCGTGTTCTAGAACCTGTTATGATCGCTACTCTAAACGGAGCCTTCTAAATAACGACTATCCCAGTGTGAGTATATATACGACTAGCTGAACCCTGCGGTGTTACCCGCGGTTATTGTCATACCGCAAGTAACGCCGTGGTGCGAAGCTAGTCTAAAAAATATGGTTGTCTGTAAAGTCTGTTTACGGACGATAGTTTAACGTGACAACGTCATAACGAAACATTGACGAAATGATGAGAGATGGAATGAATCTTTGAAATGAATGGAACGCCTCAGAGCGAGGTAACGCCGCATGAGTCATGTTTTTTCGTGTGTGCAGCCGGCTCCATCGAAATCGAATTATAAGACGTTGTCAAGTCAAAAAAGTAGCCTATGTTACTCCTTATATCATCAGCTACCTATCAGTGAAAATCTCATCAAAATCGGTCCAGCCGTTCCAGAGATTAGTCGGAACAAACAGACAGACAGACAAAAATTATAAAAAAAATTTTTTGGTATATATAAACCGTGTTTAATTAATTATGCATTTAGTAAAAAGCGGTTAATTTAATATTACCTACAATCAGACACTCTAATTTTATTTATTTGTATAGATAAATACTCGTAAACAATATACATGTGTCTGTATAATATTATGTAAATTGAAAAATGTATGTCACTTTACCAAATTTGCGTAAGTGCCTAACCTAATACGAAAATTAAACGACAAAAAAGATTACTTTTATTGTAGGCAAGGTTAATATGTTAATAACAACTTGCTGTAATTCTATCCAACACGTCCTTCTAAGAGCACTAATTCAATCTGATGGTCACACACACAATGTCACAATCACACACACACACTCCAAACACTCCTAAAAATAGTCTCAAACATGAAGGGCCGTTTATAGTACTTACAATTTTACACCTGCATCTTTAAAACACAATAACACCTCTTATGGTATTCATGATAGGATGTATTTTCATTTTTCTCCACTGCGCCTCAGTGTATGTGTACGAACAATTTTATTACTCCTGGTTAATTTATTTGTTTGTTCGTCGGATGTCATGATACGAGATGTTGCTATAGTAACACACGTATTCAAAGCTGTTAGTGCTTGAGGTAAAGCTTATACAGAGTATCATTAGTTACGCTTAGTGAGTATTTTCACTTGAACTAGCTAACCATGTATGTATAAACAGACGGTAGCTTAAAAACTTGTTTTCTTCTTTGGTTGTAGCTAATCTTAGAAATTAGTATTTCAAATTTAAAGATTATTTCAGTATCTCGAAGTCCATTTATCTAGGATGGTTATTTCAGTTAGAAGTTTCACGCTACGAGGAATTGTTCGGACTGATCCCTGCCGCGTCTTTCCGCTATCGTCCTACGCGACAGGAGTTTCATCCCCATCATCTAGATGGTTGGCAGTCCACAACTGAGCGTTTTTCCAGAAACTTTCTGCTTTGCACAACAAAACTGTGGAATTAACTGTCGCCTGCGGTATTCCCGAACCAATTTGACCTTCAAACCTTCAAGAAAAGAGCATACTCCTTCTTAAAAGGCCGGCAACGCAATTGTGACGCCTCTGGCGACCAATAGAAGAAAATACCAATATGAGGAATTTCTTTTGAGAAACGCCGATGTATTTACCGGGTCAGCTAGAATAGGCTAGTGTTGGATGTTCATTTTAATCTAGCTCTAATAGTGAGTAACTGGCTAATAGATTTTTAGTATGGTATATTTTTGGTTTGGTTGGCGTTCCTTGGGAAAAAACCTTCGTTCAGCAGTGTGGGAGAGCCACGCTTCGGCATGCATGGGCCGGCTCGACCGGATTGATACCACGGCCTCACAGAAAACCAGTGTAAAACAGCGCCTGCGCGGTGTTTCACCGAGTGAGTGAGGATACCGGAGGCCCATAGGCCCCAACCTCTCCCCCCCATCATTCTCCCCATCCCCCAAAGGCCGGCAATGCACTTGTGACGCCTCTGGTGTTGCGGGTGTCAATGGGTAATCGCTTACCATCAGGCGATACGTCAGCTCGTTTACCCCTTATTCCATAAAAAAAAAGCAGTGGACGGCGAGCGGACTGGTCTTTAGAAGTGACTACAACTAGAATTGTGAGGATGCGGCTGGACCTTTTGTAGCCACACACACTCCGAATACAACGAAACCGCTGCTTGCCACCGGTTTTTTTTATAGGACCCTGCCATAGTGATTCTCCTAGACCTGATGAAAAGCATTCGCTGAATCCAATAGTAGTGGTCATTATCACTATGGCGGCCTAATGTGATGATTCTATATCATTCGCAATCAACAACGAAACACGACAGCACGAATGCTTTCATTTTAGGTTGGTCATTTTTGAGAGGTAGTACCACCCCGGTCAAAGCGGCCCGTTCTAGCTAAAATCAGCGTGGCTCTACTACCTTAAGAGTATGATTTTGTCTGAGACTGTTATTCACATATTATAGTCAATAAACTAGACTTCTGTATCGATTCCTATTAATAATCTTTTAAAAATAATATAATTTAAATCACTAGCCGTGTTCATAATATAACCGGATTGTAAAAAACTGGCTGAATCCACTTTCTATAAGTCAATTTGATGCCATTCATTCGACCACAAGTTTGCGGTCATTATTTAAAAAAAATACATTTCCAAATATATAATGGCATACGAATGACTTCTCTCGCATAATATTGTCTATAACTGGTTATATCAAGACAAGCTTGATTTAATAATCAAAACATATTTAACACTTTTTATTTGTTTTTTTTTGTTTGACCCTTCCAAAATGACTCTACTCTGCCTGATGGAAAGCATATGCAGAGTCCAAGAGTATAGATATAGTATATATATTATATCTGTGGGGGACAGTTGTGTCATGGCCCACCAACACAAAGGGAGGATCCTCCGACCAGGCGAGGTGATCATGCCTGGCGGGCCAACTGCCCAACGGTTGATGTTGGGATGTTGTATGTATCTTAATTGGCGCGCGAACTTTCACTGCGCGATTCAGGATTGGAAGTTTCTTAGTTTTCTTCGTTACTCCGTTGTTCGATGTGTCTTCGGTAGATGGCGCTGTCATATGTTTTCTTGTTGCGCTGTATGTGGAAGTCGCCACATATCTATTTCCTGCGGTTTCGCTTATGTGATTATTTCTTGTTTGTTTATTTCGCGTTGATGAATGAGATAGTCAGGGCAAGTGATTTTAAATGTTTTGATAGATGGGTTGGGTACTTAATTGTTAATGTTTAAAAAAAATGGGTGTAAATAATTTAGATAAGTAACGTGGGATGAAACCTAGTGTTTTTTTTAAGTGCCTTCTTTTCTTCTTTTAGAATTATATTCCTTGTAAAGAAAAATACTTCTCCCTGACACTACTGCATTTGCTGTAACTGCACTGCACTTGAACCAGTTTACTTTAGTTAACAATTACTTTATGCCAAATCACCTAGCAACTCACTTGAAGACAGTGAACTTACACCCTCAACTCTCGCCAAACTTCTTATATGAAGCCAATCAACTCTTAACAACACGGTTCCGTAATAGAAAGCACACGCTGGCACCTAATTGATACTAACACGATTTCCCGAGTCTATTTATAAAGGCACAATTAGCCAATCTACTTGTACTGACCAATTGAGACAATTCCTCGGAGCTCTGATGGCCGTCTATTAACCCGGAGTGTAACTACATTACTAGATATAATATAACTACTCTCGATATCGTTTAGGATAGGTAATCTGAGGCCCTTTATTAATTTAAATGATATTAGCTATTACCACTTGATTTATTTACTGTTACGTATTTCTTAGAAAATGATGTTCTTCATAAAAAACGGTTTAGCAGAATACCATTGTATTGTTTGTATCCCAAGTGGTTTTGGCGTTGCGTTAATAAGTAGTCAGGGGAAGTAGTTTTATTTATATATTGATTACGATTGGGAAACTTAAAATGTAACAGTAAGGATGGATGCAATGTTGGGAGTTCGAATATCATGGGACAAAAATAGTACAGTGCACAAAATATAATATTAGTTCTTCTTGTTCTTTTTTTTTATTGTACAGTCGGCAAATAGAGATGATGTGTAAAAATAACTAATTCGTAGAAGGTATCACAAGCTTTTCGACATCATAGTGAATTGTACTAAACTGTTTTATTCATTTCATAATTTAGACCCTTAGCGGCTACATTTTTCTTGCTGAACGAGACCAAAAAGAAGTATCACTCTTTCCTTTTAATTTATTTTTCTCTAAATTGGTTTATGGAGTAACACTGTTTTATGAGACTGAGGTGAGAACTTCAGAGAAAGTTGGTTAAAAATGAACTGTAACATTTTATAGTATGGCCACACACTCGACGAGTGGCGAGAGAAATAGCGAGAGAAATGGGCAGAGACGTAGTGTGGCTGCGTTACTCGTCATGCTGCTCGTGCTGCCGCTCGTCATGCCCAGCGATCCATTTTTTGTCGGTTTTTTGGCGCGAGTCGCGCGAGCGCGAGTAACCAGCCACCCACGCGCGATGCACTCACTTTCCGTCGAGCGCTCGCGTGGTTTGCACGTATTGTTGCAGTAATTTTGACATGATGTCGCCGCCGCCACTTTTTAATGAATGGTCTAATGATACAACTTTAAAATTTATCGAATTATTTAACAAACTGTTTTGTTATAAGACATTTAAAGTATTTGCTATGCTGTAAAAATATAATGTGTACGCTGCTAGAACGTTGTCGTCCATTGCAAGGCGAATACTGGAATGAGGAACAACGCGATGAACATCGCGAGTACAAAAGTGTGTGGCTGTTAGGGCAATATTCGCGGCAGCGCGAGCAGCAGCGCGAGAAGCAGCGCGAGTGCCATAGTCTGGCTGTAGCGTTAAACTACAGTACAAAACTGAATCTGAGAGTTACCTACTTGAAGTGTTTATGTGTTTGTGTAAACTCGTAAACATAATGTATTTATAAGCACGTGTGAACGATCGATATGATCTTTAAATCAATTATAATATATTATGTATTTATGATACATAAAATCAATGAAAATCGATTAAATTTATATTATTCTGGCGAGTCAATTTTAATATCGGCAGACGTAGCCTCGATATAACATGTACCAAGCTGTTGAATACAATGTTTCAAACATACAGATTATAGCTTTGACTTACACTCTCAGGATATCATTCACATAGATATAAATACCCATGAAATACAAAGTAACTGCAAGAATCACTATGGTGTTCTTTTCCCATGTGGATAGCCCTAATGAGAGAATAGAACACAGAGCAAGGGAGTTATAAAGTGGTCATGGTCCAGATTGATTCGGAGGATACATAGCATAGTATATGCAGTGTGAACATTGCAGTTTTCTAGTACTACTGCTAGGCATAGTGAAACTATATGCATTCTTTGTGCGGTGCGGGAAATCCGGAACAGGTACTAAGAGTAGTGCTTGTACTGAAAACTACCCTGATAGCTGGGGTCAGGCATCCTTCTCTTCTCAGAACCTAGACCTTGTAATGTCTCCGCCGGGTCTACGGAAACCTAAAAAACTCTTGAGCCCATTCAAGCATTCGCTACAGTTCTACTTACGTGGTGCTGACTTAGAAGTAAAATGTAACCAGTACCTACCACAAATTGGCTCAGACTAGAAGCCGACCTGAATAACCTGTGGACTACATGATGTGCTATCGACGCGTTTCTGCCTCACACTTGTTAATTAAAGCTGTTCATTACAAATGAGAACGAAAGTCAAATGACCTCAACTGCAGAACACATATTAAGTGCCTATACTAGGGCTGTCACATTACCAGTGATATGAAATACAAAGTTTGTCGTCTTTTTCGTTTCCAAACCACTGCTGAACTACGATTTTATACAAGGAGCGATTGCTGTTTTTTTACTATATAGTATACTAGGTGACTTTATATTAATTAGACATAACTTTATTATCATAATAATCCTAATACAATACTGGAGTATTTTCGTAAGTAACTAACATTATTCATATTGAAGTTGGCTCCACTAGGATGATTCCAAATTTTATGTACATAGGTTATTAGTATGAAAACGTTTTATCATATAAAATGAAAATTATATTGATATTAGACATTCCAAATTTTGATAAATAATGAAGAGGTCATTTTAACGTCTCAGTCTAAAGAGGGATGTAATTTCAGTGATGCTGTCTATGGTTAATAGAATTTAAGGGGGTAGATTGACATTTATTCGCGTCTTTTGGAAAAAATATTCATTAGGTGTGTAAATAGGTTGAATAAAAAAATATATCACCTTATATTCTAGTAGTTAATGAATCTCAAGAGTCTGGGGTATCTAACTATTTTAATATTATTCTGTAACGTATATTCTGTATGTATTAGGTATTTCTTGAAAACTAGTACAAGTGACAACCCTAGCATGGAGTTAGTTTTTTATGTTCACTTGCGATATCGTTAACTATAATTTGAATAAAATTAAAACAACGCCATCTGTTATTAATCATTGTAATATTGCAGCAGTAAAGGTCAAAGCAAGTACATATAAACTTTATCTATGTATAGTCTGATCTGTTTATGTACTACTAAAGTGTCAAACAAGCTCTGCCAGAGGTTAAGCACTAACCGGTCTTTGTAAAAACAAGATGTTACGAAACTTACTGTTTTATAGTGAAATGATGATTATAGTCAGTTTTAGAAGGCGTACCTCCGTTCAACCAAGTGGAATTCTGGAAGAAATCGGTGTGAGCGATAAGACCGCCGATTGTTATACTTCATCATCATTAGCCTATTGCAGTCCACTGCTGGACATAGGTCCCTCCAATTGCACGTCACTTTGTTCAATGCTCGGCCTTCAGCTTCTCGCATCCAGCTCCTGTCAGGCGTCTTGCGTAGGTCATTACTCAACCTGGCCTGTGGACGTACTACACTACGTTTGCCGAGACGCGGTCTCCATTCAAGAATCCGTTTACCCCAACGGTTATCAGTTCTGTCTCTAATATGACCAGCCCACTGCCACTTCAGCTTGTTAATCCTGTGGGTTATGTCGATGACCTTGGTTCTTAGTCATATCACCTCATTCCTGATATGATCCCTTAGAGAAACGCCAAGCATAGCCCTTTCTATAGCACGCTGAGCGACTTTGAACTTGTGGACCAGCCATACCGTGTTTACGTTTCGGCTCCGTATAGACTCCGTATAACATACTTTGTAACTCATATTTTCTATTGTTTTGCTTTGTGTATACAATAAAGATAAATAAATAAATTCAAAACACCCTCTCCATTTGCCCCTAGACCATGTAAATTAACGATGAGTATTGGAAGTATTGGCGATATTTTTATCTCCTTAGCAATTACATAAAACGACCCCTGAGTAGTGTGTCAGCAAATTTGATGTCATTTGATACAATTTATATAAGCACGTGACTATTTTATCTTAATTGTACAGTTGGTGAAACAAGTGATTTTGTTTGTTTAGATTTTGAACACAGAAATATAAATGTAAAAGATTACGTATTACTAAAGTGTCAAACAAGCTCTATGAGTGCCCAAGGTTAAGCACTAACCGGTCCTTGTAAAAACAAGAAGTAAGGAAAGCTACTGTTTTATAGTGGAATCATAATTTTAGTCACAATAGTCATGTCTTCAATGACAGTTCTGGAAGGTGTAAGACCTCCGTTTAGCCAAGAAGAACCTAATTCCACTTGCAAAGATCCCAACATCTAAAAAGGAGCACTAGATCTATTGCCCTCAACCGAGCTCTTCCAGAAATAAAATTTGCGAAAATTTAGGGTGTATCAAAAGGGAAACGTTGGTATATATTAAGAAGTGTAGGTAATCTATGGCACGAAAAGGTCATTCAGGTCAGGAAGCCTCACAAGGCTACGTATTGTTCGACCTGATTTTTAACCTTATCTGACACCATTATACAAACTTCAAATACCATTTCAATTGTAAACTATTTATAACTGTTATTCAGCCATTACAAAGAAACAGATGTATTGTGTACTATGTTCACCTGAATGTCTTGACACATTGCAAACAATTTATCGGTGAGGTGATCGCGCACGACACGCGTTGAGGGGGGCTATCCTCCCCCTCGCGAGCATGGCGCAAATAGATCTTGGCAGGAGTATACACCCACACTTGTACACGTGGACGTGTGTGAGTGGACTCGTTGAGCATCCCTATGCACCATTAGGTGTCTAAGTGCAGACAACAGACTGCATGTCATATTCGGAGTACAGTTGAACATAAAATACTTTACCTTATACCTTTTTAATTTCAAAACACTTGTTTAAATCCATAAAACCCAATAAATTTGTTTTATTACAGTTGATAATTTAATTATTACCATTTAGCAACTTCGAAGGTATGGTAAGTTACGTTGAGTCTTCTCGTCGTTGATCCCACAGTGCCTAAAGACGTGCGAAACTTGGACATTTACGGCACGTTTGGTCCACAAGCTCAAAGTCACTCAGCGTGCTATGGTAAAGGCTATGCTCGGTGTTTTTCTGAGGGGTTGTATCATGAATGAGATGATCCGGCAGAGAACTAATGTCATCGACATAGCCCACAGGGATAGCAAGTTGAATTGGCAGTGGGCTGGCCATATTTGCAGTAGAACCAGGAACTGTTGGGGTAAACGGGTCCTTGAGTGTAGACCGCATCTATGCAAATGTAGTGAAGGACGTCCACAGGTGGAGTGATGATTTGCGCAAAACTGTCAGTAGGAGCGAGAACTGGACTGGCCGTATTAGCCGTAGAACTGACAACCGTTTGGGGTAAAGTAAAGGTTCGGCAAACGTAGTATAGGACGTCTATAGGCCAGGAGGGGTGATGATTCGAAGTCCAGAGGGGGTCCGACATGGCCACCCGTGGTATCCTAGGGGATTTCCGCACAAAAAAAAAGTGATGATTTGTGTAAGACGGCTGGTAGGAGCTGAACATCAGCGAGTATTGATTAATCTCTAAATACAGTATCACGTGTCTGACTCATGATTTGTCATTAGAAAAACGTCTCTCGTATACATGTTTCAAAAGTCGCCTGACACTTCGACACAATCAGCATAATTTATCAATATTATCGACAATATTGGCGATATTTTTATCTCCTAAGCAATTACATAAAAGGACCCCCCTGTGTAGTGTGTCAGCAAAAGGAGATGTCTAATTTTTGCCCCAGAATATACAGAGATCATGTTTGTGTTCTTCATTTATATTAAATAAATTATAAATGTTGAGTAACTTCATATAGTCTGTAGCAGATTAGGATATGAAATTACAAAAAAAGCTTTTAAACGATGCTTGCGACTTGAGTTTACTTTGACACATTTTAATTGCCATATGACGTAACGACGCAAAGTAAGTAAAAATATTCAATCAAAAAGTGCATTCCTTATTACACTAACTTTCAATTCATTACATAAACTAAAAATTCGTATTTTTTTAATTATCCTCTTAAAGGAAATCAGTAGATATAAAAATAAATTAGTTCAAAATATTAAAGAACAATCAGAGATATGTACAATTTGATTTCGTCAATGGCAATACTTGATACACTGGTCAGTCACTAGCTCAGAGCATAATTATTATACCCGAAGGGGCAGCCGAACGGTCGGAAAGCGTGATCGGAGTAGAGAGAGGAGAGACTGAGTTTGGTTAGCGTCTGTCTCTCTCAAGCAAGGTTCTGATTGGTGGACGCACATACCAATTTGCATGACTGATTTGGTGGGAAATACACCAACCAATCTGTCTCTCTACTCTGATCACGCTTTCCGCCCGTTTGGCTGCCCCTTCAGTTATATATGATCAGTCACTTTTTGTAGTACTAATTAATAAACTAGTTAATTTTTTTTTTCGTGTTTTTGAACAATAGTTTTGTTTGGACCTTTAATACATATTATGTAGTTTTGACATGAGCATACATATTATAAACTCTTTACAGTAGACCTGACGTTATAACTTTAAATTACATTGTGCAAAAATGATGTTGACGGAGTGATATAAATTATTTTTTAAACCTTCATAACTTTTTTCACAATCTGCTATGCTTCATGAACCTTTTTTATTCTTTAATTGGAAGGTCTAAGCTATCAAATACCACTTATTTGATCTCTGTCCATTCTGGGGCACAAGCCCATATATTTTTTGGACATTTCCTTTAGTGCCGTTTGATACAATTTAAATAAGCACGTGACTACTTTATCTTAATATTGTACAGTTGGTAAAACAAATGATTTTGTTTGTTTAGAATTTGAACATAGACAGAAATATAAATGGGTTAGAAAAATGAAAAATAGGATGGAAGAATTCACCTTCAAAGCAGAAGTCACCTTCAAAATGTGATCCGCACGACATTAAGGATAATAGATACAACATCTCCAGGTTTATGATGAAACTTGGTCTAACAAGAATTGATCTCAATTGATATATTGAGTTTGCTAGCGTGAACTTTAAAAAGAATAATTCAATATTTCGAATATCTGACACACAACGCCATCTAGTCCCAAACTAAGCAAAGCTTGTACTATGGGTACTAGTTAACTAATACAAATACGTGTATTTTTTTTTTTTGTAAATACATACATATTATACCTACATAGAAAATTATTAGATTTGCAGATCATGCAAACATTTAATACGGGACCCGGGAATCGAACCCGAGACCTGAACTACAGCAATCGCATGCGCCACCGAGGCAGTCAATATACCAAATAACACATTCCCATACAATCGTTCATCCTAAATTTTACTTCTTTAGGGGGCGAAATTTCTAATAACTTGCGTTAAGCGATGCTTACAACATCTAAAGTATCAGGTATGAACATTTCTAGTTTCTAGCCCGAGTTGTTTATTCAAGTTTTGCGCCAACGGATCAGTCGTCGTTACAAGTGTTAATGTAGGTATCTATGTGACATCTAGATTGCCATCTAACTCTCATTCGACGATTTCTGTTTTTCAGAATTCATTAACTTTATTCTAAAATGTTAAACATTAAAATTAAATATACATTTACGTTAATTTATAATTAAATAAAAACTCAAACACAAATTAGATTAATAGCTGTAATACGCGTTATGTAACCGACTGTACACTCACACAACAACACATACACATCACACATTCAAGCCGAGTTCATTCACACAAGACCTTGACACGATTACGTTCAATGAAATTTCGTGAACGCACACACACACACAGACCCGCACCCGTGCAAATTACACGTGGACCGGTGTGCACACATATTATGTAAAACCTTTGACATAATGATTTATTAATAACCATTTGTCTTCAACCCTTCATAGGAGTCAATGACTGACGGCTGTGTGTTAATCATTACTTCGCACATCTTGTTGGGCAGATAACTCTAGATTTTAAGTTAAAACAAAGGTCAGATTTATTAATCATACTTGGACATGAGTATTCTGTCCACTCTATATCGATTGTAGATCTATGAACACCTATGTATGGTAAGAACCATGTTTTTTAGGCTTTATTATATACAAGTTTTGAGACTTTAATGGTAAAGATGACACATTTTTACATGTTCGGTCGATCCAAATAAACTACAGAAATAAAAAGTAAAAACCGGTCTTCAATTTCCTTTCAAATTTTATTTATTCCTTTCTATTTGACACCCAAAGACAGGATTAATGGCGTATTGACTAGAAGCGAACGAGGCAATACCCACATAGGACGACGTGATCCACAAATTGTTCCTCTGAATCGGTCGGAATGTGTCGGTTTCATATATGTTTGTTAATCATTAGCGATACAGTATATATTCCTAGTATGGGAGTTGTACTTTTAAAGAAGAAAGGTCACTGGATGACTGTCATACTTGAACACTTGGACTAACTCGACAGGAGTCATACCACGCCATCACAGAACTCCGGTGTTGAACAATAATTCTTTCGTGTGTTTAACTGAGAGAAAAATGTTACCGAAAGCCCTTTCTCACCTCCCATGTATATCTTGCAGGTGTCCATGGCTTATGGTAGTCACCTGACATCAAATGATCTGTCTGCTCGTTTGCCCCAGACCACCAAAAAACCACTCAACGGAGTAACATTTGGTCCGACCTGGGACTCGAACTTAAGATCTCAAGCACAGCAGTTGCGTACGCTAACACTGCGCCACTGAGGCAGTCCTAAATAAAGAATCCGTACTTAACTCTGTTTGTCTGTCACACCATTACAATGAAACTTGACATGAAGATACTTTAATTCCTGAGCAAGGAAATAGGCCACTCTTGGTCACAAAAACGGACATACACGCGAGTGGAGCTGCAGTCAAAAGTTAGCATTTAATAAACATTGCATCATTTCAAGTATGAAAGGTATAAATGATTGTTGGTATAAATTAATGATTTCTTAGCGCACACAATGAGAGTAAATACATCGAAATATATTGGATAACCTTAGAGCTATAAAATACGTACGGAACCTTGAGCGAAGCAGGAAAATGACAGGAAAGGTCGGCGGAGCGGAGCGAACCGCACACGTAGAGAAAATTGCACACTATATTATCTTGTTACTAACTTACAACTTATATTTATAGATACAGACTAACTGTTGCCCGCGGCTCCACCCGCGTGTATGTCAGTTATCGCGGCAAATAGTAGCCTATGTGTTATTCAGATGTCTCGACCACGACTGCCTCGTTGGTCTCGCGGTTGGGGTGTGCGACTGCTGATCATGAGGTCTCGGGTTCGATTCCCGGGTCGGACCAAATGTTTGTGTGATCTACAAATATTTGTTTCGGAGTTTGGGTGGTTTCTATGTATAATATGTAGGTATTTACTAAAAAAAAGTATATATGTATTTGTATCAGTTGTCTAGTACCCATAACACAAGCTCTGCTTAGCTTGGGACTAGATGGCGTTGTGTGTGATGCGCTTGTGATGTTGATTTACTGTGAAAAAGTCGAACTTCGATACAATATTAATCCCTTATTTTGCTCCTAAGGGAAAAAAATCCAAAAAGATATTATTTTGTGAGTGCTTTAAACATAAACAGCATCATTAACCAGAATTTCTAGTTGCTAAACCCAGTGGTTTAGACTCCGCGCTAATAAATCAGTGTGTTTTTTGTGTAAAGATATTTTTTATTTCGTACACTTTCTTTGTCACCGATAATTAATATTAATTGCTGTACTTTTTTTTGTAAATGGTTCTGTGCCAAAAAAACTATATTGATTTAATTCTCGTTAACACAATATTTAAGCTCGACACAGATTTAGGAGAAGATCTGAATTTCTAGGTCATTTCTAGAATTAAACTTACTTGCCCTCATTCCACTATTTTAATTAATTTTAATATTGACAATACAATACATTCATTTGCATGAATATAGTAGGGACAATTTCTTCAAACAGACACTATGAATCACAGCAAATTCGGCCACATGTGGCGTACAAATTCTAAAACAAAAAATAAGAATCCATATTGTTTAAACTTAGAGGCTATCTATCATCTAAAAAGTCATTAATATCATAATAACATTTCTCAGAGAGTAGTTTTTTTAGGTTCTTCTTAAAATTACTTATATTCAACTGTTTAAATCCTTCAGGAAGTTTATTAAATATTTTTGGAGCTAAATAAAAAACACTCTTCTGCATGAGAGATGTGTTAGCTCTGCGTATACTTATAGTATCTTTTCTCACTGCGTACAACGGTGTCCGATAAGGTAGGACCGGTTAATTATTAAGGATAACCTTTGATCGTTTTTTGGTTAACTAAAGACCCTATCCCCGTGGGCTTCCTAACAATATTGATAGACATTCTCTCTCTCAATTTGGCACTTATAGGTTAACTAAAGACCCTATCCCCGTGGGCTTCCTAACAATATTGATAGACATTCTCTCTCTCAATTTGGCACTTATAATGGACAGTCTCTTGAGTCAGTCTACAAATTCGTTACACATCACAATAGTGTCGTTGACACAATAAGTGTTGTACAGATTCTGCAAGTATGTGCATGCGTGGGCTGGCCACGTAGTACTTTTAATTGTTATATATTTATCAGTTTGAATGTGTTGAAATTCTTGTTTTTTATGCTCTCTTATTTTAGTATTCCGCGGTATTTTGACTAGATTAATCTCCACTCGTGAATGTTACATTAAGTGATTAGTAAATATTTAGTGGATAATAAATAATCTGCTACAGTGAATGCTTTATAGTCTGTTGTCCGATCGCTATTCTTGAGATACTCGAGTATATAGTTTGAAAGAGGTCAAGTAGGTGAGAGCTGTTAATTATTAAACTTTTGAAGTGCAATATTTCTGTTAGTGTGTCTGGTAGCCATTAACTCCAATAACTCATATCTTGGTATAACTGTTTGGTACTAAAGCATTTATAACCATTTTATTCATCCTCGTAGCTAAGATGTAGGATACGCGATGATTCGAAATCTACTAAAATACTATAAAAGTCTTCTCCTTTCTTTGATTTGAGATGAAAACATGTATAATGCATTACTCTACTTTCTATTCTTTTGGTTTTCAATAAAATGGAGACCGACTTTTTATTGCTATGTACTTGGGAATCGATTTCTTGTACAGCTATCTATTTTAGGACATTTAACCATTTACTATACATTTTAGGACACTTAACTTCCAAATAAGGATAGCCATGTTCATGACAACCGGGCCGACGCTTAACGTGATCTCTGAGGCACATGCGTGAAACACCGCTATACTTCCATACTCTGGACTGTTATTAAGATTTTTTTATAATAAACTATATACTATAATAAAATTAACAACACTTTTGTTCCGAAGCGGGATTCGAATCCGAGACCTCTTGATCGGTTATCGCATAATTATAGCCATGAACTGACAGAACAAAACAACACATGCGGAAAATCCACTTGGTTCAGAAACAAAATGCGATATTTTCTCACTCACATAGACGCCCATAAATAATTTAAGAAAACACAATTCTTCTAAGTTTCTAAACACACAAAACAGACGGTTCAGTCACTTTTTAAGTGCAAAAAAGTTTTGATGTTTTTCTGATAACTACTGTTCTTTCAACAATAGGAACGCGTCCCACGGTGACAGTCGAGCAAACGAGAAACTCAGTCAGTACTTTCTCACTCAACTAGAAACAATTCCTACACAAGTCTGTGTGAATAAAAAGGACGCATATACATATTAATGAGTTTGAGTGTTAATAATTTGAAACTTCTTGCTATGTAGCTGATGTTTTCGACATTTTAATAAAATTACTGGTAATTTATTAAAATTTCAAAAACACTCAAATCAATCGAGACAATTGCAACATTATGTTGTGAAAAAGAAGATTAGAATCAGCAAAATCTTGCCACCTCAATTTCTTCAAATAATCCTAATACTATTTAATGTATTTTAAGGGTTCCGTGCCAAAGGCAAAAAACGGAACCCTTATAGATTTGTCATGTCTGTCTGTCTGTCTGTCTGTCCGTCCGTATGTCACAGCCACTTTTTTCCGAAACTATTAGACCTATAATGTTGAAACTTGGTAAGTAGATGTATTCTGTGAACCGCTTTAAGATTTTTACACAAAAATAAAAAAAACAATAAATTTTGGGGGTCCCCATACTTAGAACTGAAACACAAAAATTTTTTTTTCATCAAACTCAACTCATCTATGGATAGGTCTTCAAAAATGATATTGAGGTTTCTAATATCATTTTTTTCTAAACTGAATAGCTTGCGCGAGAGACACTTCCAAAGTGGTAAAATGAGTGTCCCCCCCCCTTTAACTTCTAAAATAAGAGAATGATAAATCTAAAAAATATATATGATGTACATTACCATGTAAACTTCTAACGAAAATTGGTTTGAACGAAATCTAGTTAGTAGTTTTTTTTAATACGTCATAAATCGTAAACTGCAATTTACCTTTCATTCAATCAACACAAATATAAAAATAAAACAAAAATTATATTATGTTACTTGCTGCTGCGGAACCCTTCATGGGTGAATCCGACTCGCACTTGGCCACTTTTTTCTTATTTTATAAAGGTACTATTCAAACAAACATCTGAATTGACTATCAAACCTAAATTAAAAAATGTGGTAGTAGAGCCACGCTGATTTCAGCACGGTTGGGCCGGCTCGACCGGGGCGGTACTAACTTTGCACAGAAAATCAACGTAAAATGACAGCGTTCGTGCTGTCGTGCTCGTGTTTCGTTGGTGAGTGCGAGACCGGAGGCCCAATGATGAAGGAGCATCACTAGGCCGCCATGGTGTGGGTCACCATGCTGCATTGTCTGCATTCGCAGTAAGTATGGTGACCATCACTCTTGGATTCTGCTTATGCTTTCTATCATTTGGCAGGGCCATACATGAAAAAAAACCAAAGTTGTTAAAATACGCTTTTTGCCATTGGACAGATAACAAGTTCTAAATTCTACCTCGTTGATCTCGCGGTTGGCGTGTGCGACTGCTGATCATGAGGTCTCAGGTTCGATTCCCGGGTCGGACCAAATGTTTGTATGATCTGCAAATATTTGTTTTCGAGTTTGGGTGTTGTCTATTTATAATGTGTATGTATTTACAAAAAAAAGTATATATGTATTTATATCAGTTGTCTTGGAACCTGTATTGTCTTGGGAGAGGCATATATACAGGGAACTGCAAAGAGTACAATCCTTGGTTATTCTTGTCATGTACACAAATTATATAAAACAACGTTTTAGATATTTTTATACATACAAAAACACGAAGTCTTCTAGCTACAACGCAATCGTCACCTAAAATATTGTAACAAAAAACGCAACAGTCCTTCATCTACCAAGTTTTTTTATGGGGAATAAAAAGAAAACTTCCTTCAAGTAAACACTGATTTAGTTAAAAATAACTTGAAAATCCAAATGTCACGCGTACGAAGTAGCGGGCACAGCTTTTACCAAAAGTTTTTACGTAGTCGGGATATAGCTTCTTTAACTTTTTTAACTTTAAACTAAGGATTGATGGGGACTACCCAAGACGGGGATAGTTGGCGCTCCTGGGGAGGCTTCCTTCAGGACTGGACGGTGATAGGATGATGATGATGTTTACTTGGAAATGTGGAGTCTCTTATAAAGCACGTGTCAATGGGCCACAGAGTAACTAACTATAGTTTTACTGGTTCTACTAAGTGTACACCCGTGTGTTCTGTCTTTTATGTCGATTTGGTGACCAACCCGCATTTGTGAAATGTGTCACGTTTATTTATTTACAAACATGCGCTATCCTCACAGGCTCTCAGCCCAATATGATAGCGTAGTTACATAGATTAATACTAATCACTTACATACAATCAATAAAAAATATTATAATCCACACAAATAAATACAATTGAAGTGTTTTTTTTTTTAATGGAATATTGACGGGCAAACGAGCAGACGTATCGCCTGATGG
Source organism: Diaphora mendica (assembly GCA_949125395.1). Classification (NCBI taxonomy): domain Eukaryota; kingdom Metazoa; phylum Arthropoda; class Insecta; order Lepidoptera; family Erebidae; genus Diaphora; species Diaphora mendica. Next base: position 24,137,938 of record OX421327.1, on the reverse strand, counting down.
TAAGCGATTACTGCCGCCCATGGACACCAGCAACACCAGAGGCGTCACAAGTGCGTTACCGGCCTTTGGGGGATGGGGGGTTGGGGTATGGCCCTCCGGTATCCTCACTCACTCAGTGAAACACAGCGCAAGCGCTATTTTACACCGGTTTTCTGTGAGGCCGTGGTATCACTCCAGTCAAGCCGGCCCATTCATGCCGAAGCATGGCTCTCCCGCGTCAGCTCTCAGTGTCACACAGTTGATCTTATAAGGAGTAACATAGGCAAATTTTGTTTAAGACTAGTTGCGCCCCGCTGTGTTACCCGAAGTTATTGTTGTAAAGCGCGAACAATACAAGTTCTCCAACTTTGACACTCTTCTTTGATGTCTTTCAGGTTCTAGTTTCAATCTAATCAATTTATTGAAACTTATAAATTGTTATCGTAAATAAAAACAAATTAAGTTACGTATAAAGTAATCCAAAACTGTTTATTAGGCTTTATTGCAAATAGGATCAAGGAATCGTGACAATTACTCTGTAACCCTGATAGACCTCGAGGTAATTATGCTATGAACACATTAGTCATGTTTATTTACTTAACTGGTAACTGTGTTATGAGACCAGCTGTTTCAGATACCAAGAGGAAAAAACAAACGGACTGCGGTTAGCACGGAAACCAAGAATTAATCTATAGAGTTTATTTAGTTAATTGAATTTATTGAATATTATATTTATGTGATACTAGCTTTTGCGCGCATCTCCGCCCGTATATTTGTCGGTTATCGCAGCAAAGAGTAGGCTATGTCCTTCCTCAAGAATCAAACTATCGCCATGACAAATTTCATTGAAATCGGCGCAGCGGTTTGGCATTGAAAACAGGACAGACAGACAGAGTTACTTTCGCATAATATAGGTATGGATTTTTAATTATTTAAGAAGCAAACAAACATATTCGACGGTAATCGCTTACCATCAGGCGGTACGTCTGCTCACTCGGTCTGTATTCCATAAAATAATCACAAATTTCACCAAAAAAAGAAACCGACTTCAATCTGGACCAAATTTAAATGGGACCACACGGGAATATTGAGTTATTCGTTAATTTGTCGCGCACATACTCAATGCAAATTGAAGACTTGTATGGTTTCCTCATGGATGGAATCAGGGGCGGATTTAGTTACAAAAGCGCCCTAGGCAACCATCCCTTCGGCGCCCTCCCCCCCCCCTCCTCGTGATTCTAGCATCCATATAATGTCTCTATCTTGGCAATTGGCGTATCTTCACTATTTTTTTTTACGTGTGAAACCCTCTTGAGCCATTGGGGGTTTGCGGTGTATCGGAATCGAGCCGACTAAAACCACGTATTGCGTAAACATTGTCGGATATAGAAGATAGCAGCTTTATTAAAACGTCCAGACTGTTCTGTTTTGGTGCCAGTATAGTTGGCGCCCAGCCGTTGGCTTCGTGCAGATCAGACACAGCTGACTCCGAAGCATCCTTTTTCGATGAACACCTGCATCAGCCGGTATGAGAGAGTTCTGTGTTTCCTCCCGATCAAATCTTCCATAACGGATCTTACCGCCGTCTGCTTGGCGCTAGGTTACCTAAATATTTCCTTTTGCTCCTCAACCAGGACCCAGTGAGGTTGAAATTTCGGGTCCTCGAGTTCTCAAGTCGCAGGATTCCGAGCTAATTCTAGCTTCAGCGCGAAGTTCGCAAAGGGTCGACCCGGCTAGTACTGGGAGACCGAGAGATAGAGCGTGCGATTTGCGGAACTACCGCATTCGGCTCTACGTATGGACTTGAGGTTCCAGAGTCTGGAGGACTAAAGCCTGGTAGACCAGCTCAACGTGCAGTCACTCCGTATTTTCACCGACGGAAGCAAGCTTCAGGGCAAGGTTGCTCCGCGCTCTCTATATGGGACAGTCGGGCGGAGCTGCTGAGCCGGAAACTGAGCTTGCCAGCGTACTGCACAGAGTACCAGGCCGAGCTCTTAGCCATATGCAGTGCTTCAAACGAAATCCTCAACTGCAGTGCGGGGAGCTACAGCAGCTACAGTGACTTGAGGGCAGCGCTGGACACGGTGACGAGCCCCGGGACCGTGGATCCTCTCGCGACCAAGGCGCGCCGAAACCTCAGCGAGGCCTTGACCCGTGGTAAAGATGTAGCCTTGTACTGGATCAAGGCCCACCGGTATCGATGGCATTCACCGCGCGGTAGAAAGAGAGGGGATATTACTTCCTCTCCTACGCCACGCCTCCGTCTTACAAATATTCAATCAGGTCAGGTGTCCTGACGCAAGTTTCTGATGCGAGTTTCTGACGCGAGTTTAACATTTTTTTACCCATCCTAGAAAAGTGCAAAACTCCGATAAAGAAGTTTTCACTTCAAAAATAGACAAACGAAAAACAAGAGCTCTTGTCATGCAAGAGGACGACAGTTTATATATAAAAAAATACAAGCTGCAGGTGGCTCCCTTCAAGGTCGATGTAAGAGCAACGTAACATATTTCTGTAAAGCCATCCCACGACCTTGGCACTGGATCCGCCCTAGAACATTTGAAATCATGGCCGTGGCCCTCAGAGTTGTCTCACAGTACCTTTCTCCACGCCGTCATGAGCATATCTTCCAGGTAGCTCAAGACGGCGTCTTAGTTGATGATCTACAGGAACGGCCCTAAAGGCCTATAACGGATTACTAATAAAAAGGTTTTAGCATAATAATGGCCGTCGGCACAAATTTTTTTGGTCGGTGGCTACTTTGCACGGCAAACAGTTCAATTAGATGCCAGTTTTGCCGCCCGGCTTGTTGACGACATACCTACCCGACGGTCAGGCAACCCGCATAGTGTGTAGGAGTCTTAACACCGACCCTTGCGGAACTACTTGTGTAGATAACAGCTCCAGCCAGATTTCTCCTAGCGCCTACTTTTCAAAAGCATGGGCACCACCTGTTTTGAAAAACTCTAATTGAAGTGACGTCCGGCACACGAATGTCACTTTCTCGCGGTAGACCTTTCACACCTTTGTAGCGGGTGGACAATGAAACCCGTCCTGTGACCACGCTCAGAGTGGCATAAAGTGATGGAAAGCACGCAAATTGTTACAATTTGTCCTATACTGCCGCCCTGTCCACGCCTTATTGTTTGCGGTCGTCGCCGTCGCCAACTCGGGTGCACCATAATGCCTTTCAATGAACAAATCTGGTCTTACTAAAACTTATAAAACAATCTCAACTACAGCTGCAGTTGTAGCTAGTACATTTTTATATGGAAACAGCAGTAGTCGAACTAAAATTATTGGTAATTTTTCTTTAATATGTGAGGCATATATTTTTACTATTAAAAATTTGGCGCCCCTAAGCAACCTCGCGCCCCTAGGCACATGCCTACTTTGCCTTAGGGTAAATCCGCCACTGGATGGAATGTCAGAACTGGACCAAATTAAAATGGGACCACACGGGAAGCACCAGCTTTCAAATAAAAAATCAATAATCATCAAAATCGGTTCATCCAGTCGAACGTTATGAGGTAATAAACATAAAAAAAAATACAGTCGAATTGAGAACCTCCTCCTTTTTTTGAAGTCGGTTAAAAAATGTACAAGAAAATTTGTACAAATGGTATTTTAATGTTCCAAACAAAGTAACACATCAGTTACTCCTATCTACCTGACACTAGCAAGTCACACAGTTCACTGTGCATCGATAACAGGACCCACAGAGCTGGCAATAGTAATGATGATACATATTTTAGTCTAACTGAACCCTGCAGTGTTACCCACAATAACAATTGCGGGTAACGCCACTGGGCGGACCTAGTCTAAAATAAAAGGAGCCTAAGTTACTCCTTATTTCATCAGCTATCTGTTAGTGAAAATCACGTCCAAATCGGTCTAGCTTTCCAGAGATTAGCCAGAACAAAAGGCGATCAACAATTTTATAAGTTTATTGTTTGTTGTACGTACCGCATATCAGCGAAATACCACTCACTTATTAATCACGAATTCTCAGAAACTATAATACCTACAGACTTGAAATTTGGCAGGTAGGTTCCTTATAGGGTGTAAATATCCGCTAAGAACTTATTTTACGAAACTCCACCTCTAAGGGGGCAAAACGGGGATTGGAAGTTTCTATGAAAGTCCTAGGTTTTTGAAGTAAGAGACTTGAAATTTAAAATGTATGCTCTATAGATGGTGTGGAGGTGTCCTAATAATCTTTTCCGAATATAATAAAAAAATATTTGCAAATAACTAGGTCCACGCGTACGAAGTCAAAGGCGGCCGCAGTACTTTCATATGCATTTAGTGAAAATCTGTTAATTTGTCAATGTCAAAAAACGACTGCACGGTTGGCCTAGTGGCTTAAGCGGTCGCCATGTCGCTTTCTACTGGACCAAGTGTTGTGGGTTCAAATCTCACATGAGACAACTCTTTGTGTGATCCACAGATTGTTGATCTCAATCTGGGTGTTCTTTGTGTCCGTTTCATGTATGTTTGTAAAGTCCCCCGTGATGTATATTCCTAATGCAGGAGTTGATTTAAAAAAAATGTAATTACAAACAGACACTTAAATTGTATTTATTTGTATAGATAACGCAACCTTGTGACGCATGAGATAAAAAGTGCAAAAGGTTTATGTAACGCTGTGTTATCTTTATTACAGGATTATTTTCGGAAATAACTGGTATTAAAATTAATAAAACGGGTGAGATATCTTTCAAAAACACTTGAAAACGATTAATCTTAAAGATACCTGGAAATCTCTGACACTAGATTAATGACATAAATTGTTCTTGATAGCTCAAAGCAAAGTAATAAAATCCATTACCTCATATCGTATTTATAAAAAATATATGAAGTAAAAAATACTCATTTTAAAAGGTGAATTTTCTCGAATCCGTTACCATTCAGCTCTCACCGTTCCCGATCACCTGTTTCCTTTTAGACCAGCATCTCCTCTACAGAAAATGAGACTACCATTGCTGGTATTAGGCGTCTAAGGATGCTGTACAATATGTTGTGCTTGTCTTATATCTGATGTTCTGGATTATTCCTCATTACTCCATGAGAAGGGAAAAGAAAGGTTAGATCCCAGCAAAAACATTTTCATGTAAAATGTTGCCAAGACGACTGCATATGGATTACCGTTTAAAAAAGATATCAGGTCTTATGTAGAGCCAAGCTTCTGAATCTACACGCCCTAACTCTATCAACCCTAACTTCACAAACTCTACATCTCAGTTAAAATGTATGGCTTCGCCGTTTCGCTACAGTCACGAAGGCGAAACGAACGTGTGTTTGCAAATATCTAGTTTCTGAAGTAATGTGTTATGCGAATATTTCGTTTCTGAAGAAACGAAACACCCAAGCCATACATTTTTACTGAGATGTAGAGTTTTTGAAGTTAGGGTTGGTAGATTTAGGGCGTGTGGATTCAGAAGCTTGGCTCTACATGAGATCTGATATCTTTTTCACAGGGTAAGCCATATGCAGTCGTCTTGGCAACATTTTTGAACATGAAAATGTTTTTGGAGGGATTTCATTTATTTTTGTAAGTTGCTTGAGGCAGTTTTTTTTCTTTTTTTGGGCTGTATTTCTTGTACAACTTCTCTCTTCCTTCGAAAAAGTCCGTATACCAAAAACAAAACTTGGCGCAGTAGGAAGCTGTGTGGCGACCGCTTCGACCACAAGGCCATACGTGCAGTCAAAATATCGGAAGCTTGTAATCTCAAGTTTTAAAATTGCCAAAAAATTATACACAATTTTGTTTTCATTTACGAGCATAATACTTCTAGTGTAGTGTTATTCAATATTTAACCGACTTCCAAAAGGAGGAGGTTCTCAATTTGATTGGTATTTTTTAAGTACCTTTATGACCAAGTTTTGCTCGGTATTTTGTTTTATGGTAAATTTTCTATAAATGAATATAAAGGTAGCGGTTCGCGCCGCGACAGAGATGAGCGACCGAGACGAAAGACCGAGACAAGTGTCTCGGTCTCTTCGGTATGTACTGTAGGTCGAGACCGAGACCGGAGACCACTTCCGGGTTCGAACCAAATGTTTGTAATATCTTCAAATATTTGTTCAGGAGAGTAGGTATTTTTTTAATAAAGAAAAGTGTATTTATATCAGTGTTGTATAATACAAGCTCAGCTTTGTTTGGGACTAGATGGCGTTGTGTGTTAAATGTCCATAATACTGTGGCGATTTAAGCCTTCATGGTGCAGATATACAACCTGCACGTTATATACCGGCAGGTGGAAAGTCCTGTTCGAAATGAATATTCTTTATTTTGATTTATATAATTTAAAAGGTAGACTTTTTGAATGCTGAAGAAGAATTAAGATTCATGTCAGCGGTCGTAGAGTCAAGACCGCCCTGGCTGTGAAATAAAAGTGTATTCTTATATTGTAAAATAGTTATCTCAAAGTAAAAAACGTACTAAGCGTGTGGTCGTCTTGTTATTTCCCGAAATTCAGGTGCAGATCCTCTGAGCTACACTAAACCCCAATATTATTATTATACACTAATACTATTACTACAATACTACTACAATACTATTATTATTATATTTAACTAGAAGCCAAGAAAGATCATTTTCGCCATCGCTTCTTGAGCGCGACAAGAGACACTACTAGTCCGGGGTAGCAACTGTCTCGCTGTTTCCTGTCTCCTGTCTCGGTCTCGCTCGCGAACTGCTGCTTATATGTTGCCTATGGTCAAGTGACAGTCGCGATCTCCGGTCTTGGTCTCCTTTCTCGGTCGCTTGTCTCTGTCGCTGCGCGAACCGCTACCTTTAGGAAGATTTATCGCCTCCGAAACCCGTTGATACAAAATTTCATGAAAATCGTTGAAGCTGTTTGCGTGATTTAGATTATATACGTGTATTTAATATACAAGAATTGTTCATTTAAAGGTATTAGACATGATGACATGCACGCATGGCCTATTGGTCTAAACGGTTACCTCGCCGCTTCCTATGACGCTAAATTTTATATTCCCTCATGGGATAGCTCTTTGTGTGATCCACAAATTTTTGTTCTGAGTCTGGGTGAGAACAATTTATGGATCACATAAAGTGTTGCCCCATGTGGGAATATAAAATTTTGTGATTTGACCCGAAATACCGTAGCGTTTCATTATAATTTCTAGTGTGGAGCTATCTATTAAAAAGCAAAATGAATATAGCAATATGATAAAATAGATGATTAAATTACATCTCTTTTTCGAGTCTTAATTAGTTTGTGCAATGTTTTCCGTGCTATCTCTATTGACACGGCGTCCTTGTGCAAACATTTACGATACGCGCCCAAGCCAAAATCAACATCATTTCGTTTGCATTTAGGTTTGCTTTTGGTTTGAACAATTAACTTGAAATTTTCATCATTATGTAATTTAATGTTTATATTTTGAGAAATGTCTCTTATTTCACCACTAATGATTTCCAGCCTTTGAATATATGTGCTTTAAAAACAATCTCATATTTTTAATCTGCCTACACCAATATTACAAAACTGAAGAATTTGTACGGTTGGACGCAGTGAATCTCAAATACCACTGCTTCAAATTGAAAAATTCTTTAAGTTTTGGATAACCTCTTTAACGAGGAATAAAACAGTCTATTTAACATCACGCTACGATCAATAGTAAACGATTACCAGTCAAAAATGTGACAAAAACTGGCATTTGAGACGAAGGTGCGCAAGTCACCTATTATCATATTATTGTATAACATTTAGGATTATTATGTGCATCGATATTATGACTTGAATAAAGAGACTTCATCGGTATTTTTTTCGTAACATTATCGCTAAGACCACACACACGTTTTTTATATTTTTCTAAATTGTTATTATCAATTTTGTGTGGTATCAAATGTGAAAATAAACAATCTTCTCCTCTTGCGAGATAAAATGTAATACTCGTACAAAAACATGTTTTGTAAAAAGGCCAGTACAAATTGAACAGTTCAGACAAATAATATAATGTGTACATTCTAGAAACTTTAACATACCTTGTCATTCCTGTTAGCGATTTGATTAGGACTACATAATTTATTGTATCTAACATTTTGTATTTTTGTCTGCTATTTTTATGTGCATAAAAGGCGGTCCACGCTACAACGATATATCGTAGCGATTTAACTGTGCAGTTCGTTTGTGCAGTTTTATCGTACGTGTGGACGGAAATTGGCTCAGATTTTTTGGTTGGTGCAAACGATCGGAGGCATGAGCAAAAGTCATTCGATAAATCGTTGTCGGTCGGTATCGGTAGCGTGTGGCCAGAAGTGGCAATCGCTCAGTTCGTTCACAAATCTTGCTGTAGGCGGACGCGGCCGAGCACATCAGTCAACTCATTTCAGACTGCCTCAGTGGCGCAGTGGTAGGGTATGCGACTGCTGTGCTTGGGGTCTCGGGTTCGATTCCCGGGTCGGACCAAATGTTTGTATGATCTGGAAATATTTGTTTCGGAGTTTGGGTGTTTTCTATGTATAATATGTATGTATTTACAAAAAAAATGTATATATGTATTTGTATCAGTTGTCTAGTAACCCATAATATAAGCTCTGCTTAGTTTGGGACTAGATAGCGTTGTGTGTTAGATGTACGAAATATTTATTTATTAATTATTTATTTAATAAATTTATGTGAGACTAGCTGAACCCCGCGGTATTACTCGCGGTCATTGTCGTACCGCTGGTAACGCTGGTAACGGGAAGTTAGTCTAAGAAAAGTAAATTAGCCTAAGTTACTCGTTATATCATCAGCTACCTATCAGTGAAAGTTCCATCAAAATCGGTACAGCCGTTCCACAGATTAGCTGGAACTAACAGACAGACCGACAGACAGACTGACAAAAATTGTAAACAATGTTATTTTGGTATATCTATACTATAATATTATAAAGCTGCAGAGATTGTTTGTTTGTTTGTTTGAACGCGCTAATCTCAGGAACTACTGGTCATATTTGAAAAATTCTTTCAGTGTTAGGTAGCCCATTTATCGAGAAAGGCTATATATCATCACGCTAAGACTAATAGGAGCGGAGCACCACCGAAAAATGTTTCAAAAACGGGAGAAAACTACTCGACAACTGATACAAATACATGTATACTATTTTCTGTAAATAGACACATATCACACACACATACACAAATATATGCAGATCGACCAGGAATCGAACCCGAGACCTCAAGCACAGCAGTCGCATACGATACCACTGCGCCACCGAGGCAGTCAATTTAAGCCATGTTATCGCAAGCGCGTCATCGTCTTCCATCGCGGACGACATGTTTATAGCCTGAGCTTCTGCAGAGAACTGACGATCGATGCAGATATCGTTGACGTGTGGACGCTCTATGTACGTACGATAACTGTACAGTCGAACACATCGCAACGATAAATCGTAGTAGTGTATACCGACCATAAGTTTATTATTGGTGCTATATGCTTTATAAATCACTAGCTGTTGCCCGCGGCTCCGCCCGCGTGTATGTCGGCCATCTGTCCAACATTGATCGTGTGGCGACCTCCACATACAGCGCAACAGCAACATGCTACAGCGTTATCGACCAAAGATACACCGAACTACGGAGTGACGTCACGACACGGAGTACACAACAGTACCAATACTGAATCGCAAAATAGAAATTCTCGCGCCCATTATCATACATACAACATCCCAACATCAACCGTAGGGCACTTGGCCCGCCAGGCATGATCACCTCGCCTGGTCGGAGGATCCTCCCTTTGCGTTGGAGGGACACGATCACCCGTTACTCCACAATCGTACCAACTCAGAAACCTTTGTGGGCTCATGCACAACATTTTTGCTGAAGATCATGATATGATCAAATTTAATTCAAAGTTTACGATTCTATAAAGGATATACAGACAAACATTCATTTTTTCATATATAGATTACAAACTTGTTAATCTTTATTTTAAAAGAGTAACATAAGGAGTTTCTTTCCTGTCCTTCTCGATAGGAATATCATTTTTGAACCGCGCAGCTAGGGTACTAGTAGAGTTTCGAAAGTGCCTGAAAAGGAATACTTGAACTGTAAGTACTTTGGTTGGAACATACATACATATACATTAATGACCTGGTTCCCTATTTCTGAACAAACTTAGCTTCTATTCTATACGGTTTTTTATGGAATAGGGGGCAAACGAGCAGACGTATCGCCTGACGCCGCAACACCAGAGGCGTCACAAGGTCATTGCCGGCCTTTTAAGAAGCGTATCTACGCTCTTTTCTTGAAGGTTTGAAGGTCGTCTTGATCCGGGAATAGCGCAGGCGATAGTTCATTCAATAGTTTTGTTGTGCGAGGCAGAAAGTGTCTGGAAAAGCGCACGGTTTGATGGGAATGGAACTTCTGTCGCGTAGGGCGATGGCAGAAAGAGGCGGCAGGGATCAGTTCGAACAATTCCTCGGAGCAGTTCCCATAGTAAATGCGATAGAAGATTGAACTTACTAACATATTTCAAATTTCAAACACCTATATGGATAAAATTGTCACTCGCGCACTGACTAGGATAACCACAAAATCTATCAATAGCAGATGTTACGTAACAAGTGACATAGACAAACGGACAACAACTTAGTGCCCACGAGTTCTATTTGTTGTGGAGCGTTACTTCGGCTGACGTGACTTACTGATAGCTGGGTAGGGACACCATGCTACCTCATTGGCACAAGATATAATATTTTTTGGGTCGATTACGATGTACACAATTTGGGATCAGGTAATTATAGTTCGACAGAATCAGACAAATTGCTTGTGTTGTTGTATTCATTTATTTTAAGTTCTTCTCATTAATTTCTAAAAATAAGTTAAGTTATTTTTTTAAAACTTTATATTGTAAGAAGGACACTGTTGTTGAAGTGACTTGTTATGTATTCAGTTAGGTACATACGTATTTTGAATAATTTGTAATCAATTTTTGTAAAATAATGCTATGAATTGCAAAAATACGATTATTCGCTTCATAAACTTATAGTTTCAGACATTTATATTGAATCTTATCGCCCTTTGTTTCGGCGTGAAATATATGGCGATTGTGATCGTGGTGAAGGAGTAATTAAAAGGTCCAACGTGGTGTCTCGAACAATGAGTCAAGGAGAAAGTAGAGAAAAAAGGGGTCGTTTATTAATTGTTGGTGCCTTATATAGGAACTAACTTATACAAATGTTGCCACTTAAAACTAATACTAATGTTACCACTTAAAACTAATAGTAGTGTTGCCACATAATATCAAAAATAAAGTCTGCCATCGATGCCAGACACAACATGCCCCCAGGCGTTGAAGGGACGGCTTCAACCAGCAGCGTCAGGGTCAGGCAGCGGACAAATCTTACTAAATGAGCGTCGCACCAACCCAGCAGCAGTTTTAATTGTAGCCACTCTTGAAACTCCATCAGCGCCAGGATGTACCGCCACGATACGCCCCAGTCTCCATTTGAGCGGCGGCAAATTGTCTTCCTTGATTAATACAAGGGAGTCAAGCTTGAGTGACCCCTTGCTGGCGCGCCACTTCGTTCTGATTTGGAGCTCAGAAATATACTCCTTGCTCCAACGTGCCCAAAAATGCTGGTGAAGCTGCTCGACACGATGAAATCTCTTTAAAGTATTCGTGGAGCGATCTTGCAGATCAGGTGATGGTAGAGAAATGAGTGGTCGCCCAATCAAAATGTGACCAGGAGTCAGCGGTGATAGATCCTCTGGACTTGAAGACAGTGGAGTCAGTGGTCTTGAGTTCAGCAAAGCTTCAATTTGGACCAGTGTGGTATTTAGTTCCTCATATGTTAAATTACAATGTCCCAACACTCTAATTAAATGGTACTTAGTGGACTTGACACCAGCTTCCACAAGGCCAGCAAAGTGTGGCGAGTATGGTGGAATGAAGTGAAATTGAACACCGTCACCAGCCATGGTGTCAGTTAAACTGTTACAGCTCGCTTTGATAAACCTTGAAATTTCGTTATACGCGCCAACGAACGAGGTACCGTTGTCAGAATATACGTTTCTTGGTTTCCCCCGACGCGAAATGAATCTCCGTAAAGCTAGTAGGAAAGTATTGCTCGTTAAATCACCTACTAATTCTAGATGCATTGCTTTCGTTGCGAAACAAACGAAAACGGCAATGTAAACTTTTGTTACCTTGCAACCACGACCTTGCCGTGTGACGGCCTGTATAGGACCTGCATAATCTAGTGCAACGTTCTCAAATGGAAACCCACCAGGCGAAACTCTGTGTTGCGGTAGATTCCCCATGATCGGTGTAACAATTCGACCCCGCATCCGAGAACATGTAACACATTGACGGTAACAAATTCTAGCTAAACTACGACCTCCAATGGGCCAATAAGTTTCACGGATAGTAGCGAGAAGTAGTTGAGGACCTGCATGAAGTAATTTAACATGTTGATAGGCAAATAATAATTTTGTAAACTTATGAGCGGACTGTAGAAGAATAGGATGCTTTTTATATTCAGAAAAATTTGAATTTTGAATGCGCCCTCCTACTCGAAGCAATTTATCTGCATCAAGAAAAACATTAAATTTAAGAAGAGGACTCTTATCAGGTAAGTTTTGATTATCAATTATTAATTTATATTCGGGAAATGACTCACTTTGTGATATTCTAATAATTACGTTTAACGCTGAATTTAATTCAATAGCACTAATGGGACCGCGGACAGGCTGTTTTCTACAAACTTTGATAAATCTAAGAACGTAAGTTACAACACGATTGAGCCTCATAAAGTTTGAGAACCTGTCAAAGCTAATGACATTAACAGTCGGTACCTGATTAATATGAGAGTGCAATGATATAGGAGGTTTGATTTCAGGCAGTGTATCACTGTGTGCGTGCTGACAAGTGTTGTCAGGCCAGCGTAAGGGTAAATCCTTCAGGAAGGCTGGGCCGGACCACCACTGATCTAAATCAGACAAAACAGAAGCTGTGACACCGCGAGAAAGATGATCAGCAGGATTAAGTGCTGTCCGCACGTGTCTCCACTCGCAGCTTGCAGTTTTGTCCTGAATTTCGGCTACTCTGTTACGCACAAAGGTCTGCAGTTTATTTGGCATCATTTTTAACCAACTCAGAACAATTGTTGAGTCAGTCCAGAAGTAAGTGCGTGTAGCCTGTACTCGTAATGATGACATCACTTTCTCATAGAGCCGGGTCCCACTTAAAGCTGCACATAGCTCGAGTCGAGGAATAGTCATCGACTTAAGTGGGGCCACACGACTCTTGGCTAACAACAGACGCACCTTTACTTCGCCCGAATGGTTGACACTTCGCACATACAGACATGCGCCGTATGCACTTTCTGAAGCGTCTGTAAAAATATGGAATTCAACAAGATTATGAGATTTGCAAAGAACATGACGAGGGATTTGAATGTTATTCAACAGCGGGAGATCACGAATTACATCAGCCCACTGCAAACTAATTTCTGGGGGTAACTGCTCATCCCATGACAGTTTATGTAACCATAATTTCTGCAGTAACATTTTCAAAACGATTACAACAGGTGCGAGAAGTCCCAACGGATCAAATATCTGAGATATTAATGAAAGCATGTCACGCTTAGTTTTGCAAGAATATGTAGATAAACAAATTGGAAAATACAACAGATCAGACTGCGGACGCCATCCTAGACCTAAAGTCTTGCTCGACTCAGTAGTACCCACATTAAGGTCTAAAGAGGATTTGGGAAGATGAGATTCACTCATTAACGTGGACTCGTTAGACTTCCACTTTCGCAAAACCATCTGAGCGGAAGCAAGGACCGATGACACCTTCTGACGCAAATCTAGAACCTCAGACAGGTTATCCCCGCCAGTCAATAGATCGTCGACAAAGAAATCATGTATGATTACCTCTGCCACTCTCTTATCAGGACAATCAAGCCCAAGCTGACGAAGACATCGCGTAGCAAGGTAGGGAGCGCTGGCTGTTCCGTATGTCACAGTATTGAGCTCATAGGCTTGAAGAACAGCAGCGGGATCGTCGCGCCAGATGATGAACTGTAAGTATCGATCATCCGGATGGACTGCAATTTGCCGGTACATCTTTTCTACATCTGCAGCGAGAACATAAGTATGTTGCCTGAAACGCAACAAAATAGAAAGCAAGTCATCCTGAACTACAGGTCCTACACTCTGAATATGATTAAAACATACGCCAGAGGTAGTGGGACTGCTAGCATTGAAGACCACTCGCAACTTAGTGGTAGTACTGCTTTCCCGAAGTACGCCATGGTGAGGAATAAAATGAGCCTTATTCAAATTTAAAATGGTACACTTAGTCATGTGACCTAAAGACTCGTATTCTCGCATGAAATCCTTGTACATATCGTACATGGCAGGCTTGCCTGTAAGTCTACGTTCTAAAGACTGAAAGCATTGTTTAGCTCGAGGCAAAGACTCGCCTAATACATCTGGAGATAACTTCAATGGAATTTTAACACAAAAACGACCGTTAGATAAACGCGTGGTGTGCTTCTGAAAATGTTCCTCACATTCTTGTTCCTCTTTGGAATATTCAGAACGTGGAGCTATCTCCTCTAACTGCCAAAAGCATGCTAATTGATTCTGAATATCAATTATTGAATTACTATCTGAAATATCAGTAGGAACTCTAGTGAAGTTGCACTTGACATTCTGCGGTAACGTCATGATACACCTACTGTTCAATGGACCGGATACTAGCCATCCGAGCTTAGTTTCAAATAGTATAGGCTGGTCATCAGCTAATTTCAAGCGTTGGCTTCCTAAGAGATCCCAAAAGACGTCTGCACCAATGAGAATATCAACTGCAGCCGGTGAATAGAACTTAGGATCTGCTAGACAAATATTAGAAGGTAATTTCAAATTACGCAAATTTAATGGACTACTAGGAACATTATCAGTGATAGTTTGCAAGACAAAGCACTTAAGATGTGTACTAAAGTCACTATTCAACGATTTAACCTTTAAATCACAAAGCTTACGTAATGGAGCGACTGAATTTCCTACCCCGGAGACAAAGCTATTAATAGCATTTGCAGACAGCTCTAACCGATTATACAACCTTTCAGTAATGAAAGAAGATGTACTGCCACTGTCCAATATGGCGCGGGCAATGTACTCACGGTTATTATTACCATAAACCTTGATCAACGCAGTTGATAAAAGAACATCAGCCTTATTACCACAAGGTGCATCAGAGACACTCGCTGAGAGTGAAAGATTTGAACTCTGAGACTGTTGGCTTGACTGTTCATAAGGTTTATCGGCATTAGTGGAATTACACTCCGTAGATGCAGGTTTGTGCTTATGATTTGCTGTGTGGACTAGGGTGTTATGCTTTTTATGACATACTTTGCACCCTGCCTTCTTGCAGTGATTAGCATAGTGTCCTGCACTAAAACAGTTGAAGCAAACCTTAAAAATGGGTAATGATCGTAATCGTTCATCATTAGATAATGCAAGAAACTGAGGACAAACACTTAATCTGTGTTCGTCATTGCACTTAGGACAAAGCTTGCCTAGTCCTGGAACATTGTTGTTCCTCTGACCGGTGTGATCAGACATGGACACTAAAGTTTTAATTTTATGATGAGATTTAGGAGCTGTATTCACATTTTTATGAACCGTAGAAGAGGACATTTCAAGAGTCTCGACTAAATCAGCCCTAGTTTTAATGAAATTAAGAAAATGTTCAAAGGTTATCTGTGATCCTTTGTCTAACTTGCCCTTGTGTTCTTCCCATTCACGATAAGTCTTAGAATCTAACTTATGAGTCATGATGTGAATGAGAAGAGTGTCCCAATGTTTAGTTGGTTCTCCGAGGGAATCTAAAGCACGTAAGTTTTTATTAATTTGATCTATGAGGCGCTTTAAATTAAATGATGATTCCCTACCTATTGGTTCAATATTAAATAATGCAGATACATGATTCTGAATGAGTAGTCTCTTATTACTAAACCGATCACAGAGAATGTTCCATGCGATGTTGTAATTTGTTGATGAAAAGTCAATGGATTGTATAACTACTGAAGCGGTACCCTCCAATGACGCTCTGAGATAGTGAAACTTGTTTATGTCATCAATGTCATCATTAGAATGAATTAGACTACTGAAGGTATCGTGGAATTCTAACCAATTATCATATGAGCCACTAAACTTCGGTAACTGAATCATAGGCAATTTAACGAGCTTACGTGTCGAACTGTTAGAATGAACATCACCATCGTCAGACCGGTCTGGCGTTTTAGCATTCGATAGGATCCTCTTAGCTTTAGTGAAACTTTTGTAATATAGAGATTCAAATTCTGACCTTTCCTGTAACCTACTTTCGAGGTTATCTCCACTGCATTCTAACAACAACTGTACCTTGTCGTACTCGGCGTATAACAATTCAGACTTACCACAGCGATGCTGCAACTCGTCCAACTCTGCCTGGCTTAGTGGTGACGCGTTCACATTGTTCGCGTAGTTAATGAATGTGGTTAATCTCCCTTTGAAGCTCGCTCTTTTCCTAATGAGGTCCTTCTCCTCCGACATTATGGAATGCTGGTGTCAGTCCCTGGAATTATCGATGGTAACAATTTGAGGTTACGTAACTACGTGGTTGCCCTTTGACAATACGAGAAATTTTAATGTTAACGTACCTAATTAATATACTAACACACAATTGACAGACAATTTTGAGGTTACGTAACTACGTGGTTGCCTTTATAACAACACGTGGAAATTAATGTTAACGTACCTAATTAATATCACAGTATACAAATGACACACACAGTTAACAGACAAATTTGAGGTTACGTAACTACGTGGTTTCCTTTATAACAACACGTGGAAATTGATGTTAACGTACCTAATTAATATCACAGTATACAAATGACACACACAGTTAACAGACAAATTTGAGGTTACGTAACTACGTGGTTGGCCTTTTAACAACACGTGAAAATTGATGTTAACGCACCTAATTAATATCACAGTATACTTAAATTTAGCGATTACTAAATAATGATAGCATGTAGCGTACCTAGATGCAGTTTTGCGTTTGAAATAAGAAAATAAAAGTTACAATACTTTTTTAAGACGCGCCACTGATGCAAACAATTGATAGGTACGATGCTTGTAATCTGATAATGTATTTTAGAGTTAAATTACCTAAATATACACTTGCTAGTTTAAAGAGTACACAATACAATAATTACTGACCTTGTTCGAGATATGCACTTATATTACACTTAATACTAAACCTGAGAGTGTTGGGTGCACTTTCTACTAAATACCACGTGGTCCGTTGCTCCGTATTTCCACTTGTATCACTTGCTGGTTTCTTGAATTCGGCTCAGAAGGCCATGTTTCGGCGTGAAATATATGGCGATTGTGATCGTGGTGAAGGAGTAATTAAAAGGTCCAACGTGGTGTCTCGAACAATGAGTCAAGGAGAAAGTAGAGAAAAAAGGGGTCGTTTATTAATTGTTGGTGCCTTATATAGGAACTAACTTATACAAATGTTGCCACTTAAAACTAATACTAATGTTACCACTTAAAACTAATAGTAGTGTTGCCACATAATATCAAAAATAAAGTCTGCCATCGATGCCAGACACAACACCCTTTAATATTAATATATTTTTGCTCCTATTGGCTACATTTAACTTATTAGGTGATACGTTAATGTGGAAGAGTATGACCAAAGCTTCTTACACCCTTTTTTATGGGAAATAATTTCGTGACAGAAAGGAAAATGTCCCGTGACAAAATAGTTACCCTACTATTCCCGTACATGACTCGTAGTGTTTACAAGTCGCGTTTCGTGTTGGTTTGCTTTGTGGCAACTTTCTACGGAACGCACCGTTGTGTCTCACAGCAATTAGTTAGTCCATATATGTCATCTATTTGTAACATATGGGTTGGACTAATGGTTATTTATTTGTAACTGGAATTAGTATTACTAAAGAAGATCAAAGATTAGTAGGTTTTGGAGTAGTTTGAGTTATACTTGTCTTATTAAACGATGCCATAGAGAAGAAGTCTTTCCATTTTTGTCTCTTTTTAACCGACTTCAAAAAAGGAGGAGGTGCTCAATTCGACCGTATATATGTTTTTTTTATGTGTATTCGCGGATAACTTCGTCGTTTATGAACCGATTTTATTGATTCTTTTTAATGGAAAGGCGATATCCCAACGGTGGTACCATGATAAGGACACTAAGATCTGATGATGGCATCCAAGAGAAATCGAGTCAAACCTTGAAGTCAGTTTTTATTTTGTTAAAATTGTACTTGTTGTGTTTAACTTTTCTCATAATTGGATGACTGATTTGACTTTCACGTTGATCTAGTCGTTGCGAAACCTGAGGTCATAGGTTTGATTCCCACAAAGTAAAAATAATTAGATGATAAGCAAGATCATTTGTTCTGTGTGTCGATGTAGGTAATTTATCTGTATTCTATACTATTTGACCCACGCAACGTCGTTTACGTCTCCTCTTGCCCGTAGCGTAAAAAAATTCCCCCGTTTTTGTAACATTCTTTATTGGTGCTCCACTCCTATTGGTCGTAGCGTGATGATATGTAGCCTACAGCCTTCCTCGATAAATGGGCTATCTAACACTGAAAGAATTTTTCAAATCGGACCAGTACTTCTTGAGATTAGCGCGTCCAAACAAACAAACAAACTCTTCAGCTTTATAATATTAGTAAAGATTTCTTAAGTAAATTTATTAGCGATCCCGTTACCAAAGAGGATGGAATGAGACGGTCGTATTCGTATGTGAGATTTAAGTACAGACAGACGTCTTGGTTATGTTTTTGGTAAATTAAATATATATATATCCTAATTGAGCATGTGTTCCAAACGTTCAGACCTATGGCCCCGAAGAGGTAAACAAAAGTGCCTTTGTCGGGTACATGTGTACCGTGGGAGAGCCTCGCTTCGACATGAATGGGTCAGCTCGACCGGAGTGATACCACGACCTCACAGAAAACTGGTGTAAAATAGCGCATGCGCTGTGTTTCACCGAGTGAGTGAGGATACCCAACCCCTCCGCTCATCCCCATCCCCATCCCCCAAAGGCCGACAACGCACTTGTGACGCCTCTAGTGTTGCGGGTGTCCATGGGCGGCGGTAATCACTTACCATCAGGTGATACGGCTGCTCGTTTGCCCTTTAGTACATAAAAAAAAAACAAGTGCAATTTGCAGTTTTTCTATTAGATGTCAAAGCATTTCCATAGGCCGCCATAGTGTGGGTTAGAATGCTTCATTGTCTGCATTCGCAATGAGTATGGTGACCACTACTGTTGATTTCTTCTCATGCTTTCCATCAGCCAGAGTAAAGTCATTTTGACAGGTCCATACATAAAACTTAAAAAAAAATTAGATAACTCTGATTTGAGCATAATTTGACTGCACGGTTGGCCTAGTGGTTTAGGCAGTCGCCACGCCGCTTGCCAATTCGCCAAGTGTTGTGGGTTCAAATCCTACATGGGACAACACTTTGTGTGATCCACAAATTGTTGTTCTGAGTCTGAGTGTTCATTGTGTCCGTTTCATGTATGTCTGTAAAGTCCCCGCGACACAGGATGTATATTCCTAATGCTGGAGTTGTCTTTTAAAAGAAAAAAAATCATTCACATTCATTCGAGAAGGAACAAAAACGTCAAATACTTTCTTTTAATACAGCCTATTACAAAAATGGAAGTATTTAGCAATGCTTTATATTAATCCAGTAACGAAAAGCCTATTTCGCAATAGTTTTTACCACCTCATTGAACCCTGACATTCATAACAAATTGTAAGGCTTCATCCACGCTTGACTAATAATCTCCATCCCCTTAATTTCGTTAACCTTCGAATTTACCACCCACGTATCTTGATTTAAGGAAGCGTTCACAGTGCTGTTCTTTTCATAAAGAAGTATGAACGACTTCAATTTAATTCTTTGAAGTCGGTTACTAAAAGTGATGACTTATAATTTATTTACTCGTCCATGTGTGAAACTGCACGGAAAAGACACAAGTGAATATCTCATTAGTGATACCAGTTCTTGAAACAAAACTGGGAGCTAAATGGAGCTAGGTATATTTAGTAGAATGATTTGAGAAGTTTTATAGTACATCTATATCTACACAAATAAATAAAATTGTAGTTTCTACCCACCAAAAACATAAATGTAAAAATGGAGAGCCAAGTTCAATACAAAAATTATGCTTGGCTGTGGGCTTCGTCGCAAAAAGAATGGAGATCTAAATAAGTGCCAAGTTCTATGCAAAATCCAAATATGTATTTATAGGAATAAAATAAAATTATGAACAAGTATTAAACTATATTCCTTTACTTTATTGGATACCTATAACAATTGCTGTTATTTAAAAATGTGAGATCTTAAAGTAGGTTAGATTTGACTTAGCCAGTTTTCATAACATTTCAGTCATTTTATAAAGTTATTCAACATATATATATTTTAATTCTGATAAAAACTGGCCAAGTCAAATCTAACCTACTTTAAGATCTCACATTTTTAAATAACAGCAATTGTTATAGGTATCCAATAAAGTAAAGGAATAGAGTTTGTTCAATTCTCTCGCCAATGCAACGTTCACCTTGGGAAGTTTATAATGCTAGTAGGGCCCATTTGTACAGGCATTAAATCGCTAACCTAATTCACTAGCGAGAGCAATAAACCTTTACGGCGATTCACCGTGTTCTTAATCTAAACTAAAATCATCAAGCACTTACTGGAGTTGTGTGGCTTCCTTGTTCTCGGCGCCGCTGACGGGGTACCCCACTGCTTTGTCTTGGTACGTTCACACAAACAGGCTCCAAAGTGCTGTATATCTTTCAAGGTATTCGAATTACAATAAACTCGTATTAGCTATCACGGATCACGCCCCTTTGAACGCGCCTACAAAAACTCGCGAGTCCAAACCAGACCAATCATAACGGTGACCGACGAAAACCGAGTCTTGGGAAATTAGCTTAATATTAATTCAATTCGCTTAAACCGACGATGAAATGCGAAAATGTGTTCGGCCGGCAAGCGTCTCAAAGTACTACTGTCTTAACCTCAAACGTCAAAACGTCAAACAAGAAAAATGACAATCAAAAATGTTGCCATTACAATGACGTTCGAAATTTCTAACAGAGTTTAATATTTGTTCATAATTTTATTTTGTTCCTATAAATACATATTTGGATTTTGCATAGAACTTGGCACTTATTTAGATCTCCATTCTTTTTGCGACGAAGCCCACAGCCAAGCATAATTTTTGTATTGAACTTGGCTCTCCATTTTTACATTTATGTTTTTGGTGGGATATCATTACTTTTTGTAAAGAAAGCTAGACAGGTATTGAGATTTAATAATACATATATTGGGATAGTTGCAAATATCTGCTTGTAACGACGGGTCCAACAATACAATTTAAAAAAAAAAATTGTAAGGGGTCGCCCCTATTTTTTAACTTTTTTTTTATTTTTAGATTTTTTCCTACGCTTACACACAATTACCGAGCTGGATTCCAAATTTCATCCTTCTAGGTCATCTGGAAGTAGGTTTATACCTTCATATCTTTATAACCGTTTGAGCTAGCTTCATGAAATTTGGGCTTCTAGATGTCCTTATGGATATAATTAAACACACGTAGTTTTATGTGTTTACGTTAAATAGATTTTGAGTTATAGAAGGGTCAAAAGTGGTACCAAGTGGTTCGTGTAATATTACTCTCGGCGCTGGCTAGCCAGTTCCTTTGCTTGAACTTGGCTTGACACGCTGCCGCGTGTCTAGATTTGTAACTTTAAAGTAACCGCTTTTTACTAAATGCATATTTATGTATGTATACACCAAAATAACATTTTTTAAAATTTTTGTCTGTCTGTCTGTTCCGGCTAATCTCTGGAACGGCTGGATCGATTTTGATGGGACTTTCACTGATAGGCAGCTGATGACATAAGGAGTAACTTAGTACTTTTTTTAGACTAGCTTCGCCCCGCGTCGTTACCCTCGGTAATACAATAACCGCGAGTAACACCGCGGGGTTTAGCTAGTATTATATATTATATACAAAAGTATGTATTCACTCTCCGTGTGGTGACATTTTTTTTTTAAGGAAGACAACTCCCGCACTAGGAATAAATCCTGTGTCGCGGGGGACTTTACAAACATACATGAAATGGACACAAAGAACACCCAGACTCAGAACAACAATTTGTGGTTCACACAAAGTGTTGTCCTACGTGGGATTTGAACCGTCGACACTTGGCGAAGTAGGAAACGGCGTGGTGACCGTTAAACTACTAGGCCAAACGTGCAGTCGAGTCAAATTAAAAATACAGATTGTCACCGCGTCTATCTATCCGGTGCGTGTTGTAGCAGTACTGCAAAGACATGGACAACTTGCAACAAACCCTACACAAAGTGACCAGTGCTGTATAGTTGGCCAAAGCCTTATATTATATACTTAAAGAGCGGCTTATGTCCAGCAGTCAACAGTGGCTGTTGATGATGGTGTAACCTAATTGCTACCTTTATATTTAATTAAATCACACTATTCAACATAATTCCAAATAATGTGGAACAGTACAAGTGATTTAATTAAATATGTGTAGCGATTTCCATCAAATGCATCAATTTACTAAATAGGTAAATAGTCAACCTGCTAGTGTATATAAAACTTGTTTTTAATGTAATAGCGACAAAATTTATACAAAACGTAGGCGCTCATCACCAAGTGTAATTATTGGAGACTAGCTTTTACACGCGGCTTCGCTCACGCAGACTTTAATCCCCTGATTTACCCTCTTAAGGGTGAAATTTCAAGAATTCCTTTCTTAGTGCTCACTTACGTTATATAAAGAACCTACACGCAACATTTCAGGATTCTAGCTTCAATCGTTTGGGCTGTGCGTTGATCTCTGGGTATGTCAATCAGTCAGTCACCTTCCTCTTTTATATATAGATAATAAATAAATAAATCGAAGCCGATTGGAGTAATTAATTATCCCTCCTACATACAACAACTATGTTCCAATATGACTTGCATTACTGGTTTGTAAGTTTACAGCAATTCTTTTTATAGTAGGTACAGGGACAAATCAGTAGATGTGTCTTAAGACAGTAAGTGACTACTGCTGTCAGCTATAGCGCAACTCAACAGACACAACTTTGTTAAGTACTGCCCTTTGAGCGTCCTAGAATGAGTAAGTCTCCTGTGTCTTCATTTACCCAGTGAACAGCAAAGGAGAAATGCTGATCAGCTGTTTTACTGACTGCATGGTTCTCCCTCGTAATATCATCATAAATTCAAACGTGTAATGGTTTGTTACGCTATCACGCCTAAACTACTCAATTGATAATGGCCACTATATGGTAAAACACAAGATTATTAAAAAAAGAAACTGTTCAAGAATGCCAGAAGTGTTTGAGAAAATCTTCATAAATGCAAGCGAGTGTGAGTGAGTGCAAAACGGTGTCATCATTATCCTAGTTTTTTTAAGTCATGACACCAACACCAAGATCGATCACAGGACCAATATTCAGCCGTCTTTCGTAACACCGAGTTTACCCATCCATAACTAACTTCATTAAAGATAACTTGACCTCGTCGATAACAGTTCCTCCTCTGCGTCGAGCAGTTAAACAAATATTAAGATAAAAATGCTTTTAAAATCCACATTTGTACTGTAGCTAGTGGCTTTCATATTAGTGTTATTTGGGTTACACGTGTTCGCTTCAAAGTCGTTGCTTACGTCACAGCTTTAGGTAGGCACATCTGATAATAGCTCCTTATGTAACACTTAGCCTCTGGAGGTCAAAACATCCTGGTTTCCGTATGGTAATCTTCCTTAAATTCTTTTTCCCAAACTATATTAGGGGTGTGTTTTTTAGTCTACCTCGATACAGCTGAACTTTTTACATGGAGCGACTGGCATTAGGCTTCCACAACCCTCGTACTTGGTGATATCGGAGTTCAGTAGAAAGAAAGACTGTTGTCCGAAGGCTCCAAGCACCTGCAATGATTGCCACAGACCTTCGTATGGCAGGACTAGCAACTTAAAGTGCTGCCCAAGGCAAGAAGGGATCTCAATGTGTTGAGTATGATCAACCATCAATAGAAGTACGTTCTTTGGTGAGCTTCATTAAATATTTAAGTAAGATTCATATTGTCTGACAGTTCTATAGTTGTAGTCGTAGTTTACAATACGACCTTTAAGAAAACCTTCAAGAAAAGCGCGTACTCCTTCTTAAAAGGAGGTTTTGGCTTACTATCGCCTCGCATAGAAAATCAACGTAAAATGACAGTGTTCGTGCTGTCGTGTTTCGTTGGTGAGTGCGAGACCGGAGGCCCAATGATGCAGAAGCATCACTAGCCCGCCATGGTGTGGGTCACCATGCTGCATTGTCTGATTCGCAGTATGGTGACCATTACTCTTGGATTCTGCTTATGCTTTCCATCAGGCAGAGTAGAGTCATTTGGCAGGGCCAAAAATTTAAAAAAAACACTATACCACGCTGTCCAGCCGTATTAGTATCCGGATTATTTCAAGGTTTCCTTTTCTGTGCAGTGATGTTGTCCTGCGTCGCCCCTTACGACACCCATGGGTTGAATAAGGGTGGTGGGCGTGGAGGCACTTTGTATTCTTAATCCCTCACCACACGGACTGTACCACCTGACGGTAAGTGGCTAAAGCTGTCTGCAGACACTTGCATTTCAATAGTCATAAGGACCTGGACTCCTTTGTACACCTTACAATTTAACTGCCTCGGTGGCGTAGTGGTAGCGTATGCGACTACTGAGCTTGAGGTCTCGGGTTCGATTCCCGGGTCGGACCAAATGTTTGTATGATCTGCAAATATTTGTTTCGGAGTTTGGGTGTTTTCTATGTATAATATGTATGTATTTACAAAAAAAAGTATATTTGTATTTATATCAGTTGTCTAAAATCCATAACACAAACTCTGCTTAGCTTGGGACTAGATGGCGTTGTGTGTTAGATGTACGAAATATTTATTATATTTATTTATTATTTATTTATTTAATTAAGAGGGGGAGGGCTGAAATACAACAAAAGAATTGGTTAACACCAGTCTTCTGTGAGGTCGTGGTGACACTCGTAGAGCTAAACTAGTGTGATATTTATTTATTACTTTGTTGATTATATTAGAAATCACCGAGGGTGGTCTGATATCAACTATAATTACATTTTATTTGTGACTAATTGACTGAGTTTTGGTTATAATGACTTTCTGTACCACGACAGATTGAAGTCATAGTGGAACCCCGTTGCATTTAGTAGTATCTGAAAACGTCACATAATTTTTAAAACAATTTCGCCACTTGTTCCAGATATATTCTTAAAGTATTCCAATTAACACATTCTTTCATACACTAAAGTACTTGAAACGGGGTACAAAGCATTTTCTTAACACATTATTATTTATCGATTGTGTGTGACTTACTCATAAAAAATAAGTGCATTTTTCCCCGGTCTAGATCCCGAAGTACAATAGTTTAAGTCACTATCCGGATGGTATTCGGATATCAGTACATCTCTAGTCTAGATAATACTGTAAAAAACATTTTTTATTTTGGTTAGCAGTCTGTTAAGGTATACCAGCTAATTAAGATTATATCTCTCATCATCATCTAAATATATCAAACCAGAAGCACATTTGGCTAATTGACAAGGCCAGCGAGGATGGGTTGCCGGGTATCCAACACTTAATAAACATTGAAATACATTAATAATACAATAAACAGACTAGTCGAGATAACACCCAAACGACCTCCATACTGAATTTATATTATCACGAGAACTAAAATATTATTTGAATAGATTAATCTTTAGGAGCACAACGACGCAAGTACGCTTCGAAGCGCTAACAAAAATCGACCGATATCAAACTCATGTAAAGTCTAAATTTAACTATCTATAAAAGTTGATATTGCAAACAATTTGCAAAAAGGAAGATAATAAAGTAGGTTGGTGTGACCGGATTGAACTGGTTTTAGGCACTTGTTGGTTATTACGTGTAGATCCAGTATTTGCAATTTGCAATTATATGATGGCAGGTACTGTTAATTGTCGTATAATTGTATAACGGGTCTCAGATCTTTCTAAACGGAGTTACTAAAAACTTTTACATTTTGGGATTATATTTTTGAAAAGGAAAAATAAAACCTGTCCGTCTGACTGGCTATTTAAATGCAATTTTTCCTATGAGTCAAACGTCTGTCTGTTTGTATTTTATTAATTGGTAGCCTTTTCTTTAACACATTTCTTATATCAAATTAAAGTTCAATTTGAACATTTTTATAGAAGTGTATTTTAATTAACTTAGAATCATAAAATTCAGACAAATAGCAAGGTCTTTCATTTTTGTTTCATCACGAAACCCTCGAAGCGCGAAATAGATTCATACTAGTTTTTTAGGCTACATTGTGTGGTTAAAGACATTTATTTTCTCAAAATATTAATTGTAGTAGATTAAATTTTTTTTACTAAATATGTATATAACTAGTTGAACCCCGCGGTGTGACCCGCGGTACAATAACAACCGCGGGTAAAGTCGCGGGGCAAAGCTAGTCTAAAAAAGTAGCCTAAGTTACTCCTTGCATCATAAGCCGTCTGCCAGTGAAAGACCCGTCAAAATCGGTGCCAGACAGATCGACAAAAATTGTAAAAAAAATATTTTGGTACATGTACCGTATGTATATACATATGCATTTATTAAAAAGCGGTTATTTTAATATTACAAATAGATACTCCAATTTTATTTATTTGTATAGATGTATAGATTAAAGTTTAAATATATGCATATCTAGTAAAAACAAGGCTAGGAAAGAAATTTATATGCAAACACAAAGTTTGAATCAAGTCTCACATTAAAGCAGCAATTAAGAGAAATGTCGCTCAATTTAGTCCCAACAACAGATCTAAAATGGTTGAACTCTCAAATTTATTCACAAAACGTACGTACAAAGTTATATCTTTATACTCGGGACGTTTGTAATGAAATAATTTAACTTAACTTCAGTTTCTCTCAAGTCAACGGTTTTTAGGAAAATTAATTCTTCTTAAGTTACTTCTAAAAAAGGTGAACTAAGTAACTCATTTTTATTTCAAGTATTTCTGTTTTCTTTTCAAAGTTACTTGAAGCATTTTTTTTTTTTTTTTAAATCTATGATGCTCTCAGAAAGTTCTCATGGAGCCACCAACTTATAAAATGACTTACCTGTCTACTACGAGTATTAGAATACCACAGTACCCATTACACCATAGTTTACATTTTAAATTAGATATTTATGTATAATGAATTTTCTTCAATACATAATTTTAAAAAGTTAACATTTCAAAAAAAATTTTTATTTCTCATACATACACTCCCAATTAAGTAAAACTATTTTAAGTCCTGCGGTAACAAACATAAAAATTAAAAACATATAAACTCAAATAGAGATGTTCCTGTTTTAAATCTCCAATTTTTTTATAAATATCTCGCAATCTAAGATGTTATCTCTTATAACATAAAAAACAAAAGGCAGTAAATACTTTTTTCCAAGTCAAAGTGGATAGAAAGTGACTGCTAATGAGTGTCTATCGCGATATGCTAACGGCTATGGGCACACGCAATGCGTGCCGATCCAACGATATGGGTCAAACCGATTAACTACGTGAAAAATAGATTTCAATTGTGTTGTTGCTATGAATATACTACATTTTTTGTATGGATTATATTTATATTATAATACAAAATTTTAACAGAAAAACTGACTTCTATAACTGGACCAAATTGAAATGGGTCCACACGGGAAGCACCAGCTTTCAAATTATAAAAGAATCATCGAAATCGGTTTGCGTGATATTGACTAATTCGTCAATTTATCGCGCACTTACTTAATGTAAATTGAAGACTTGGTTATTTCATGGATGACATTGTTAGAACTGGACCAAATTGAAATGGGAGCAAACGGGAAGCACCGGATTTCAAATAAAAAAGAATTACGAAAATCGAAAGCTCTGAAGTACCAAACATAAAAAAAAAATACAGTCGAATTGATAACCTCCTCCTTTTTTGAAGTCGGATAAAAAGAAAACTCCCGCATTAGTAATATACATCCTGTGTCTCGTGGGACTTTACATACACATAGACTTAGAATAACAATTTGTGGATCACACAAAATGTTGTCCCATGTGGGATTTGAATCCACAACACTTGGCGTAGTAGAAAGCGGCGTGGCGACCGCTTAAAACACTAAACCAACCGTGCAGAGAAACAGATACTGTACCAACTCATCTGACCAGTGTGGTATAGTAAGTCCAATCTTTCTTTTGAAGAAGAGGCACATGTTTAGCAGAGGAATGTTATAGCATGATGATTGATGATGGGATAGGAGAGAAGAATAAGGGATTTGTTAAGATTAAGGATTTGACTGTGTTTCGCCATTCTGAATTCTGTTACGTTATGATTATTTATCAAGAGTGAGTTTTAATGGTGTAGGGAAGCCAAAGAACAGAGGTGTGACCTAATGTCAAGTGAATATCACCCATAATAGATATCTGCGGGTCATGTATCACGAGTTTTCGGCTGCCGTTTGAGTCCCCATCTCAGAATTAGGGGGTTTTCGACTTACCGGAGTCGGAAACCCCATAATTCTGAGATGGAGACCTTACCTATTAGACCATGTAATATGGTGCAACCAATTTAATTAGAAAACATAATTTTTACCCAAAAACTTTTTGTAACTTTCATATACCCACGGCGATGAAAATGAGATAAGATAAAAATGGCTGGCATTGGATAGATGCGGGCTGCAAGAACAGGACTGGAATGGTTGGCGTTCTTTGGTAGAGCTCTTCATTCAGCAGTGGATGGAAGTAAGCTGAGGCATAGTATATACACAGTGCTACTCACACAATTAACACAAACCTAACGATACCTCGAACGCCAAAATTATTTCACACTCTGAAATAATTTTGGCGTTCGAGGTATCGTCCTGTCCTGTAAATATTCATACAGTAAGTACTTCTTTATAAATAATTTTAAAACGCAATTCCCCTAGCGCTGTCGGGTAAAAAGCAGGAAAGTTCTAGAAGCAAGTCCGCTAAGCAAACAAAGAAGCATAATGATACAAAACCTTTTTATTTCCTAGCAATTATAGTTATATTGTAAGTTAAAGGACAAAGGTGTGACCCTTTATCCTAATATTTGCAGCAAAGTACACAAAAGTGTCTGGAAATAAGTAACTGTTCCGTATTTAACTTATGTACATAATGTTTCATACCCCTTTGTGCTGCTCGCTCTGACTCATGCCGCAATGAAATGCATTGTTGCATCCTATGTACATAATACACAGTAATTAATGAACTCGCTTTGAATACGCTTTCATATTTACACCATACTAATTAGTATTCATATTTGTTATGAACTGAGAAGTTTAAACGCTAGTGGCTATTTTACGTCTGATAAATTTTGAACAGCGAAGTAAATTAACACAATCGAAGTCACACAACTGAATTGATACCCTAGTTATGTTGACTTGCTTGCATACGCCACGTCGCCTGCAAGGGCCACATACCTTTCTCCTCAATAACAGTATGACTAATTCCACATTTTGTTCAGACCATCTGCCACAAATGGTCGACCACACCTGAGTTATCATACTTTAATCAATTTCCATTCACCATTGTTGATTAAGACCGACCTCACCTTATGTTGGACACTTGACTAAATAACATTTGTTTGCTTGACTGAATTTTTCTCCTCTTATTGCTCTGAGACGATTTTAATGAGTCAGTCGTTATTTTTGCTGTTTTTCCCCAGTAAGCAACCGTATTTCTTCATAAATAGACAGATGCTCCATTATTTTCAAAATCAGAAATATTCAAAATTCCGTCCCTTTCATGCCAATAAATGCATGATCTTCGTCAGCTTGTTATTTACCGCTTATTTTATTTAGATTCGGTACAATATGTAATAGTACGAACAGTGTTGAATGGTTTCTTTGATGGTCGGTTATTTTCAGACCAAATAAAAGGCGTGGGGCAAGGGTTCGGAGTGGAAATGAGGTTGAGACTGCAGTAGCTCACCATATATCTACCATGGGATCGAAAGAATCACTGGGATAGTAAAATTATGCGTAAAAATATTACTTTATGCGAAATTAGTCACTTATATATATATAGGAGAGCCGTATACCGTGGGAGAGCCACGCTTCGGCATGAATGGGCCGGCTCGACCGGAGAGATACCACGGCCTCACAGAAAACCGGTGTGAAATAGTGCTTGCGCTGTGTTTCACCGAGTGAGTGAGGATACCGGAGGCCCATAATTTTTTTTTTTTTTTTTTTTTTTTTTCTCCCCCCCCATACCCCAAAGGCCGGTAACGCACTTGTGACGCCTCTGGTGTTGCGGGTGTCCATGGGCGGCGGTAATCGCTTACCATCAGGCGATACGTCTGCTCGTTTGCCGGTCTATTCCATAAAAAAAAAAAATATGGGTATTCATACAAAAAAATTATGACTACCTATTTAGTTTCTTTTGTTAAATGAGAGTTTATATATAAGGACCCGGGATCATGGTGGGAGGAAAATAAGGGCGCTGCTAGTGAGTTCCAGGTTTTGTCTGATTGTGGTATTGGTAAATCGTCTTCAATACTTAATCACCTCAAATTCGAAATAAATATGATGACTGCACGTTTGGCCTAGTGGTTTAACGTCACCACGCCGTTTCGCCAAGTGTCGTGGGTTCAAATCCCACGTAGGACAACACTTTGTGTGATCCACAAATTGTTGTTCTGAGTCTGGGTGTTTTTTGTGTCCGTTTTATGTATGTTTATAAAGTCCCCCGCGACACAGGAGTTATTCCTAGTGCGGGAGTTGTCTTTTAAAGAAAAAAAAACAGTTATTTTTATGCAATTGCGGCAAATAAGCAGCTATGTTATCTGATGGTAAGTCACTACTACTGCCTAAAGACACTTGAAATTTAAAAAGCTTTTTACGCTTCAAGTGATCTCTTCAAAATTAGGGGAGGGATTGGGTTGAACTGTAGTAGCCTACTTCACTTATTCTGTGTAAAGTAAAAATTTAATTCTTTACTACCGATTTTCTGAAAGGTCATGGTATTTTTTCAAATATGTCAAAGAATGGCTCTCTTTCTAGCATCTCATATGAGTACCATGAAAATAAATAGAAAAACTGCATGGATGGCGCAGTGGTTTAAGCTGTCGCCTTGCAGCTCACTACTGCGCTAAGTGTTGTAGGTTCAAAGTTTCAAACCACACATGAGACAACACTTAGTGTGATCCAAAAATTGTGGTACTGAGCCTGGGTGTTTTTTGTGTACGTTTCATGCGTCTTTTCAAACTACCAAACAGAATTACTCCTAGTGCGGGAGTTGTTTTTTTAAAATTAAGCAATTATATCCTTAAAAATGTGTGAAATTCTTCTTCAATTGTTTAGTCCTCATTAGCATGCTAAAATTTAACCCAATTTACGACAAACACTTATACATTTAATGATCTCAAAATATTGCACGTATATGTATTGTATCTAAGTCAATTGGCAATAACATCCAAAACAGCTGCGAAAAGAATGTTCAAAATACCTTTACAGTGACTAACACACATGAAATAACTTAGTATGTGTATTTTTAGTAAAAACACATATTAATTTCATTAAATAATTGCTGTATTTCCTCACTTACAGTCAACTTAAAGTCAATTTATTGTCCTGTTCAGAATAGTCATTTTGGCAGGCACATATACATATATAAAAATAGTATATGCCATCTCTGGAAGATGGAGGAAACAGCTATGATGTTTAATGACTCCCTGAAATTTACCGTGGGAGAGCCACGCTTCGGCATGAATGGGGCGGCTCGACCGGAGCGCTAAACCTCACGGCCTCAACCAAACCGGTGTAAAACAGCGTTTGTGTTCGTGTTTCACAGCATAAGTGAGGATACCGGAGGTCCTTACCCCAACTTTTCCCCCCATCCCCCTACCCATCCCCCAAAGACTGGCAACGCACTTGTGACGCCTCTGGTGTTACGGGTGTCTATGGGCGGCGGTCTATGTCTATTTTTTGTACAATTTTATTGTAATATTTTTTTAACATTAAACTAAAATTGTAAGAACACTGGGGTAGACTGAAGGTCATGATGTTCTTATAAAACAGAAAAAGAAAGAAGACAATCATTTTAGGGGTCTATAAAATATTTTTGAATGGTTGCAACTTTATAATTACATTACAAAGTAATCTTTTACTTTAAAAAAAATCTGAACTATACTTTTATAGAAACTATAAATTATTTAATTCTCACACGTGATATTTAAATTGTAGTACTTATAATATAAGTAATTAGAATTTATTCTTAATTAAATAACATATTTTTTATTCTTATTTTAGAGAACAATCTAATTGTGGTACAAAAACAAGAAACCAAACTGTGTGAAAATGTCAGTCTGTACCAGTCAGTTGTCATTTTACACATTTTGGTATTTTTTACCAAACAAAAGATTCTACGAAAAATTTATCATTAAATATATGTACATTGTGAGTGTTTTCCTCATAAAAATTATACAAGCAACAGACACACAACATAACAATGATTTATTGACAATCTCTCGGTATCCTATGCCTTGAGATTTATTATACAACCCGTTGTTGGAAAAGTACGGGATAAAATCAGAATTATTTACATAGCGTTTTAATTTTTATCTGTACCTACAATTTTAGAAGCAGTTTCCTGTACATACAGGGTGTCCCAAAATTCAAGGATAAGCGGGCGCCTAAAGGTAGACCTGCTAATGAGTACATAAGGATAAAAAATTAAAAATATATACCTAGTTTTTTTTTTAGTTACAAGAAAAATTTTGAATTTCTTTAACAACTTAACAACACAACTCTTAAAACACCAAATTGCCCGCAGTTTTTACACAAAAAACGTTCAAAATAATTTTTTTCCCTACAATTTTGAAATATTTTTACTCTTAGTGTACTTTGACTCATGGTCTTGTAAAAAAAAAGTATGGACTAAAATAAATAATAATAATAATAGTACTAATACTAAGTAATAAATAAATTAAAAAAAATGAAGGCTGTAAATTTTCAAAGAAATTCTAAATTTTTCTTGTAACTAAAAAAAAACTAGGTATATTTTTTTATTATTTTTCCTTATGTACTCATGAGCAGGTCTACCTTTTGGCGCCCGCTTATCGTTGAATTTTGGGACACATGGTATATACCTATGTCACTATTAACTAAATTGCCTCTTTAGCGTAGCGGTAGCGTATGCGACTGCTGTGCTTGAGGTCTCGGGTTCGATTGCCGGGTCAGACCAAATGTTTGTATGATCTGCAAATATTGGATGTTTTCTATGTATTTATTTCCAAAAAAGAGTATAAATATCATGTACTTATATCAGTTGTCTAGTACCCATAACCCAAGCTCTGCTTAACTTGGGACTAGATGGCATTGTGTGTTAGATGTCTGAAATGTTTATTTATAACTTTAACAAGACAAAGTGTAAAAAACCATAACCAGACTATGTACTTTTCATAAAATTAATGTAGCCCATGTCACCCGGGCCATCATTACGAATCTATTGACACCTCATTCATTAAATCAATTCAGTAGTTTCGGCGGTACGGTGTACAACAACGGTACGGTGTACAAACGTACATACATAGACAGCCAAAACTATAACCCTCCCTTTTGACTTCGCCGTAGTCGAGTAAAAAGAATCACCGGATTCAATGCACCTACTCAAATCTACCTTAATTCACCGTGACGTTGGCCCGAGTCGTCTTTGGTCGTCGTGATGGTGTACTGACTTTGTTGGAGGCTCAATTCCCGCCTTCTTCTTAACTCTGAACGGGGAGGGAAGCATACACGGCAACGTACTCATGTGTCCTGTGTTATATGTGTGAGGGTTAGGACTATTATACCACGTGATGGCGTTGTTTGTTCCCTTAATCGCTTCTTACGACTACCACACTCATGGGATGAACCGGCTCGACCGGAGTGATACCTCCGGTCGAGCCTGTGTGAGTGATACCTCAATAGCTTGCGCTGTGTTTCACCGAGTGAGTGAGGATACCGGAAGCCCATACCCCAACCCCCTCCCCCTATCTCCCCTTTCCCAATCCCCCAAAGGCCGGCAACGCACTTGTGACGCTTCTGTCTTGTGTTGCAGGTGCCCATGGGCGGCGGTAATCGCTTACCATCAGGCGATACGTCTGCTCGTTTGCCCGCCTATTCCATTAAAAAAAAGAATAGGGATAATGAGTGGTGACACTTCGTGTTTTTAATTCATCCGAAATATGGGAGCAGGGATGATGCTAATCACTTAATGGCAGGTGCCATTCTGCTCCCTATATCAAAAAACCTGGCAAATTCACAAGATTCAGAGTGAAGTCAAGTGTGAAGTTCAAGATCTAATCCATTACAGGATAATTGTGCCCTAGCGATTTAATGTCCTATATCCTCGGGATATGGCTGACTCTATCCCGGGGACACCAGGACATTAAATCGAGAAGTAATTTACCACAGGCTACAGGCACAGGCACAGTTATTCTATGTTACTAGTTCTTCTTTCGCTTGTTTTCGTCACCATAAGTAGTAAACATAGGTGCATTAATAAAATATCAATCAAAAATGACAGAGAAAACATTGATATCGCAATGCAGATTCCTAAGCTTATATAGATCTGTTCATAAACATTTTCACGGACTGGTAATCTTTGACGTCACACCTATACACTAGAATAAACAATAAAATAAATGCATTCGCGTGTCAACTTATCTCCTGGCCTAGCGATAGCGACATGAAAAACTGGCGCCCGCGCATACGGCATAAATCATTTTAATATCTGACGTTTACTGATACCACTTCGAGTCAGGTCATACACCTGAACTGGTAATCAGAGAGATAGACACACTTCATGTCACACACGAATGGTACTGAACAATCTAGAAATATATTTGAATCGATCTCTTACAGATAACCATAAAACAAACTTTACTGTAATATACTTGAGATGCTCAATAACTACGAAATATAATTGGCACCACTTAACAGTTCATATCACTATACCTATACCATATTTAAAGTATCCAATTTCGAAATTCCACCCCTAAGGGGGTAAATCAGGGGGTGAAAGTCTGCGTGAGCGAAGCCGCGTGTAAAAGCTAGTATACATATAAAATGTGTTAGTATTAGTGGTATTATGAAGACACTGATTTATTTTTGAGTTGAGGATTAACTATTTTAAATCGGTGACTGTTTTATTCTGTTAAGGATCTAGTGGCCAGCTCGCCAATTCTTACTGCGCTGATTGTTGTGTGTGTTCTGTGTGCGATCCCCTTAGGACAACACTTCGTTTTAGTTCACATTTGTTGTTCTGAATTTGTGAGGTGTATTTTCTAACCATTTCATGTTGTAAAGTTTCTCTCGACAGAGGATAGATAAAATATTCTTGATGTGAGAGCTGTAGTTTTCTTAAATAGCTTCGTTCGTAAATATTTCAGAGGCGTGCAGCTTTTTCTAGTAAGAAATTGACATAAAACTTGAGTGCTTATTAGTTGGATATATCCAACTTTTATATAGTTTAATATCATCATTTTCCTGGCATTTATTATTCCCAAGATTAATTGAGGTCGGCTACTAGTTCAACCGGTGTAGGTTTTCCGCGGTAGTTTCAGTATATTTGAGTGCACTGATTTCCCAATAAAAATTGATATCATTAAGAATTTCTTGTAAGGAACACTTTTGGCCTGATCCGGTAATCGAACCCGAGACCTCTTGATTGGCATTGGCTGACGTCGACCGCTACACCAACGTGACAGCATTATAGTTTTATCGTAGACTTAT
The DNA here is from genome assembly GCA_949125395.1 of Diaphora mendica. Classification (NCBI taxonomy): domain Eukaryota; kingdom Metazoa; phylum Arthropoda; class Insecta; order Lepidoptera; family Erebidae; genus Diaphora; species Diaphora mendica. Next base: position 24,102,062 of record OX421327.1, on the reverse strand, counting down.
ATGACTGCACGTTTGGCCTAGTGGTTTAACGGTCACCACGCCATTTCCTACTTCGCCAAGTGTCCTGGGTTCAAATCCCACGTAGGACAACACTTTGTGTGATCCACAAATTGTTGTTCTGAGTCTGGGTGTTCTTTGTGTCCGTTTCATGTATGTTTGTAAAGTCCCCCGCGACACAGGATTTATTCCTAGTGCAGGAGTTGTCTTTTAAAAACAAACAAAAATATGTAATTGCATCATTTATACACCATAGCCCTATTTGCACATCGACTCTGTTTCATAATAACTTACATATTTAAAAGTTTTTATAAAGCCTTATGGCAGTAAATTAGCATAGCCATGACTGTTACCTTATGAATGATTGCAACACTTAGGTTTTTTCTCGCCTCGCAGTATGCTTGTTTGCCACGGTAATCTCTGGCTTTAATATTTTTGAAATATTGAATACACGGTGTATTCATGGTATGGTGGTTTTACCGTGGGAGAGCCACGCCTCGGCATGCATGGGTCGGCTCGACCGGAGTGATACCACGGCCTCACAGAAAACCGGTGTGAAATAGCGCTTGCGCTGAGTTTCACCGAGTGAGTGAGGATACCGGAGGCCCATACCCCATACCCATATACATATATTTGTAAATACATACATATTTTAGATAAATTACAGCATTTACTCATGGAGTTTCATATTACAGTAAGGTTTGCTATATACTACAGTGGTATAAATAAACAATTATACTCTGTCCATTCGTTTATTTTCTTTTTGACAGTTCAAGAAATTTCGAAATTAGTGACACGTTACCGATTCGATTTGAAATGAAAAGCGATTTTATTTATGAAGAACTTGCAATCGATTTAATAAAATATTTTTAGTTTAAATATTAATTATTCCTTTATTAGTTGTTTTATATTATGTAAAAAATAAACAAAAATATAAATAATAAATCAGTAAATTAGATGAATGAACAGAGTTATTGTTCTTTACTCTTGGTTTGATCCTAAATTCCAAGATTTCAACTTAATTCCTTGCAAATAATCAATCTTGGAGTCATAGATACTATTTTTATTTCCTTTTTTTATTAAATTCACAGAAAAAATACTTACATGAAGTCAAATTATTTTTATCTTATGATCGATTTATCGTATTTCAAGTACTGTTTTATAGTATGTGCTTGTTTGTTATGCACAGGCCACTTCACTAAAGTACCGTCATCGTCAATAAAGTACGACATTACTGTAGTACATTATTCCGAGAGAAAAAAACGGTAATTTATAGGCGTGAGCTGTCAAAAAGAAAATAAACGAATGGACAAAGTATAATAAATATAGTCTCACGTTATCTTATTGCCGTCAATATATATTTTTTGCTGTCATTAATTCTAATTGTTTATATAAAATCAATACCAAGCTTATGTATTAAACATAACTTCAAAAGAGATTGTATAATAAACTCTTATTTATAAACAATGGTTTATGTGTGTGCTTCTGTGTAAGTGAGTTGGTGAAGGTGCGCATGTCTGAGTGTGGCCATCACCTACATAGGAGTCATCTAACCAGCAGTTATCGACATGGACTTATTTATTTACTATTTGTTTATGTTTAACTTAGATGTTTACTTAACTTGATTTTAATGGTCAACTAGAAAATTGTTTCGATTTATCTGGTCAGTTATGTGTGGAAGCAAATAATTTAATCGACAGCTTGATAGTTTCTTCATTATTTTTTTTTATTTAATTAAATTAGGATCTCCAACAAAGGATATACACATATGTACAGTATACAATAAATTACTGGTACTATACCGGTGTACTCCTTCACTTACAGGAGACCAAAGCAAGCAAAAACAATTATTAACAACCGAGCAAACAAAGTTATAAGGAACAAAAAAGATTAAAACACATGTAAAATGTAAAGGGTGAAATATAAACGATTAAGTAATCATGGCAAACTATAAATTTTACAGAATACAAAAAACAATAAATGAAAAGTCTAAAAAAATAAAAAAGACATCTAAAATTTTACGATTAGGCTAACTAACTAACATTTTTAAGCATTTTTTATATCTAGGCAAACTTAGGCAAATGTCTAAGTTAGATTTTTAGCAAGCATGTTATATTGCCTACAAACCATGTTGCAGAAGAATTTAGGTATAATGGACGAACAACTCATTTTTATGACCTAATTATCAATCAGTTCATCTCATCTAGTTTGTGGCTCACACAGGCGCAGACTCGCTTGCAGGCCTCACACTCTGCCTGTCATACCGTAGAGCTAGGTTTTCATCAGGGCTGTAGGGTGCCCATCTACCTACCCTAGTTGGTAATTAATACAGAACGTTCTTCATACTCACTAAAGTTTTTTAGTCTCTACAGAATATTGTAGATCAGGCCAAGACACATTCCTTTCAGATTTATTTGTAAAAGTGTAACAGGTTATTCATACCATACCCCTCGGGCCAACTCTGATGTAGATCGTTTTAGCTTAGCTGAAAGTAACAACTAGCTATATAAATTCATTTGAATCTTGCATGTTTTTTTGTGATATAGTAAGACAAACAAGCTGTCGGGTCACCTGATATTGAGTAAGCACCATCACCCATGGATAAGCAGCTATTTTCTGTGCGGAAATCCATTTGGATACCGGACAACCAGGGGGGTGGTTTGGTTATACCAAACTCGAACCGACTAAAAACCGTATGCCGTACCCCAATGGATGTACACTTGCAACTGTCATAAGTTCTTTGCTGTTTTTAAGTCCTTCCTCCTAAATTAGAGCCAAAACCCAGGAAGGTTTTTGATGAGATAACCTTACTTACTGAGGTGCTCATAGCCCAGTAGCACTCGATGATTAGAAACAATCACCGAGGGTAAGTCGCGGTCAGTACCTGGATGGGTGACCGCTAGTGGCATGTTACCATGAGCGTCTCCGTGATTCAGAGGTCACGGTAAGTAGTCAGTCCCGGTTGTTATCATAGGATAAAAGTCGTGAAGCTTAGTTGAAGGCCTTTGGGCAGCTTAAAAACATCCAACGGCAAGATTACGTAGCCACAACGTTGATGTCTTGTCAGTCCTCAACCCGCACTTGGCCGGCGCAGAGACGTATGGCCTTAACCCTCTCCTGAGAAAAGACCCGAGCCCAGCAGTGGGATTTTATGGGTTGTTGATGATGAACCTTACTCAATGAAAGCAATTAGAAAATGCATAACAATGTTTTTCCAAGTGACCATAATTTCATTCGAGCACATCTATTTGTGCCCAAGTGCCGAAGATATAACAAACAAAGAAAATAGCCAAACAATATAATAATATCTCCAAAGAAACTAATCATAGTCTATTTAAAATAAATATAAAATATGAAATCCAAACATTTCAATTCAATTAAGAAAAACATTGAACAAATACCTACTCAGAAAGGGAAATTAATAGTGATTGTTCCGCGGCTTTTCATTAAGCATATCTAATTGATAAACTATAACTGTTTACTTCATAGGAAAATGTTCTTTATTGGTCACGTTGTAGGGCTATATTGCCGTGTGGTGGTATACCCTTGAGGTCGGCCGTTGACCTGTCAATGCAATCTGTGCAACTGTGGATTGAAAACTATATGAAATATGCATGTTCACGCATGATGTACTATTAATGACATCTGCACGTTTTGTAGGTATGCTCATATTGTGTTTTTATTGCTTTTTGTTTTTATGCGGTTATGTGTGAAGATAGCGAGTTTTACGACTCAAGTGAGGTAGGTCAGTGTTAGGTAACGTCGAGGAATTTTTCCTTTTGGAAAAAGATTTTCATTTAAGTTTCATGTCAAACGTACATTTTTTGTACAGTTTAAAACTTTAATAAAAAACGTAAAAAATAAAATTTGTCAACTATTAAATAATTTTAATGTTTTCTTTTTATTGTGGGAGAGGCACGCTTCGACATGAATCGGCAGGCTCGACTGGAGTGATACCACGGCCTCACAGAAAACCGGTGTGAAATAGTGCTTGCGTTGTGTTTCACCGAGTTAATGAGGATACCGGAGGCCCATACCCCAACCCCCCTCCCCCCATCCGCCCAAAGGCCGGCAACGCACTTGTGACGCCTCTGGTGTTGCAGGTGTCCATTGGCGGCGGTAATCGTTTATCATCAGGCGATACGTCTGCTCGTTTGCCCGCGTATTCCATAAAAAAAAATATTACCGGGTATTATATGTTCTATCGTAAATAGGAGAGACACGGTCCCTATTTCATCTCATCCACATTTTTATATTTTTTATCATTAATGTCATCACAACGAAGACTTGAAGACTCGAATATCAACGACTGACTTAAAAGGGCTACAAGAACCCACAGCCGTAAAACCTAGTGAAATAATATAGTAAATAGGAAAATGAGGAAGTCCAATTTCGAACCTACGACCTCAGTCAGAAATGGAACTGATGAAATTAGTTGGCATCTGAGTAGAAAAATGAATAAATACGTGAATCATCTATTTAGAAAATATGAAATTTTGAAAATATTTGTAATTTTTTCTAAGGAATAAAATAAGTAACTTAAAGCGCTTAAGTAGAATTTGAGGGTACCCTAAACGAAATTTCATTAAAGTTTGTCTGAGTTCAATACGAAAATAGGGAGAAAAGAAAGAAATTAAGTACATAGTTCTGAATAGACATCTTAAAATCTTTGTTTTTTAATCTTTTGAAATCTAATAAAGTTGTAAAAACTAGACTAAGTTTCTCTTGAATATTATCTAGAGTAATTCGTTGTTATAGAAATATTTTTATAAAAATAAAAAAGTGCGAGTCGGACTCGCGCATGAAGGGTTCCGTAGAATCAAGTAACATAATATAAAAGTTCTTGTAGTTCGTTGTAACTTTGATCGATAAATTGCGGTTTACGATTTATGACTTATTAAAAAAAACTACTTACTACACACATCAAAAGTGTCTAGGGATCAAGCATTTTTATGCGGATTTCTTGAGATTGAGATGTGGCTTTGGCCCTGGCCTGCTCAGTCGCCAGACTTGAACCCGATTGAGCATGCATGGGATATGCTACAGAGAAGAGCTCTGCCGAATATGGAGGGTATCCAGTCGCAAGAAGACCTTTTTTTGATGTTGCAACGAACATGGGCGGCCATTCCACAGCGTGATTTGGATGAACTCATTTTGAGTATGCCAAACCGATTCTTGTGTTGTTAGTGTTCGCGGTAGAAACACGGATTATTAATTGTTTAAGTTACCTAATAAAATTTTAAAGAAAACTGTTATTTCAGTCTTTTTTTCGAACTTTAATGTTAGTGGTTCAAATGTCAAAAATCCCTTTATTAGGAAAATGGCAAATTTCTTTATTAATGCAAAGGTGACTTGGTTTATCGTTACTGTGACAAACGAAAACACTTTATTTGATGAATCCTTAAAGAAAATTTTAATTAATATCAATCAGGAGAAAAGTTATTGCAAAAATATATGTTGATCCCTAGACACATATGTTGATCCCTAGACACTTTTGATGTGTGTAGTTCTCGTTCAAACCAATTTTCGGTGTAAGTTTGCATGGTAATGTACATCATATATTTTTTTAGTTTTATCAAACTCTTATTTTAGAAGTTACAGGGACACACATTTTACCACTTTGGAAGTGTCTCGCGCGCAAACTATTCAGTTTAGAAAAACATTATTTAAGAAAAAAAGGAAAAAGAAAAAAAAAATGTGTTTCAGTTCTAAGTATGCAGACCCCCAAAATTTATTGTTTTTTTTATTTTTGTGTGAAAATCTTAATGCGGTTCACAGAATACATCTACTTACCAAGTTTCAACGGTATAGTTCTTATAGTTTTGGCAAAAAGTGGCTGTGACATACGGACGGACGGACAGACAGATGTACATACAGACAGACAGACATAACGACTCTATAAGGGTTCCGTTTTTTGCCTCTGGCACGGAACCCTAAAAATGAGATTGTCTTTACATTTTCATGATAATACTAACATATTTAAAACTTCTAAAGAATCTAGGGCTCTAGGGCAATTATGGCCTACATAGTTTAGTACTAGTTAAGAAAAAAAATTGTGTGATGAAATAAAATCCTCGAAAAAGATAAGTTGTTTTTAATTCTGAACTGATATAATAGAACCCATTTTTTTATGTTTCTTTAGGCGAAGTAATCTTTGGAATGATCACTCGGCTTCGAATAAATAAATCTTTGTGTACCTATTAGATAGTCTTATAAGAATAATATAGGCTGTTTAATACATTGAGGAGTAATATATATTAGTTCAATGGTTTAATATCATCCGTGTGGTGACGGATTTTTAAAACCCTTTTATTAGCTTGACCTGTACGTATGTACATACATATTGTTGTAAGATTTTTTTACATACATACATACATATTATGTATGTAACATAATCTTTTAACTTTTAATCTTGTAACGAAAATAAAACCTGACACCCAAAGCTCACACGGATCGAGACGAGCTGCTTAGAACGACGAATCAACGAATCTTTCGTGAGTGACATAGACACCTTTTATAGTATGCTGTGTAACGAAACCATATCGCTACTTAAAAAAAGTGATTAACGCCATCTAGTGACAATGTTGGTACTAATTTAATAGTTTAGTATTTTTCATCCACAATATTATACATATCTACTGCATAAATAAAAAATAAAAAAATTATAATTGCATAAGTTGATAAAAAATGCTATGCAATAGTTTTACCGCGGCAGTCCCCGAGTGCCACAAGTCTTTTTTTTACGGAATAGGGGGCAAACGAGCAGACGTATCGCCTGATGGTAAGTGATTACCGCCGCCCATGGACACCTGCAACACCAGAGGCGTCACAAGTGCGTTGCCGGCCTTTGGGGGATGGAGGGAGGGGTATGGGCCTCCGGTATCCTCACTCACTCACTCGGTGAAACACATTGCAAGCACTGTTTCACACCGGTTTTTCCGTAAGGCCGTGGTATCACTCCGGTCGAGCCGGCCCAATCGTGCCGAAGCGTAGCCCTCCCACGGTGAAATTGAAGCTATGGTCAATATAACCAAAGTAGTGACTATTAACGCAAATGAAACTGCATCGCAACGGTTGGTCTTAAACATTTGTATATAACAGTACAAAATGTACTCTTGTACAGAACCTGTAAAAAAATATTATGTGTGTGTGTTTTTATACGATTATGACAAAAAAACTGGTACCTAAAACAGGTTTGTTTCAAAAGAAAGTACGGCCGCCTCACACTTTTATATTTATTTATCTAATATGCAATATTTTACGAACGCAGCGGCTCGTAGCAAGATAATATTGCAAAATAATGTCGGAACCTATGTAAGTGTATAGCTAAGAAATGTATGACACTAGACCTGTGTCGGTCAATCATTTTCTATGACCCGGGTCGATCGTGACCCATTTGTATAGTGATCGGGTTAAAAAGATTCAATCATTTCGGTCACAGTTCGTATGTATCTATTTAGTATAAATAATCGAAGGATTGCGTGATCGATCTCGTTCTGCCGTTAGAACGAGAATAGGGAATGCAATATGTAGGTATTCTGTGACGTGACTGACACAGTACTTACCTGTTTTACTGAAACGTAATTCAACTCCACATATTATTATTTGAGTACTAAAGCAGTCCATAATAGTAATGTACTATACCGATATATTCCATTCAATTCGTCTTGATACAAAATGTAAATAAAACATAAAAACAAATACGTCACATTTAACCTTTATGTAATGTTATTAAATCAGTCAGAAAATCTAACAAATGTATTATTGTACATAAAAACTTAACTGTTCCGAATGATTAAATACAGTTTATATATATATTGAATTGAAATGAATCAAAAATGTAAAGATGCTCAAAATTGGAACGCATTATAATACCATTAAATTAAAAAGTATGGCTGTCCAAATGTAGTGAAGCGTTTAATTTTGTAATAAGTCGGGCTATATCCGCCACATAAAAATATCAATAAAAAGATTGGTGAGCAATGCTTACTTTATTTATATTTTATATCGAGTCTATTATATTAGAAAAGAGATTTATTACCACCAAAATGTTAGATATTGTTAGGTTAGGTCACTTAAAATATTTTATAAAAAGTACTAACACACGCAAACAAAATACTAGGTACCGGGAATATACCGAAACGCTGTCGCAGTCAGAGTCACATAAATACTGATTGATTATTTGATTCATTCTCAAAATCAAACTCCGCTCCCGCGATTGACAAGTCGCGTGCGACCCAAGATATTCCGCGCAATCCAGCTTATTTTGCAACAAGACAGAAAGAGTGCACTGCGTAAATAGGATTGTATGTATGTACATAATTAAACGAAAGAGATAGAATATATTTTAATAGTTACGTCATTGCGTGATTGAATGCACGAAATAATCGATTAAATAAGCAACAAGCTACGGTAATTCTCCACAAATAAAGTCCAATTTCGTTTGTGATGTCACCTGGTGATCGAATCTATGGAAGACCGAATCTTTCAGAAACCGACGACTCGTTCACACGCGTATGGGTCGAGATCGGGTCAAAAAGATTCTGTCAATCGCGATCGACACAGGACTATATGACACGTTTCAGAGAATAGTCTTGGGAATAAAACATGCTTATATGTTGAACACAACGTGGCAGGTATACATTGTTAACACGTTAATGTCTTGTCTAATATATGATATGAGGTTTTGCATTTGTTGGGTGAATTAATAGTAAAGTTTTTATACATTATATATTCTAAGGATCTCCAACTATATATAAGTATAACTTAAAATAAATATTTACATCAATTTCTTGGTGTATTTCCTCAATTACGGGAGACCACATGCACACATTAGTAACAAAATAAATTATTTGACACAGTTGGACATAATTGATGGGATTGTCAGAGAAATATAATCAAATTTATCATTAAGAAATATTACAATTATCTTCAAATGTATCGCAAATAGAAATTATGACATTAGACAGAACTAACGTTGAAGAAATCTATCTACAAATGATGCGGTTACATCGCTTAGAAAAGCTGTCATTGAATTCAGATTAATGAGAAAATGCCAATACGTGTTGGCAATTTCCTTGAATGCATCTAGCGCTATCGACAGAGCATTCTCAATATATATGAATCGCACAAATTCGTGTTACACTAATTAGGCACTGGTAGTACTAATTACAATACGTATGACTAAACTCGAAAGTTTAAATGTAATAAAAACAGAATTTCAGACTTATTATTTCTTTTACCTACCTTATTTCTTTCTCAGAACAATGTAGCTTAAAATACGAATTACCTATTTTCACGATGATTCAGACAAACGAATGTGTTAAAGATTATTTTTCTTAGTGTTAATGTGACGATTAGGTAATTATAGTTCAATGACACTGCACACGCGAGAAAATTGCGCCTGGCAGTGGTCCAGATGCTGTAACTGTAAGAGCATTCTAATGCGTACTTCCTTATAGTATCATGTGTTATAAGGAGAGTGATCTGTTTGGCAGGGTTTACGTTGTTGCTGCAATCTGTTTTAGTTTTTAATTAACAATATTTAGAAAAACAATACTGAGTGCCAAAATAAACAGAAACCATATTGTTTGTCTTTTAATGTAGTCAGTACAACGCAGAAAGAAACCTTGTAAGTTCAAATCTGATCAGTTGTTTAGGAGTTATTGTGAAATAGAGAAGCTCACTTACATAAAAAATGTACAAATGTTATTTCATTTTATTAATCAATACTCAGATTAAATACGCTATGGATCGGTCGTACCGAAAAAATATTGGAACTCCTAAACCCCACCCCAGTGTTCAGGAATTTCAGGAAATTTGTAAATTCTATTACAGGAGTATTGGCAGTAAATACATATGTAAAATATCAATACGAGTGTACGTGCGCAGGCGCACGATTATTGCGGCAGGTCAATAACACAGGGCCGATATACTCGATATAGACGACTGCTACCCATATCCTGTTATTACTATATTTCTTTAATTTGTTTCAGATATTGAGGATATTTAACCATATAAAGTTGAAAGAAATGGTTAGTAAATGAAATAAATATGCAGGACATAGAAATGCGATTTTTAGAGTTGTGAACATTGATCATTGAAAAAAAAACGATAAATCAAGGTTGCCATCCCGTTAGAACTAAGAGAGATCTGTTTTAGCCTCCTATGACCTGACCCATTTATTGCCGCAATAAAAAAATAGGAAAAGAGAGATTAGAAAAAGGATAATTAAAGTCTATGATAAAATGGAACTGGGATTTTCCGTTCTCTATTCTCTTCCAGTCTCCATTTCCACTCATACCCCTAAACAGGAGGAATGGAGCCTCAAATTGCTCAGTTTTGACTTGACTTAATAATTTTGTTTCCAAATTAGACTATACTATTTTAACTAAACGCTAGTAAATTGCAATTTTATATTATTTCTTTTTATACCAAACCCTCTGTAACTAACAAATAATTTTAACCAATCTTTGTCCTTTAGAAAGTTGTTTTAAATAATTTAAGTATTCCTGCATTAAAAATGCGAGTGTAGCAACTCACTAATGTAATAAATACTTTTTAAATTTATTTACACCAAATGGGTAAAGGTGATATATGAAAGACATTCGAAACGTAATACAGGGCACCTCAGATCAAAGTGGATATCTAAAAAACTGATATTTAGCCAATAAAAAGACAATAAACTCCAAGTCTTGTGACTTGATAATGAGAAAGTTGCAATAACTAGTGATGATCAGTTGCCAAGACGTGCGTACGTGACAAACTGACAAACGAATGTCATTTGTAAAGTTTTGCATAAAATATACTACAATCGTCACGTATTACGAGTTTTCCATTGTGTTATAAAACATACGTTTTATGCAGTCGGTGATAGTTAAGGATTAGTGGCTATTTGAAACTCGTAGTATATGTAAATGAAAATAGTGAATGATATAAAAATACATAAGATGGTCCCCATGATCTAGATGGTTGGCAGTCCACAACTGTGCGCTTTTCCCGAAATTTTCTGCCTCGCACAATAAAACTGTGGAATGAACTGTCGCCTGCGGTATTCCCGGACCAATACGACCTTCAACCCTTCAAGAAAAGAGCTTACTCCTTCTTAAAAGGGCGGCAACGCACTTGTGACGCTTCGGGTGTTGCGGGTGTCCATGGGCGCGTTAATCGCTTACCATCAGGCGATACGCCTGCCCGTTTGCCCCCTAAAGTATATAAAAAAAAGAGCTCCCTTAGCTTCTTTTAAAACAATACTATTGATATTTTGTGTGATGCAAATGTTGCAATGAAATAAGAGAATGTTGACCATTATAAGCAAACTTTGAAAACCAGTAACGCTCCTACTAAATGTATACAGAGCAATAAAAAATATTATCATCTAGGACCCACGGTGTTTCTTGCGGTTTAATAATACCTTTACCATCAGATAAGTCCTTGTACCTTTGCTTTGTATAAATCCTTACCTATTTTTAATAAAATTGAGCCTACCGTTTGAATATAAAGGAGTAGCAAAACATGCAAACATACACACACACAAACTTTCCTTTTCATAATATTAGTGTGATAATGAAACACATTAAAAGGAATAATAAAAAAATATATCATTTTTATAAAAATTGCCTCAATTTGCTTATCTGAAGTATAAGGACAACATAAAAAATGCAGTTTAGAACAATACAATAGTGCATTAATTTCTCATAAATATACTGATATTATATTTACCAGCTGCACTCAAAGTACTTGGATACTAGCACGTCTAGCACCTACATTGATATCAAAATAATTAATTGTACATTTATTATTACAAAAATATAGTTGTTTACTCTGAACAATATAGTATGTACATGGTGCAATACCTATTGATATATTTAATCAGGTATAAGTTTTATTGTAATTATAATAACTCCTTCTTCAGAATTTCGAAATCACCTACTACTTGGGTTGTGAAGGCCTTACATACGAAGTTCAGTCGTATCGTAATATATTTAAACTAGCTGAGCCACGCAACCTCGTTTACGTCTCCGTATGCCCGTCGCGTAATAATTTCCCCCGTTTTTGTATCATTCTTCATTGGTGCTTCGCTGCTATTGGTCTTAGTGTGATAATATATAGCCTTCCTCGCTATATGGGCTATCTAACACAGTAAGAATTTTTCAAATCGGACTAGTAGTTCCTGAAATTCCGCGTACAAATAAACTCTTCAGCTTTATATATAAATTCCAATCTATTTTCGAAAAATGTTTGGGAGAAGAGGTAATAATAACTGAAGACTCGCCATCTCACACACGGTAGTCTGATTCTTAGTTAGGCTGTGCCCTTTATATGGTAACCAGACTCCTGATAGAGATATACATTTCAAAATACATAAATATCATAGATTAATTCCATTTTTCTAGAATTTTTAATTCCAGGTTCATAACATTTTTATATTACACAAAGTGTTGTCCCATGTGGGATTTCTAGGCCAACCGTGCAGTTGTGTGCTGAGCCCGGTCATTTTAAATATTTCTTTAATCCACGTATGGGGGGGAATCGAACCACAAATTTAGGCTTTGCAGTCAGGGTCACTAACCGCTAAACCAACAGGCCAGCTAATTAGCAAAACATTTGGTACCACAAAATAAGTAACTATATACAAAAAAAAAACCCCCTACGCAAGCACTTAATCGAGTAATCACACTCCAAAAATCGCCATAAATGCCTTACATCATTTTGGAAAAGAGCTGATAGTCTCACACTGCTAGACCGATAATAACCAAACATAGCTGCGAACCACCGCAAGGCAACTGGCTTTCAAATGAAAAAAACCGTACCGAAATCGGTCCAACCGTTTAAGAGCTACGATGCCACAGACAGAGACACACGGACAAGCATCGACGTCAAACTTATAACACTCCTCTTTTTGCGTCGGGGGTTAAAATCTATAGCCATATGGTAACGGTATACAAATAAGAAGTACTGCAAAGACAAGGAAACTTGACACAAACCCTATATCAATTCGTGTGGCCAGTCTATCCAAAGTCTCCTTAGTAAGTAGAGGAGGATGTCAATTAAAATTTGTTAATTATAAACCAGCTGCCTATTTTCGAACGTAACCCACAGCTTCTGATACTTGTACCATTAATATCCGTTTTTAGATATAGGTACCACTTTATAATTAACATTATTATCAGGAATATTCCAATACCTTTTACCGTGGGAGAGCCACGCTTCGGCATGAATGGGCCGGTTCGACCGGAGTGATACAACAGCCTCACAGAAAACCGGTGTGAAATAACGCATGCGCTGTGTTTTACCGAGTGCGTAAGGATACCGGAGGCCCATACCCCTCCCCCATCCCCCGAAGGCCGGCAACGCACTTGTGGCGCCTCTGGTATTGCGGGTGTCCATGGGCGGCGGTAATCGCTAACCATCAGATGATACATCTTCTCGTTTGTCCCCTCAAACATTAAAGGAACCTTGCCAACACACAATATCAAAAACATACGAATAAAGAATATAACAGCGTAAATAAAAAAAAAAAAGCAATTACATTTTAAGAACCAATTTATTCCTAATGAGCTTTCAAAAACCGATTCTGTTGTAAATGATTGCTGCTAACTCGATTCAAAGATGTCGGGGAACTTAAAAAATATTAAAATATCCGGTCATTATAACTTAGCCGGCAATTAATCGATAATACGGTCCCATAGAATTAATTTGATGATTAAAATGATCTCAGGTAATAAAGACTGCCAATATAAAATTAAAACTTTTAGGCATATCTAATACTAGCTGTTGCCCGCGGCTCCGTCCGTGTGTATGTCGGTGATCACGGCAAATAGTACCCTGTGTTATTCTGCTGTATAAGCTATATTACTGTAAAGTTTCATCCAAATCCATTCAGACGTTTGCGCGTGAAGAAGTAACAAACATACACACTCACAAACTTTCGTCTTATATATTAGTGTGATAAACTGACCAACGCAACTTCTTTTGCGTCTCAAAGAAGGGAACAAACTTTCCCCGCACTTGCAACATTTTTCATTGATACTCGGCTCCTTTTAACCATGGAGTGATATTATTATAGTCTATAAGCTTCCTCAATAAATGTGCTATTGAACACTATAATATTTTTTGAGAATTGCGCCTTTAACTTAACACAGAATAAGTTATGGAATCAGGCGTTACTTTGCGGAAATCCATGACATTAAATGCTATGAAATATATTTAGCTTTAATTCCGCGAGACAAATATCCAGGTCTGAAAGCAGGACACAAATCCCACCGTCATGCATACTCACATGCACATATGGGTATCATGCATATGTACACATACAAAACAAGTGAGAAATAATTAGCATGCCATGCAACCAAACCTTTACTCGACACGTGTTTCGCCCCTCCACGGGGCATCCTCAGGAGATGTTGACTCGTCGAGCGCAACGCTCAAACGCTCATGTGCATGTGAGTATGCATGACGGTGGGATTTGTGTCCTGCTTTCAGACCTGGATATTTGTCTCGCGGAATTAAAGCTAAATATATTTCATAGCATTTAATTAACACAGAATATTTAGAACGTTAACTAAAGATTCCATTAATAAATATAATGTTTATACCCCAAGCTCCGAGGCACTCTAGTATTAAATCAATTAAGCAGGGAAGCCATGGTGTTATAAACCAACACTAATATTTGATAAACATTAATACATCACATACATCTCCAATATTGCTTTTAAATGAAACCACAAAGATTAACCATCTATGGTTATAATATAACTGAGTTACAGCGAACAATACAGGATTAGTAGGTCGACAGGAAACAGCCCACAAACAACATAATTATTAATTAGTTTTATAATAAATAATAGCACTTTTGCAATCGTTATTATTCTTGTTTAATCTTGTTTGTAACGTTATTGCTCTCAATTCAATGCTATGAACGGAAGCGATGATTTAATCTGTTAGTTTGTTACGCCGTTGTTTTTGGTCTGGGTTATTAAACGTAAAAAATACATTAGATAGCCATTTCATGTCCTAGTTGTAACTCAATGTACAGGAATAAAAACATGATGTTTTTTAGCTTTTAGTTTAACACAAAAAGAAAAATGGTTGTCTGTTAAGTCTGTTTACGGACGATAGTTTAACGTGACAATGTCATAACGAAACATTGACGAAATGATGAGAGATAGATGCGGCGCAAGCGCCACATCTATCTCTCGCTTCCATTTAAGGCTTGAAGTGCAAGCGAGAGATAGATGCGGCGCAAGCTTGCACTTCAAGCCTTAAATGGAACGCCTAAGAGCGAGGTAACGCCGCATGAGTCATGTTTTTTCGTGTGTGCAGCCGGCTCCATCGAAATCGAATTATAAGACGTTGTCAAGTCAAAAATAAAGAATATCTAAGGCTCAGGTGGTGATGGTCCTGACAAACAGATGTTGAGAGGAAACTCTTAAAGTTGTTAAGAAAACAGAGTAAGAGTCTTTTTTTATGTATGGCCCGCCAAAATGACTCTACTCTGCCTGATGGAAAGCATAAGCAGAATCCAAGAGTGGTGGTCACCATACTCATTGCGAATGCAGACAATGTAACAATACAGCATGGTGACCCATGCTATGGGGGCCTATTGATGCTTCTGCGTCATTGGGTTTCGCACGTACTCATACTGCAAGCTCAGCCCCTCTCCGCTCCTTCACCGCTAAATAAACTTTTTGGAAGGTAGGAAAAAAGGATCATAACACACTTGTAAATCTTGGATGGCAAATGACCATGGGGAGCATAAGTTACTTACCATAAAATTAACTGTTCCCTTGCCCCCTGTTATATTATGCGAGCGAGCGGTCAAAACATGGAACTCACTACCACCGCACGTGTGTCCCTCCCATTATGATCCTGGGTCCTTTAAGCGGGGCGTGAAAAAGCATCTCAATAGGCCCCCATAGTGTGGGTCACCATGCTGCACTGTCCACGTTCGGATTGAGAATGGTGACCACCACTCTTGGATTTTTTAAATCAGGTATAGTAGAGTCGTTCTTGTATATAAAAAAATGTAAATTTAAAGTTCATTTCATTCCTAAGTTCATACTAATATTATAACTTCGAAAGTAGCTCTGTCTGTCTGTATGTTACGCTTTCACAAATGTATATTAACATTATAAAGCTGAAGAGTTTGTTTGTTTGTTTGAACGCTCTAATCTCAGGAACTACTTGTTCGATTTGAAAAATTATTTTAGTGTTAGATAGCCCATTTATCGAGGAAGGCTATAGTCTACATATCATCACGCTAATACCAATAGGAGAGGAGGACCAATGAAGAATGTTACAAAAACGGGGGAATTTTTTAAATGTCCAATAGGACATGAGACAGAGATGACATGAGCAATAGGAGACGTAAACGAGGTTGCGTGGGTCAGCTAGTTTGATATAACAAGGACATACGCAACTCCTTACCACGATAACCGACGTGGGTGGAGCCGGGGTCAAAGGCTAGTACTATATAAATAAATGTATACCTGCAAGCTTTACAAGGTTAAACAGATCTTTAGTATGACGAACACAGTAAACAATAAAATAATAATATATATATATATGTAACAATTCCATATAAAACGTTCAAACCAAACGATTTCTGGTTAGATATAAATCAGGAAGTAAATAAGGAAGCATACACATTGCCTCTCATCAGCTATGACATCCCCCCTCTGCTATACCCCCCTAACATTGAATACGAAGCTGTTTCCGCTTAGTAGCAGCGTTATTGCATTGCTTGCATTTCCTTGTGTCATATTGGATGCGTTTTGTTGATGTTCATCTATGCATTCAAATAATATCTAAATAAATTTACGTGTCTGTTTGTAATTTCTAATTAACAGCTTTTCAATAAATGCATATGAAAGTACATAGGTACGGTACTTAGATAAATCTGGTTAGGCTTAGGCTAATCTGTGAAACGGCAGGACGGATTTTGACGGGACTTTCATTGGCAGATATCTGATGATATAAGGAGTATCTTAAGCTACGTCTTTTAGACTAGCATCGCTCCGCGGCGTTACTTGCGAGTGTTGTTATAAATGTACACAACAACCACGGGTAACATGGATGTATGTTTGTTACTCTTTCACGCAAAAACTACTGAACGGATTTGGATAAAACTTTACAGTAATATAGCTTATACATCAGAATAACACATACGCTACTATTTGCCGCGATAATCGACATACACGCAGGCGGAGCCGCGGGCAACAACTAGTGTGCTGTATAATATTGAACCAAAAAATGATTACGGCGATATCCTTTCTTTCTTTTCTTTCTTTTAAAAAAGACAACTCCCGCACTAGGAATAAATCCTGTGTCGCGGGGGACTTTACAAACATACATGAAACGGACACAAAGAACACCCAGACTCAGAACAACAATTTGTGGATCACACAAAGTGTTGTCCTACGTGGGATTTGAACCCACGACACTTGGCGAAGTAGGAAACGGCGTGGTGACCGTTAAACCACTAGGCCAAACGTGCAGTCCGATATCCGACACATGCGGGCGGAGCTGTCGGCAAAAACCAGTGCTATATATAAATAGGGCAACTGCACGGATGTCGTAGTGGTTTAAGCGATGTTTGTAACGCCCTAACACAGGAATATTTCTTAAAACTGGAGTTGTCTTTTTTTTAAAGACGAAATATAAGATTGTGGATGTTCCAAGTTTCGTATTAAGTTTAGGAGCTTTTAGAGCTTTAAAAAAATAATATCCTTAAACTTAAATGTACAAGTTCGTACTCTTGGGGGAAAAAGGTTTAAAAAGTTAAAAACTTCAGGTTAGGGTTACTGAATAATTAATTTTGAGAGGGGTTGAAAAAAGATAAGTGGGTTTGGTTTGATGGCCCCATTTTTTAATGGGGTGTATACCACCAATTTAACTGTGCTGTTAATAACACTAAAATTAAAGAACAGTCACCTTTTAATTTTGCGATGATTCTTATTCTTTTTCAATGCCAGAGTTTTTTGTTAAGGCATTGTTTCTCGAACTTTCTAGCTTAATGTATCTAATCAAGTGCATTACCGCTCTTAAGCAACAATGTAGTTTCTTGCCAGATTCTTCTACATGAAGGGTAGGCTGCACTTGGAACTGGCGACTAGAATCACTCGATTTTTAAATATTAAATATTGACTATTCATAAGTGCCTGTAAAATTAGTGCCTATTTGAATAAAATCTTTTTGAGTTTGAGTTAAAGTTTTCTCCCGAATCAGCTAGTTTGAAATATCGTATTCATAAATAACACTTTTGCAACTGCTTCGAAAATCTTCATAAATATGAAATGTATGATTACATGATTTACCATATTTTTATTTTTACCATATTACTTACCATATTATGCCATATACCATAGCACCATATTTGAAAAAAACAAACTAATGTTTATATCAATAATTTAAATAAATGTCGTAGAAATTAAATGTAAAATATAAAGTTGGCATCTGATACTCACGATTAAGTAAATTTAATGAAATTCTATTAAAAGCTTACGAGTGTTCAATTGGATTACGCATGTACATGTAAGTGATAAACCCTTAAACCGATCAAGTAACACAACCTTTAAAAACTAATCGAATCATCTAATTAAAGGTTTAACGATTAAATACCTACCTGTTGGGTCCTGTTACCCTAGTACGTCTAAATATTTTTTGCCTATAGCTTTAGTTTAAAAAGTTATTTGCCTACGCAAAAAGAGGAGTGTTATCCGTTTTACTGCTATATCTGTCTGTGACATTTTGAAAGGATTCATCGATTTTGAAGACTTTTTTGAAAGCTGATCACCATACTCGTTGCGAATGCAGACAATGCGTCTCAATGGGCCTCCTCCGGTCTCGTACTCACAAACGAAACACAACAGGACGAATGCTATCGTTTTTGTATACAATAGAATAAACTGAGCTAGAAATATATATGTAGAACTAAATACTTATGAAAGTTAAATTATGAAGAAACCCCAACCCCTCCCCCTATCTCCCTCCCCCCCATCCCCTAAAGGCCGGCAACAAACTTATGACGCATCTGGTGTTGCAGGTGTCCATTATCGGCGGTAATCGCTTACCATCAGACGATACGTCTGCTCGTTTACCCGACTATAACATAAAAAAAATAATGGAGTACTTAAATAAAAGTGACTTAGAAAAATGACCTACATATTCATATATTATAATACATACACATACAAACACACACACATACACACACACTTTAGCATGAAGACCATTCCATTTTCTAATTTTGTTCATTTTTCTGATTATTAATTCATGTTATAGAGAAAAATATTATAATTAAATAATTTATTAAAAATATTTTGCTTTTGTAAATGACTAAGATAATTAGATGAATTGTATCCGAGAGGATTGGAAATACATGAAATACAGGCACTGCCTAGTTCGGTTACAGATGTTCACTTCACTAATTTTGTTACAAAAATGGCTAGCCTACTTATAATTTGAAACTCTGTATATATCTGTGAAATAAATTATTATTATTATTTTAGATTGGGCTTGTGTGAGAGGCTTCTTCACGAAACGATCGAATTTCGTCGTATGATCAAATCGATGGTAAAAGGACACTCGATAATCGATTATGTCATAATTCTACCGACAATGTTTTTGAGAATCCAAGCGGAAACACAAATTCTCTGACTTTGCATGGATTGCAGCTTACCTTGCAGACAAACTGGGGTATATTATATAAATATATTAATTAAATATGTAGTTTCTACGTATCCGCGAAATAAGACCCAAACAAACATCGCGTCACGGTTGGGTAACTGCCCCAATTGTAATGTTTATCATTGTACAATAGTAATTCTACACGATGTTCCATCTCGCTCACTGCTAAGGAAACAATGTTCTGACTCTTTCACACATCTGATGGTGCTTGTTTCAATTACAAAGGCTTTATTTTTAGAGTCATGTTGTACTTTAATCTCCTTTCATTGTTTTTTTGTTAAACAACATTTTTTTACTTGTTACGGCGCTTTTATGGCAATTGTGAATGATGGAATAATAATGAACTTTACAACACACACGGGGCTCACAGCTTTCTGATTCCTAACTAGCCAGGGCCCATACTATAATAACTAATAAACTATATATTTATAACTAACTGACTGTCTGCCTCGTTGGTCTAGCGGTTAGCATATGCGGCTGCCAATCAAGAGGTCTCGGTTTCGATTCCTGGGTCGAGCCAAGTGTTGTTGGGTTTTTCTTATGAGAAATTCTTAATAGCATCCCGGAGTATGTAAGTTCGGCGGTGTTTCACGCCCGTGCCCCGCGTACAATTTCCCGCCATCTCCCCTATTGACAGACTAAGATTCCACCTGAACATACAAGCATACATACATACATTGCAAGTTAATAAAAAGCTTGTAAAAATAATTATAAATTCTTGTTATTATTGAACCGCCTACGTATAACTCGACGGCGTCCAGACCAGACATATTTCTTTATGCAATGTCAATTAAGCGTGTAGTACTAGTAGAACTCACGATGCCATGGGAAACGACATCCCTAAAGACCACGCTTTAAAAAGAAACAAGTACTTTGACTTAACCAACGAAATAACTAAAAATGGTTATGTTGTTGCGCTGTATGCCGTGGAAGTGGGTGCGAGGGGTTTACCAGCTAAATCCCTCTATAACCTGCTTAAAGACCTTGGATTGCCAAGAGCTTCAGTAAGCTCTTTTCTTGAACGAATATCCAAAGCGGCATTGCTAGGCTCATTTCAAATATGGTTAGGTAGAGGGGGTAACACGGCGGACAGTGGAGGTGAGCGTTGACGCGTCGTAAGGAGTGCTCCTTAAACCTAAACCTGGGTTGCAATTCCCAGGCACAGTCGAAGTCGCATGTGTTGCCCCTATCTATCACGCGATGGACCCGGCACCCGCACGGTGAATCCATGGAACGCTAAGAAATAGGTCTTTATTCAAAATGTATGTATGTTACCCGGAAAACTTGACACAAACCGTATACCAACCCGTCTGGTCAAAACCTCCTTTCTAAGGAGAGGTTTACGCCCAGCAGTGGACTGCTAAAGGCTGTGGATGATGATGATGTCACCCCAGCCATTATTACTTATATATGACACTATTGACACCGCATGCATTACAATTGGTTCAGTAGTTGAGGCGCTACGTTTTAACATACTACATGGTCTGCCAAAACAATGACCCTTAATTTTGTCTTCGCCGCAGTCGGGTAATCCACCTACAACAAGTTAACATCACGAAACTTAGCTACAATTACCTTTGACACACAAGCAGCCTGTAATCCAGGATTGAGAAACTTTGATGATACCTCCTGGCATGTCCGCGGCCAAACTAATTAATGTTAGAAATAACCCTCGACAAATTTCATTAATGTTATTAGAAAGTTGGGAGGTCGTTTCATCTACTTGTTTTCTGACCCAAGCCTTATTTCATGTTTCTTGAGATTGAGTGGCGGGTGTAGCAGTAGGTCGCCCTGGCTATCAAGCCGCAAGTTATATGTTCGATTTCCGGGACATATTATATTTGTATGATAATAAGTAACATTTTTTTAGTTTACAACCGAGTTTAAAATATGTATAAAATGCATATGTAAGTATGTTTATAGAAATGCTTAAGTATTTTTTTGCACACGTGTATGTCAGTTATCGCGGTAGATAGTAGCCTACGTCTTTCCTCAAGGATGGATCTCCATCTTTATAAGGACTGAATGAATCTCCATTGGAAGTTTAATCCAAATCGGTTCAACAGTTTAGCTATGAAACCTTAACAGACAGACAGACTTTCGAATTTATAATATTAGTATGGAGTTTAATCAGCGCAGTCTGGTTTCCATAATACAGGTTAAGCCTATTTCGGAATTAGAGAACGTCAATCATTACTTTCCAAATTTTTACTTCATCATATCAAACACTTATCGGAACATTTGATTATACTGCAACGAAACCTTTAAAATAGTAATTCGGGAGGAAAAACCTACTTGTTATCTCATAGGTGGGCCCTAATAAGAAAGTAACCGAGGATTATCCATTGACCGAACCGCGCAAACCCTTTTCGCAGTGAGAGTACTTGGAATAATAAATTAGATCTTTAATTTGCCTTTGAGATATAGCAATAATTCTAAATCAAACGGCCTTTATAGCCCACTGTTGGAGAAAGGTATCTCCTTAACAAGGAGGTTTACCACACACTGCTATACCACACATGAATACAACATATAAACACCAACATCAATAAACAGCTCTTAAATTACGTTCCTGTAGACTACCCATACAGTACAGTACTTACACTTAAAATGTTGTAATTGGTAAGAGGGAGCTCTGAATTTCCATTGAGAAGGAGAATAAGTCTTGGGCACTCGCACTATTGATTTGCCCGATGATGTCGAATCACTTTGTGGTGAAATCTGTATCCTACTCTTCGCCTACTGTGCCCAACCATTTGTATGATGAGACTCATTCAATTTTATTTTTTGCTGGATGTTCTATATTTACCTTTACACGAGCCATCGTGCTTCACTTACTTTTAGCCGATATATTATTGCTTGACTGCACGTTGGCCTAGTGGTTTAAACGGTCGCTACGCCACTTTCTACTGCGCCAAGTGTTATGGGTTCAAATTTCACATGGGACTACACTTTGAGTGATCCACAAATTGTTGTACTGAGTCTGGGTGTTCTTTGTGTCCGTTTCATGTATGTCTGTAAAGTCCCCAGCGACACATAATGCTGTTTAAAAAAAATGCCGACTGCCTCTGAGCTAAAATGCATAAGTGGAAATATATAAAAGTTGTTATAAAGTATAGAAATATAATTGGCAATCTAACTTCGCGGAGAAAGTTCTCGTTAGAACGTATATTCCTAAAATAACAACAATCGACGTTTAATGATGGCCATCTTGATTATGCTAAGAGTTCAGAAGGGGTAACATAATCCGCAGTAAAATTATGTTAAATAATGTCAGACAAAAGGACATATAATAGCTTACCTTCCGCGAAATTCGAGGATCATCATGACGAGGATATTGTCTTATATCCCACATTTGCATAAACATCCCATACTTATTACAACAAAATGTATTATCCATTTCACCTCTCTTTCATTCCTAGTAAGTTTCTTATTTGCATCTCGTTCCAACCAATCATGTGATCCCTTCATTAATGCAAATGCTGTCTGACCGTAACTCATGAGAGCCTACCCCAACGCAATAAAAGGTTTCTCCCTATGTCGGTCGTAATACATTTCTCTTTGACAAGCGCGAATGCCTTCATAATTTACAGCTTTATGCATCGATGGAAAGCGCCCTGTCTCCAGATCTGCTACTGCATTTTTATTTCCAGAAATGTGCTCCAAAGTGTTCTACCTGGCCAGCTACCATTATATCATAGTAGTTACACATACGAGTTGTTACCATTTATATTTAATTCAATTTTTCTTTATTTCCTCAAGCAACTAACAAAAAGAAATTAAAACAGAAATATAGCAAAAATATTTTGAACATAAATCATTTTGTATCTGCTATTCAAAATGTAAGGTTTTAAAGGCATACAATATTTGACTAAATTTGATTCATACCCTGAAATTTCATGATGTATTATGTATAGTGATGTATTAACTACTGTAAGAATCAACTCTTTTACTGTACTCAGTACTCACGGTAATATTATCAATGATAATACCGTGGCGAAGTGTCTTAATAGACGCACTTGGATTGTTTTGCGAAATATTAAGTAGAATTTATAATATTTGGCAGAAAATCCACATATATATTTCATCTGTGCTTCTTCCGCGATTATTAAATTGACCTTTTAGACTCATAGAACATCTTAGCTTCCTTAAATCTTATAAAATCGAATGTACCTTTATATGTCTGTAGGTTAACTACCAATGATACACTCGTGAGTCACAATTGTAACACCCCGGCGGTCCTCACCATCAGAATTTATTATTGAATCTTCGGTAACCTCTCTCCATGAAATGCAACGAACAATGCTTAACAGAAGTTTTTTAAGAGGTTATTATATCAGTTTGGACGAAGAGACATAATAATATATCTTATAAAGCATTTCTCTTCTATGGTAGGATGACCCGTTGGTCTACATTTATAACCTCTTTGAAAGATCATTGACCTCATCTAGATTCTTTAACAATACAAACATATCGAGAATAAACTTTTCCATTCGTCAGCTTCGATCATGCAATACATTAGTGATCTTGACTTAATTTTCGCCTACAACATAATTTACACAATTTGCTTATATTACTTAAAGTAAGAAAGAACCATAAGTAAACATATTATGCAACGAATGTACCGTATATAAAGACGTGCAGTCAATGTGAACGTTATTGCTTATAAAAATAGTTTTTCATTAACTGACTAACTGAAACGCGCAACTTCGGCTGCGTCTCTCGAAAAGAATCAAGTTTCCCCGTTTCTGTGACATTTTTCATTTTTGCTTTATCCCTGTTGGTCATAGCGTGTTGTTATGTTTCTAAAACCTTCCTCGAAAAACGGGCTATTCAACCAAAAAAGAAATGACAAAATTAGTCCAGCCGTTCACGCGTGATACACTGGGGAAAATGGTTATACTGGTTCGTATTATGGTATAACCCATCTCTTTAGACCAGCTATCCTGGTAATTAATTATCTGTCTTTAACATGCAGTTTACATTTTAAACCCCCGCATAAAGGTAAATACAACTATGTATTTTTTGTGGCCTATTGAGATGCTTCTGCATCATTGGGCCTTCGATCGATTCACTCACCAACGAAATTCGACAGCATGAAAGCTGCCGGCCCGTTCGTGCTGAAATCAACGTGGCTCTACTACCTGTAGCTAGCTGCAGCAGATCAGGATGCCCGCGTTTAACTGCACGTAGTCACTTGTTTGCCATTACAAGTAACACATATTCATAAACTAAGAAGAAAAGAAAATATTAAGACTACTTACCAACCCATCACCGAAGACAACTAGATATACATGAAATTTCGAAGCCTTACAAAAATTAGACAACATTTTTACCACCAGGAAACTAGCTTTTTATTCAGACTTCAATTGCTTCTTTACAAGCCAGACGTCGTTTTTTCGATTCCTATTCGGAGAAAATAATACAATTATGAGTTCGAAGAGAATCTCATTCTTTTTTTTAATCGGCTAAATAACCGTGAATTATATAGTATAATCACAAATTTTAACAAAAAGAAAACCGAGTTCAATCTTGATCAAATTGAAATGGGACCACACCTTTTATATAAAAAAAGAATCATGAAAATCGGTTCACCCAGTCTAAAGTTATGAGGTAACAAACATAAAAAAATAGTCGAATTGATAACCACCTCCTTTTTTGATGTCGGTTAAAAATAAAAGTTTATAAAACAAGTTGCTGCTTACCAAGTATAGAATGTCTAATTTAGCATCAAGTGCGATGTCGCAAATTATTAAAAAAAATACTCTATCAGATTCCAGTATTACCGGAACAAAACAGTCACCCGTTATTTACCAACCCACGTAGGTAATAATAGTAGCTAATAGCAATAACCTATTGTGTTTTGTCGTCTCTAATAGGGTATAGTCTTAACATAACATGAGACCCAAGGTTTTTCAACAAATCTAGATCGGAAATGAGACTTGCACGTCATGAACGGACTCACAGGCGTTTAGTAAACAACTTTATTACTACTTAGCATATTAACGTTCCATTTGTAATCCTATTAGGTAATATCTACATAATTATGTATTAAAATACTAAAGAAAACGTTTAATAGTAATTTAGTTAAGCTTATATTATAAAAATAGTGGATTTACATAGTGAAGTAATTAAACTGTGAATTATTATTCCATATTTAACGAACACACATGCCTACATATACATATATTTACTTTTATATAAATAACAAATAAATATTTCGGACATCAGTCCCAAGCTAAGCAGAGCTTGTGTTATTGATACTAGACAACTGATATAAATACATATATACTTTTTTTTGGTAAATACCTACTTATTATAAATAGAAAACACTCAAACTCCGAAACAAATATTTGTATATCATACAAACATTTGGTCCGACCCGGGAATCGAACCCGAGACCTCAAGCATAGCAGTCGCATACGCTACTATTGCGATATCGAGGCAGTCAATATCCCCAATGGGGTATAAATGTATACGATATATATACGAACAAGCCCAAAATACGATCAAAGTGGTGACGTGCAATGGGGGAAGCCTATGGCCAGCAGGGAACTATGATAGACTGATGAAGATGATGTAGTAAACGAGATAATAGAAGCTTATTGCTAATACCGATGTAAATAGATAAGTAGGCAGGGAAACGAGCAGACGTTGAGCGTACGATGATGGTAAGCGATTACCGCCGACCATGTACACCCGCAACACCAGAAGCGTCACAAGTACGTTGCTGACCTTTGGGGGAATGAGAGAGGGATGGGGGGAGGGGTTGGGGTATGGACCTCCTGTATCCTCACTCACTCGGTGAAACACAGCGCAAGCGCTGTTTCACACCGGTTTTCTGTAAGGCCCTGGTATCACTCCGGTCGAGCCGGCCCATTAACTGAACTTGAATACCTATAACCTGCTGGTTAGAGCCCCTTAACAATACCATATCGAAGATTGTTGTAAAATTACTTTGCCTGTAAGGTATGCCTAGCGGTCGCTACGCCGCCGGTTTCTACTGCGCCAAGTGTTGTGGGTTCAAATCCCACATGGGACAACACTTTGTATGATCCACAAAATGTTGTTCTGAGTCTGGGTGTTCTTTGTGTCCGTATCATAATTATATGTTTATAAAGTCCCTCGCGTTTTGTTTTGATCACGTGATCCGATTGACACGTCATCTATATTAATATTATAAACGCGAAAGTTTGTAAGTATGGATGGATGGATGTTTGTTACTCTTTCACGCAAAAACTTCTGAACGGATTTGGATGAAACTTTACAGTAATATACATCAGAATAATACATAGGCTACTATTTTCCGCGATAACCGACATATACGCGGGGGGAGCCGCGGGCAACCACTAGTCATACTAATATTTAAAGGCGAAAGTTTGTGTATATGTTTTTTACTTCTTCACGCAAAAACTACTGGACGGATTTGGATGAAACTTTACAGTAATATAGCTTATACATCAGAATAACACATAGGCTACTATTTGCCGCGGTAACCGACATACACGCGGGCGGAGCCGCGAGCAACAACTGGTTCACATATATTTGTTAGATTTCTAATAACGTTTACGATTTTAGTATGTCAACTTCGCTAGGGGAGCTGAAACGTTTGGCGTTTGGTTACGTGTTTTCAAATCAATTTCTATATTCATTCAAGTAAGTCTGACAACTAAGTAATAACTCTGACAAGAAAAAAAAAGGTATAACATCATGTGTTAAATTATGAGTGCGTTAATTTGTGTATTAAATAGTTTATAGCGACTCACTGCTACCCAGATAGACCCTGCGAGGTCTCGTGGTGCAGTTTTCATCACTGTGTCTGTATATGTATGTGTATTGAAAATAATAATAAAAACAAGTACAAAAATACATAGTGAAACACGCCGATACTGAACTCCAAGGTTGTTACAACGAGAGAGAACTTCACTAATACTATAAAAATAAAACATAATATTTGTAATACGATAAACAGGATGCAATATTGCACATAACATATTTAGTATACTATTTAATTTAATAAACACGGCAATAATCACTAGACGTAATATTATGCAAAATCAAACGCATTGGTTCCGCCAGACATTTAATTTGCGCTTCCGTACGTGTGGTTTTTATGAGTTTTGTAAGAAATGCGTAGGAGACGACTTAATTATGGAAATTAAAAGTGTGTTTATGTAGGAAGAATTAAGAGTTTCTTATTTATTAAAAAAAAAACAAAAACCGACTTCAAGGTTCGACTCGATTTCTCTTGGATGCCATCATCAGATCTTAGCGTACTTATCATGGTACCACCGTTGGAATATCTCCTTTCTATTAGAATAATTAAAATCGGTTCATAAACGACGAAGTTATCCGCGAAATCACATTTAAAAAAAACACATATACGGTCGAATTGAGAACCTTCTCCTTTTTGGAAGTCGGTTAACAAATAAATAAAATCGAAGTGTGTGTTTGTGTTTGTAATTCCAAATCAACAGCTTTTCGTTCACTAAATGCATATGAGAGTAAATACCGTACTTAGGTACATCAAAAGCGCAATTTTACATTTTTTGTCAGTCTGTTTGTTCTGGTTAATCTCTGAAACGGCTGGCTCGATTTTGACGGGACTGTCACTGACTGATAGCTAATGTATAGGAGTAACTTAGGCTCCTTTTTTTAAACTAGCTTCGCCCCGCAGCGTTACCTGCGGTTGTTGTTGTACCGCGGGCAACAGCGCGGGATTCAGCTAGTAATATTATAAATTCGACAGTAACTTTGTCAGTTTGTTACACTTTCATGGCTGAACGGATTTCAATGAAAATTGGCATGTTGATACTTTGATTCTTGAGGAAACGCGGGCAAAAGCTAGTGACTTATATTATTGACTAGCTGACCCGGCAAACTTCGTACCGCCATATTTACATATCTGTCTCAGCTTCCCATAGGCAGTGTACAGTGGCGGACAAGAAACAGAATTTTCCCGTTATCTTATTTTTTTTTCTTTCTAGCAAAAAAAGAATGAATGAAATCGGACTATGTGTTATTGAATTACAACTAAGTACATATTTTGACTTTCATCCCCTCTCTCCAGGAAACCGTGCTGAATTTCGGGATAAAAAGTATCCTATGTCCTACCTCGTAGTATGAACTCAAATCATGCCAAGTTTCATTTGAATCCATTCAGTAGTTTCGGCGTGATGCGCGGCCAAGATACAGACAGACAGACAGACGGACATACAGACAGACAAAAATGAAAAAAAAAAATGTTTTGGCTTCAGTATCGATTATAGAGAGCCCTATTTTTATTATACTCGCAAGTATAGATTTCGCCTGAAATACAACTACTCTATTACCGCTTAAACCACTCGTACGTACGTAGAGATTCAAGCGCAGATATCCTCACAACCCATTTGTAAGGAGTATCATCTAAAAGCTTCCTCAAGCGCAATTTCGCGCACTGACATCAATCATACAGTTTCCTTCCGGTACCATACCCTCCGAGAGGTAAAGCGCTATACACACATACCGAAAGGCAAGAGTTATGGAGTATTTATTCCATATTTAAGTTATATCTGCTTATAACTGGCTAAGTTTCTAGATGAATTTTCAATTCAGTTCCCTACTACGTATGTTTGATATTTGCATAAGAATAATGATACCTCACACATCTCCACAGCATTTTATCTAGTAGGTCTGAACCTACTAGACAGGTACTATGGTAACCAGTTTGCTGATAAATAACCATACTAATATTATAAATTCGAAATTAATTCTGTCTGACATTACTCTTTGACAGCTAAACAGGAACGATTTCAATGAAATTTGGCATAGATATACTTTGATTCTGGAGCCTATGACCTTCATTTGCTGCTTTATAAATAATTAACATACAAGCGGGTGAAGTCATGGGTAAAATCTAGCATTTAAATATTTCTAAATATATTCATAATTTAGTCAAGGTAGTAGAGCCACGCTGATATCAGCACGAACGGGCCGGCTCTACCGGGGCGGTACTATCTCCGCACTGAAAATCAATGTAAAATGACAGCGGTCGGGATGTCGGGTTTCGTTGGCGAGTGCGAGACCGGAGGCCCAATGATGCAGAAGCATCACTAGGCTGCCATGGTGTGGGTCACCATGCTGCATTGTTGCACTGTCTGCATTCGCAATGAGTATGGTGACCATCACTCTTGGATTCTGCTTATGCTTTCCATCAGGCAGAGTAGAGTCTTTTTGGCAGGGCCATATATAAAAATAAGAACTGTACCTAGACACAGAAGAGATGGTCGTACTTACCACACAAGTAATTGTCCTGGGAGTGAATTCAATTACTAGACGAACTGGCCAGTATTATCAGTAAATTGATCGAAATTTCTAGTAAACAACAAACCATACCTTGCCTACCTAAATTAAAAAGGTATGTTTACGTAAGAACATCTGCCCAGAGCTGTATAGGTTCGCGGTAAACCGACCCAGTGGAAACTTACCGAAACATCTTCTTGATTTATGTGTGACGCTCCACAAATAATACGGTTCGGGCATAGGTTGCTTGTCTTAATAGGGATGGGACCAAGAAAATACGGAAAATATATCTATATTACTACTTATAATAAAAATGTAGCAAGTCCAATTCTGTACATTAAAGATATTTTGAAAACATTTTTGGAGGGCTCTCTATAATCGATACTGAAGCCAAAACTGTATTTTTTTCATTTTTGTCTCTGGCTGTCTGTCTGTTCGTCTGTCTGTCTGTATCTTGGCCGCGCATCACGCTGAAACTACTGAATGGATTCAAATGAAACTTGGCATGATTTGAGTTCATACTATGAGGTAGGACATGGAATACTTTTTATCCCGAAATTCAGCACGGTTTTTCGGAGAGAGGGGATGATAGTCAAAATATATAATTAGTTGTAATTCAATAACACAGTCCAGTCAATTCTTTTATTGCTAGAAAGAAAAAAAAAAAAAGATAACGGGAAGTCTTTTTTTTGTCCGCGACTGTACACTGCCTGTGGGAACCTGAGACAGATATGTAAATATGGCGGTATGAAGGTCGCCGGGTCAGCTATTCTAAATAAAAAGCTCTATATACTTGGAATACTCAGTGTTCTACAACATTAACCGACTACGGCGAAAGAAGGTTAGTAGTTTTGGCAGCAGCACGTACTAACAGCACTACTGAATCGATTTATTGTTGATATATCAAAATAAGTTTGATTTTAGCATAATTAGATACTCTAGTAGTTTATACGATTTTATTAAATGAGGTATCAAAAGATTCGTGTGACATAAGCCCGGGTAACAAGTTTTGAAACCAATTTTAAGTTAATTTGAATAAAGATTGCTAAGGTTCTGGAGCAGGATAAAGTCTACCTTAGGATTTCAGAATTAAGCTCTCAAATTAAGTGACATAAAACCATTGATAGAATGATGCCAAGCGATGGTCTATGGTTGCAAAATAGCAGACACCGGCTACCATAAATTGCTACCGTCACTGACTACTCCACTCACTAAATTTTACCAAATCTTTCAGCGGAAGTATGTTTTCAAAACAACATGACATGACTTTCACTCTGGTAAAACCATTGTTCACGACGCTCGAGAAAAAGTTAAAGTTGCAAAAACTATTTTCGATAATATTTGTTAATTTAAGTTATAATCTCCAGACAAAACACTGAAAACTGCAGTTACAACTTACATTTGTTACGAGTTTGTATGTGAGAGTCAGTTTAACGTATCGCACTTATAACTTGTTAGCATTAAAACTATAAATTACATAGTTTTTCTCGGAAATTTGAATACGGTACAAATACTGGATTCTCCGAACATCAAGAATTGGTTTTTGTATCAACCTCGTTGTAATAAAAACTGGACACAAAGAGTATAATGTCTGATCCTAAATTAGACTAAGCCTGTGTTATACTAAGCAGATATAAACATATGGCATAGAGGAACAAGAACCAGACGGTTCACCATATTTTTAATAGGCTAGGCAGCAAACGAGCAGATGGATCGCCTGATGGTAAGCGATTACACACGATGGACACCCGAGACGTCACAAGTGCGTTGCCGGCCTTTTAAAAAGGAGTAGTCAGTGCCTTTCACTCATGGACATTGGACATGGTAACTATCATCACTCATGGACATCTGCAAGTCAAACTCTAACTACTAACGCCTCCCATTTTTTTAGTATTTTTGTTCACGTTTACGTATCTTTTAATGTTTGCGTGATGTTTACATAGCTAAAGACCCTGTCTCGAGATCTATCGACTTCAAATTTTTTTTTAATATGTGGTTCTTAGTTTCAGAGACAGACGTCTACCAAAAAACATTTAACAAAAAAAAGCAACATCAAGCACTGCACCAAATTGAAATGGGACGACACAGGAAGCAATAGTTAATTATTATTATTTTTCATTATTTTTTTGTTAAGACATACATATTATACATAGAAAACATCCAAACTCAGAAAAAACAAATATTTGCAGATCGTACAAACATTTGATCCGACCCGGGATTTGAACACGAGACCTCAAACACAGCATTCGCTACCATTGCGACACCGAGGCAGTCAATCATTTAACGTTACGGACGCTTTTTGCCGGCTAGGGTACTCCTTCGCAACGTCCCATAAGGAACTTCGTTCCAAAAGGAATCGTCAAAATCGGTTCACCCAGTCGAAAGTTCTGAGCTAAAAAAACATTTAAAAAAAAACAGTCGAATTGAGAACCTACTCCTTTTTTGAAGTCGGTAAAAACAAAACAGATTCTTTTCGTAATTACATTTTAAACTCAGTTACAAGGTTTAAATTGCAGTCACGTTTCTGCGAAAGAGTAAATGATAGAGTCAATAACACAAAACAATAAATTTCAATCACTGGCACATAAATATCGATACCGCTCCCAACACTTTTCGCAACAACTAAAGTTCAGTTCAACCTTAACAAATGTCGACCATCGCCCTACTTTCAGGTAGTTATCAATTAAATGCAATATAACCTTATTTTACTGCCTCATAAAAAGTACTTAATATCAATGACATTTCTTTAATATGAGTTCAAATGTTAAATTGATAATTACAGGGTGTTTGATACCTTCAGTCGATTAATTCATGATTATTAAGGCGTTTGTTATAATTTAACTTACTTCCAAAAATTAGGTAGGTCGAAGTCGAATTGGTTGTTTTTTTCCACTCAATATTTGTATTTGAGAGGCTCTACATACATACATGTAGCTATTAAATGTATTTATTTACTAATTTAATTTAATCTTGGTATATTTCACACACGACAGCCTGATTACAACCATAACGTGCTTTAATAACCAGACAACTAAAAGAAAAATTTCAATTAAAGACAGCCAAAACCGTGTTCAATTATACATTTTTGAATTAAAATCACTTGTACTTATTCCACTATTTTATTTTTGTTTACACCTGACCGGTTTCGCCTTATGGCATCATCAAAGGTCAGGTGTAAACAAAAATAAAATAGTGGAATAAGTACAAGTGATTTTAATTCAAAAATGTATTACAACAAGTTCCATCAAGTGCCGACAATCGAGAGTATAAATTACGTGTTCAATTATTTGTCATGTTCGGGAATCAAAACCAAATGACATTAGATCCGCCCCATTAGTTAAGATATAAGATTTTCTATTATCGTTTAACTATGTAGAATCTCAAGTTGGCCGAGGAGTCCGATTGAATAACCTCTAAGCTAAGAGACCAATCGATTTCTAACAAGTTTTATTTAAAATCACGTAATTAATATCCAGATTAAAGACAGAAGTAATAAATATACATTAATATAGATATGATTAATCGTTTACTAATTACAAGAATGACGATACCCAGGCGTAATATTTTGTGTTTGAATAATGATCAATATCCGTTGAGTTCCTGTCTTTAGTCACACACTCATACGCCATCTTCGATATGTTATTGTTATGTGATGAATGAACACTCGGTTTACCTATCATATATCATTGTGACGTCACTGTGACGTCAGAAATAAATGCTTGAATTGAATATGTAGTAGACATACATATGTTTTATGAGCCGTGTACTATTAATCCATTCGCGGTTTGGACTTAAAGTGTTATTGACTTCTTTTGCAATAAATTCCCAATAAAAGGCTGGAGTATAGAAATTTGGCGGTGCTTTACACCCATGCTTCGGAGAGTACGTTAAACCATTAGTCCTGTTTTTCATCAACGTCGATGGAAATCATTATTGGGAAGTCAGTGCCCTCAAATATACTGACAGTTCGCCCTCAGGGTTGTCGAGGTCCGATGCCAGTCGCTCCGTCAGAAAACTGAAATCCAAGTAAAAGCGGTTGAAATAGTAACCGACCTCAATAATCTTAGGAATGATGAAAGCTAAGAAGATGACGTATGTTGTATGATACAGAAAGCAAATGAGCTGACGGGACACCTAGTAGTAAATTACTTCTGTGCTCTTGAAGGCTTGAAATTCACTAAACTACATTGCCTCCGTTGACTCTCCAGTGGGTTAAGCTTGTGACGAGTGACGACTGCCCCACCGAACTATGAAATAAGTAATCTAGTATCACAATATAGAAATTCTCGCGCCGATTAGGATATGAACAACATTAACTGTTAGGCCGCGGCCCACCAGATTCGCCTGGTCGGAGGACCTTCCCTCTTTGTTGGAGTGATATAACACTCCTTCCTAAGCAAGCTCTTCGGTAAGTTCACTTTGGAAGCAACGATAAAATTGCTTTACAAATGTTATTCGTGAGGCCATGATATTGCTAAGGGCAAGTCGACCCACATGCACTGAATTATAGATCTCCCACTGTATGTATGCGGCAAGAAAATTACCTTGTGAATGAAACACTTTTATTGAAATTTCACTTGTTTGCCATATCAGTAGCAGAAGATCCATTAGAACTACGAAATACCCCTCAAATATTATGATACTGTTATCTGAAACTTTCCTAACTATTTAGGAGCTATTTAAGGATTGTCATCAAAATTGTATAAATTTTAATAGCACAGAAATGTGGTTGAGATAAGTCCCGGTAATGCTCCCGGGTCTAATGTACCCAGTAGTCCCGGGTAGGGAGACCATGGACTTTGGAAATAACGTGGACTGACGATTTGGGACATTTAAAAAAAGAACTGCAATAAACATTTTACGAGCCATTTAGTCATTTATTAGCTTATTAAGCTGATAAATAAAGCAAAGGTACTGAAATGTTTGGACTTTCCAACATGTATTCAAGTGTGTTGCGGATTCGAAGCCTACTGAGTTTAACTTAAGCGACGTCCACCAACTCGAAACAGAAATATGTATTTAGGAATTTAAATATATAAATAGTGTGACCCAATGTTGCTAGTTTTATAATTTCAGAAAAATCTAAAAATATATTTGTCAAATAAAAATATAAGAAACCTTAAGCAAAAAAAAAAAGAAAAGCGAATCCAAGGTTGTCACGATTTGAACTAAAACCTGGAGATTTGGCACGTAAGTCACCTTGACATATTCGTTTAGGCACAGTTAACAAATCAAAACTTAGAATCAGTAAATAAATCAAAGCATACGTTATTTGAAGCATGAATATTATGTATCAACTCGTTTTACGAAGACACTTCAATTACAATTCCCTCCATGAGACCAATTCCTTACAGTGGGCAATAAGTGGTCTGCAAAGTCAAGACAATAATAATAATAATATTTGATACACACAGCATACAAACTAAAAAAACTTAATCTAAATTTTCCAAACATAAAATAAAATAAAAAATTAAAACGAACGTTTATGAGGCTTGCAACAATAAGTTAAAGTCAAATGACGTGGCACTGATGACGTGTACATCTGTGTTGGTATATTGGCACACGGTTCATTTGACATTTGTGACCATTATAAATGAAATTCAATTCGAATTTCAAACAATAAATTAAGCCACATATTATGAACAAACATACAAGATTAAAATAAGCCTCTAAGACAAAACATTAAAATAAATATGGACTATGTTAACGAGGTCTGTACACCGTGTCTAACAAAATGGTGGACTCTCAGCGTTCACTGCGATGGATGTAAACCATCCCAGTACAGATTTTTAGTGCCCACCGTAGCACTCGATTTGACGCCGATAGCCACAGCTACCATCAGTCGTTACATCTCTATCCTTACTTAAAAATTAATAATAATAGATTGGTAAGTATTTGATATCTTTTTTTTTAAATTCATTCATTTTTTCTTTTAACAACACACACACTTACACATTTGATCATCTCATTCAATTAATTACTCCTAACGCCATATGCGATTCCTTTCAGGGATTATTAATCAGTGATTAGGAAATACAAAAGAAAATAAAACCAAAACTTAGAACAAAATTAGAATTATCAACTGCCATCATACCAGGACACACCAGACTGTGAAAACAGTGGTGCATGTGGACATAAAAATATTGCTACCCCACCTGTGGTAGCAATGTACTGTCCGTGGATCATAAACATTAACTTATATAAAACAATCTCATTATAACCTCGAGACATTGCCACCCTTCCTCCGATATCTTCTAGTATCCACCGGTTCATTAGTTGCGTAACAGGAGGGTTTAAATTAACCATCCCATCTAATGGTATGGTATGAACAGTAGTGATGATTGTTCTACCAGATTACATTGCATTAGGGACATCGCCGACGAGAAGGATTTCACGGGATTTTTGACTTAAACTCGCAGAATGTAGGTATATTTTGTTTACTTGATTTAACTAAGTTGATAGTTCTGTTGTGTTGTATAGTCGCGAAGTTATATATTTTTCATCCCCCGATCTCGGAAAGAGTATTTTGGCCCTTCGATATCTGAGTGCAAAAGCCGTTTTTATCCGCTAGGGGATAAAGTAAATTGAATTTAGAATATCGTGTGCACTAAGTTTGTGATTTCAAAACATCATTAAACCTATTTACTTCTACCTCCATGGTGCCGAATTTATCATACAACCTTTTTCTTGGTGTACTTTTTTTTGGCTTTGCTCGCGCCATTTTCTTTTTTGTATTTAGTCATTTCCTCGCTGAGGTGGGATGAAAAGTTACGTGTTTTTTTTTCCGACCGTGCAGTCAATTGTTACTAGAGTTCCTCTAAAACAATAACAGTACAATACACGTGTCTGTAATAAATATGAATAGTACTCACGAAGGCTTGTTTCCTAGTAGTCTTTTACGAGCTGATGTGACATGAACTACTCATTAAAAATGTTTGGAATGACCTCGTGACCCTTTAAAAGGGTAAATTCATGGTGTTGCGTGATCGGGCACGGTGTTTCACAGACTTCATGTTAATTTGGACGTCACTGGTTCAACGCTTAACTGGTCTCATATCTGATGGTTCACTGTATTTATTGCTATTCGTGGGTTAATCTAGTTTAGTGTTATTTTCTGTTTTTCTTTTTGTTTTAAAGTGATTCATACCCCTTTAGATTGGTTAGTGATTAAGTATTTCGATTTGAATTTTGTTAAGTTTAATTTATTGGCGTTGGTATTTTAATTTTTTAGTGTAACAATAACACTCTAAATATGTTTTTTTAGAAAATAGTATGATGTTATTGTTTTCATTAAAAAGTAATGCTGTATAATACAATTTTGTAAGTAAGGGGTTAAAACACAGGGTTACGATATGTACTATAATCCATACTA
Source organism: Diaphora mendica (assembly GCA_949125395.1). NCBI lineage: Eukaryota > Metazoa > Arthropoda > Insecta > Lepidoptera > Erebidae > Diaphora > Diaphora mendica. The sequence goes on along the minus strand of OX421327.1, from coordinate 24,064,723 downwards.
TATAATCTATATCTATCTATCTATCTATCTATATTATATAAAGCTGAAGAGTTTATTTGTTTGAACGCTCTAATCTCAGGACCCGCTGGTCCGATTTGAAATATTATTTCAGTGTTAGATAGCCCATTTATCGAGGAAGGCTATATGCTAGATATCATCACGCAAAGACCAATAGGAGCGGAGCAACAAAGAAGAATTTGTCAAAAACGGGGGCAAATTGTTACGCTACGGGCAATAGGAGACGCAAACGAGGTTGCGTGGGTCGGCTAGTTTTCTATAAAATTTTAACAATAATTTTACATAAAAATAGTAGAAAAGAATATACATCTACTTTTTCATCGCTAAAAATAAATTGTCACCCTTTTATATTTTCTTCGAAGCTTTTATGTTCTAAAGTAAACCACATTCGCGTAACTTAATCTGCTTATTTTATCTTCAACTTTCTAACTAATTAGTTTTTGAGTGCTGCTTCGTTCATATAAAAGTGTATTGTATTTCATAGAAACTGTTTTTCTAAAGAATTAAAAGTGTTTTATTTATTTTTTGGTCCTTATAGTTAATCATAAGTATTAAGACTAAATACTTTGATGGATATATAGATAAACATATTTATCATATACTGTATAATATCTACTTATTATTTACTAGTTGTTGCCCGCGGCTCCGCCCGCGTATATGTCGGTTATCGCGGCAAATAGTAGCCTATGTGTTATTCTGATGTATAAGCTATATTACTTTAAAGTTTCGTCCAAACCCGTTCAGTAGTTTTTGCGTGAAAGAGTAACAAACATCCATCCATCCATCTATCCACCCATCCATACTTACAAACTTTCGCGTTTATAATATTAGTATAGATTTCATGTCTTACTTATGATTGACTGGACATCATCGATTTTTTTTCTTTTGTTTTTAAAGACTCTCAACGCAAGACAACTCCCGCATTAGGAATAAATCCTGTATCGAGAGGTAAATTACAAAAAGATTACTTTAAACGCACACAAAGATCACCCAGACTTAAAACAACAATTTGTGGTATACACAAACTGTTGTCCCATGTGGGGTTTGAACCCACAACACATAGCACAGTAGGAAGCGGCGTGGCGACCGTTTAAACCACCAGGCCAACCGTGCAGTCAATTAGAATATTAACTAAATTTAATATTTTTTTAGCAACATTAGAAAGCTTGCGTTTGAATCATCAGTTTTTGTTTATCTGACAAAAATTGACTAAGGGAGCAAACTTCGAAGGACAATAGCACTGCCTCGGTGGCGCAGCGGTAGCGTAAGCGACTGCTGTTCTTGAGGTCTCGGGTTCGATTTCCGGGGTCGGACTAAATGTTTGTATGATCTGCAAATATTTGTTTCGGAGTTTGGGTGTTTTCTATGTATAACATGTACGTATTTATAAAAAAAAGTATATACATATGTATAATTATATCAGTTGTCTAGTACCCATAACACAAGCTCTGCTTAGCTTGGGACTAGATGGCGTTATGTGTTGGATGTCCGAAATATAAATATAAAAAGAAGGCAATCTTGACTCAAACCCTATCTGACCCGTCTGACCAGGCATGGTCAGAGCAAAGCCTTCTTTCCAAGGACAGGCCTATCTCCAGCCATATGCTTTTGAAGGCTTTTGAAGGCTGTTGATGAAATTGAAAATTGCACTACTTGCTTGCACTACTGCACACTTACTGTGGCTGAGCCACGCTTCGGCATGAATGGGCCGGGTCGACCGGAGTGATACCAATGGTCTTACAGAAAACCGGTGTGAGTTTGCTTGCGCTGAGTTTCAGCAAGTTGGTGAGGATACCGGAGGCCCACACCCTAACCCCTCCCAAATCCCCCTCCCCATCCCCCAAAGGCTGGCAACGCACTTGTGACGCCTCTGGTGTTGCGGGTGACCATGGGCGGCGGTAACCGCTTACCATCAGGTGATACGCCTGCTCGTTTGCCCATATTCCATAAAACAAATTGACCTAATTGGCGAAAAGGAGGGTTAGGATGTTCGAGTATGTATATCGTTTTGGCCCGCTCCATATATCTGAATGGCTTTATGGAGTTTGACTGTGGAGATGTGGTTAGATTCATCTTAATTGTGAGAGTAACTTGAGCAAAAAGAAAACTATAAGAGTTCCAAAATCAACGGGTTTGTAAATTGTTAGTGCCTATATACTTTTTTTTTAAAAGACAACTCCCTCATTAGGAATAAACATCCTGTGTCTGTGACTTACAAACATACATGAAACGGACACAATGAACACCCAGACTCAGAACAACAATTTGTGGATCACACAAAGTGTTGTCCCATGTGGGGTTTAAACCCACAACACTTGGCGTAGTAGTAAGCGGCTTGGCGACCGCTTAAACCACTAGACCAACCGTCGAAGTTTCATCACTTATCGTAGACGAGTTTTTTTTTTTAATTATATAATTATCTCTTTTTGTTGTTTATGTTGTTGGGGGGTGTAAGGAAGCAAACTACAATCTCTCGCTCCCAGTCAACCTCACCTGCACGTGGTGCACCCTGCTGAACGACAAACGAGGCTCTGGCGACCGACCGATGGCGGTATATCCATCCAAACCGGCGTAATTAAATACAATAGGCCGGTGACGGGCAGCAGCGTCACCGGTGCAACAAGCTACGCCCTGCGATCACCAACCCGCCTGCCCAGCGTGGTGATTATGGGCAAAACACTCCAATGCAAAAGCATCAAAAGCCACGGCCCCCAGTTCCCGGCAGTCCTGCTATTCCTGGTCATGGTGGCGACCACGGTAACGGCGGGACAGGGGGTGCTAAGAATCACCGGGTTACGGGAGGCCACCACAAACGACTGACCCTGGCAACGTTTAATGGCCGCACGTTACGGCTCGACTCGCATCTGGCACAACTTGAGGTGGAACTTGGGAAGATTAGGTGGCATATCTTAGGGTTATGTGAAGTCCGAAGAGAGGGGGAGGATACCATAACCCTCGACTCAGGCCACCTGATTTACTTCCGCGAGGGAGACCAACAATCCCAAGGTGGCGTGGGGTTTCTGGTAAACAAGTCGCTTTCTGGCAACGTTGTGGAAATGTCCAGTGTGTCGAACAGGGTGGCGTACCTCATTGTCAAGCTCACTGAGAGGTATAGCCTCAAAGTAGTACAAGTGTACGCACCGACCTCGGCTCACTCGGATGATGAGGTGGAGGAGATGTTCGATGACATATCGAAGGCCCTCCACTTCACTACTAAGACCCACTACAACGTTGTTATGGGTGACTTCAACGCCAAAGTGGGAGTACAAACTTGCAGCGAATCGGTAATAGGATCCCAAGGAATTGGAAGCAGGAACCATAGGGGGCAAATGCTCGTCAACTTTCTCGAGCGGGAGGGGCTGTTTTTGATGAACTCATTCTTCAAAAAGCGGCCCCAAAGAAAGTGGACGTGGCAAAGTCCCGACGCTATGACCAAAAATGAGATCGATTTCATCATGACGGACAGAAAGCACATATTCAGAGACGTCTCAGTGATCAATAGGTTTAACACCGGTAGTGATCACCGACTTATCCGAGGCTCTCTGAATATCGACTTTAAGGCTGAACGTGTCCGTTTGATGAAATCCAGGCTCCGACCAACTCTGCTCCAAGCCGCGATGGGATCTGAAAAATTCCAGTCATTTCTGGAAAACCGATTTGCTGCCATGGAAACCACAAGAGACGTAAACCAGAACCTTGAAAATGTGGTTCGGATCCTCAGGGATGAAGGTACGAGATTTTGTCAAATGCAGCGTAAAAGCAGGAAGTCGAAGCTTTCAGAGAGGACACTAGGGCTAATGAAGGAACGACGTGAGAACCCACCTGTCACTTCGTCGGCAAAGCGGACTCTAAACCAAGAGATCAGTAAGCTAGTACGACACGACCTCCGATGCTCCAACACTCTTTCGATCGAAAGAGCAATCGAGTAGAATCGGGGGTCAAAAGTGTTCGTACAATCTCTTGGAAGAAGCCACCTGACGAAGTTGACCACAGCAAGTGGAGAAGTCGTTGCTTCTAAGCCGGCCGTACTTTCGGAAGTGGAAAGCTTCTATGGCAGTCTGTACGCTTCGCATGCATCTCGACCTGATCCCGAAAATGAGGACCCTAGAGCTACATTAACACGCCATTACACTGAAGATCTGCCAGAAGTCAGCCTTGACGAAATCGTGATGGCTCTTGGACAGCTAAAAAATGGAAAAGCCCCTGGAGAGGACGGCGTTACTACAGAGCTGTTGTAAGCCGGAGGTAAACTCGTACTGAGGGAGCTCCAAAAGCTTTTCAACGCTGTCCTGTTCGAAGGGAGAACTCCAGAGGCATGGAGTAGGAGTGTGGTCGTCCTGTTCTTCAAGACCACATCCACACAGTGCGGCAGATTATACAGAAGACCGAAAAGTATAATCAGCCCCTGTGTCTAGCATTCGTGGACTATGAGAAGGCCTTTGACTCGATCGAGACCTGGTCTGTTCTGGAGTCCCTGCAGCGTTGCCACGTGGATTGGCGATACATCCAAGTGTTGAGATGTCTCTACGAAGCCGCCACTATGTCCGTCCAAGTACAGAATCAGCATACAAGACCCATACCATTGCATCGAGGAGTGAGACAAGGGGACGTCATATCCCCGAAATTGTTCACAAATGCAATGGAGGACTTCTTCAAGACGCTGCACTGGAAAGGACGCGGCATCAACATCAATGGCGAATACATCTCTCACTTGAGATTTGCAGACGACATCGTCATCATGGCAGAGACGCTGCAGGACCTACAACAGATGCTGAACGCTCTGGCTGACTCTTCTGTACGCATCGGCCTACGGATGAACTTGGACAAGACCAAGGTCATGTTCAATGAACATGTACTACCGGAACCGATTGCGGTACACGGCGCCGTTCTCGAAGTTGTTCAGAAATATGTGTACCTCGGGCAGACTTTGCAGTTAGGTAAAAACAACTTTGAGAACGAGGTGAACAGGAGAATCCAGCTGGGCTGGGCAGCGTTTGGGAAGCTTCGTCGGGTCTTTTCATCGTCGATCCCACAGTGCCTAAAGACGAAAGTCTTCAATGAGTGCGTCCTACCCGTAATGACATACGGAGCCGAAACGTGGACACTTACGGTACGGCTGGTCCACAAGTTTAAAGTCGCTCAGCGTGCTATGGAGAGGGCTATGCTCGGCGTTTCTCTAAGGGATCGTATCAGAAACGAGGTGATCCGGCAGAGAACCAGGGTCATCGACATAGCCCATAGGATTAGCAAGCTGAAGTGGCAGTGGGCTGGCCATATTTGCCGTAGAACCGATAACCGTTGGGGTAAACGAGTTCTTGAGTGGAGACCGCGTCTCGGCAAACGTAGTGTAGGACGTCCACAGGCCAGGTGGAGTGATGATTTGCGCAGGACGGCTGGCAGAGGCTGGATGCGAGAAGCCGAGGATCGAACTAAGTGGCGTGCAATTGGAGAGGCCTATGTCCAGCAGTGGACTGCGATAGGCTGATGATGTTGTTTATGTTGCTAAGTAGACAGAAAAAAGCGGATATCCTACCGAAAACAAACAGTTATTTGTGCGTTATTTATTAGTATTCATTTATATATTTTAATAGTACATGCACAGTAAGGCGTAATATCTACCTATACGTCCTTGTTTTGTTTTTATAATTTGTTTTTGTTTTTGTACAGTCTATTAGTCACGTTACCCAGAAGGTAAATAAATATGTATATATTACCACTTATTTACCTGTGGACATGTTTTTTTTTAAACGACTTCAAAAAAAGGAGGAGATTATGAATAAATAAATAAATAAATATTTTCGGACATCTAACACACAACGCCATCTAGTCCCAAGCTAAGCAGAGCTTGTGTTACAAATATATATATACTTTTTTTTTTGTAAATACATAGATATTATACATAGAAAACACCCAAACTCCGAAACAAACATTTGTAGATCATATAAACATTTGGTCCGACCCGGGAATAGAACCCGAGACCTCATGATCAGCAGTCGCATACGCCAACCGCGAGACCAACGAGGCATTATGAATTCGACTGTATTTTGTTTTGTTTGTTTCCTCATAACTTTGGACTGGGTGAACGGATTTTGATGATTCTTTTTTTTATTTGAAAGCTGATGCTTCCCGTTGTGGTCCCATTTTAATTTGGTCCAATTCTTGAAGTCGGTTTTTTTTTGTTAAAGTTTGTGATTATTTCAACTTGGTTTTAGAACTTAAAACACACGGTTTGATGAATAAGAAAATACTTATCTATTTAAATCAATAAAATTAAAGTGTCTGTTTGTAAGTAAAAATTAACAGCTGTTTACTAAACGCATATAGAAATAATTTTACGATACTTACAATTTTTAACCGACTTCCAAAAAGGAGGAGGTTCTATGTTCCACTGTATGTATTTTTTTTTTTTTTTTTATGTATGTTCAGCGATTACTCCGTCAACTGTGGACCGATTTTGAAATTTTTTTTTGTATTCGAAAGGGTATGCTTCCGACGTGGTCCCATTGCCAGCATATCAGGATCTGATAATGGGATCTCAGGGAAATCGAGGGAAACTCTCATTTTTTATAGGCACATACTATGTTTTTCGTATATTTTCTGAAGTTACACCCGTATTTGCGTCTGGTAGACATCATTTTATGATGATGAGCTGATGATGTAAGGTACAACTCCTTAACGGTTAGGAGTTGGAGGACAAATCTTTAAATATCAGATGTATATATGTTACCTTTAGTCGTATTCTTTCAAATTATTTAGGTAAGCTGATGATGGAAGGTGGAAGGTACAACTCCTCAACGGTTAGGAGTTGGAGGATAATTCTTTCAATTTCATACGTATCTAAAGACCTTCAGTCGTATACTTTCAAGTTATATAGGTGAACTGATGATAGAAGGTTAAACTCTTCAACAGTTAGGAATTAGAGGATGATTTCAATATTACACGTGCGTTTAGACCTTCATTTGTATTCTTGATGATGAAATTTGATGAAATAGTTCAACTTACTACTTACCTACGATTGTTTGCACTAAAAACTGAAAAATAAAAACTTTTTATAAAAATAAAAAAACCGACTTCCAAAAAACATCCAACGAAAACTCTCTGCCAAAAAAACACTTAAAAGCGTAAAATAAACTGGTTCTTCATAAATTGCCTATACCTAATTCTTTATTCATTTAAATAGTAGTATTATAATGTGTGCTAGGTACCTAAAATCTGTTTGAAGTCGGTGCTAAGCCAAAAAGAATACAAACGAACAATTACAAAAGTCTAAGCGATAGTCACTTGGCACCGACTTCAAACAGATTCTAGGTACCTAGCACACATTATAATACTACTATTTAAATGAATAAAGAATTAGGTATATACAAGAATTGGCATATAGCAATTTATGAAGAGCCAGTTTATTTTACGCTTTTAAGTGTTTTTTTGGCAGAGAGTTTTCGTTGGATGTTTTTTGGAAGTCGTTTTGTTTTTGTCTGTTGGTTTGTTCCGGCCAATCTTTGGAACAGCGAGCCCGAATTTTACGAGATTTTCACTGGCAGATAGCTAGCTGATGATGTGAAACAACTGCGACTTCAACTAGTTTTGAATATAAATTATAGTAAATGTTCGCTCTTTCACAAAATTACAAAGTTTTGAAAGAATGTGGACATATTTTGGGGTCGGAAACAACGTTTTGGGTTTAATAGTTCCTAATTATTATCTGATAAATTTATTATTGTACCTAACTTGCATTTTATTGCATACTTTGCTGAAAAATCATTAATACCTGAAATAAACCAAAATCAAAATATATAAATAAGTATATGCTGATTTTCAAACCAAATTAAAACCAATTACTTTTTTTACTGAGTGATATAATTACAGAATCATGAAAACGCAATAATTAAAAACAATATATAAGGTTTTTATTACAATTTGACCTCACATAAAACAACAATTTTAGATATAAAAACCTTTATTTTTATATTGTTTTGAATATAAAATCCCTAATAACATAGGTACAAACTTATTACTGGTGTACCTTGAAGAGCATAGCAACTAGCAGTGTCATGGCGCAATGCGTACAGCGATGCAATGGCTTTGTTTGGTAGCATGACGGCCTGTAGTCGATTCCAGTGCTGTCACGTACTGCCTATGTTATAAGAGATTATTTTAAATAGTATTGTTGCCTCCCGTCCAGCTGATTTTTACAAGAAGGGCATCAATAAACTGCCAATGCGTTGGCAAAGATGCGTCGATTGCATGGGTGATTACTTCGAATAACAGAAATAAAAAAGTTTGAAAAAATAAGTACTTTCACTTATTGCATACAAAACGGCAATTTCATAGGTAAAGACCTATTAGAAGGAGTGATAGATATTATAATGACAGAGTATTCAACAATATAGGATTATCAATTAATAAGCGCGGCGAGATAATTCAGATGCTGATAGCGATAGAACCGAGACGGTACTGCCTGCCCTCATATCGGCTCATATAGTGCGGCTCGCCCGCACTCGCCGGCCGGCTGATAATAAGTAAACAACTATATTATTCAACGTACAAAATCTGTTTGTACGTTGAACATTAAAATTATTTATTCTAAATAACATTTAATTATATATATATATGTATATTAGATAATAATAAGGCATGTTCATATATATTAAATTTTGACAATGAAAGTTTTTCAACTAATAATTATGTATAATTAAAATAACAAACACAAATAAGTGTTCTAAGTCACTACAGTGTGTTACCCGCTCCCGCGTCTTCTCATAACTCGTGCCGCGCCGTCTTGATTACAATTTATTACCTGTTTACGTGAACTTAGACAACAATCGTCGCAATATGGCGACCATTAAATTTGCAAATGTGTTGTGAAACTGATCGACCTGATGCTTGTTATATTTGTTTGTGCTCTATGCTTACTAAGCGATAGGTGCGCCTGTTGTTCGTCGCCATTACATTATTGAGCTGTATGCCTGACAAGTTTTATTATTAATTATTACTAACTAGCCTGTCATCAGCTGTTTTTATGATCAATTAAAACTGATTTTTATGATATTCGATGTGGCAAAATGCATAGTTTTTTTTAATGAAATAGGTGGCAAACGAGCTGACGTATCACCTGATGGTAAGCGATTACCGCCGCCCATGGACACCCGCAACACCAGAGGCGTCACAAGTGCGTTGCCGGCTTTTGGGGGATCGGGAGGAGGATGAGGAAGGGGATGGGGAGGGAGACGGGGGTATGGGCCTCCGGTATCCTCACTCACTCGGTGAAAGACAGTGCAAGCGCTATTTCACACAGGTCTTCTGAGAGACTGTGATATCACTCCGGTCGAGCCGGCCCATTCATGCCGAAGCGTGGCTCTCCCACGTTGTAAACAAAGAAATAAAATTTAACACTATTGAAGTTTGAATATCAATATATGCGTCTATAGGTAAGTATAATAGGTATTTACTATTTGTAACATATTTCAAGCTCTAACTAATTTGTCGTAACTATGTGAGTTAAGCTGTTTTTGGTTCGCCTTTCGTAAAAGCGGTAGATCAACTTATTCGGGATTTGCGTAAGTTTATTATAACACACACACATCATTTTGTAGGCTCTCCTATGATAACCAATTATTAAACTAATTTTCCAAATTTTAAAGCTGTCTGTATGCGAAATTAGCTTAAAACGGAGTACAAATAATTTTCTTCACTTATTATTGGGATTGTATAGATGACACCAGCATAAGATGGTAGGATTTTAATAATACATGCATTCATTGTGCCTACGTAGGACGTTTCCAACTCACCCGTACACTACAAGACTAATATATTGTGGCAATATTATATAATGACGAAAATTATCTTTTATATTCATTTTTCACTCATATTGATTAACAAATTTCGTCATTGAGCTTATAGACTACGGGTCCGTGTCGAAACTTGATAGGTCACGTGAACCACCAGGAGACCTTTTAATAAGGTACAAGGGCATGGAATAATAACATTCAGCACCCCGTCCCGTCACTTATAAGCTATCCAACTGAGTACTGGTGAAGGGGAGGGGGTAGCAACCCTCGTTTTTCTCCCTTGTCACATGATTTTTGTACGACGTTGCGGAATAATGAATTAGAAGAGGTATTAAAATTGTATGGAACCGATGCCGTACAAAATCAAATGACCAAATTGGTTCGAGAGAACCGCAAGGATATAAAAAGACTCAACTTTCTGGCGCACTATTTAATAAATATTTTAACATTTTTATATAATAGTATAAGCGTAGTTCATTTATTGTGTTTTGTGATTATTATTAACATAAATAATATTGAGGTTATAATTTTTAAAGACGTGTTAGCCGTATTGGCACTATATTTGCATGAGTTTTTATAGCACAACGGAAAACCTGTTTCCGCGTTAATTCAATTTAAACCTTCGTCCAACTTTACTTCCTGACGGAAACTTATCGGTTATGTTTAAACTTAGATTTGCTTATTGTTGATTCTTTCAATTTGTTTTACGTGTACAATGATGTAAATAATAGTAAAGTACAGTAAACTATGTTATTTTATGTTTATAGTTATTCTTTACTAATATTACAAAGCAGAAGTATTAGTTTGGTTGAACGCACTTAATTTAGGAAGTACTGGGCCGAAAATAAAACATTTTTAGTACCACCTATATTTTTTCTTTAATGAACTTCCATTATGTAAATCAATTGAATGAACTTAATCTTAAAACATAATGAATAGTAAAATTATTTTGAGATGTTAGGATCCCGAAGTTGAATTCTCGGTACCCACGAAATCTGACACAATGTCTTCTACTTTCACATCAGCCATTTCTAAAATAATACACGTTTTTCTTGAAATAGGATTGTTTTATATTTGGCCTGCTAAATTGACTTTACTCTGCCTGATGGAAAAGATAAGCAGAATCCCATATTGGTGGTCACATTGTGAATGCAACAGTGCAGCATGGTGACCCACGCCATGGCGGCCTAGTGATGCTCCTGCATCATTGGGCCTCCGATCTCGCACTCACCAACGGAACACGACAGCACAAATGCTGTCATTTTACGTTGATCTTTTGTGAGCTACAGTGACTTTAATTAGTTTAATTCCAGCGAGATTGTTAAGAGTTTGTTTTACAATAAATTGGACTGTTTATTTATCAACCTAGTCAAATAAAATCATAGCAAAGAACAAAATGTAAATTTATTTCATCCTTTCCTTTATGTATGTTCACCATCAGCTTACCGCAGTACACTGCTGGACAAAGGCCTATCCAATTGCACGCCAATGGGTTCGATCCTCGACTTCTCGCATCGCATTTTTGTATGTAACTAGGAAATTTATTAAACGAACCATATCGCTACCATACCATCACTAAGGGGAAAAGAACGCCTTTTGTGTTTGCAAATATCTAGTTTCTGAAGTAATGTGTTATACGAATATTTAGTTTCTGAAGTAACGAAACAGCCAAGCCATACATTTTTACTGAGATGTAGAGTTTACGAAGTTAGGATTGGTAGAGTTAGGGCGTGTAGATTCGGAACCTTGGCTCTACATGAGATCTGATATCTTTTTCACAGGGTAAGCCATATGCAGTCGTCTTGGCAACATTTTACATGAAAATGTTTTTGGTGGGATTTCATTTCTTTTTGTAAGTTGCTCTAGGCAGTTTTTTTTTATTTTGGGCTGTATTTCTTGTACATCTTCTTCCTTCTTTCGAAAAAGTCCAAAAATAAAAACTCTAGCATAAACATTTGTGAAAGTCTCATTCAAACTTCCACCCCCCAAATTTGGGGGTTAAGGGGCAAAAGTAATAGGTTTATGATTTTTTCTGTTTGTGTACTAAACTTAGCTTACATACCAAATTTCAGCTTTCTAGCACTTCAGGAAGTACCCTAACAGTTTTGATGATCATCATTGTGTCAGTGACGAAATCGGTGTTTTTTAGGTATCAATAAAATCTAAAGTATAAGAGCTATGCAATTGAAACTTTGTATGTTTTATTAGTCTATTGGTAACATCATATCCTGAGAATTTGAACGATCTGGTATATCGGGAACCAAAGTTATAAGGGTTAAAAAAAACGACGAAACACTTCGAGAAAAGGTAGGTAGTGCCCTTGCGCTTCGCTTGGCTCGTCTTGGCGGGGGCACGACCGTGCCCCCAGATGTGTGCGATTTTTTGGTCTGCCATTGTTCGGTACGAGGCCTAATAGTGACATTTATTCGCCAAAGGAAGTCCGTACCAACTTTTTTCAGCGAAGTTTCTCTTGTACTTAATAACTTTCATTATGTTTGCCTAAAGTTTTTGTTTGTTTTTGTGCATACTGGCTCGTAATATGGAATGGTGATCGGGAATGGGGTGGGGTTAATGGTGCTGTTATGATGTTTGTGAATAAAGTAATCTCATCATATGGAACCATAAAAATACTATTAAGTTTCTATACTGTAAGTAGTTTATTAGTACAAGTAAAAAATATTGAAAGAAGAATTCCGTACATACTTTACTTTTTTCCGACTACGGCAAAGGCAAAAGGAAGGGTTATAGCTTTGGCAGCCTTAACTACTGTACTGATTTTTATGAATGAGGTTTCAATATATTCAAAATAAAGGCTGGGTTACACTTCTTCTTTCAATAGAATTCATCTTCAATTACCGTGGGAGAGCCACGCTTCGGCATGAATGGGCCGGCTCGACCGGAGTGATACCACGGCCTTACAGAAAACCGGTGTGAAATAGCGCTTGCGCAGTGTTTCACCGAGTGAGTGAGGATACCGAAGCCTGGAACCCCTCCCCACATCCCATTCCCCCATCCCCCAAAGGTCGACAACGCACTTGTGATGCCTCTGGTGTTGCGGGTGTCTATTGGCGGCGGTAATCGCTTACCATCGGGTGATACGTCTGCTCGTTTGTCACCTATATCATAAAAAAAAAAAAAATATTTTCGCACAAGAAATTTTAATATGTATAATCATATGTGTTTTATACTAATAACATTATTGTTAGTTGGCTTCCAGAGAACAGCAAATTAAAACGGTGCCTATATGTTACAAATACACTTTTTAGGCCAAAAGTTCCTTGAACCAAATATTTTATGCGTAAAAATATGCCTCATACGCGAATCCACATCAAATCAATGCCTACTTGATCGAATCAGCAACCGCCCACGTACTACTACGTGGGACAAAAATATAAGCTGAAGCGGGGCCAATGTCAATTATTTATTGTTGCTTCGGGTGTATAGATTATCGAGTGGTTTGGGTATCGGTGGATTTAAATACAGGGCTAGAAACACGAAAAAAAACTTATTGTATATTGTTTTAAATATTTGTAATTGATGGCAAGAAAGTCAATTACACATTTTATTTAAAGTGAAGTTGTGTTGGAACACGAATATGGCAACTATTAGTTGGTTTTTAGTACACCTAACGAAATAAAAGTAAGATAGAGGAGTTAAGCATTATTTTACATATATCTAGAAGAAAACAAGTAAACTTCAATGCCAGTCAATATAGATTTTTGGATTTTCTCGTACTAGGGAACAATTTCCGCCATCGCTTATGTAATCACCCTCGCTAATTCCTCTACTTCACACCAACTCTCAAAGGTGAGGTACCGGTAATCAAATTGCTGTAACAGGTAAGTCAAATCTGCAGATAACAACATGTAGGGATGGAGGGAGTCATCTACATATCAGGGGCAAACCACCCCATGATTTAACATAAGGGGTAGAATCAATCGAAATAACAACGAAATATTTCTTTAAGAATGGAAATGAATTATTTCCCTTGCATCACACAGTGTTACATTTTAAGGTACTGCAAAAATTGTCCTTTGTTTTTGGGGTTCCGTATGCACATGTCATAGAAACTCTCACAAGAAAATAGTAATTATTCTTTCTTTTTTTGAAAAGACAACTTTTTCACCAGGCATACACATACCTGCTTGGCCGGAGACTGCACACCACGTGTGTATATGGGGATCAGACCCACAACACAGCCTGGTAGTAAGCAGTGAGATGACCGCCTAAGCCACCACCCGATCCATGCAGGCAAAATTCTTTGTTGGACACAAACAAGTCAAAAACAGGAAAATTTTCTTGACATATGTATATGTAGGTATCGGTGGCAGGGAAAATCTGGATGAATCTAGCGCAGAACCGAGAAAACTGTCAGAAATTGGAGGGTAGGTATAGACCTACCATATTAAGGAGTTCCTATAATACAAAATAAAATACATACTAACATTAATTTCATTTAGCTTTATGTTACTAACATAGAATTAAGAATTTATAAAACATATTGTACTACACACTTATAGGGTTTATTTGAGGGAAATAAAAAGCCTTAATTATTATTATATGTAGGTATCTACCTATATGTCATCGGTTTGCACCCAAATTACACCCACACAAACATAGTGTGTTTGTTGATTTTGAAAATATTAACAACAATAAAACGGTGATGATATGAAGTTTACGGGGGAACCAAGTTTAAAATTGTTTTATGAATAACTTCCCAAAAGGTTCTGTTACCACCTTTAGTTAAGGAACCCTAAATGAATAACCTAATTGATTATAAATTTTCATCAAAGATGTTATTTTCTACGAAGAATTCTTTTATCATAGATTAGTATTTTCTAGAAGTCTATTTGCCAATGAATGCTTTGATTTATCTAAAATGTTATTTGGAATTACGTTATCGTTTTTATGGACATACTTTACAAACGTAGTTTTTGTCGGAATGTTGGTAAAGTGTTTTCTATTTTAGTAGCTGAAAGTATTTGTTATTTTTTCCGAATACCTACTTTACAATGTTAGATGTTTTCAACACTGTGGCGACTTAGACATACAGCGCAATAGGGAGATACAACAGGCCATCTACCGAAGATACACCAAACTACAGAGTGACGTTACTACACGTAGAACAAATCACTAATAATCCTGAATCGCGCAATAGAACTTTCGCGCCGATTAGCATAATATACAGGGTGGATGTGACAATACGACATTAATTTGAACTAGACCTACCTGCACAGGTTACAATTCCCCTACAAAATCACCAAAAAAATTGGTTCAGTAATTTAGCCATAGGACACTATTGTCCCCTCCCTCCATCATAGTGGGAGGGAAACACGTGCGCTGGTAGTGAGTTCTAATTTTTAAGTGCTTGGCACAGGACGGAAGAACCAAACCGTTTGGTTCGAGAGCGTATTTCAACGACTCTAAGGCGGTGGCTTCGAAGGCCAGCACGCGTTGTTCTGTAGAGAAAGGGAGAAGGTGGGATCAATTGGAAGAGCTCTTCAGAGCACTTTCCATGGTAAAGGCGGTAGAGGACTGCCATAGAGGCGATATCTCTCCGCAACTGCAGAGGCTCAAGGGACTCGGTGGCATCGGGACTGTTAATAATGCGGACTACTCATATCAATGGACAAGTCGTTACTTCATTTCGTTTATAGAAATATGGCATCTTCTATACTTATAATAAAAATGTAACAGGTCAAATTCTGTACATTGAAGATATTTTGAAAATTTTTTTTGAGGGCACTCTGTTATCGATACTGAAACGAAAACTTTTTTTTTTTCATTTTTGTCTGTCTGTCTGTCTGTATCTTGGCCGCGCATCACGCCGAAACTACTGAATGGATTCAAATGAAACTTGGCATGATTTGAGTTCATACTCCGAGGTAGGACATAGGATACTTTTTATTTCGAAATTCCGGACGGTTTCCTTGGGAGGGGAGATGAAAGTCAAAATGTGTAATTAATTGTAATTCATTAACGAGTAGTCCGATTGCAATAATTCTTTTTTTGTTAGAAAGGAGATACTCTGAAGATTGTAGCATAAAGTATTTAATTTATCACAATCTCTCTATCTATTGGAAAAAAAATTATAAAGAATTTATCATTACGTAAAACAACATGTAGCGACACCTATTGCCAGCCATGCGTAATTAATAACACTTTGATTAATATATCGTGGAATAATCGTAGAACGTATTACGTATAATTCGGTGTAGCATTAAGTATTTGATTTATCGCAACCTCTCTATCCATAGGAAAAATAATATCTATATCTCTCTGTAGACGTCGAATCTGTGTGTTTGGTTGTGCCCGCATGACTTAAATATTCAAAATAATCGTGGGAACGTTTTATGCACAAGCATTGTGATTAATGTGGTATATAGTTAGTATTTGATAGGTAGGTATTTGTTTTATGTTCTCTCTTTTCATAGAAAGGGTTGTTTTAAATTTTCTTGAAACATTTCTTTGCTTAAAACAGCGACATCTTTTGGAATCAAGTAACTAACTTTACAATAGGTGCGTAATATGATTACTCTTTTTAACGTATAATAAAAATGTAACAATTCAGTTCTGTACATTAAAGAAATTTAGATGATTTTTTGGGAGGGCTCTCTAATCGATACTGAAGCAATTACATTTTCTTTTTTTTTTTTTTTTTTTTTTCCTCTTTATTTTTTTAAGGGACTTTTACCCTATTAGGGTATGCCAGTCCCATAAGGCCTTAGCTTAAACAAGTATCCACTTAAATATTATATGCTAGACTGTACAATTTAATAGCTTTTTTTGATGCCGGTATAGCCAAAACACTTTGGATTATTCCGACATCCAAACAATTCAGGTTTAACTGCTTCATTATTACATTTCTTTGAGATTGGTTCTTGACACATTCCATCAACAAATGTTGAACATCGTCCACAATGTTACATATCTCACAATTTGGTGAGTTAACTCTAAGCATTAGAAATTCAAATTGTTTTGATGGAATGTGGCCAGAACGTAATCTTTTTTTTTTTTTTTTTTTTTTTTTTATGTATGGCCCGCCAAAATGACTCTACTCTGCCTGATGGAAAGCATAAGTAGAATCCAAGAGTGGCGGTCACCATACTCACTGCGAATGCAGACAATGCAGTATGGCGACCCACACCATGGCGGCCTAGTGATGCTTCTGCATCTTTTAGTCTAGTCAACAAGTATGGAACTTGTTGACTAGACTAATTGGGCCTCCGGTCTCGCACTCACCAACGAAACACGACAGCACGAACGCTGTCATTTTACGTTGATTTTCTGTGCGAGGGTAGTACCGCCCCGGTCGAGCCGGCCCATTCGTGCTGAAATCAGCGTGGCTCTACTACCTACAGGTATGAGCTATCGTAACACACGATCTACTTATTTCTAAGTTACCGAACCACGGTATATGAGGAGGCTCGGACTGAATAGTCTTGTACCAAATTCCTTTTATTTTAGACTGTTCATCAAAATATTCTTTCCATTTATTGTAACAACTAATTTTGAATTTATGTAACAGCTCGGAGTAATGAGGTTTAATATTAATATTATCCCCTTCTTTTATCGCTAATTTAGCTAATCGGTCCGCCTCCTCGTTGCCCTTAATATTAATATGGGACGGTATCCATTGCAATTTCAGATTTTTTGACGCACTGATATCACGTACTTTTTCAATTATAGCATAGGCTATCGACACACCTCTGTAGCCAGAGGCGCATCGAGCCAAGTGCTGCAAGGCGCTTTTGCTGTCTGTAAAAATTACAAAGCTTTGGCCACCTGAATCATTTATATGATTTAGCGCTTCTGAAATTGCAACTAATTCCGTCGTCATAATTGAAACAGGTGAGCAAATTCTGTACATGGCTGAGCCATTTGGACCGTGATACGCTGCTCCAATACCATCAGAACTTTTAGATCCATCTGTATAAAAATGAAGCCATCCATTGTACATAACATTCAATTCTTGCACTACGTCTAATCTTAATGAATTAGATTCGTAATCACGCTTTGATTTTTAATACAATTCAAATTTATATTAATAATATTATCTAAATCTATAGAAGATATCCAAGTATCGAGACAAAACATTTCAAGTGGATAGGATGAGCTTATTTCAGTATCCTTAACATCAGTATGAGCAAATAGAAGTAAGGGTTTCTTCTTAGTTCGCCAGTATCTACTATCTGATATTAAGTGAAGATCGTTCAATAGTTCAATAGTTGGGTTATCAGTCCAAGATATTGCTTTCAAATAGTATTTATAAGCTAAAAATGTTCTCCGCACGAAAAGCGGTTGTATGCATAATTCACTTTCCATAGCATATACTGGCGTGGTTTTAATAAAACCACCTATGATTCTTAACGCTTGATTTTGTATTTTGTCAATTTTATACAGATGGGTCTTAGCACAACTACCATAGAGGAAACATCCGTAATCAAATCTGCTTCGTATTAGGGAAATATAAATCGTTCGTAAATGTTTAGTATGAATTCCCCAGGTAGGGCCCGCCAAAACCTTAAGTAAGTTCAAGAATTTTGATGTTTTCTGAGATATTTCATTAATATGCTTTTGCCATAAAAGAGATCTGTCAAGCCACAAGCCCAGATATTTAACGCATTCCACAGACATTAAAGGTTTGTTATCAATTTCCAAATTAATTTGCCTTCTAATGCGTCCGCGACTAAAAATACAAATTTTAGATTTTACAGCAGATATTTCTAATCCAATGTTGTCTAGACCAGATACCATTGAATTTAAAGCTGATTGTAATTTTGCCTGGCATACATGTATGTCTTTATTGCTAACAAAGATAGCAAAATCATCAGCATATTGTGTAAACAGCACCTCGTTAATTTGGTGGCAAACCTTGTATGTAGCTATATTAAATAATAAGGGAGCCAAAGGATCCCCCTGAGCTAAGCCCTTATGTGTGTTTCTTGTATAATGAGTTTGTATTTCACTCTGGTTTATATTTATATTTTTTAATGTTAACTGTCTGTCACTCAAAAAGGACCAAATATATCTGCATATGCTTTTTCCTACATGCAAGTCATCGAGAGTGCTAGTCAACTTGTCAACTAAAATATTATTATAGGCATCTGTTATATCGAGAAAACACGCGACTGTAGGTACATGCTTTGAGAAGCCTTGTTGCACGTAAGTAACAAATCTTGTGACACAGTCCAAACAGGAGTGAGCTTTTCTGAATCCAGATGTATTCGGGGATAGGATTATTTTGTTTTCAATAAACCATTCTAGTCGAGCTACCAACATATTGTGGAAAATTTTACACAGACACGTTAAGAGTGATATTGGACGGAGCTTCCCCTCATTGCTGGTATTAGTTATAGCTTTCGGAATTGGAACAATTAATATAGTTCGCCATTGTTTAGGTATGCATCCTGATTGAAATATTGCATTATATAGCTCAAGTAAATATCTTTTGGCTACTAGGGGGAGATTATGAATCATTGAATAGGTGATCCCATCACTACCCGGAGCAGTATCTTTTTTTTTAATACATTTATTAACCTCTTGTAATGTAAAAGGCGATTCTAGGATTACGTTATTTGATGCAAAAGATGGTGATATATTTCTGACTGAATCTGGCGCAAGGTTGTGTAATAACTCCTTCTGTTTATCCTCAAACGGAATAGAGCGAGATGGTTGACAATATCCCTTGCTCCATCGCATTTTTTGCCACATATCTGAGACAGAAGTAGTGCTTTCGATATTACTACAAAATAATTTAAATTGCCTAGATTTGGCTTGTTTGATTAATAAACGAGCTTTTTCAACTTTATTCTGAAGCTTTAATAAGTTATCCGGTGAAGGGTTCTTCCTGAAAGAACTCAGCGCCAATCTACGTTCAGCTACTGCTTCAGATAGTGATGGATTCCAGTATTCTTTAGGTCTAAATTTGCTTGTAGGGTTTGTACATTGTTTTTTGAATGGGATATTACATTCTGCGGCTAAGTTAATCTGAGTTTCAAAATAATCATACATAGGTTGAGTGTCTGTTGTAAGAAAATAATTACTATCAATAGCTGAAAACGTCGTATCGAGATCTGATTTGTATGCTTTCCAGTTGGCCAGTTTAAAATTACGTTTTTTAGTGAAACTCGGCATGTCTCGATAATTTAATGATATTTTAATTAAAAGATGGTCACTGCCAAGATTTTCATTTAATACTTGCCACTTAGTCATTAACGCTATATCTGTGGATGCAAAGCTAATATCAGGTGAGGTTTTTTGCATTGTTCCATTGACTAATTTAATTCTGGTAGGATCACCATTATTGAGAGAGATGAAATTACTATCTAGTGATGAATCCAGTAACTGCGTGCCCCTGTTGTCATTCCTATACGTCCAATTTGTATGATGTCCGTTAAAGTCCCCTAGAATCAAAGATTTTCTTGATATTTGTGAGAACAAATTATCCCAATCACCCGGTACCGTACCTACTGATGATGGACAATAAACACTAATAATATTCTCTAAAACTTTACAGTTCAATAATTTAATTTGAATAACTTCTATTCCAGTATTATTTAAGTTAAGAGGACATACCTGAATATTAAAGGACTTATGAATTATAATGGCCACTCCTCCATATGCGTCATGCCTATCATTTCTAAAGATATTGTATCCACTAATGTTAATATAATCCTTATATGAATCCAGCCAAGTCTCACATATTGCAGCGATGTGTATTTTTTCCCTATTAAGAAGCAGTTCAAAATCAGCTAATTTAGGCTTTAGACTTTGCGAGTTCCATTGTAATATATTTACTACAAAATCTTTTAATGATCTATCCATCGAATAAGTTGACAATTTTTTTGAGTAATTGCTCACAGTTAAAGAAAAAACAAATATATGATTTTAACTCATGGACTACCATCTCAAATATTGATACAATCTTATCTTCAAATTTATGTTGTGAAAAAAATATCTCCTTCATTTTAACAAATATAAATCTTAATTGAAACCCTTTTTTCAATTTCTCTTCATTATTTCCAGTTTCACATCTTTGTAGAGGTTCATTACTCATACTTTCTAGCCGCTTGCTTTTCTTTCTTTGCTTAAAACAGCGACATCTTTTGGAATCAAGTAACTAACTTTACAATAGGTACGTAATATGATTACTCTTTTTAACGTATAATAAAAATGTAACAATTCAGTTCTGTACATTAAAGAAATTTAGATGATTTTTTGGGAGGGCTCTCTAATCGATACTGAAGCAATTACATTTTCTTGAAAATTGTTTCTGTGCTTAAAACAGCGACATCTTTTGGAATCAAGTAACTAACTTTACAATAGGTACGTAATATGATTACTTTTAAACGCATAAGAAAAGTGTATAAGATCAATTCTGTACATTAAAGAAATTTAGATTTTTTGGGAGGATGCTCTTATTGATACTGAACCAAAAACTAGAATGCCATAAACGTTAAATGGTCATTTATAATTATGATATTTATTTTAAGTTTAAAATACTTGAAAGAGGAGTAAACATATAACATAATAGTTCATCATAATTTACCAGAAAATGATACAAAACATCTTTATGATAGGTATATAGGTATAGGTATGATAGGTTATGGTAGTTTTTTTAAACGAAGTTTTTTTTTAGGATTTTGTCAGGTTATAGCATAGGTTTAAGCAGGCGATTTTTGTTGTACCTAAATAATTAGCAAATAGTCTTTTGTAGTTACTAATTGGTTTTCTCGGTATTTTTAGAATTTTGTAAGGTTATAGCATAGGTACCTAGGTACCTATAATTTACTTTTTTATAGGATTTTGTTAGGTTATTGGTATAGGCATAGGTAAGCAGATGTTTTTCGTTGCAAATATTTAATTACTTAGCCTTATTTGTTGGTGTTTTAATTTCTTTTAGTAAGTTGTAGATACCTTCCATTTTTTTCGTTGAATTAGTTGTAGATACTAAATTATTTAGTTTTATTTACGCTTTGAAAATAAGCTTCATTCGTTATGTCTAATTTTTCATTTAACTGTAGTGATAAATTTAACATTGTTTTTCGTATTCGATTTTATCACATCACACTAATTTATAAAAGCTAATGTTTGTGAGGGTGTATGTTTGTTACTTCATCACGCAAAAAGCACTGGACGGAATTGGATGAAACTTTACAGTAATATAGCTTACTAGCTGTTGCCCGCAGCTTTGCTCGCGTGGAAGTTGATTATTTACAATATATTTAATTAAAACTGTGTAAGTATGTATGAATAATTTATTCATGTTTTTAAACGTACCTATTTATTTATTTTTAATCAATAGCCCATTAAAAAGGATTTCATACTAACGTTCGACCCTTATTTTTAGCCCTTTAGAAATAGAATTCCCATAAATGATGATATAGGTATTAATTTATTTGTACTTAAAAGCCTAAGGACAAAGTTTCAGGCTACTAAGTTAAAAATGACTGACTTCCAAACTAATCTACTTACGACATTTCAACACCTAATTCACCCCTTAGGGGTAGAAATATCATTTATGGGATTTCCCTTTGAGGGCGCTCTGGTTCCCTGGTTTCTAGAACCCGAGACGGTGTGCGGTTTTTAGTCGGTTCGAGTCCGACATAACCACCAGTTGGTGATATTCGAGGGAATTTCCGCACAAAAAAGAGGTAGATATAATATCCAGAGACACTTAGTATCTACGCGTTTTTAACTATTAGCCCAAAGATAATTTTTCATGTTTCTAACTTAAAAAAGACGGACTTCCATACAAACTTTCAACCCCTATTTTACCCTCTTACGGGTAGAATATTGGGAAACGCTTAAATACGTATCTCCTATTTTTTTATCAATAGCCCTAAAATAAATTTTCATGTTTCTAACTTCAAAACTGACGGACTTCTAGACTAACCCGCTTACGAAATGTCAACGCCTATTTCATCCCTTCAGCGTAGAATATCGAGAAAGGCCTAAATACGTATCTATTCATTTTTAATCAGTAGCCCAAACCAAAAGAAAAGTTTCATGTTTCTAATTTAAAAATGCCAAACAAAGTTCAATCCCTTAGGGGTACAATATTAGGAAACGTTGAAATACATATCTACTAATTTTTATAAGTAATCCAAAAATAAAGTTTCATATTTCTTAAATAGCCCTAAAATAAACTTTCATGTTTTTAACTTCAAAGATGACGGACTTCCAGACTAACCTACATACAAAACGTCAACCCCTATTTCACCCTTAAGGAGTAGAATATCCGCTCTATCTATCAGAAACGCTTGAATACGTGTTTACTCATTTTTAATCAGTAGCCCAAAAATAAAGTTTCATGTTTCTAACTTAAAAAATGACGGACTTCCATACCAACTTTCAACCCCTATTTCACCCCCTTGGGGGTAGAAAAACGATCATACTCACCAAATTTTGTATTCCCAAGTTTAATAGTTTCCGCTCGGCGATGATGAATCAGTCAGTTAGTCAGTCAGGACATGTTATTTTATAAGTATAGAAGATACATCAGATTAACACATAGGTTACTGTTTGCCGCGATAACCGACATACACGCGGGCGGAGCCGCGGGCAACAGCTAGTGTCATTATAAGAATATTTTCGGACTTCTAACACACGTGTTTCGGTGGGAGACTTGAGGCCCAGTGATGCAGAATACTCTCAATAGGCCGCCATTATGTGGGTCACCCTGCTGTAATGCATCCGCAATGAGTATGGTGACCACCACTCTTGGGTTCTGCTTATGCATTCCATCAGGTATTAGAGTCACTTTGGCAGGGTCATACATAAAAAATAATTATAATTTTTGTTCACTTTTCCCATTATATTTTTTAACTATTTCATTTTAAGATCAAAAATGTTGACAAATGACCCAATTTTAACAGCTGACATAATTAAACTACCACTTTGAGATAATGTCGTAATCGTCGTCTCCTCGCTTACATGACAGTTACATCATCCTCAACAGCTTTTGACAATCCACTGTTGTACATAAGCTTTTCCTACTCGCTTTGTTCCGGTAGAACTTCAGAGTTTGTATCTAAAACGATATTTTAATTAGAGACAACATTTAAATTGAATTAATTCTGGCGCCAATGTCGATGTTTCTGTTTCTGCTGTTTACAATTATTCTCAATGTCGATCCTTCAATAAAACTAAATTAATAGTCTTGACGCCGCAGAGCTTCGAGACTAACTGTATGTCTTTATTACTTAGTAATAAAGTTGTATAATAAAAGAGGATATGTAATACATTAGTTGTTCTTATAGTGGTTAGTAATGGCGACAGTTAAACCATAGCTTGTGGATTAGATTACCTACCTAAAACAAATAATTTTAGAATAGGATTGGCTATATTGGTATATTGTCTGTCATTTATGGTGAGTGTCATTTATATAATACTAGCTGACCCAGCGAACTTCGTACCGCCATATTTACATATCTGTCTCAGCTTCCTACAGGCAGTGTACAGTCGTGGACAAAAAAAAGACTTTTCCCGTTATCTTTTTTTTTTTTCTAGTAAAAAAAGAATTAATGAAATCCGACCATGTGTTATTGAATTACAACTAAGTACATAATAATATTAGGTCTTTACCTATGAAATTGCCGTTCTTCAGTACTGGTCATTTCAAATAAAAAAAAGTTTGTAATGGCTCTGTATTCTAAATTCAAATTAATTTTATTTTAAAACCATGACATTCTATTTACAAACTCAGTCTTTCGTTTTCTGATTAGCGTTGTATTTTCATTACATTTGAAAATTTTTCGTCATAGTGGGTACTTTAAAAATTCGTGTAATTATGGAATATGAGTTCCGTCGTGGCACCAACGGTACACAAACGGCACGTAACATCAAAAACGTTTACGGAGAGAACTGTATAAACGAACGCACAACCCGTTATTGGTTTTCCCGGTTCCGTTCTGGAAATTTTGACTTGAAAAATGAAGCTCGTGGTCGTCCGGAGACTTTGGTTAACAATAATGAATTTAAGGCGATTGTGGAAGCTGACGAAACTCAATCTACAGCTGAGCTAGCAGGAGCTTTTAATGTAAGCATCAAAACAATATTGATCCATTTGCGACAAATTGGCAAGGTAAAATAGCTTGATAGATGGGTGCCCCACGACCTTAACGATCGCCAGCGCAACGTACGCGTCGAGACTTGCCTTGCGCTGCTCAACAGGCAAAGAAATGAAGGAATTTTGAAACGAATTCTTACCTGCGACGAAATATGGATTCTGTTCCACAATCGAAAGCGCTCAGCAAGTTGGTTAGACCCTGGTTCAGCACCAAAGCAATGCCCTAAACCAAAAATGACCCCTAAAAAGGTGATGGTCACTGTTTGGTGGTCTAGTGCGTGTGTGATTCACCACAGCTTTTTACAAAACGGCATGAGCATTAATGCAGATGTGTACTGTGAAGAACTGGAGAGAATGATGGAGAAGCTTGCGCATCTGCAACCAGATTTGGTTAATCGGTCGTCCCCACTGCTCCTTCACGACATCGCGCGAACTCCATACTGCGCAACAGACAGTCTCCAAGCTGCAAGAGCTGGGGTTGGAAGCTCTCCCTCATCCGCCATACTCACCAGACCTTGCACCGACCGACTATTACTTTTTCCAAAATTTAGACAACTTTTTAGTGGGTAAAAAATTCAATTCCCGAGAGGCAGTACAAAATGCCTTTGAAGAGTTTGTTGCCTCCCGTCCAGCTGATTTTTACAAGACGGGCATCAAAAAAATGCCAATGCGTTGGCAAAGATGCGTCGATTGCATGGGTGATTACTTCAAATAACAGAAATAAAAAAGTTTTAAAAAATAAGTACTTTCACTTATTGCATATAAAACGGCAATTTCACGATTGGATCGGTTTATATAATATCATGATGATTGCTGATGATTTATATAATATCATTAGGGCCATTACAAAAAAGACGAATCGGTGCATTCATGGGCCGAAATACACAAGGTAGCTGTTGGTATACCTACCTAACATGTCAGCTACGAATTCTTTAACCGAATTAGACAATAGTTTAACAACTTAACTGTGCAAAAAAAGACAATGATTAATGAATTAAAAACCGAGGGAGAATCGTGCTTTATCACAATTTAATCGGCTGGACCAGAGAGATATCAAGCCATGTAGAAAACCAATGTTAAACAAATCTTTAATTGCTTTTCATTGAATAAGTAAAGTAACTGGAGGTACTGAGTCTTCCTCTTGCCCTTCCCCTAACTCTAGGGTATGGGCACTTACCATTAGATGACCAATTTGTCCTATATCCTATAAAAAACAATAACAAATGATATTTATTATGAGAATGTACAAAAACCAAACACCATACCAGTTTCATATAAATATATTACCAACAACAGAATTAGTTTAGTTTTTGCTCGATTAAACATACAACGTGCACACACAGGAAGACGATTGTTTCTTCGACCACGGCAGAATGGGACACATACATACAGGTTGTATAAGAGGAAGGGAGAAGTGTATACTCTTTGTTTTTACTAACAATAGCAAGGTTAGATTTATGAGCTTCAAGTTTGGTCTATTGTTAGGGTTCTGCGTCGTGGTGAAATAGGGTATTTTGTGACCGTATCGCTTGACTTCACTTGGAAAATATTAGAGGAAAAGTTTGCTACTATCATATGTTATGAACGGAGAACGTAGTTTAATATTGAAAGTAGGCCTTCATTCTTATAGTCCCCAATAGTCATGAGCCCATGTTCGAAAGCAATCAGGATTTTATTAAATCTTCAGTATGGGTCGGACAATTTTCTCAGCGCCGTAATTCTAAACTTAACAGAAGTTAGATTTCTTTTACTTTTGCAAAGTAGGTATTTGTAAAATGTATTTTTCTCAAATCTCCAATACGAACATTGATATCTCACCAGGCCTACCCTGTTGCAGATGGAATACCTGACAAACCAACATTCATATTAGGTCCTTACGAAATTGCCGTTCTTCAGTACTGGTCATTTCAAATAAAAAAAAGTTTATAATGGCTCTGTATTCTAAATTCAAATTAATATTGTTTTAAAACCATGACATTCTATTTACAAACTTAGTCTTTTGTTTTTTGATTAGCGTTGTATTTTCATTACATTTGAACATTTTTCGTCATAATGGATACTTTAAAAATTCGTGTAATAATGGAATATGAGTTTCGTCGTGGCACCAACGCGAAACAAACGGCACGTAACATCAAAAACGTTTACGGAGAGAACTGTACAAACGAACGCACAACCCGTTATTAGTTTTCTCGGTTCCATTCTGGAAATTTTGACTTGAAAAATGAAGCTCGTGATCGTCCGGAGACTTTGATTAACAATAATGAATTAAAGGCGATTGTGGAAGCTGACGAAACTCAATCTACAGCTGAGCTAGCACCAGCTTTTAATGTAAGCATCAAAACAATATTGATGCATTTGCGACAAATTGGTAAGGTAAAAAAGTTTGATAGATGGGTGCCCCACGACCTTAACGATCGCCAGCGCAACGTACGCGTCGACACCTGCCTTGCGCTGCTCAACAGGCAAAGAAATGAAGGATTTTTGAAACGAATTATTACGTGTGGCGAAAAATGGATTCTGTTCGACAATCGAAAGCGCTCAACAAGTTGGTTAGACCCTGGTTCAGCACCAAAGCAATGCCCTAAACCAAAAATGACCCCTAAAAAGGTGATGGTCACTGTTTGGTGGTCTAGTGCGGGTGTGATTCACCACAGCTTTTTACAAAACGGCATGAGCATTAATGCAGATGTGTACTGTGAAGAACTGGAGAGAATGATGGAGAAGCTTGCACATCTGCAACCAGCTTTGGTCAATCGGTCGTCCCCACTGCTCCTTCACGACAACGCGCGACCCCATACTGCGCAACAGACAGTCTCCAAGCTGCAAGAGCTGGGGTTTTAAGCTCTCCCTCATCCGCCATACTCACCAGACCTTGCACCTACCGACTATTACTTTTTCCAAAATTTAGACAACTTTTTAGTGGGTAAAAAATTCAATTCCCGAGAGGCAGTACAAAATGCCTTTGAAGAGTTTGTTGCCTCCCGTCCAGCTGATTTTTACAAGAAGGGCATCAATAAACTGCCAATGCGTTGGCAAAGATGCGTCGATTGCATGGGTGATTACTTCGAATAACAGAAATAAAAAAGTTTGAATAAATAAGTACTTTTACTTATTGCATACAAAACGGCAATTTCATAAGTAAAGACCTATTATTTGGGTTGCTCCATTGGTATTTTACATTAATCCATTTGTTTCCATCTAAACCTCAGATCAAATAAAAAAAGGTAGATAACGCACCGCCTTGTTCTTGTAGAGGCAGAAAAAAGGCTCGTAGTACTTTTCGTCAGTATCGTACAAGTATCGACACCTTTTATACGATACTGACGAAAAGTACCCCAGTTTATGGCATAGTTAGTGCGTATCGCGTGTGTTTACTCCGAACTACGAGCCTTTTTTCTGCCTCTACAAGAACAAGGCGGTGCGTTTTCTACCTTTTTTTATTTGATCTGAGATCTAAACTAAAAAACTAATCTGTCATTATAACTGCTACACAACAGTCAAATTATTCAAAGGCAAAAGACAAAGAACATTTAATTCAAAAACAACTTCCAATTCTACTTTTCAATTGTACCCTTTGAAACGAGGAGTATTCTTTAACAACTTTGAACAATACCCCTGGGTACACAGAGCTCTATTGTGTAGTGGGTATCGAACAATTAATCGTACATAAATTATATCGATTATGTTTCAAACAAAATAACAATGACATAATCGATGTTTTATTGTCTTTGTTACGGTTACATATAAGGTTATAGATTATTATAATATCGATGGAGTATCGGTATATGAATAATTAATATTAATTATTAGATTAGTAAGGCCCTATTTACGATGGCTTGGACATGTTAAAAGGATAAGCGAAGAGCGACTGTCTTAGGAGTTTATGAGGCCCCTGAGTATACCAGGCCTTGAAAAGTATAATAATATACTAATTACATACGACCGTGTTGGGGTAAACGGGTTCTTGTGTGGAGATCGCGTCTCGGCAAATGTAGTGTAGGATGTCAAAAATCCAGGTGGAGTGATTATTTTGTACAAGATGTATTTTTATGTATGAGTCTGCCAAATTTACTCTTCTTTGCATGATGGAAAGCATAAGCAGAATCCAAGAGTGGTGGTATATTCATTGTGACTGCGATAGGCTGAGGTCTATGATGATGAAGATGAAAATGTACGGTAAAGTGTTTGAAATATCGTTTTTGGTATTTCAAAAATAATAAATATTTTCGGACATCTAACACACAACACCATCTAGTACCAAATTAAGCAGAGCTTGTAATGTGGGTACTAGACAACTGATATAATACATACTAAACGTTTTTGTTATAAATACATACATGTGTTACATAAAAAATACTTAAACTCCGAAACAAATATTTGCAGATCATACAAACATTTGGTCCGACTCGGGAATCGAGTCCGAGACCTCAAGCAGTCGCATATATGTAGGTACTACCACTGCGTCACCGAGGCTGTTTAATTTAGTTAATAGTTTACTTACAACTCAAACTATATCATCATCTCAGCCAAAAGATGTCTACTGCTGGGCATTCCCCCGAGTTTCTCTATAGCAACCGGTACTGTGCTGCCTGGATCCAATAAAGCTATAATTATAATAAACTAGCGACCCGCCCCGGCTTCGCACGGATGGATTCAGATGCCCCCGCCGACGACACGATTCGTGCATTTTAAATCTGTAATATCTTCGAATATATTCATTTAAATTAGATACTGCAAAGGGCCATTTTGATCTATATTAAATGCACAATGTATTTAATTTACTTAATTTTATAAGGATTCATTCTGTATTGCTTAAAATCGCTTCGTAAATAAGCCATTATTTCTCGTAAAAAGAAAGGAATAAAAAATGGTTGTTGTGGGTTATCCCCAAGAGATAGACATATACCGTCGCAGACTTTTTTGTAGATCTTTTTAAGGTGTACAATACTGTAGTACATTATTTTGATCTATCTCGTAGGGTGCAACCAGCGTTAAAATGTAAGTGCGATAATGTGTTTATTTGTTACATCACATTAGAAACCTCGAAAATTAACAGTGTTCCCATACTATATTCTGCATTTATTATACATAAAAACCTTCCTCTTGAATCACTCTATCTATTAAAAAAACCACATCAAAATCCGTTGCGTAGTTTTAAAGATTTAAGCACACATAGGGACATAGTTGATGACTATAATATAATACATATATGACTTACAGATTAATCAATCGCTTCTAAACAACAAAAACTATCTAACATTAAAATACGTGAAACGGAACACATTTATTTACCAAATATAAACGTTCCGTTTCACGTTGTTTTTGATTGAGTTAAGTACTTAATGACAATGACAGTATATTGTAATAGTACTCCGCACCATGTTTTAGATTCCAATTACTTCAATTGCTGTATTTAAAGACACGTTTTGATTTTGTTGAAACAAAGCCTAGTGTAATTACCACAGATTTAATAGTAGTCGAGCGATTATATACCTACTACACTTATGTATGTATACCATGTACATATTTTTTATGTTTGGCCCGCCAAAATGACTACTCTGCCTGATGGAAAGCATAAGCAGAATCCAAGAGTGGTGGTCGCCATACTCATTGCGAATGCAGATAATGCAGCATGGCGACCCACAGCATGACGGACTAGTGATGCTGCTGCATCTTTTAGTCTAGTCATCAAGTTCCATACTTGTTGACTAGACTAATTGGGCCTCCGGTCTCGCACTCACCAACGAAACACGACAGCACGAACGCTGTCATTTTACGTAGATTTTCTGTGCGAGGGTAGTACCGCCCCGGTCGAGCCGGCCCGTTCGTGCTGAAATCAGCGTGGCTCTACTACCTGCTAAAAAATGTATGTATAACTTAGGGCGTTTAACTGCTGCCTTGTTGGTCTCGCAGTTAGTGTATGCGGCTGCCGATCGAGAGGCCTCGGGTTCGATTCCCGGATAGGGTCAAAAGTGTTGTTGAGTTTTTCTTAAAAATGTTTTTCATTGACGGTGTTTAACACCTGTGCGTGCTCACATACGTACAAACGCTCGAAAAACATAACCCTTCTGACGCAATTCGCCTTGTGGGTCCGATGCTAGGCGCTCCGTGGAGAAACTGATATTCAGGTGAAACCGGCTAAACTAATAGCCGACCCCAAATAATCTTACCAGGACTATGAAGAAGATTATAACTTAGGCCACTGTCCACTGCTGGACATAGGCCACGCCTTGAACAGGAGGTTTTGGCATACTATACCACGCTGGCAAGATTCGTTTGTAAATAATTTGTTTTAAGTTATTCTTCTCTTTCAATGATGTTACCCTAATTATTATTTTTACAGAAATTAACGCGATCACTTATTTAAAGGCTTTAGCACTGGCACTGGCCGTGGTCACAGGCTGACTCACGTATTTAAAGGTATTACACTGGCACTGGAACTAGACGTGGTCACAGGCTGACTCACAGTCAGCCTGTGACCACGGCCAGTGCCAGTTCCAGAGTCAGCCTGTGACCACGGCCAGTGCCGGTGTTATACCTTTTAATAAGTATTCGTGTTAATTCCCCTAATAATTATTATTATTATATCATGGAACGCGAAAGTTTAAAAGTTAGTATGATGTTATCCTGCGTAGTTTGCTTCCTCAATCGTCTCTCACGACACTCATGGGATTAGTAAGAATAGTGACACTCGGTATTCCCAATCCGTGACCACATGCACAGTTAAAAAAATTATAGCTATAATAAAATTGTGCTCTTCGTTATTAAAACAATTATATTAAACGACTCTATAACATACGAGCCCTTTATAAGATACCTTCCTAGTTATTACAAATTATACATATTTTATACAAAGCCTTTTGTTATTGGATATTGCAGTGAATAATAATATCTACAGTGATATGTGTCACTCGTCTGCTTATTTGTGTCGAATTTACAAAGCAATTTTTTTTTGTTTTTATTTAGGTAAATAAACAACAACACAATAGAAGGGTATAAATACAATTACATAACAGTGTGGATAATTGTGCCGTCAGCGACATTTACCACATAGTAGTACCAACATGTACATACAATAAATGTTTTGTTCTAATTTATTAGCAATACAGTTCATAAAAAGTTTTATGTGCTATATAAATTAAGTTTTAATGGCTTAGTTGTTTCGTTTCAATTTATCTAATTTGACTGTTTCGCTATAGCTACGAGTAGATATAGAGTAAGTGAAATACTACAGTTGAGTGTAACTAGTCATGCACTGAAGTAGGCATTTTTCTATAGTTCTATTATAAAGCTCTTGAGTTTTATTTATTTCTTTGTTGAACGCACTAATCTCAACAGTTACAGTGCTAGATAACCCAGTTATCGAAGAAGGCAATATCACCAGGCTACCACCAAAAGGAGAGGAGAGAAGTATCATGAAGTTTTTAGAAACGGTTAAAAAAAATCTGCTTGAGAGCTTCCATTAAAGCTGCGTAAATTGTTTAAGTTTGGAAAAAGTAATGTATAGATGATTTTTTCCCTTTTTTTATGAATTTGTTGTGTGCCACTGCTGGGCAAAGGCCTCCCCTGCAACAAGCCACTTCTCTCTGTCCTAGGCCAGTTCCGGCTAGTCTATGCGATAGGCTTCAAGATAGTCGCGCCATCTTTTACGAGGTCTGCCTCGTAGTCGGCATCCACTCTGAGGCACACAGCGTTCGACGACCTTGACCCACCGGTCCGGATTTATGCGACATATGTGTCCGAACCAATCCCATTTTAATCTGGCTGTCTTCTTGCCAACATCCGCGACTTTAGTTTTGGAACGCAGCCCTGTGTTTCTTATATGATCCTGTCGCTTGACACCCAACATACTGCGTTCTTTGGCAAACCTTGAGCTTGGACTTCTGATCTTCTGTCAAAGACCAAGTTTGGGCACCATATGTAAGGATGGGCAGAAAACACATGTCGAAGTGTCGGTGTTTCAAGGAAAGGGGAAGATCCCCTTTCATGTACTGGTTCATGGACCAGTAGCTCTTCCAGGCGTCATCAATTCGGCGATCGATTTCCTTTTCATGCCTGTTCTCCAAGGGTGCTAATTGGCCCAGGAACAAGTATTCTTCGACATATTGTATCTCCTGCCCGTCGACCTCCACCTTACATTTTCTATCGTTAGTCATAAGTTGGGTCTTGGATCGCTTCATTTGAAGTCCAACCTCAAAGCTTTTTTTTTTTAATTTTCTCTATAAAATTAAAAAATAATTCACGACAGCATATGTCTGACTTCTAAAGTTGGCTAACTATAACCTTTTTTATAGTAAACAAAGTACACGCTGTACACGCTACGAACGTTTAACATGTACACGTACAGCGTACAACATCACGCTACGAATAACAGACGAGGTTGCGTGGGTCAACTAGACACACAGTCACACATAAAAATAATAGGTATATATATTTTTTAATAAAGACAATGATAAAAGAAACACCTTCTATTTAGTTTTAATTTTGTTTAAACAAGAATTAGCAAATTTTAACTAGCTAATGATTGTATGTTCGATCCCGTCGACAATACACTTATAATTCTCGATTTCCAGGTCCATTTGCGAGGATGGTTACTAACTATCACCTGTGTGCACCTCTCCTACACCAAAAATCCATATCTATGTTCGTCAGGGGTAGTGGTGTACAATGAAATGCAAGGGGCTACATCAGCATGATGGTGTGACCCGTAACCTGAAAACGTCCACAATGAGACGTTATCTGGACGCTTATCGCAAACGCGTTCATTTGTTACTCAGATATTTATCGAACGGTGGCGGAAATTGCGTCCATTGTCACACGACAATCGGGAACAAAGAGAATATTATTTCTTCATTTTTTAAGAAAATAGTGGACTATAATACCGACTAGGCCACGTCCAAATGTTTTACAAGATTTTTAAGCCAATATATAAGGCCTGATAGCCTGATTTTAGAATATAGTAATGGATAATCACAACTACATAATATGTAACACAAAAAATATTTATTTAGATTTTTCTTGCAAGTCAGTGATATTTTCGCAGACCACTGCCCCCTCTCCCCCTTCTCCTCAGAATCTGGGGTAGTTGACGGGGATGGGTGAGTGATCTGCGAAAATATCACTAACTTGCAAAAACATACTAAATAAAAAGAACTTTTTAATTCTTATTTTTTCTTTGATTTTTTTAGAATTTTACAACACCGGTTTTCTGTGAGGCTCTGGAATCATTCAGATCTAGCCTTCTCATTTATAGAAATAGCCATGCTTCCACACAAGCATGGCTCTCTTACAACATATCTGTTTACCTTAATTCATTACTAACACCTTTTAATAAAAGGTGCTATAAATTACTGTCGTACTTAAACAATTTTTTTTTGCCTTAAATTTAATTAGTTCAACGTTTTCTACCTTTCGATTGTAAAAAAACGTTTCAAAATCTCGTGTAGCAATGGACACGGTACGCAGGAGATCCAGTCGGCTGGTCACTTTCCATTTACTTTTGTGCGGCGCAAGTGGGACGCTAAATTCAATTTATCAACACCATCGTGCATGGTAATCGTTACAAATTATGGTTTCGCTTACCATAACCTTATGGGACCTTGGCGATTGTTTGAACCGATTAGTTCAAATTTATATTATAATCATTAATTTATATTTAGGACGTGAGTTAGAGTTATATGAAGGCCTAATGAAAGAGGTATATAAGACTCACATACGGTCTTCTGATTCCAAACGATTCCATGATGATAAACATACTGTAGTAACTTAATAATATTTAACAGATAAATTACCTACATCCAGACCGTGCCTCAAAGAGCATGTTAAGTGTCGGTCCCGGTTGTCATGAACACCTATGACCATCGTTATTGGGAAGTCAGTGCCCTCAAATGTACTGACAACTAGTTCAAACTTCGAATTCAGTTCACCCTCAGGGTTACGGAGGTCCGACGCCAGACTCTCCGTGGAAAAACTGATATTCAGGTAAAACCGGTTGAACTAATAGTCGACCCCAAATAATCGTGGAAATAATAAAGGTTAGGAAGATAAATTACATCTATACTAAAAACTGAGACCAGAAATAGCAGCAGGCTTTCATAAAACCCAATGTTGAATTTTTTGTGTTATGCTTTTTTTGTTCTTTTTTCTGGTATCAAAATAATTATTTTTTCTTTTCATATATTATACTAGTATGCAGAATATTTAATTGTACCTAAGTTTACCTGATTTTCGTTCGAATTTCAACCAAGATAAGATTGTGTTTTACATTTAAAGTTTTGACAACTGATGCTTCTATCTTGTGGTGTTTGCTGCATCCTTAGTTGTGTATAAAAGTAATTTTGGTCACTTCAATGGGTAAATCAAGGGAAAAGATGTGCGGAATGCAGTAGCTAATGCAAAATTCATAACGAAATCGCGGTAGTAAGAGTTCGTTATAGCTTCTGTTGTTAAGTCAATCAATGGTAATATTTATTAGAAAATTATATTTTCAATGTTAATTTGCCCTTCAGATGTCACCTTCATTGAACCCATCTTGTAACTTAATTATTTAATGACACGCAATTATTCATTTGTAATGTTCATTGGATTCACTTGTGACTTAAATAAACTAGCTATTTTAGCATGCTTTTATTAGCTTCACGGGTATGTTTGTTATTTTGTAACCGACGATAGTAAGCGTGTTTTTTAGTTTTGTAAATATATTTTTTTACAAAAAGTATTTAAATTAAAATATTAATATAAGCAGAGGCCTATGTCCAGCGGTGGACATTAAAGACTGTTGGCAATGATATTTGATGAAAGTAGATAGTTACCTCACAAAAGGTTCGCACGGTCGACCCCTTCTTAAAGACAATTTTTTTAATACTTCGCACGGGTCGGATATGTCATAAACCGAAAATAACCGGTCGGTATGGATGAATTTTTTTGAAAGTGTTTGTTTGTTTGAAATTTGAAGTCAATTAATTTTATTTTAATAAAAAAAACTAGCGACCACATTTTGATTGACACCTCCTAAATTTATAACTATTCATAACAGTTACATTTTTTTTTTATGATATAGGGGGCAAACGACCAGACGTATCGCCTGATGGTAAGCGATTACCGCCGCCCATGGACACCCGCAACACCAGAGGCATCACAAGTGCGTTGCCGGCCTTTTAAGAAGGAGTACGCTCTTTTCTTGAAGGTTTGAAGGTCGTATTGGTCCGGGAATACCGCAGGCGACAGTTCATTCCACAGTTTTGTTGTGCGAGGCAGAAAGTTCCTGGAAAAGCGCACAGTTGAGGACTGCCAACCATCTAGATGATGGGGATGAAACTTCTGTCGCGTAGGACGATGGCGGAAAGAGGCGGCAGGAATCAGTCCGAACAATTCCTCGGAGCACTCC
Organism: Diaphora mendica; assembly: GCA_949125395.1. NCBI lineage: Eukaryota > Metazoa > Arthropoda > Insecta > Lepidoptera > Erebidae > Diaphora > Diaphora mendica. Next base: position 24,028,458 of record OX421327.1, on the reverse strand, counting down.
CCATGATAAATGCGGTAGAAGATGCACAGCGAAGCTACATCTCTACGCAGCGCCAAAGAGTCTAGCCGAATTGAAAGTTCCTGGCAATCGACGACCCGAGTCGCTCTCCGTTAATGCGGTCCAAAGGGAGGAGCTGGTATTGGGGTGCCCCCGCCCAAAGATGGGGACAGTATTCCATGTGAGGCCGAACCTGGGCCTTATAAAGTAAAAGGCGGTGGGCCGGAGTGAAATACTGTCTCGATCTGTTGAGCACACCAAGCTTTTTCGAGGCCAATTTGGCCTTACCCTCCAGGTGGCCACGAAACTGGACTTCGCTCGACATGTCGACACCAAGAATTCCAATATTGGCTGAGGCAGATAGTGGAGTGCCTTCGAAACGAGGACATACGACCCACGGAAATTTATTAGTGGTGAACGCGCAAATTTGTGTCTTTGTGGGGTTAAATTGGACTAAATTAAGTCTACCCCAATCTGAGACCTTCTCCAAAGAAGTCTCGACTTCAGACACAAGTTTGTTTCGACTATCAATGACGTTTTCCCGAGAAATATTGGCGCGGCCGGTGTAAAAAGCACCGCCGGTACTGTCATCCGCATAACAATGAATGCCGCAATTTTGCAGCATGTCATTGATATGGAGGAGGAACAAAGTAGGCGATAGCACACAGCCTTGCGGGACACCAGCATTCACAGATATGGAATCAGAGCAGTCACCGTCGACTACGATCTTAATGCTTCTATCTGCTAGAAAGCTAGTGACCCAATCGCATTATTTCTCGGGAAGCCCATAGAAAGGGAGCTTCGAAAGAAGCGCTTTGTGCCAGACCCGATCGAAGGCCTTCGCGATGTCCAAACTAACTGCCAAGGCTTCCCCCTTAGTCTCAATCGCCTGTGCCCAGCGATGTGTCAGGTATACCAGAAGATCACCAGCCGATCGACCACTACTATTTGTCTACTTTCTCAGTGAACGTAGCTATCTTGCAGCCAGAAATTTATCTATATATTCGTATTCAATAAGCAGACAGCAAATATTTATAGATCACAGGGTTCTGTTCAGAAGATGGATCAATCTCACTCCTAATTGGCTTATTTCTTCTTTTGCACAGCCCTGCACTATCATGGATAGTTCGAGGTCGCGAAAGAATCCTAAATCTCTACTTAGTGCAAGTACCGTTTCTATTTTCCAATTTAGTGTATAGGTATCTAATGCGTAATTTATCGACTCACTCACGTTGTCTTAACCGAGAGATCTATATGGGTAACTGCTTATTAAATTCTTATCAGAATCATATATCTGGCTACGGATGAGCCGTGTAAATTCTTATGGGATGGGCTACTCACTGATATACAGAGCGAATAACCCATTAATTTGTATGGAATATGCTTATCTTAAAGGCAAGAGGGAATTCAGAATATGTTTCTGTCAGCAACCTCCGTCAATAACCATATCGGAGGTTCGTATCTTAAAACTTATAACTATTTATATTGAACTTACATCATATAGGTAGCTATTTTCGTTCTATAGAACGGTGTATTGGTCGCAGTATCTTACAGAAAATCTGATTTAGATTGGACTTTTATACGAAAGTTATGTTCATTGCTTTATCGAGATGTAACATATACTCATAGATAGGCTGTACCAGTATATATACTCGTATACCTGCTTATCATAAAGATGAAGTAAATCGTTTGTTTTATTGATCCCCAAATAGTTAAGAATTTAGATGGCTTTAACATTTTCATTTAATTATTAATCTATTTAAATAAAAACGAGTCACCGAAATGTATGAACGCGCATAACTTCCGATCGGCTGCACCAAATTGGATAATTCTTTTTTCTATTTGTTAATTATTAACAAGGTTTATATAGAAGAAAATCAAAAGCATTTTTCAGAAATTTAGAAAATATTCACGAAATAACAATATGGCAATACGGAGTTTCCCGGGTCAGCTATATAGTTTATTATAGTTAAGGATTGCGAATTTATGTAAGTTAAAACTTTTTGTTCATTGAATTAATTTAAATGTTTGTTCTCTTCTAATGTTGGTCGCAGCGTGGTGTTATCTATATATATAAAAGCGAAATACCACTCACTTATTAATCACGAAATCTCAGAAATTATAACACCTACAAACTTGAAATTTGGCAGGTAGGTTCCTTATAAGGTGTAGACATCCGCTAAGAACGGATTTTACGAAACTTCACCCTTAAGGGGGTAAAACGGGGGTTGCACGTTTGTATGAAAGTCCTATGTTTTTGAAGTAAGAGACTTGAAATTTAAAATGTATGCTCTATAGATGGTGTGGAGGTGTACTAATAATGTATCTTTAGAAATCAACCCCCTTTTGGGGTTACAACGGGGGATGGTAGTTTGGACGCAAACGAGATTGCGTATGTCGGCTAGTATAGTATATAGCTTTCCTAGATAAAACGACTATCCAATGCTAAAAGAATATACGAATTGGTCCTTCCTGTGATTGACGCGTTCAAAAAAACCAACAAATCTTACAGTTTTAGTAGTAGAGCTGGTACCATTTTTTGGGTAGGTATTTGAGGCAAGCTGAAAACTTGACACAGACCTCTCCTATTATACCCCAACACGGAACTGCAGACCTGGCTGGTGAGTAGCGGGGCTAAATCAAAAATAGGTAATTTCAAAATATAGGTAATATTTTTTTTCCAAAAATATATTTGAGGCAATATGCAATTTGTACCTATATGTTGTAGTATAATGTTTAAAGAATAAATAAATAAATAAGCCAGACGATTTAGTCAGCGCTTTAACATTGCCAGGCGCGTGCAAAAATATGTCACAAAAAATATTAAAAAATGTATTTGAGGCAACTTGAAATTTTAATAGGGTATTATTTATAACTAAAAATTAAGATTTTCAAAAAGACAGACAAATATATTTTTGGAAAAAAAAAACTGATTTAGCCCCGCTACTCATCAGCCAGGTCTGCAGTTCCGTGTTGGGGTATAATAGGAGAGGTCTGTGACAAGTTTGCAGCTTGCCTCAAATACCATACCTACCCAAAAATTGGTACCAGCTCTCGGACCATTTTAATTGGTTTATACAACTGCCTCGGTGGCCTAGTGGTAGCGTATGCGACTGCTGTGCTTAAGGTCTCGGGTTCGATTCCCGGTACGGACTAAATGTGTGTATGATCTGCAAATATTTGTTTCGGAGTTTAGGTGTTTTCTATGTATAATATGTATGTATTTACAAAAAAAAGTATATTTGTAATTATATCAGTTGTCTAGTACCCATAACCCATGCTCTGCTTAGCTTGGAAGTAGACGACGTTGTGTGTTAGATGTCAGAAATATTTATATTTATTTATTTATATTAAAAGCATAGAAGTGTATATTAAGAAACTATGTCTATTACAGAATATGTTGTTTTCTGACCTAACTTTGTCTGTCGCAACAATTCGCAAATTTTATTTAACAAAGATTATTAAGTAAGAAATCCTTGTGTTATCTGACGCAATAATCAAACAGCTTCCATCATGGCGTCGCTACAATTAAAACCAATTTTGTTAATAAATCCTTGCAAATTGCTGTGTTATTAGACTAGATTTATCTACTTGCCATCAACAATTTGCATTCATTTATCAACAATCACAATGTTGATCTATAAATGTTTTTTTTTAAAGACAAAAAATATAAAGTGTATCAAATAAGTGGGGCTCAGGTAGGGCTGCCAATAAGTAGTTTTCAAAGTAGTATAAAAAATTTAAATGCGGCGTCCAGACAACCTTGGCGAAGTTAGGAAGAGTTAGAGAAGTGCAGTAAATTTTAGGATTATTAATATTAGGCGATGAGTCCGATCTACTAACTGCCTCGTTGGTCTAGTGGTTAGCGTAAGCGACTGAGGATCAAGAGGTCTCGGGCTCGATTCCCGGGTCGATCTGCTGTTGGGTTTTTCTTACAAGAAATTCTTAACAGCAGCCCGGAGTATGAAGGATGGCGTAGTTTCCCGCCCGTGCCTCGGAGAGCACGTTAAGCCGTCGGTCCCGGTTGTCATGAACACCTATGGCAATCGTTATTGGGAAGTCAGTGCCCTCAAATATACTGACAACTAGTTCAACCTTCGAATTTAGTTCACCCTCAGGGTTGCGGAGGTCCAATGCCAGTCGCTCCGTGTAAAAACTGATATTCAGGTAAAACCGGTTGAACTCAAATCTCGGGAATAGTAAAGGCTAGGAAGATGAAGTGTCCGTTCTACTAAGCTCTATGAGTAAATGGATGGAGCAATATATAATCAATTATGTTTAAAACTTAATGAGGTAGGTACTTAAAATAATCTTTTTTTACATTAATTGGAATAAAACTAATAATAAGTATTGAATCTTTTTAATTTCTTCAAAGTTTCAATTTGAATAAAGCATTGAGAAATTCTAATTAATAAAGATACCGCACTATTTTTCTCCCATTGTCTATTATTGCTTCGCTATTTTTACAGTTCATTCATGATTATAAAACAAACATTTATATGGGAGTGTTTACACGGAGCAATGTACAAAGAGATGTGAAGATATCTCTTATTATTGTGACCCACTTCCGATAAATGATCGATGAAATACATCAAACAGGCTACCCTGCTGTATTTTCGTATATACATTAATATTGGTTTAATATGGTGTTAACATTAGTTTTTCTTAAAACTCAATCTTATGGCAACAATAACTATATATATCACCTACACGTGACGTTTTGAAATTTTATATAATTTACCAGTGTAACATAGTGTGAAATGTCCACAGCCCAGGTGAAGTGATAATCCACGCAAGATGTCTGACAGGAGCTGAATGCGAGAAGCCGATGATCCAAGTTTTGTGCAATTATTGCGGTAGGTTGATGATGATGTTGGCCAGTATAACCTGTACGATTACGTGTCAAAAAATATACTACATCCTCATATGTAAATTAATATAAATCTAACACATAGTCTGTTAGATCCGAGCTAGGAAACAACAAAATGCTATTTCAGACTGCTAATATACACACTTCAAAATATATTGACCCAGAAACAGAACAATTAATCTTACTAAACAAATAAGCACACAATTATTTGTCCCTGGTAGTAATCGAACCCAAGAACTCTGCAGTCAGGATCATTAATTATTGGAATAACAGGGCAGTCTCGTTAATCAATAATCATGAAACATTCAACGTGTTCTACAATAAATTATTATAGCACGCACTACGAGTATATTGTTTTGATTTGTTTTATTTATTTTCTTACAAATGTGTTTAAATGCTACTGTACTCGTATAGGATGTTCGATACCAAATCATCTATTTGATAATGTATCATTTATATGATCATATTAATGTAATTTGTAATGGCAACACTAGGGTTTGTCATTATTGTCTTGAAAGTTGTAAAGTCACTCGGTTAATAGAATTTGCTAGAAACAAGTCGAAATGTGGCCGGTATCGTAATCATTAGTTGAAGCTCCGGGTTGATAATTATGTTTGGCCCCGTATTTTGTGTTAGCTGATTTAATATAATAAGTATCGAATGGTTTGTAACCGCATATAGCGACGGTTCCTCGTGTAGTTGGAAATATTTATAAAAATTATGGCGTTTTTTGACATATTTTTGACAAAGAAAATTACAGTTTTGAAAACATATAACTTAGTGCCAATACTCAGTGTCACTCACACTATTTGGGAAAATCTGGAACACCTTAAACTCCAAAATCCAGCAAGCATTGTCTCAAAGAAATACATAAGTAACATAGATTAAAAACAGACTGACACATTCAGATAATAACTGACGCTCCTAACCTCCATTCTTCTATATGGAAATAGGAAGTGAGGATGTGTGACATTCTCTGGTCATGGAGAAAATCATATACATATTATGTCTAGTAGATAGCTATCATAGCTGGGATGACAACAATCTCTGACGTACGTCACAACGCTCCTGACAACATAACATACCTACGTAAATTATATTTATAATTATTGATGTAAACACACTCGGGCGACAATAATGTAACTATTAATAACTGTGATTCAAATAGTAAGTGCAACAAGTAAATATAACATGGTATGTGTAGAAGGTTCGATTGAAAGTGTAAACATTTTACTTCTGTGATATACTTGCATAGTACGTGTATTGTCTATTGTACCACATTGGCTAGACGAATTGGTAGAGAATTTGTTTCAAGTTTATTTGTCATACGAAATTTGTTCTTTGAATCGGCTCTTATGACACCTATAAATAAATATAAATATTTTTGGACATCTAACAAACACCATAACACAAAGCTTGTGTTATGGATACTAGACAACTGATATAAATATACTTTTTGTTGTGAATACATACATATTATACATAGAAAACATCCAAAATCCGAAACAAACATAAATTTGCAGATCATACAAATATTTGGTCCGAATCGGTAATCGAACTTGATACCTCGACAGTAGTCGTCAACGCTACCACTTGCGCCACCGAGGCAGTTGAACCTATGGAATGAATAGGAGTATTGATACTCCGTACCTACTTCTCTTCTGTAAATTGGTGACAGTTTCCTAAATGACTATGTTCTACATAATTTCAAGGCTTTAGTAAATAATATATTAGATATTGTGCAGTTATTTTTTTAAACTAATTTATAGGTAAAAAATCTCTTCATAAAAGTCGTTTTGAGTTGTTGAAGAAACGTATGAAATAATATAATACTTTCGTGTATGGTAGAGTACTCTTTGAAAATTAAATACATTATTTTCTGTGCATCGAGGTTTTTTAAAATAATGGAACCATACGTTCGAAACAGTCATACACTTTACGAAATCTGTACGAAACAAACGCACAATTATACTGATAACGATCTAAAATTTCCAATCTTATAACTAACTTGAAGTGAAAGAAGTACTCTTAAAGATAATTATTTCGTAAAATAAGAGAGGCGGTGCCCAGCGATAAACGATGTCAATACTCGAACAAAATGGACGCTAAAAATAGATGTACATTGAGAGTTAAGCTCCGGGAAAAATAAATACAAAAAAGTTTGGTACAAATTTTCATTTTTCCTCTTTGAGCCCAAAGGTAAGGAATGTAAATTTAGGCCAAAGATAGGGAGGGTCCGGTTTCTTACTGGACCGAAAATGATGGTTCTTGGTTATGTACTGGCGCGATGACAAGTGTTTACTTAAATAAATTTAGGGACTATGGTATTACTTTCTCCTTCCTCGTTAAAAAACCGAAATAAAGAACTCTTATGTTTGTTTCGGGCATGTTTTACTAGTTGCAGATTTTAGGCAAAGAATAGTCTAAAAAGCGTGCTTTGTGTCCTGTGAAAGGATCACGGTTGGGTCCAGTAGCAAATACCCTTCATTAAAGTTTTCTTGATCATGAACATTAAATACCTTTCCAGCCATTGCCATTTCAAAATTCTGCCAATATTCTTTTCTCTTCCCTGAAGTGCTCCAATGAAAGCAGTAGGATTGTCACTATTACATAAATGGACCAATATCTTGGTTTCTCTTGTCTAAACATCTGTACATATTCTTTTCTATTACCTATATCTTCAAGATCTCATCTACATCACACTGTATCACCGAAATATTCCGCTTAATCTGTCACTTTGTTAATATTGAAAGAAAGTAGAACACCGCTGCGAGCACCGCCATATATCATTCACCTTCCGGGTTCCGAAGCCAATAATGAAACTATAAATTTGAATCTACTTTGTAATAAAGGTAAATAGATAAATCACATTTTATATTTAGATTACAAAACCTAAAGGATGTCATGTAAATGTTGCATGGACGCGAGATAAAATAAAGACATGTAAAGTTTAATTGGGCTAGCAATCGATAATAACATCAGATTTCATAATCATTAATGCATATCTTTATGGGGTACAAAGGTTTTTAAGAATTATTTAGGGCTAGCTTGTGACCACACGCTCGTATGTGGAATATCAACCAACTTGGCTGAAATTTGAAATGAAGTGACCATTTCAAATTTCAGCTAAGTAGGTTCAGTTTTTTTTTTTTTCTGATATAATAACTATCTTGGGTTCTGCTTTTGCTTTAAATCAGGCAGAGTAGAGTCATTTTGGCAGGCCCATAAATAAAAAAGAAAACCTTTTGTCCGTTAATTGGACTCAAACTGTTTCATACCAAATTCCATCTAAATTGGTCCAAACATTCACGCGTAATGCTATCACCAAGGGATATGGGTTTCATTTTATATTTTCAGAGAATAAACGTGTACTTATGTGAAAACCCTTACCTTTGAACTCTGAGTCTGAGACTTCTTAAACTTGTGCGTTGCCAGTTTTTTTAGTCAAATTGGGATTTTGAGACTTTTAGTGAAAAAAGCGGGACAAAGTAATAAAACGAATTACCACACATTGGTACCGGACACATGAGGTACGATCGACCAAAAAAAAGAAAAAGGTCGACTACACGCGTTCGCATTCATGAAAGAACTAGTGCTATTGCTTATTTGTAATGTAATGGTGCAATTTTTATTTTTTTATTGCCTGCCTATTTTATTGACCATAAAACACTACTAACTAACTAACTTCACTTTGGGCGTCCGGCTAGTTATCCCCAAAAAACGGGACATTCCAAGTTTGATTCAAAAAGCGGGACGTCCCGCCAAAATCGGGAGTCTGGTAACGCTGGTTGGAAGTTGCACACATACAGAATAAAATAAATATATTGAACCAAAGTCAAGGGTCACTTTCACAAGGGAAAACAATAATCATAAGTGACAATTTAAAAGCACATTCATGCATTGTACTTGAAAATGTATAAAAGACGCTTGATAAGCTGTAAAATATATGTTTATGATAATTTAAACTTTAATTCGAAACAGAGAAAGGGGTATTGATTTCTTATCTATTTCAACCTTGGATAAATAATAAATTAATTATAGCGAAGATTTCTGTCGTCGCCAGTACAGCCGACCCCCTGACATTGATACCTGCCGTTATCTGATGTTTCCGAGCCGCTGCCTGCGCTGATACTCCATGAATTATTACTTTTTATGCCATCTACTATATTTTCTGCTCCAACTAACTTGAAAGGGTGCCTATTTTTGGAAATAGGTTATAAAGATTTTTCATAACTATGAGAAATTCTTTTTATGAAAGCCTTATTTCTTTAAAATAAATTACCTTTTTTATGGAGGAATAAATATATTGTGGCTGAGAAAAGTTACTTTGTAGAGTGACTTAGAAAACATAATATTGTCAGTATTTGCTATTATTGTGATGCTGAGCTTTAGCGATATTAAAATGTTGTTAGTTTTACTTGTTTTACAGCACATCCCAATGAATACGGTCAAGAGTTAGAGAATAGAAGGGTTGTTCTACTACAGCCCTATTATTTATGATAGAAGCCGAGGATGGAACCAAGTGGCGTGCAATTTTAGAGGCCTCTGTCCAGCAGTGGACTGCGATAGGCTGATGCTGATGATGATGATCTATGCTATAAAATGAGTTTACCAGTTTCATTAAGGAGAAGATAGATTTGTGTTAACAATAGTTGATTTTCATGCTGATAACCCATTCATCTCCATTGCTTTTCCCCATTTCTTAAATTTAGCATTTATAACAAGAGGAGAAAAAAAACTAAATCAATTAGATAGTAGCGTAAAGTATTATATTATCGCTTCTTAATAATATTATCATCATCCTATCGCAGTCCACTGCTGGACATAGGCCTCTCCAATTTCGCGCCACTTGGTTCGATCCTCGGCTTCTCGCATCCAGCTCCTGCCAGCCGTCTTGCAGAGATCATCACTCCACCTGGCCTGTGGACGTCCTGCACAACATTTGCCGAGACGCGGTCTCCACATAAGAACCCGTTTACCCAAACGGTAAGTTAAAAAGATTAAGTACAAAGAAATCAACAAAAGCATTTCTGTAGATTAAAAAACAGAATTATGACGGACAACTTTTTTGTAATTCTTATTAAACGAAATAAAATATTAAGTTGATAAAGATAGCATACAGAATTATAATAAAAATGAATGTAATATGTAAAAAAAAGTCAGCACTTATTGACTTAAATAGCTGACAATTTCCAATTTAACAAATAGCTGTGGTAGACGCAAGATACAAAATACAATTTCCCTATTTTTCGGGGAGAATTTTTTACAAGGACACACTGGTATTTCCATGTACTCACAGTTGTTAGGTTTTAGATGTAAATGTTTTATATAATCATTAACCTTTGAGGATGCCATAATGCGAAACCGGTCATGTGTTTTAATTAAAATAGTGGAATAAGTACAAGTGAGTTTGATTCTAGAATGCATTATAACAAGTTCCATCAAGTGCCGTCAATCGAGAGTATAAATTAAATAGCTTTAGCTTTAAATAATCAGAATTAAGCTTTGTAGCAAGTTGACTGGTAGGAGCTGGATGCGAGAAGACTAAAATCGATCAGAGTGATGTGCAATGGCAGAGGCCTATGTACAACAGTGGACTGCAATAGGCTGATGATGAATCTTTGGAAATACCTATACCTACAGAAATTTATAAGCCGGGAGCCGTTCAGGGCCAAAACTCAAAACCAACGTAACTGTTTAAACTGATGAACTGAACTGACAATAAAGCTCATTCAATATAATTCAACACAATCCCCAAGCCGGAAGAAAAGGATATTTTTCTTTCATAAGAAATTTCTTTAAAAACCTTATTTAATTTTATCTTATCTCCAACCAAAGTTCCACGAAAAAGTTAGAACCGAATATTCTTTACCGCGTTCGATTCCGTGCGAGATCAAACGATGTTCTCGTAATTACACATAAATTGTACTCGAGTTGCTCATGCGCAACGTGAACACCGTCATACGTAGTTAGTTCCACGTGCAACTCAGTACGCTTGTTCGTTTGAATTCTAGAGCGAAAATTAGAACAATATGCCACAGAATTACACGTGTACGTTAAATTAAGTGGTGATTGCATTAAGTCTTGTTACACGTGTCAGAACCACTCTTTGGCATAAAATGGTCACGATGGCCGAACTAGAACCCCTGTTTACTAATATTATTTTATTGATTTTCACAGCTGTGAGTTAGGTTTTCGAAAGTTGCCGAAAGCTCCAATCTAATTCTAATTCAATGGGCGTAAGCCACTCGGCTATAGTTGGCGAGAAGCTCTTGCAATCAGATGTTAGCTCGTTTATCTTGAAAAAAAAAAGCGCATTTTCTATAGATGTTATCAATTTCTTAGAGCTTTTCGTAAATTCATTTATCGCCATAACAGTTTACATAACATACATTTACAGTTTTACATAACATCTCAATCACAATAGTTTTCTCTTATAATTCAAATGAATGTACCTATGTTGTTTTCATATAACTGCTTTATAATAAAGTACTCGAAGAATATATTAAGGGTACCTGAAAATAATAATTACAATACCAAAATATTTTAACTCGTAGTACTTTTGATACCAAGCCAGATGTCGTATTAGCGTCGTCGTATCGATTGTGATCCAAGACAAATTATAATTATGTATGGGTTTGATTTGAATGCAATGGGTACTAAGTATAAATCTATATAGAAACTTTTGATAATTTAATATATTAATTGAACCTATATACATGTAAATGTAAACATGGTAAACAATTGATACCCCTGTGCCTTGGAGAGCACGTAAAGCCGTGTCCGATCTCTCCCCGGCCATATCGGATAACCGTCCCATCGGGTTACGAGAGTGATGGAACAGAGAGATTCTGGCCGCCATGTCGTACACGCCATGGAGTACACCATAATCATCATTTAATTTGAAAACGGTAGAGGGGATTATATAGGCATGCATTGTGACCATGCTTAGAATTACATATTTGGCATTTGTCACATTTTTCATTCACATACGAAACATGCGTATGGTGTGTAATGAAAACTGTTTAAGCGAAACTGAGAATCAGGGATTATAATCCCGCTCATTACATTCCGCTTCTTGTAGGTGTTACAATTTGAGTGAAACGTCGTTTTCTTCTTTCATCCAACGAACAATGTCAAATAGTACAAGAAAAAAGAAAAAAAAAACAACAAATAAACGCTGTTTTGAACAGAATAAATATTTGTTTGTTAAATAGAAAGGAATTTCAAAAACGATGTTTACAAGGTAAATAAGTACAAAAGGCGACCTTATAGCTAAAAGCAACATTCGAGAAAATAAACACGATTCAATATAATATATATCAATACATATTATAAACGAACACAATCACTACATAGTATAAAACAAAGTCACTTTCTCTGTCCCTATGTCCCTTTGTTTGCTTAAATCTTTAAAACTACGCAACGGATTTCGATGCGGGTTTCTTTAATAGATAGAGTGATTCAAGAGGAAGGTTTTTATGTATAATAAATGCATAATATATTATGGAAACACTGTTAATTTTCGAGGTTTCTAATGTGACGTAGCAAATAAACACATTTTTTTGCGCTTACATTGCAAACGCTGGTTGCACCCTACGAGATAGATCAAAATAATGTACTACAGTATTGTACACCTTAAAAAGTACTACAGAAAAGTCCGCGACGGTATATTTCTATCTCTTAGGGATAACCCACAACAACCATTTTTTATTCCTTTCTTTTTACGAGAAATAATGGCTTATTTACGAAGTGATTTTAAGCAATACATAATGAATCCTTATACAATTTATTATAGAGAAATATACCGTCGCGGACTTTTCTGTAGTACTTTTTAAGGTGTACAATACTGTAATACATTATTTTGATCTATCTCGTAGGGTGCAACCAGCGTTTGCAATGTAAGCGCAAAAAAATGTGTTTATTTGCTACATCACATTAGAAACCTCGAAAATTAACAGTGTTCCCATACTGTATTATGCATTTATTATACATAAAAACCTTCCTCTTGAATCATTCTATCTATTAAATACACCCGTTCACATCGAAATCCGTTGCGTAGTTTTAAAGATTTAAGCAAACAAAGGGATATAGGGACATACGAAATCATAGGCAGCTTTGATGTGTAAAGCGCTCATCACATTTCGATTTTGCTAGAATAAATAAGCATGCATTGGTCACGCATAAATTAATTGTAACTAGTAAGTAAAGGCCCGTGGTCGGAATACGACCATAATTTATTTAACTTTTTTTTAAAAATGTTTAGTTTTTGAAACTCTCCTCCGTACAAATTTAAACTATGTAAAACTGGCTGTTGCCCGCGGCTCCACCCACGTATATGTCGGTTATCGCGGCAAATAATAGTATATGTGTTATTCTGATGTATAAGCTATATTACTGTAAAGTTTCATCCAAATCCTTTCAGTAGTTTTTGCGTGTAAGAGTAACAAACATCCATCCATCCATACTTACAAACTTTCGCGTTTATAATATTCGTATAAAGATGTATAAAGTTTTTGCTTTACGTAACAATATTATACATAGATCACAGTGTTATTCATTTAAAAATATTTGCCAAGAAACATCACTAGGAAGTCAAATCTAATTGAATTTACTAAGAAGAAGAAAAACTTTATATAATTTGGATAACTACCAACAAAATCATAATACATATTATTTTTCCTAATAGACAAAGAACATAATAAACATATAATACGAATAGTATAAAAACAAATCATCTTAATAGGTAGTAGAGCCACGCTGATTTCAGCACGAACGGGCCGACTCGACACGAACAGGGCGGTACTACCCTCGCACAGAAGACCAACGTAAAATGACAGCATGCGTGCTGTCGTGTTTCGTTAGTGAGTGCGAGACCGGATGCCCAATGAAAGCAGAGATAAGCATCACTAGGCTGCCATAGTGTGGGTCACCATGCTGCATTGTCTGCCTCGTTGGTCTTGCGGTTGGCGTATGCGACTGCTGATCATGAGGTCTCGGGTTCGATTCCCAGGTCGGACCAAATGTTTGTATGATCTACAAATATTTGTTTCGGAGTTTGGGTGTTTTCTATGTATAATATGTATGTATTTACAAAAAAAAAGTATATATGTATTTGTATCAGTTGTCTAGTACCCATAACACAAGCTCTGCTTAGCTTGGGACTAGATGGCGTTGTGTGTTAGATGTCCGTTTTTTTTTTAAATTAATTTTTGTCTGCATTCGCAATGAGTATGGTGACCACCACTCTTGGATGCTGCTTATGCTTTCCATCAGGCAGAGTAGACTCATTTTGGGAAGCCCAAGGCCCAAACATAAAAAAATAAAAAATCTTTACACAATATCACTTTATGACAAGCTGCGCCCCGCGATGTTACTCGCGGTTATTCTTGTACTTTGCTCGACAACACTACATTTTTTCTGTATTAAAAGTAGCCTATGTGCTACTCCAGATTACAATCTATCTCAGTGCCAAATTTCATCCAAATTCGTCCAGCCGTTTTTGCGTGAAAGAGTTACAAACATTAACACAAACTTTGCCCCTTAATTAACAAAATAACAACTTGACACGTGTCATTCGGTGCGCACGGGCATCATGCCAGTGCCAATGACGTCACACATGACGTACGTTTATCCACTTTTCTTAATAGAAAATATTGCAATTATTTTGGCTGACTTGGTATAAACATGTTATGATGGGATCGTTCACAAATAGCGGGGCTATCGTAGAAAACATTCCGGATATCAATATAATATATGTAGAATTGTATGCAACTAGACTTTTAGAAGGGTTTGAACTTTGTTATGTGATATTTCTTGTAACATAGAAGGGCAAATGATTTTGACCCCTTACTGCTAGAATTGGTTAACCTTATGACTGCCTCGTTGGTCTTTGACTGCCTCGTTGGTCTCGCGGTTGGCGTGTGCGACTGCTGATCATGAGGTCTCGGGTTCGATTCCCGGGTCGGACCAAATGTTTGTATGATCTACAAATATTTGTTTCGGAGTTTGGGTGTTTTCTATGTATAATATGTATGTATTTACAAAAAAATAAGTATATATGTATTTGTATCAGTTGTCTAGTACCCATAACACAGGCTCTGCTTAGCTTGGGACTAGATGGCGTTGTGTGTTAGATGTCCGAAATATTTATTTATTATTATAACTGCAGTCAACCTTCTTACTACGTTGTCTGCAGAAGTCGGTCCTGTTAAGTACCTACTGTTTTACCGATTTACCTATTAGTTTGTAAGGTGTTTGATAATTCCTTGTCATACATTGAGTTTTAATGGAAAGTTGAAACTTTTGTTAGCACCTTCTTTTATATTTAGATTTGTTTTTTTATGGTATAGGAGGCAAATGAGCAGACGTATAGCCTGATGGTAAGCGATTACCGCCGCCCATGGACACCCGCAACACCAGAGGCGTCACAAGTGCGTTGCCGGCCTTTGAGGGATGAGGAGGGGGATGGGAGTGGGGTTGGGGTGTGGGCCTCCGGTATCCACACTCACTCGTTGTTTTACACCGGTTTTCTGTGAGGTTGTGGTACAACTCCGGTCGAGCCGGCCCATTCATGCCAAAGCGTGGCTCTCCCACGGTAGTAGTTCGTTGATGTTCATAAAAGAGTTGAATTGACTCCTTTTCTATGGGTAGTGGTTCCACATATTAACGTGCAGCATCAGTAGCAAATTAAAGTCAGATTACAGTTTTTATATTAGATAACATATGGAGAATAAAATCATAAATGAATTATCTAAACTATATGACATTTGCACACTATCAGATGTCTGTGGAGAATACGTATATTTATAGCAACTTCCTCTTCGTTTGATAAATTTAAATCATAATTCCAGCGACATTTAAAAATTACTATTTCTTCCACAGATTCACACCAAGTTTTAATCTAGAATGAAATGGTTTGGCTTATCTCCAGGATCTAGTTTTAGACCACCGTGATGGACACAACTATGCTAAGTAATTGCAATAGAAATTTAAAGTATCCAAGGTTGACGTTCTTAATTGATCTTTTTTTTTGTTTTTTTTAAAAGACAACTGCCGCATTAGGAACAAACATCCTGTGTCGCGGGGGACTTTACAGACATACATGAAACGGACACAATTAACACCCAAACTCAGAACAACAATTTGTGGATCACACAAAGTGTTGTCCCGTGTAGGATTTGAACCCGCAACACTTGGCGAATTGGCAAGCGGCGTGGCGATCGCTTAAACCACTAGGCCAACCGTGCAGTCTACAGTGGTCTACTGGAACTGACTGCACTGTATACTCTCTAGAGGTTTAGCGTCGTCACCTCGTCGTTTTCTGTAGTTTAGTGCTGTGGGTTCGACCCTTACATAAGAAAAGACCTTGTGTAATCCACAAATTGTTGTTCTAAGTTTGAGTGTTCCTTGCATCCAGTTCTTGTTACTATGTCTGTAAAGTTCAAGGCAGGACAAGATATATTCTTAGTGCGGCAGTTGTCTTAAAATAATCTATATAATGTAGTTCTTAGTGATATAGTTCATCTGGGACTCGTGATGTTTGATTCACTTTAAATAATAATAAATAAATAAATATTTTGGACATCTAACATACAACGCCATCTAGTCCCAAGCTAAGCAGAGCTTGTGTTATGGGTACTAGACAACTGATACAAATACATATATACTTTTTTTTTGTAAATACATACATATTATATATAGAAAACACCCAAACTCCACCCAAACAAATATTTATATTTATAGATCATATAAACATTTGGTCCGACCCGGAATCGAACCCGAGACCTCATGATCAGCAGTCGCACACGCCAACCGCGAGACCAACGAGGCAGTCGTCGTTAATTATGAATAAATGAGTCTGAATAATTAATAATATTAGTATGGAACTAATATTATTAATTTGAATTGGTAGTGGTGGTAGTTCTATGACATTCTCACCATGTGTCGATATATGATTAGCTTCAATTTGACGTTTATAGTGTCTTAATTGAATAAATGATTTTGAATTTGAATTTAGGCTTTCACAGTTGAACTGCTGTACCGATTTCAATGAAATTTGGAGATACTTTATTTATTTCATCTATTGGTTATAACCGACTTGCAGGCGGAGCAGCGGGCAAAAGTTTGTTTGTAACAATTCCTTAATTTGCAATTATTAAACGCGGAAGTTTAAGTTTGCATTTCATATTATTGTTCAATTTACATTTTTTTCAACACCAAAGCTACCATTTTTGTATAAAATTAAAAGAGAATAACATTTTCGCATCGAACATTCTCGAGCTTGAGTCAAACAGAGACAAATTTATCTCTCAATAAACTACCTACAACAGTTTGTTTCAAAAGCTCGTATTCTTGGTTCTTTGTTTTGAAAACCTTGGTCTCTTTGTTCTGAACAAAAAATATGCATATATGTTAATAAACTTAAGAAATTCAGAATAAATGTTTTATGCATACGAGAATTAAAGCGATGAAGTAATAGGTTATAAATTTTGAATTGTCTTACGTTTCTGGACATAGCAAAGAGTTTGCTTCAAGTTGCCTTTGCAGTAATGTTGTCCGGATTAGTTTGCACCCTTAGTTGCCTCTTACGATACTTAGGGATGAATGGAGGTGGTGATACTTTGTATTCTTAGTTCGTGACCATGGTAAGACAACATAATTATAAATAGTTAAATGTTATACGACTAAATTACATGCCAGCGAACCACGCACCACTACTCTAAGAAAGTCTAGCAGAAAAATATTTTCTTTCAGTACCACTACCATTAATAGATAAATTAATTTTTAAAAACAAATTTTTACTGCAATGCCTCGAGCCGAATCAAACCAGTCCAAACTCGATGATGTTGCGATGTTTCTTTACTGAGTTCCTATGGCCACCTTCCAGCTCTAGCCTCAGATTACCTCTCATGTCATAATAATATTGTATTGTCACTGTATACATATGCTTGCAATATTTCAGCAAATTCGGTTGAAGATATCTGCTTGAAAATTGAGTTGCAAGATTCCACCCGAACATACAAGCATACATACATACATTGCAAGTTAATAAAAAGCTCTTAAAATAATGACGATTGTCAAGCATTTTCATTTTTAGACGACAATTTCAATAACCCATTCAGGAGAGTCCAATTATTCGGTGTGTAGTAGCGACTTCCTAATTGCCTCCTCATCATGAGAGGGTCGTGTCTTATCTCAGTGGCTGCTATTGTTTCAATGGCGGTTGCTAACCTGTACGAACAATCTGTCTTCTCCACAATTCGGGTATTGCCCGTTATGACACTTTCTACTCGTCAGATGACTGAGAGAGCTCTCCAGTATATGAATAAGTTTATTGTTAGAAAATCGTGTTCCCCAAGGAGTTAGAATAAGTAGAAATTATAAAATAAAATGAATATATTTCATGCTTGATTAGTTCCCATTTCATATTTTTAATTTTGAAAACGATGATGAAAGAAAGGTGTTTTTTTAATCTGTCGTAATAAGTGCTTAAAAAATAAAAATAATAATAAAATGTTAAGATTGTTGACAAACCAGTCATTTGGGGAAAGTAATTTAATGTGTATAGATATAATTAAACATATCTTGACGCATATGAATACATATCAATTTAAGGACAAAAAATTTAGTCTGATTAAAATTGTTTTTACTAAACTGACAAAATAAATTTACAAAGTTATGACTGTCCTACACAGTCGTCTTGCCAACCAAGCTTCATATTAATTAATCAAGCTAAATATATATATTACGATATATATCAAAGTGTTAGATAAGGTAGATACTTTGCCTGACACTGCAATGTATTTTGGCATATATACAGGAGCGCGATTGCATTAGTAAAAGACAACGGTTTTCATCATCTTAAAATATCTTTGGACCATGGCAACTATAAAAGACATTGAAGGGTATTTACGTAATTTTGGCGTGGGAAAGCCTTGCTGGCTTAACCGGAATAAAACCTTATTGTGAATACGGTCAGTTCAACCTTGTCGTCAGGAAAATCAAAGGTACGTAACGCCTACTAAACGTGATCGGATTAACTCCCATCCATATAATTCTATTAACATCTAACGCGAAAGTTTAACCGTCAATCAAGGGCAGAAAATCAATTATCCATCAGATGTTGAAGACCATGACAAACCATGACAGAAAGTATATTGATCTGTCTTCATGCTAACTTATAGTATTACCAAGAGTCACTTAACTATGTAGCTTTTAAAGAAAGTCATAACATTTCAGGAATATAGTGTAACATAGATGAATTTAAAGTAAAGATGAAATAATATATCAAAACGAAATCAACATTTCAAATGAAATATAGAACACGTGTTACATTAACAGCTCGATAAACAAGTAAATTCATTCATTCAAACACTACTAAAACACCCTCATTTAAAGTCTCGCACAAGCCAAAAATCTAACCTTTCGAACGAACTTTTATCGGCATAGCAACGCACCAATTACAGCAATGAAGGTCGCGTCCACATCACTACAAGGATTAATGTTTTTCATTTCTCTATACCCTTACACTCCATTTTATTCCATCCATAACGTTGGCACTGTTCCAACTCGCTGTTTTCCTTCCATCGGCGCGCACGCAGGCACCCCGACTATTTTTAAATGGCAAAAACGATGCGCTCCGAAAAGTGTCGGAGATTTACGAGCGGTTAATGGGTAATTATTTCGCGGTTAACATGTGTTGGATTAATATGTTGTTTTTTAGTTGTGGTCCGAGGTTCGTGTACATCTGCTGATGGAGAATACCATGGCTTCCTTGTTTAATCCTGTTGCTAACCAAGGTGGATTGGATTTTAACGACTGGCTTCAGAAATAAAACTTTTAATCTTTATGTCCCTTGGGATTTTGCTGCAGTAATTAAAGTCTAAATACGTATCATATTGCCTATAGTAGTAGTACCTACGTGGGACGACTATTCATCTTCAAAAACCTAACACACTTCATCAAAAGGGATAAAAAACCATCATTTCTATTTTAAAAATAAGAAAAATAGACCAAGTGCGCGTCAGGCCACGCATGGAATAGGGTTCTGTAGTTACCCATAATGACACGTGAAAGCGGGGTTGGTATTTATTAGCATGAATAATATTTACTTATTTTTTTGTTCTTTGAACGAAGTTTTTCAAATAAGCGCATTTTACAAGTTGTACACCTGTAACTCCTGAAATAACTAAGTTACCTAAGACGTTATAGTTTTCCTTCAAAGTTCATTGGACATGGACTTCCATCATAATGTTTTTCTGATTTCTCCTCCATCCCCACTTAACGTAGGTAGGGGATGTACCCCAAAAAATATTTTACGTTATTTTATTTTAGAACTTTGTTGACGTGATAAATACATACATCGATGCAAAGTTTCATATTTGTAGCACTAACCGTTTGGAAGGTAAGCCGAGGACGGAATGACATGACGAAACTATAAGGGTTTCGAGACCTGAACTACGGAACCCTAAAAATGTATTTAGAATTTTTTATATTTATTTTCTTAAAATGCATAGTTTTTATTTTTTAAAGTGAATACATTTACATAAACTTACAATATTATTTAAACTATTAATGGGCAGAGGCTAAAGAGATGATTCTTACCCGCTTCCCAAATTCATTTGATGTCGGTGTAATGAGTTGTCCATTCTCCTCTATCACACATCACTGCCTACACCCTTCCTATCCATATTTCCTTTTACGCCAATATTTATAACAGAAATTTATTATTAATATACTTGTAAGCTTAAAATACGCATCTTGTCACTCTCAATCTGTCAGCACTTCAAATATGAGCTCCTAACGCAGACTGGTAACTGAAATCTTTTTCTTTAACGTCATTATCTACTTAGGAGAAAGTTTTCTACTCTCATTTTATTTATAAACTTCTCAAAATAGCGCTACAATATTAATCGAACACGTGTTTAGTAGTATTTATTTTTGATCTACTAATTCTACACGTGGACGCATCCGCGTCCCGAGATGTCACCGTCGGCAGCCATCTTGTTCTTTTGACATTTATGACAGTTTACGTTTCGTTCGTTATTTAATTCGCTAAAACGTGGCAAGTGACGTGACATTTGACAGGTGTGCCCTTCAGGTTATCAAGATAACTTTGTAACATAACATGACAAGAAAAATATATTTTTGTATAACAGTTGAAATATTAAAATGACATTGTGTTTAGTTTATTTGTAATATTGACAGCCATAAACATTTCATGTTAGACGTCACTGTAATACATCTGACCAATTATTAAACTATGTTGTAAAATGATGTGTTCATACACACTAACATCAAATTCTATTATAGTCTTATCGATTTTAGTCTGAAGCTTATAGAAGATTACATATGCCTTCTTATTTTGAGTAGGAATTTAACCTTAGCATTATCTGAAACAGGTCGCTGAGGGTATTTCAATCTATACATAAAATAAAAATGTAACAGGTCCAATTCTGTACATTAAAGATATTTTGAAATTTTTTTTAGAGGTCTCTCTATAATCGATACTGAAGCCAAAACTGTATTTTTTTTTATTTTTGTCTGTCTGTCTGTCCGTCTGTCTGTCTGTCTGTCTGTATCTTGGCCGCGCATCACGCCGAAACTACTGAATGGATCAAACGAAACTTGGCATGATTTGAGTTCATACTTCGAGGTAGGACATAGGATACTTTTTATCCCGAAATTCAGCACGGTTTCCTGGAGAGAGGGGATGAAAGTCAAAATATGTACTTAGTTGTAATTCAATAACACATAGTCCGATTTCATTCATTCTTTTTTTGCTAGAAAGAAAAAAAAATAAGAGATAACGGGAAAAGTGTTTTTTTTGTCCGCGACTGTCTGTGGGAAGCTGTGACAGATATGTAAATATAGCGGTACGAAGTTCGCGCCGGGTCAGCTAGTTTATAAATATGTGTATTATTGCCATAGATTTATTCGATCAGTATCACTGTTTCGTTGTTTATGTTTGTTAGAGCTAAATTAATTATAATTGTGGCGGCCTCCACATACAGCGCAACAACAACATAACATAGTACAGCGCCATCTACCGAAGATACGTTGAACTACGGAGTAACGAAGGAAACTAAGAAACTACCAATTGAATCGCGCAGTGAAAGTTCTCGCGCACATTAACATATATACAACATCCCAACATCAATCGTTGGGCAGTTGGCCCGCCAGGCATGATCACCTCGCCTGGTCGGAGGAGGATCCTCCCTTTGTGTTGGTGGGACATGACACACCTGTCCCCCACAGTGAGGCAGACCCCGACGTGATTGGAAGCAGCCTTCGATGCAGCATCAGCACGCCACCATCATGTTCACTCCCACAGCAAGTCTCACAGCCAGCTAGCAACATCGGCCTCAACAGGGATACACCACACGCAGGAAGCGACCGCTCCAGCCTGGTTACCCCTACGGCCTCTTCAGCGTCTAGGCACAGCACACTGCAGCTACGGTCCATATAAGCAGTGCCTCTCTCCCGTCTATGCAGCAGCCAGCGACTAAGCAGCAACCGCCCCGACTCACTGGGGATCTCACCGCAGCACCGCGCACCGCCTGCCATCCCGACTCACTGGGATCAGCGGACTTCAGCCCCGACTCACTGGGACTAGCGGCACTCAGTTCCGACTCACTGGAACTTGCAGCACTCAGTTCCGACTCAGTGGAACTACTCACTCCTGGCACTGGCAAGCTCCGCAACAGAGCACAGACAGCTGACGCATCATATATCGACCTCCGGTCTTGGAGGGGAGTGATGTGGCCACTGTGGAGGAACGGGTGTCATGTCCCTCCAACACAAAGGGAGGATCCTCCGACCAGGCGAGGTGATCATGCCTTTGTGTTGGACGGACATATCACCCGTTCCTCCACAGTGGTGACTCCGACGTGATTGGAAGCAGCCTTCGACGCAGCATCAGCACGCCACCATCATGTTCACTCCCACAGCAAGTCTCACAGCCAGCCAGCAACATCGGCCTCAACAGGGATACACCACACGCAGGAAGCGACCGCTCCAGCCTGGTTACCCCTACGGCCTCATCAGCGTCTAGGCACAGCACACTGCAGCTACGGTCCATGTAAGCAGAGCCTCTCTCTCCCGTCTATGCAGCAGCCAGCCACTACGCAGCAACCGCCCCGACTCACTGGGGATCTCACCGCAGCACCGCGCACCGCCTGCCATCCCGACTCACTGGGATCAGCGGACTTCAGCCCCGACTCACTGGGACTAGCGGCATTCAGTTCCGACTCACTGGAACTTGCAGCACTCAGTTC
The DNA here is from genome assembly GCA_949125395.1 of Diaphora mendica. Classification (NCBI taxonomy): domain Eukaryota; kingdom Metazoa; phylum Arthropoda; class Insecta; order Lepidoptera; family Erebidae; genus Diaphora; species Diaphora mendica. The sequence goes on along the minus strand of OX421327.1, from coordinate 24,005,313 downwards.
CGACTCAGTGGAACTACTCACTCCTGGCACTGGCAAGCTCCGCAACAAAGCACTGACAGCTGACGCATCATATATCGACCTCCGGTCTTGGAGGGGAGTGATGTGGCGGCCTCCACATACAGCGCAACAACAACATAACATAGTACAGCGCCATCTACCGAAGATACGTCGAACTACGGAGTAACGAAGGAAACTAAGAAACTACCAATCCTGAATCGCGCAGTGAAAGTTCTCGCGCACATTAACATATATACAACATCCCAACATCAATCGTTGGGCAGTTGGCCCGCCAGGCATGATCACCTCGCCTGGTCGGAGGATCCTCCCTTTGTGTTGGTGGGACATGACACACCTGTCCCCCACATATGTATCTCATTCTTAATTTTATTCTGGTGTCTGATTGTGAAGTCGGTGGGCTCCTAAATACCGACTATTCTATTGAAAGCACACGACAAAGCAATTAGGCAAAGCAAAAACAGGAATATCAATAGTTTCAGATATGAAAAGAGGACAAAGACTGCAATATCTTGAATAATATTTTTACCGGGTATATAAATACTAAGTGCGCTTTTGAAAGTAAATTTGATGAGTTTTACAACCGTATTGAAATGTTTGAGACTTCATTACAATTCGGTTACTAAATTGGTCGTATGAGGTCAATCCCATGGAGGTAAGTGCGCTTTTGAAAGTAAATTTGATGAGTTTTACAACCGTATTGAAATGTTTGAGACTTCATTACAATTCGGTTACTAAATTGGTCGTATGAGGTCAATCCCATGGAGGTAAGTGCGCTTTTGAAAGTAAATTTGATGAGTTTTACAACCGTACTGAAATGTTTGAGACTTCATTGCAATTCAGTTACTAAAATGGTCGTAAGGTAAGAGTCCCAGTAGATGACCCCTTAAGGTCACAAAGTTTCCTTTTTTCATACTTTACCTGAATTTTATTCCAATTTCAATCAGTTTATCTTTGTAAATACTGATAAAGTATTTTATTTCAGCATAGGCAATATTTTTCTTGTACAGTTATAAATTAAAGATATAAAGAAAAGAAAAAAGAAATATTTAACAATTTCAGTTAGTAGTTGACCGTGTTAAAACTAGTAGCTGACCCTCCTTAGCATCAGTAAATGACCCTCCAGATGACTATATTTTAAATACCTTGTTACCTTAAGTAATTCTAAAACAAATAAGAATATCAAAATAGTTACCATAAACAAGGTTAATGTGTTCTTATTATTTTACATTTAAATAGTGTAATTGTTATGAAAATTGTTAAAAATAATCAAAGAATATGTTTACGCTGCGTCACTCATCATAAAAATGACGGCCGTGTGTAATATTGCAAAAAGGCAAATGTGGAACTGACGCGCTTTGATACACATCGTACAGTATTGTATTTTAAATATAGAATCAGTTTAAAAATATGTCGCGAATTCTTATATTATTGGTTTATACGTGTGAGTGGTCAACTATAGGCACATGGTCAACTACTAGTACTCTTACCCTATGAGGTCAATCCCATGGAGGTACATCAATTCAAATCTGATACGATATCGTAAACTAATATGTTTTCATTCATCTATAAACACTTTCGGTTGAGTAGTTTTAGTTTCAATAGGTTTAAGTTTCTAGAGCAAAACAAAACTGTTAGTTGGACAATTTTGGTGAATTTATATGGTTTAATCTCATGGAAAACTTTATCCTCTACTTTGCTGATATGATAATTTCTATTCTTTATTATTGTTTTAATATACATATACTCGTAAAGGCGTTCATAGCCCCGGTGCACTCGGCGACTAGAAACAATCGCCAAGGGTAAGCAACGACGGTGCGGTCAGTACCTGGATGGGTGACCGCTAGTGGCACGATATCATGAGCGTCTCCATGATTCGGAGACGTTAAGCAATCGTTATCATATGATAACAGTCGTGAAACTTAGTTAAAAACATCCCACGTCAAGATTACGTAGCCACAACGCTATTTTGCCAGTGTCCACTCGGCCAGCGTGGGGACGTATGGGTTGTTGATGATACATATATTAAGGAGATGCTCTGGTCTGGAAGCCAGCCGCTTTTTCTGCGTGTTTGGTAATCACACACAATATAATTTTCAAAATCTTGACTATTTATTACTAAAGGTTTCCACTCTAAAATGCCTCCAAATTCTAAAAATATATACGAAAGTAATAACAAGGTTAAAATATATACTAGGTTGGTTAAAAACAATAACAAGCTCTAACACACGTGTCTGCTCAAAAATTAGACAGATCATCCCGAGAATGTCGATGATCATACTCAATACATATAGTATGTATATACAAACTAGTTAAATCGTCCCGACTCGTTTCGTTTAAAATTGACTAACCTTTGATTGTCTATGGCATGAAATTTTGGTTGTCTTTGGCGAAAGTTTGAGCTGTCAATTTTCATGTAAAACTTTTTTTGATATGTCGTGACATTTGCCGGGAATATTTGTTATAAATTGTGGTTGAGACCCTTGTAGCGTGGAGAATCTCTCATTTGAGGCGGACTGACACATAGATCAAAGATAAATGAGTAGCGAAGACGGTATTTTTATATTATTTTATTTGGAAAACATACAGTATCTTATGACTAAATTAATCTCTAATTAATTATTAAAAAAGTATTGTGTCTATCAAGTTGCTTATGAACGAAATCGAAAAAAGAAATGCCATTTGGAATCTTAACTCTAAGGATTATTCAAATAAAATAATAAAAATAATGTCTTGGGAAGAATTACTTGAAATTTTTTGCATTATTAAGGATTCTGAAGAAAAAAGAAAAACTTCTTTTTCGACATCTCAGTTTTCGGTACTAAATCCATAAGCAAATTGCCTCCTGCACGTCTATTCTCAATCAATGTTGATACCAGACTGCCGCGCGTACATATTCTGTCATGTGAACACTTCCGCCGCGCGGTCATCTGAACATAGCCTAAAAGTCACAACCTCCAGCTTAGCACACAAAACCACTAGACAAACAGGCAGTTAGTTACAACTGAAGTTAACAAGTAAGTACAAATTATTAAAAATTAAAAACCCGACTGCGTCAATATTTAACAATAAAAACATATAAGTTTTTTATATATATTCGTAATCACCGTAAAAAAATCTTTTTTTTGATACTACACTCGATGAATTTTAAAAACATTTTTTTTATATTACTTTTTGGCGCCAAAAATCCTATTTTTTATTTTGAATGTACCTAGTGTCACTCTCACGACTAAGACGAATCTATTGACACCACTCACATGAAAATACGACAAGCCGTTTAGGCTCTAGGGTGTGCCAAAGAAATATACAAACACTCGAAAAACATAACCCTCCTTTCGCAGTCGGGTAAAAAGCGAAAACCACAATCCTTTTAAGAAACAACAAGACATCACAATACATTACATCAAACGTTCATGTATTATTGACGAAGCACCTAGAGCGACCGATTGAATATTATTGCATATTGAGAGGATCTTATGTTGCGAAGACGAGGTCTTTCAAAGAGGCCATTTGCAAATATAAACGGGGTGCAAGGACCTTTACACGTGAGACTATGCTGGAATTACCATGTTCAGGTAAAACGGGTAGTTCAAGACTGTTCATCAATGAATATGTTATTTAGTACTTATTTTAAACAGTATCTAGTAGTCTGTGGCACTCTATCATATTACAAGTAGGTATATCATTCAAGAGGCGCTCATAGCCCAGTTGCAATCGGTGATTAGAAACAATTACCGAGGGTAAGCAAAGACGGCGCGGTCAGTACCTGGATTGGTGACCGCTGGTGGCATGTTACCATGAGCGCCTCCGTGATTCGGAGGTCCCGTTAAGCAGTCGGTCCTGGTTGTTATCATAGGATAACAGTTGTGAAGCTAAGTTGGAGGCCTTTGAGCGGCTTTAAAATATTCAACGGCAAGATTACGTAGCCACAACGTTGTCTTGCCAGTCCCCAACCCTCACTTGGCCAGCGTGGGGACGTATGGCCTTAACCCTCTCCTGAGAGGAGACCTGATCCCAGCAGTGGGACGTTATGGGTTGTTCATGTTGATTTCATTCAAGGTGGGTTCCACGCGTACCCTGGATTATCGTACCGGAAGAAGGAACGTAAGCAAGCCCCCTACAAGACGGTGTAATAGTGAAGGTTGAGGGAAGTCATTGGATGAGGGCAGGACAAGACCAGTTGTTATGGAGAGCCTTTTGGCAGACCTATGTTCAGTAGTGGAGAGATAATGATGACCTCAGATAGACTCAGATTATTTGGTAATACAAGGACGATACCATGAGCTGATCGAGCGAGATATTGCTTGCTTTTCCCAATTCATCCAAATTAGCAATATCCCTTTTCAGCCATTGCCTTCTATACATACGAGTATTTATCATCATTAGCCTATCACAGTCCACTGCTGGACGTATGTCTCTTTTATCTATAGTTGATGCCAATAAATTTAAAAAAAAATCCATTTCCATTCTTGCGTCCCACCATAAAAGTGGGATTCAAGTTATATCAAGCAAAATGTAAATGTTTTTACATCTCTGTCTATTCCTTGAATGACAAAAAACGTGAAGAGTTATCAATATGTACGTCTTGAGAAATATATAAGTATTATTATCAAAAGTCACGTAACTATGAGTATGTACATGTTCAGCTTAGTTTTGAATTAGAGATTTCTAAGGTTATGCTTAATTTTATATTCGCCTAGCAACATGTGCACAGTAGGCAAGTCGTGCAAGACGTACCAAACAAACGAATGAAGCCACTTTCATATTTATTAATAACATTAGCAAAGATTAGAATAATATAATGCAAAATCGATATTGCAACATTATTCAGTTTCGAACTCAATCCATTTTCGAGCATAATTTTTCTTATTTTTATCCTTAAAGTGATACAAATAAACACTTTCAGAAAGTGATTTTCATAATGAGCATTTAAATAACTTATCAGCCAATTTGTAGTCAACAACAACACCGGAGAAAAAGCATCGAATTAATATATTTACTTTTTACTTATATTTAATCTAAAAAACCTCATTAAAATGCTTCTACTTCGTCTCAGATCTGATCTGAATTTGCGGTAGCACAGAATTTTCCGGATATTATTTTAACAGTGATAATTTTTAGTGGACATTATAATAAATGCTGAGACTAGTTCTGTCTCTGGTAACTATGGTCGAGCCTGTGAGTGGAGAGTTCTGATTGAGAAAATCATCTATTTCTTATAACTGAACGGTAATAAACAGTGATTTATTAAGTCCTTGAAAAAGGAAACCAATGTTAAACCATGAAATGTTAAGCAAATGAAGGCCAGCTCGACAAGAGTGGTACCACGATCTCTAACAAATTGGGTGCTGAGTAATTGCTTTGTTCACCAAGTGAGTGCGGCTAGCGAATACTCCACCTCTTCCTCATTTATTTCTCGCGTGGATTAAAAGACCGGCAACGCAGACCGTGGGAGAGCCTCGCTTCGGCATGAATAGGCTCTAGAAAACCGGTGTGAAACTCTGGTGTTCGGGTGTACATGGGCGGTGGTAATCGCTTACCATCAGGCGATACGTCTGCTCATTTACCCACTATCCCAGAAAAAAAGCGTATTGCAATGCTTGGAACTAAAGAAATAATACCAGACAGCGGTAGTCAACAAATATCAGAAATCATGTCTACTTATTTATCTCTATACCATAAAAACCGCGACGAGCGGATTTGCTGTTGAATGTATTCATGAACTGAAACTGAAAATACCCACTAAGTACATAGTAGCTGTAAACAACAGTACGTAAGACACCAGGTACCGGACATCTTCGGCACGTGGCTGTTACGGGGTCTAGAGATGTGCACTGCATATCGATTACTATTGCGGTTACCATTTCAATAATAACAAAGAGACGGTCGTCTGATCAAGTCCCAATTTACTAACTTACATATGCATGTTTTGGACTAAATACAGAACAACTTCTATGCTCATTCTACCTTCCTTGGATGGGATTTCACAACACGACACGACTTGACCAAGAGAGAGTTCCTAGCCAGGTCAGTCTATGATTACTATGAATTGAGACCCTTCCGTGCCTCGGTTTAAAGTTAGGCCCTTGGACTCGTGGCTATGCGAACATCTACAGCATCATTATGATTACAAAGTCCCTAAAAGTCTGAAAACGGCCTTTCTAGAGAACAACGGTAAGCTTGCATTGCGGACGTCTAATAGTAGTAGCTTCATATAAAACAATCATAGTCAGAGGTGGAGTAGACTGAAATCTATCCTCAACCTATTTTGGGAAGAAACTAGGAAAGAACAAAATTTGATAGAAAAAATCCAAATCTTTTTAAGAATACATCTATCTACAATAGCACCAAATAAATAAAGACTTATATAATTCAAAAATTTTATCGATAAAGAATACCAATCCCATCTAACCCTGCAACAGACGCATACATCTGAATATTATGCGTCTACGATACTGGGTTCAAGGAGGGACACTCGGGGCACCTGCACGGCTGTAGGGTGACATTCTATTGTCAATACAACCGTCCAGTGTCCTCTTCATGTGAATTTCAAATTTATTAGACGTCCCGGCACATCATAAAGTTAAATCATGATATATTATAAGTGGTTGCAGTTCTGAAAAATATATTTTGCAATAAATAACATTTGTTTTGTAAGCCACACTACGTACATTGGGAAACTTTCCGCATGAAAACATTTATAGGAATTTCAGTATTTTTTTAAGAAAACTGCATTACAAGGAAAGTATGTGTTGCCTGTGTCGTCAAGACTTTATGATATGGACACAAGCAACAACCAGACTCAGAAAAACAACTTATGGATCACATCCTCCTTTCCTATCCTTTATTATGTAAGTGCGTTGATATTGCTATTGATTTTGTAATAAATCTGTACGAACTTTAATAAAAGTAAAGTTTAAAACTCAAGTTTTAAGAACTCACAATATCATTGTTTACCTATGATCTGCAAAAATCAGCGTTAAAATCGTCACAGTTATTTTTTTGTAATCTAAAGCCACTTAAAATAGATTTAATAAAAACTCAACACTCAAAGCCTTTTCAAACTTAATTAATATTTCATAACCAATTAAATATTGACTTATAACACCTAAAAATGACAGAACAGGTATCGAACCTTAGACGTGTATATTACCATATTGCCGTCATAACACGTGGGTTTCGTAAGGCCATATACCATAACGGGTAAACCATAAAACATAAGGTTTTAGCTCTTACGCAAGCCTCTATAAATCAAAATACATAATACTATTATTAAAATAAGATGATGTTGTTGAAATTTAAATTAAATAGTACAAAGATTGGGTCGGAATCTTGATAAATTAATGTGATTCTATTAACCATGTCTTTATATTCACCCTAATTTTCACGTATTTTATCGTCGATACAAATATGGGAGAATTCTTTATATTATTTGTTGTATTTTTAACCGGTTTTATTTAGCTTGCCCTGTTTGTTTGTTTATTTAATTTTATTTATTTGTTTGGCTCAAATCTAGTAATTGAAATTTGACCCCCCTTCCTGTTGACAGATTGATCTGCAATTTGGTACACACCTTTAGTTCTGGTGACAACACAATTAAATAAATTATGTTTCATTGTAAATCCAAGATAGACTCCGCTACAAAATGGCTGTTCACAAATTATTTCACGACTACCTCAGTATGGGTATCAAATGAAAGGGCTTAACTAGTACAATACAGTTCACTATGAAATAAAATTTAAATCCAAGATTTTACACATTTTGTCACGACTATCACTATATGGGTATCAAATAAAAGGTTTGACTAGTAGAACAATGTTCACTATGAAAAATTAATAAAAATAAAAACATAAAAAATATATAGAGCCGTGGTAGCGATCCTGTCGATAAATATACTCGTACTTATTATGTAGATAGATTACACTAATACCCAAAAAAATAATTATAGTACTCATCACACCGTGAGCGGGAGTCGAAATCACAGCCTTCCCCATAGCAGTCTTTTGAAGGATTCTAATAACTTTTTAAAGTTTTTTAGATTAGTTATGGAATCAGGCGTTACTTTACGGAAATCCATGACATTAAATGCTATGAACTATATGTAGCTTTAATTCCGCGAGACAAATATCCAGGTCAGAAAGCAGGGCACAAATCCCACCGTCATGCATACTCACATGCACATAATTATGGGTATCATGCATATGCACACATACAAAACAAGTGAGAAATAATTAGCATGCCATGCAACCAAACCTATACTCTTACATTTTTACTACTGTACAATTACTGTCTATTTCACGCAAAAACTACTGTACGGATTTGGATGACACTTTACAGTAATATAGCTTATACATCAGAATAACACATAGGCTACTATTTGCCGCGATAACCGACATACACGTGGGCGGAGCCGCGAGCAAATCTAGTTGATTATATAATGAAGTTTTTTGGACTAATGTCGTTTTGTCGACTGCCTCGGTGGCGCAGTGGTAGCGTATGCGACTGCTGTGCTCGAGGTCTTGGGTTTGATTCCTGAGTCGGACCAGATGTTTGTAAGATTTGCAAATATTTTTTTCGGAGTTTAGTTGTTTTCTATATTTAATATGTATTTAAAAAAAAATGGTTGTCTGTAAAGTCTATTTACGGACGATAGTTTAACGGGACAACGTCATAACGAAACATTGATGAAATGATGATGACATCTATCTCTCGCTTCCATTTAGTGCGTGTGTTAGATTTGGAAAGAGAGATGATTTTTAGAAAGGGTGATTAATATAATTCAAGATTTATGGGCAACATAAACCGTTATCAATCAATCCATTACCAGCCCGGCGGTACACTAGGATTTGTTGAAACAACACAACTCAGGTTCAAACTAGATTTCATATATTTAATGAACGTTAAATTGTAGCTACAGTTAAAATCATAGATCGGCACAACATTGTCAAGGTCGATCTATAACTTCCAGTTTCCAAAATGCGTAGGACCTTTATGAGAAGAATACTGGCAAAGAAACTCATGGCCACTCTTTTAAAAGTCACATCTACACTTATTAGTTACAAATGTTAAATAGTTAATTACCACAATTAAGAACCCTATATACAGCTGTCTTTCCTTGTACACTCCTCAAACTAAACTGACCTCTTCATTTATTCTCACCAATACGAAACCAACGCACATCAAATCATGATGACGGTAGTCGGTGTATATCGGATGTTGGTTTCATATTAACTTTCCAAAACAAATGCGTTACGCCTTATTCTAATGACATGATAAATCCTTAATTAAATAATTAGAATTACTGTGATTAACCTCACGTTATTACAATTTAAATGTAATAGCGGATGTTAACAGGTTAGAGTTGTTACTCACAATTAATTTTGCTCTGCCTAACCATAGCTTGTATTTTTCCAAACTTATTTGGGACTAGATAGCGTTGTATATGTGTATAAATCAAATTAGCTCAGCTCCTAATGCAATTGACATTTAATTTAGTAGTAGTTAACTATCACGTTTCTAATAACTTATCAATTAAAATGACCATTGCAGTTTTGTAGTTTGAATCGATACATCTACTTTTGCAACCCATTATTCCCAGAACAAAGAAAACCTTTGTAATTACCCACAGACAGCAACAGAAGTGGCAATTTCGTTGCAAGGACAATTTGGCAGAAGAGCCCGCGGGGTGGGGCAAGAGTGTCACCAATCGGCACAGTCGTAAAATACAAGAAAACCCGTACCATGGTTGTTTAATTTATGTACTATTTTTTTTTATATAATAACTTGATAAGTTTCGCGTCACGCCATGTGGTTTTAAACTAGACCGAGTCAGTCAGTTATAGTAATTTTTATTTTTATTCTATCTGGTTTTAGATTTATGTTTATACTAGTTGTTGCCCGCGGCTTTGCCAGCGTGTATGTCGGTTATCGCGGCAAATAATAGCTTATGTGTTATTCTGATGTATATATAAGCTATATTACAGTAAAGTTTCATCCAAATCCGTTCAGTAGTTTTTGCGTGAAAGAGTAACAAACATCCGTCCATATTTCGCGTATATAATATTAGTATAGATATTGGTGTTGCATGCTTTGTGCATACATAATTATATCAACAGCTTAAGTTAAATATTATTGAAATTTTGAAAATTTGAATAAAATATTGTAAAACTCTATCTTACAAAGAATACTTATAAAGTTTTTTGCCGGTACATAGGAATGAGTTTTGGAACCAAGCAACTGATTCATTAATGTAACGTTTCGAAAATGCCTGAAAAGGCCTATTTAAATTAAAATTTTAAAAAATGGTTACCTATATTTGTGAATAAATATAAATCAGAGGTATGGTTAGCGCTCTGTGGGGGAGGCCTTCGTTGAGCAGTGAACGGCAGTAGGCTGAAGATAGAGAGATAAATTACGCAGCAGTTTGAATCAGTCATCACTAGTCCACTTTAAAATGCGGTCTGCATTTTATACATATTACGAGGAACTTAGGAGGTTAAAGGGGGAAATTAAATGATTGTTGCCGCCCATTGATACTCGCAACTGGAGAATCACAAGTGCGTTGCGAATGTTGCGAATCTTTGAGTCCCACATCCCTGAAAGACAAAAATATTGTTTATATCGATGTAGTTTGCCTATAACTCGCATTAACTCGAAGTCTAGTCCAACCGAAACAAATATTTGTTTTGAGTCTCTTTCCGTATTTTGAAACTGAATTCCATTATTTCATTAAAACCACCCACGTGATAGGGCTATAACAGTATAACCAGTTTACATCTAAACTGGTTGACCACAATGTCTTGTACATGATTACGTATGTATCACGTCACTATGACGTAACAGTTCTCTGATATATTATATATTTCATTTCTTAACTCTATTTACATAACATGCGCTGTCTAAGTCATTATAAAATATGTCACAACAAATTTTAGCGAATGTTTGACTGAATTATAATATTAAACAAGTCGGGTCAGTTATGGTACTGTAGTCTAGTGGTGGTCCTGACGTGAAGCAGGAGAGCTTAGGTTCGATACTAAATGAGGAGAAGTCATTATGCAATCAGCATAATTATTCGACCTGTCTTGGTTTCATTTTTTTTCAATATATACTTATACTTAGAAATATATAGTAAGTACCTACGTTTATTTAGACGTATATGTAAAGAACAGCAAATCGTATATTAAGTCAGTCGAATCTACCTCGTTGACAATCCATGCTTTCAAATTAATTCATTGCATTATTAAGGAGAATAATTTATTATCTATATATAATATACTAGCTGACCCACGCAACGTCGTTTGCGTCTCCTATTGCCCGTAGCGTGATAATTTTCCCCCGTTTTTTAAACATTCTTCATTGTTGCTCCGCTCCTATTGGTCTTAGCGTGATGATATATAGCCTATAGCCTTCCTTGATAAATGGGCTATCTAAGACTGATCAATCCTTTTGCCAATGCAGCGTTCACCGTGTGAAGTTTGCAATGTCTATAGGGCCCATGGTATAGGCATTCAATCGCTAACTATGTCACTGGCAAGAGCATCAAACCAGGGCGTTTCACCCTGTTCTTATTCTAAGCTAATGTAATATCAAGCACTTACTGGAGATGTGTGGATTCCTTGATATCGGCGTTCCAAGGGATCTCTTGGTAGTTTCCTCTCTGCGTCGTCACACATTCATACTCCTAAGTGGCTGTACCGTGTACTGTAAGTGGCTCCCAAGTATCGTAATTATAATACACCCGTTTTAACTGTCGCGGATCGCGCCTATTTAACGGGTCTACTAAACTCGCGTGTCCAAACCAGACCAATCATAACGATAAACAACGAAAAGAACCGAGTCTGAGGACAATCAGCTAAATTTCTCATTGAACGGCACCCAAAAACGACAATGGTCGACCGTTTTCACAAAGCTTCTCCTTAGTACTATCTTGTCACTTCAAAACGTCAAACAAGAAAAATGACAATCAAAAATGTTGCCATTATAATGACGTTCAATTTCTAACAAAGACTATTTTTTTTCAAATTGGACCAGTAGTTCCTGGGATTAGCGCGTTCAAACAAACAAACAAACTCTTCAGCTTTATTTATTAGTATAGATATATTTATTATACTCTTCTAAGATCTAATACTCAAAATCAACAACACATTTATTTGGATAAAGATTAATATTAGGTGTTATTTTGATAAAAACACTTTGGCAATTAACTCATTATCAGGTACCAACTCTTAGCGTCTTAGACTCGTGATGACTTCTAAACGAAATGTCCGAATGGGATGAAACAAAAAGTATTTTACTTCTACATAGATACCCTTGCAACGCCTTGCATACATAATGCTTTATTTGGATAAGGATTAATATTACGATACACATTTAACGTAGTTTCTATCTTCAGATGATTTATTAATTTTTTTTAACACAAAAGCGGTTATTGTGACTAAACCATGATAGTTAGATATATGCTCTCGCGGACTTTTTTGTAGATCTTAGTGGTACCTACAAACCGGTAATACATTATTTTGTTCTATTGTCAATACTTTTTGCATTTTGGGTTAGGAAATAGCAATTTTCTTACGGATCTCTAATTTTTTTCAAAATAAAATATAGCCTATAGCCTTCCTCGATTAATGGACTATCCAATACTGAAAGAATTTTTCAAATCGGACCAGTACTACCTGAGATTAGCGCGTTCAAACAAACAAACAAACTCTGCAGCTTTATAATATTAAGTATAGATTAGTATAGATTTATTTATTATTATAGTATATAATTTATACGTTCAATTTAAATGGAACTAAATTTAAGAAAAAGTAAAGTACGTACCACACGTCAAACTGTAAAGCAGAATAAAGACTATACTACACGCACGTACTTTTAAATATGTATTCAAATAATTCAATAACGGCTGAGTGACGGTATTTTTAATGGTTGCTCGTACTGATGTGGCTAATGGGTAAATAAAGGGTGTAGGGATCGGGGATTATGGTAATCAGGTGGAGGGCAATACCCTCGTACGATTAAATTACACTTCAGCGGGATCTTAATATATGTATATTTTGGGTATTAAATGTTACAGGTTTGTGTTTATATACTTCTATTTATAGATATTTTGCTTTGGGTACGATTACCTATTAGATATATAACATACATGAATATTTCAGACATCTGACACACAACGCCTTCTAGCTTCTTGTACTTTGAGAACTATATTGACTGATAGAATACTTATATACTTTTATTGTAAATATATACACATTATATATAGAAAACACACAAACTCTCTCACTCCGTAACAAACATTTGCAGATCATACAAACTTTAGTTCGACCCGGGAAGCGAACCCGAGACCTATGCAATCACACATGCTACCACTGCACTGCTACAAAGGTGACTTCCTTTTAAGCCTAAGTTACTTTGAAATTCTAACAATTACTATAGGAATTGAGTTAGCAGTTTATGAGATAGATAGACTATAAATTTTTAATACTCTTTATTGTACACGAAATAACTAGTAAAGTATGTCACGCGGGCCATTATTGTGAATCTATTGACACCTCATTCATTAAAACCGGTTCAGTAGTTTAGGCGCTAAGGTAGACAATACATACATAGAATGCCAAATATATTGGGCTCCTTTTGACTGTGTCGGGTAAAGAAGGACTGTGCAACCGTTTTGGCCGCTAGCCGGCACAAAAAAATAAACAAAATATTTCAAAAATCGATAACCAGCTAATAGAAATGGATTAAAATTTATAAAACCCATTATGCATTGTTCCTATTTTTAAGATGTTACGCTTAAACATTTCAGTTATCTTCTGAGTGATACCGTCTTAGTTTGAACCAAAGTATAGCTAAGAGTATATTTTATAATTTCCCTTCTCTACATGACACAGGAGGGTAAGCCCCTCACAACATACCCTTATGTATGGTAAGTACCTCACATCTCCAACAGTAACCCTTAGTATCTCACTGCTAATTGCACCCTCTCATATCTCAAGAGTTCATCATTAAAAATTTAAAACAGCCTGTAGAAAGCATTTGCTTAGTAACGCATACTCAGTAGTAACAATGATTCTTTGGAATCTTTGGTCATTCAAGCCTCTTTGAAGGTTTGTTTTTTATGGAATAGGGAGCAAACGAGCAGACGTATCACCTGATGGTAAGTGATGGCTTTGTATGTTATTTAAATATAAATTTAAACTTTATAAATATTAGTTGTAAACGTTGTTCCAAGTTCAGAATAAAACAATTACATTTGTAAGTTGATAGTTAACAAAAATCTCACAGCCGTGATGCAAAATAACAGCGTCAATGTGGTAGGGGCCAACAAAACGATGTGTGGAGCGTAATAAGCAGTTGACCAATATGCTACAATACAATGGACCGCTGTGTGCCTCTTTGTACGGTGTGGGCCAAACCACAAGCGGCGCGGGGTAGAGTATATTATTGGGTGCAAAATAATTAACAACGTGATGTCTTATTCTTAAGCTGCCGTGGGAGAGTCGTGTTGAGTCGTGTTTCGACAGAAATGGACATGTATGTTTGTAAAGTCCCCCGCGACACAGGATGTATATTCTTAATACGGGAGTTGTCTTAAAAAAAAAGACTCGACTAGAGTCACTGATAGTGGAAGTGACTCAAATGACGGCAACAAACTTTTGACTCTTTAATTGCAAGTACCCATGGGTGGCAGTAGTTGTTTGCAATCAGTTGACCTGCCTGCTCTTTTGTTTCCTTATGCCATAAAAAAGTGGGACGTTCATGCACTTCACACACATACTACAAATGATATTTGAAAATAAAATTGTTGCTCAGTTTAGTAGCAACTCGGTTAGTTTTAAGCGGCAAATGTTTCAGAATGCGAATGTAAAGACTAGTTAATTTTAAAGGTAAAGAATTCTGTATTAAATAAAAAACTTTTTACACAACAAATTGTTTGCTACAGAGGCTATGTTGCTAAAGCCTTATGCCTAATCCTCCGCTCATTAATCAAATTGATATATAATTTACATATTATAGTAAACCTCAACTAGAAATGCAATTAAATTTTTACCTTTTCTATCAATATACCCGCTCTCGCTACAGATTATACCTTATACGTGTATACAAACTAACACAGTATTGCTTAATCCGCTGTTGCCACGCGCCCGCTCGCGCTCAGCACATAAATGGTACTCTTTGTTTTCTTATCGGCACACTGGCGATGGGAAACACGGTTTTCTCTAGACAATGCCTTATATACATACCTGTAACTACCTAGCACTCACTGTATAGTTAAATATGTTAGCTTTGGCTGCGATATAATAAGTGTGTGTAATTACACTTGAATAAACTGCCTCGTTGGTCTAGTAGTTAGCGTAAGCGATTGCAAATCAAGAGGTCCTGGGTTCAATTCCTGGGTCGAACCGCTGTTGGGTTTTTCTTACAAAAAAATCTTAATAGCAACCTGGAGCATGGAAAATGATATTAGAACACGTTAAGTCTTTGGTCCCGGTTGTCATGAACAACTATGGCGATCGTTATTGGGAGGTCAGTGCCCTCAAATATACTGACAACTAGTTCAATCTTCCAATTCAGTTCACCCACAGGGTTGTGGAGATCCGATGCCAGTCGCTCCGTGGAAAAACTAATATTCGGGTAAAACCGGTGAACAAGTGGCCGACCCCAAATAATCTTAGGAATGATAAAGGCTAGGAATGGATAACATTATATAAACACATGTTAGAATCTTAGACAATGTATCTAAATATACAAGTACTTATATATAGTGTTAAAAACACTGAATCTGTCGGATGGTGAAGTGGTCCAAGCGGTTACTTCGCCGCTTCCTACTGCCCTGAGTGTTACTGCTTCGATCCTCACACATGAAAATTTTTTGTTCTGAGTCTGGTTGTTTTTCGTGTCCGTTATTACTACTACGTTATACTATATGATGAGCGCTAGACTAAAGTTTTTGTTATATATTATGTATATTTAGAATTGTGTAATTTGTGGTGATAAATAACAATTCATTATCATACTAGCTGAACCACGAAACTTCATCTGCGGTTTTTTTCAATGATGCTCGGTTCCTATTGGTCTCTGCGTGGTTTTTAACGTGTCAAACACATAAAAAAACTGAAAATCGGTTATATTCTTTGGGATTTCATCGTGAGCAACAATGTAACACGTTTTTTTATTTCTTTTTTTTAAGGAATAGGGGCAATCGAGATCGTTAACAACGTGTGGCTCAGCTAGTCTGATTTTGAGTTACGTCTTATATGCTATCTACCAGTGAAAGTTCTGTCAAAATCGGTTTATTCGTTCCAGAAATTAACCGGAACAAATAGACAGACAAATGTTTTAAAATTGGTTTTTGATGTAAGTTTGCATTATGCCTCCGGTATCCTCACTCACACACTCACACACACACACACACAAACAGCGCTCACGGTGAAACACAGCGTGAGCGCTGTTTCGCACCGGTTTTCTGTGAGGCCGTGGTATCACTCAGGTCGAGACGGCCCATTTATGCCGAAACGTGGCTCACCTACAGTAAATGGTCTGAAGATTTCCCCCCGCAAAATATTACAAACTGTTTAGTACCGCGAAAAGGTGCTATAGCGACTCTCTTCCAGTCCCACGGCCTGTGTTACTGTAAGCTCTCAGTAGTAAACATGGCTGAGACTACAAATAGTCGAATGAAACCAGGGTCGTATACTCTATGACCTTCATCTGATTCAAAACGATGTACAAATAAAAAATCCAAACTTTTCCACTGCTTTTCAAACAATAATAAAACAATGAACAACTGTGTTGAAAACAAAAACAATATTAAATTTATGTTTTCATCATATATGGCTTATCAGTAGTGCCCGACGACAATATTTTACTGCTTTGTTTATCAGATTACTTATACACAATAATATGCTGTTTTCGCTACAAAATAAGTGATATTTTGCTATGTATGATACAAAGTGCTTCTGTACAGGAAACGTGACGGCTAGCCATGACCAGCACAACTTATCATATTGCTAATTTCGCGTTTTGTCAGTAAAAATAAATTATTCGTATTACATTTGTTTGCTCAGCTAGTCATATTACCGACACATTTAGAACAATACGTTTAATTAATATACATTCCGCAACGTTGCTTGAATTCTTGACAGGTGAGCACAAAATGGATGAGTCAATAATCTGTCTAGGATAACTCTAAACTTCCAAGTTGAAATTACTGTGACGTAAACAGATTTAAGTCTACAGTGAAGTTTCATGCAATTGGTGCTGGTGCCTGCGATCCCATAAGGCTTTTATTTGTAAACCTTTGCCTTTTTAACCGACTTCAAAAAAGGAGAAGGTTATCAATTAGACTATTTTTTTATTTTATGCTTCTTACCTCATAACTTTCGACTGAGTGAACCGATTTTGATGATTATTTTTTTATTTGAAAGCTGGTACTTCCCGGGTGGTCCCATTTTAATATTTTTTTAAATTATTTTATTATTTTAAATGTTCCAATTCTTAAAGTGGTTACTTTGTTTAAATTTGTGAATATTTATTTGGGGGATTATTAGGGGTCGGCTACCAGTTCACGGACACGGTTTTCCTGAACATAAATTTTTCACGGAGCACATAGAACCACAACCCTAAGAGCGACTTGAATCAGTAGTCAGTATCATATATCATATTTGACGGGCTGTTATTAAGAGTTTCCTGTAAGAAAAACCCAACAGCAGTCTGACCCGGGAATCGTACCCGAAACCTCTTGATCTGCAGTCGCTTACGCTAACCTAGTGATGACATCATAGTTAGTTGTAGTGTTAGAAAGGAGGTTTTTAAAGGGTGTATAAATTTTAAATCAATATTTGTGCTTGTAACATGCATGCATGAAATTTACAAGTACAAAATATTTGCTTCTACTACTAGGTCGAATCATTTGTTTTAGACGTCCTGTATTGTATCTTGAGACATTACAATGCCTTGGGCAATGTGCTAAGATTTGGATTTTAAAATCTAGTACATTAATTTTCGAACACATTTAAGCAGACACCTGCTAAAATGTGTTCGAAAATTAATGTAAAAGAACAAAACAAGGTGAAACGTTGATTAAGTATTAACAAACGAATGAATGAAAAAAGATTCTCTAATGTTTTACAATAATCTCCTAGATTAGCTATTCTTACGATATAGTTTCTAAGAAAGTAACATTCTCTGCTAACTGTTATAAATAAACTTTAAATCGCCAATAAATAACATGAATTTCTGAGAAGCGCCGAGCTGCTGTGGATAGATGGATTGAACATGGACTATATTTACGAAGAATCAAAGATATTTAAAAGAACTCTGGAAGAAAAGAATACGTCGAGGGTTCGGATAACTTCATGGGCGGATTTAGTTACAAAAGCGCCCTAGGCAACCATCCCTTCGGCGCCCTTCCCCCCCCCCCCCTCCTCATGATTCTAGCATCCATATAATGTCTCTATCTTGGCAATTGGCATTTCTTCACTATTTTTTTTTTACGTATGAAACCCTCTCGAGCCATTGGGGGTTTGCGGTGTATCGGAATCGAGCCGACTAAAACCACGTATTGCGTAAACATTGTCGGATATAGAAGATAGCAGCTTTATTAAAACGTCCAGACTGTTCTGTTTTGGTGCCAGTATAGTTGGCGCCCAGCCGTTGGTTTCGTGCAGATCAGACACAGCTGACTCCGAAGCATCCTTTTTCGATGAACATCTGCATCAGCCGGCATGAGAGAGTTCTGTGTTTCCTCCCGATCAAATCTTCCCTAACGGATCTTACCGCCGTCTGCTTAGCGCTAGGTTACCTAAATATTTCCTTTTGCTCCTCAACCAGGACCCAGTGAGGTTGAAATTTCGGGTCCTCGAGTTCTCAAGTCGCAGGATTCCGAGCTAATTCTAGCTTCAGCGCGAAGCTCGCAAAGGGTCGACCCGGCTAGTACTGGGAGACCGAGAGATAGAGCGTGCGATTTGCGGAACTACCGCATTCGGCTCTACGTATGGACTTGAGGTTCCAGAGTCTGGAGGACTAAAGCCTGGTAGACCAGCTCAACATTCAGTCGCTCCGTATGTTCACCGATGGAAGCAAGCTTCAGGGCAAGGTCGGCTCCGCTCTCTCTATATGGGACAGTCGGGCGGAGCTGCTGAGCCGGAAACTGAGCTTGCCAGCGTACTGCACAGAGTACCAGGCCGAGCTCTTAGCCATATGCAGTGCTTCGAGCGAAATCCTCAACTGCAGTGCGGGGAGCTACGGCAGCTACACTGACTCGAGGGCAGCGCTGGAGACGGTGACGAGCCCCGGGACCGTGGATCCTCTCGCGACCAAGGCGCGCCGAAACCTCAGCGAGGCCTTGACCCGTGGTAAAGATGTAGCCTTGTACTGGATCAAGGCCAACCGGTATCGATGGCATTCGCCGCGCGGTAGAAAGAGGGGGGATATTACTTCCTCTCCTACGCCATGCCTCCGTCTTACAAATATTCAATCAGGTCAGGTGTCCTGACGCGAGTTTAACATTTTTTTACTCATCCTAGAAAACTCCGATAAAGAAGTTTTCACTTCGAAAATAGACAAACGAAAAACAAGAGCTCTTTTCATGCAAGAGGACGACAGTTTATATATTAAAAAATACAAGCTGCAGGTGGCTCCCTTCAAGGTCGATGTAAGAGCAACGTAACATATTTCTGTAAAGCCATCCCACGACCTTGACACTGGATCCGCCCTAGAACATTTGAAATCATGGCCGTGGCCCTCAGAGTTGTCTCATAGTACCTTTCTCCACGCCGTCATGAGCATATCTTCCAGGTAGCTCGAGACGGCGTCTTAGTTGATGATCTACAGGAACGGCCCTAAAGGCCTATAACGGATTACTAACAAAAAGGTTTTAGCATAATAATGGCCGTCGGCACAAATTTTTTTGGGCGGTGGCTACTTTGCACGGCAAACAGTTCAATTAGATGCCAGTTTTGCCGCCCGGCTTGTTGACGACATGCCTACCCGACGGTCAGGCAACCCGCATAGTGTGTAGGAGTCTTAACACCGACCCTTGCGGAACTACTTGTGTAGATAACAGCTCCAGCCAGATTTCTCCTAGCGCCTACTTTTCAAAAGCATGGGCACCACCTGTTTTAAAAAACTCTAATTGAAGTGACGTCCGGCACACGAATGTCACTTTCTCGCGGTAGACCTTTCACACCTTTGTAGCGGGTGGACATTGAAACCCGTCCTGTGACCACGCTCAGAGTGGCATGAAGTGATGGAAAGCACGCAAATTGTTACAGGCGCAATGTTCCTCCTGCAATTTGTCCTATACTGCCGCCCTGTCCACGCCTTATTGTTTGCGGTCGTCGCCGCCGCCAACTCGGGTGCACCATATGCCTTTCAATGAACAAATCTGGTCTTACTAAAACTTATAAAACAATCTCAACTACAGCTGTTACAGCTATAGCTACAGTTGTAGCTAGTACATTTTTATATGGAAACAGCACTAGTCGAACTAGAAGTATTGGTAATTTTTCTTTAATATGTGAGGCATATATTTTTACTATTAAAAATTTGGCGCCCCTAAGCAACCTCGCGCCTCTAGGCACATGCCTACTTTGCCTTAGGGTAAATCCGCCACTGGATAACTTGGTTATCACGACCACATCATCAGAGTATCATGAAATTCTTGATATATTTCACTTTTTTTTTATTTTCCAATTTTTTTTTCAGAATATGTTTGAACTGTACTGCTACCTACCTACTGAATACTACTTTTTTTTAAAGACAACTATGAAACTAGGAACATACATCCTGTGTCGGGATTATACAAACTTACATGAAACGGACACAAAGAACAACAAGACTCAGGACAACAATTTGTGGATCACTCATAGTATTTTCCCATGTGGGATTTGAACCGACAACACTTTGTGCAGTAGAAATCGGCGTGAAAACCGCTTAGGCTGACCGTGCAGTCACATTATTTAAATAGAAATTGGATGCCCAATTTAAAGATATATCTGCATTAGTTAAAAAAACTAGATAATGACGTGTTAAGATATAAGACGGTGCCAGTTATAAATTTTTTTTTTTTTATATTTGGCCCGCCAAAATGACTCTACTCTGCCTGATGGAAAGCATAAGCAGAATCCAATAGTGGTGGTCACCATACTCATTGCGAATGCAGACAATGCAGTATGGAGACCCACACTATGGCGGCCTAGTGATGCTGCTGCATCTGTTAGTCTAGTCAACAAGTATGGTACTTGTTGACTAGACTAATTGGGCCTCCGGTCTCGCACTCACCAACGAAACACGACAGCACGCTGTCATTTTACGTTGATTTTATGTGGGTAGTACCGCCCCGGTCGAGCCGGCCCATTCGTGCTGAAATCAGCGTGGCTCTACTACCTTTAAATTAAATTTAATAAAATGTGAGCATTTAAAAAAAAAAAAAAATTTGCTTTTTGTTCTAGACAAAGTTTGTTAGTTTTTATCCATTTTTTTTCTCTTAGGCTGAAAAAAATTTAAAAATCTTTCTTTAGACGAATATCATTTATTATATATTTTTGTTCAGGGGGCAAACGGGCTGACGGTTCACCTGTTGCTAAAGAACGATCGACGCCCGTGAATACCTTCTATTGAAAGGTCATAAGTACGTTGCCCTATGAGTTCTCTTATAATAAGGTCAATTTAACAGCGCATTGCTTCGACAAACGAAAAAGAAAATTCTTTATGTGGGATACCTTAAAACCAATTTGGGGAAAGCATAAGCATAGTTTAAAATGTAAAAATATAATATTCTAAAAAGTTGTGTGGTGTCGTGGGACACTAGATAGGAACGAAGTTCATTATCAAAAATACAGATGGCGCTATACAAAATTTTTCGTTCACGCTCTTTTGAAACCACAAAATTGACTTAACACCTTATTTTTTTTAAATGGATTATAAAAATATATAAAAGTTCTATGCGAGGTATAAAGAAAATACCTATTCAGGTATACATTTTTTATTATGAATTTTTATCGATAAAAATAAAAAATCAACTTTTCACTTGTGGTGCCACCTAGTAATCTCTACTGAAACAAGTTCTGTCTAGAGTTACTCCATACTTGTTACATACAACTTACAGATTACTACGATATACTAAATTTTTCGTTCACTAAATAAATAAATATTTCTTTCATTTTTTTTAATATATGCATATTATACATAGAAAAAATCCAAACTCCTAAGAAATAAATATTTGCAGATCAAAAAAAATATTTGATCCTACCCGGGATTCGAACCCGAGACCTCAATCACATAATTCTAATACGCTACCATTTTGACACCAAGACGTCAATCTTACGTTCCGGACGTTTTTTGCCGGCTAGGGTACCCCTCCGCAACGGAATAAGGAAATTCGTTCCAAACTTATTTGTAACTAATTGTTGCCCGCGGCTCCACCCGCGTGTATGTCGGTTATCGCTGCAAATAGAATACTGAAGAAGAATGAGTGTCACTAATTATCCGAGGGTTTCGTAAGAGGTGACTAAAGGCGCGTCTCCATCAAAATTAACAACACTTAAAAAAATCGCCAACTTTTGTTTCCATTGTGTCTACACCGAGTCGCCAACAATTTGAAAAATATTCCAACTAAGAGTCTGTACAGAGCCAATAAAAACTGCAACAAGCGTATTCTTTTGATGTTTACCGCCAACAACAGAAACACGGTTCCCAACATTTGTTGACAATTTTTTATGCCAACACAAGGAAATTACAGAAACTTTTGTCACCAACGCGTGTTGATAACACAAACATTGACAACTTTTGTTCGGTTCAGACCCGGCTTAAGAAAGCCAACTAGGTACGGC
Source organism: Diaphora mendica (assembly GCA_949125395.1). Taxonomy (NCBI): domain Eukaryota; kingdom Metazoa; phylum Arthropoda; class Insecta; order Lepidoptera; family Erebidae; genus Diaphora; species Diaphora mendica. The sequence continues at coordinate 23,982,463 of OX421327.1, read as the reverse complement.
ATATCACCGTAAATAGAAGGAAAACTAGAAATAGACCCTATACCCCTTGCCAGCGTTGAATAGTGGGCCAAAACCTTTCTAAGGACTGCTGAAGGCTGTTGGCGATAAATGAGGACCTTAGGAGAGTCCTAAGATAACTCACGCTTTGGTTCCTCCAAAGAAGATAACATACTGGATTGTAGATTTGAAAGACTACTGGTACTCATAATGTTGACTCACATTTGATTTTCAATTGTGTCAATGAACTCAGATGGAGTTCTTATATCACAAATCTAAATCTAGATTAAACTTAAATGGGTCTGTAATTGTACTCTCTGGATCGTCACGTGTTAGTCTACGTGATGTCAGCCGTTTGTTGGTTGCTAAGTCAGCCATCTTGGTTTTGCAAGAGCTCCGATACAATCTAAGCAAACTTAGTACATAACATAGTAGGTATATTTTTGAGTTGAACAATTATAACTTTGTAATTATATTTAGCCTACAATACTTAATTCAATATCTACCGACTTGATTACAAGCTAAAATTAAACATTTAAAAATCCGTGCAATCACTTAATCGAGTAATCATACGCCAAAAATCTTTTACATCATTTTGGAAAAGAGCTGAAACTCTTACACTGCTGGACCGATATTAACCAAACATAGCAAAGAACCACCGCAAGGAAACTGGCTTTCAAATGAAAACACCGCATCGTAATCGGTTCATCCGCTTGAGAGTTACGATGCCACAGACATCGACGTCAAACTTATAACACATCTCTTTTTGCGTCGGGGGTTAAAAATAATAAGAAAATATGGCATCAAGTAAGTTAACTTATTGCAAGGTTAAGCAACCAAAGCCAGGTCACTTTACGGATGGGTGACCATTCTTAACATATTGAGACCCCTTCGATAGCACTTTAATACATCTGTTGCTGTACAATTTTTAAGAGTAGTTGAAGCTCTAAAAAGGCTGACAGCAGTGTTTCTTCAGATCTTCGATAACGCCTAGTAACTGGGTTGTGAAGGTCTGATGACACCTAACGAATCGAAGTTCAGCGGGGTCGTAATAGACCCCAACCGAGGCGATGGATAGTTGGTGGCTTGTAACATGGTGTGAGGCTCAATGTCTTTTATGGATACCGTAACCACAGAGACCTAATCTAACTTTCTTTCCCAAAGAGCTTTCCTCTACTTCATCCAGTTGTCTTTGATATAGAAAGTTGTGTTTAAACTTTCTTGGTTTCTATACGTTTTTATATAGCACTAGTTTTTGACCGTGGCTCTGGCCGCGTATATGTCGGCGTTTAATAAAATATATCAACACATTCATAAATCTATACTAATATTATAAACGCGAAAGTTTGTAAGTATGGATGGATGGATGGATAATTGTTACTCTTTCACGCAAAAACTACTGAACGGATTTGGATAAAACTTTACAGTAATATAGCTTATACATTAGAATAACAAATATGCTACTATTTGCCGCGATAACCGACATACATGCGGGCGGAGCCGCGGACAACAACTAGTAATGTATAAAATCGGTTTATTCTTTTAGATTTTACTCAAATTGCCGATTTTCATCACGAAATCAAGATGGTATTAGCTCCACCCCCAATTTGTGAATCAGTATGTTTTGCAAACTCTCATACAGATTTTTTGTACATAAAACATTTGATAAATTATTTACATTCAAACATGCTTTTTCGGAGAATGGGAATCAAACCCCCTTGTTCTGATTTAGCAGTCAGAATTACTAACAACTACATCGACAACCCGGTCTAAAACCTGTTACTAACATGCACGTAGAACATTTGTGAAATCGCAACAAAACTAGTTTTAAAAACCAACGAATTAAATCCATGTTATAATGCAAATTTGAATTAATCGAGAAACCTGACGCGATTATGTGGCAACTTTTTTTGCTTATGAATGCATTTCTAGACTATTTTAGAAAACCTATACCAGTCCTAGATGGCGAATACATCCGCTATTTAAAATAAAAACCTATAGCCTTATATTTTTACTTTAATATTGTGTAACCTAGAAAATAGATTAATCTTCTATGAACTTGTACCACAAAACAAACTAATAACAATTATTAAACTATTTTTTTAATACATTGCCCCTTACTTATAGCACATCATACGTGTATTGTTAAGAGAAACAGCAATGGATGTTACCATATTATAAACGAAATGCGCCGAGTTGTACACTAGTAGAGGTAGTGTAGTGTAGATCTTTATGCCTTCACTTTAGTTGCTAGGCAAACCCTTTGCGTGTGTGAGTGAGTGCAGTGCCCGAGGCTGTAGGGATGTACCTGTTGTTATAATCGAGTATTTTCGTACCTTCTAGACTTTTCAGTAAACATAGTAGCCTCAGACTGATGTAGGTCATTGTATGTTTCCTCTTTTATGTGAATAACAAACACATCTGCTTTCCATAACTAAATGATATTAAAGTAGAAAAGACTGTTATTTTACTTTCGTCATAGTATCAATCAAAAGAGTTTTCGGTACGGTTATGTGCAATAATTTCGACGACTCTCGACTGAGGTCTTTGCCCTCAAAAGGTTTAAAACAACAAAGTAATCATCCGCCAATTAAATCCCTTATTCAATTATACAATAAAACCAATTAAAACAAGTTTCGTAACGTACCTTCAGCAAGCGCAATCAAACCGATACCTATGCCTTATAATCAGTTTCCACAAAAAAAATCGCAATTTTTCCCAACACTATTATTATCTTTCGAACGGCACGCACACATGCGCTCGCTGCATTCGATTATGACAAACACAAAGATACAAACGCGGTTCTAACGTTGAATGTTATACGAAATTAAACCTTATTGTTTAGACGGAACGGTTTCGAGGTTTTAGCTACAGTGTTCGATGACTATTGCTGGTATAAAAGTGACGTTTGGAAGCTGTATGTACTACACAGTCATCGACCCGTATCTAGGCGAACCTACCCCAACGTGAAAAATATAAGTATTGCTGAGTGGTGTCTATTTACTAGTGTTGGAATCGTCGTTTTCGTGCTACTTTCTAAAAGTGATGCGTATGCGTATGTAATATAACCTTTTTTTTTTTTTACACAGAATATACGTCCTGTGTCGTGAGCCACCTTACAAACATACATGCAACGGACACAGAAACACCCAGACTCAGGATAACAATTTGTGAAACACACAAGTGTTGTCCCATGTGGAATTTGAACCCACGACACTTGGCGCAGTAGAAAGCGGCTTAAACCACTAGGCCAACTGTGCAGTCAAAAAAATTATGCAATGGTCTTCAAACCCCAAGATGTTTTATTACGGATGCTGCTTACCAAGGCAACTTAGAAAAGTAAAGTAAACTTGTCCACCTGTAGAAGAACCACCAAACTCTATCCGTCATAAAGCCTACTTTTATTTGGTTTTCTTAAAACAAGTTGTTGTATATGGGTAGTCGCTATGTTTCTATTTAAATTGTCATCCCAACTCGGCTCGAAAGACCATAACAGAGTAGGATGGCTATGTTGACCGTTAGCCGTCGAAAATGTTGCATCTTATAATAAATCTACATATTAAAATCATAATTTACATTTAAATTATATAGCTTTTTTATATAAAGAATAGGGGGCTAACGAGCAGACGTATCACCTGATGGTAAGCGATAACCGCCGCCCATGGACACCAAAGGCGTCACAAGTGTGTTGCCGGCTTTTGGGGGATGGGGAAGGAGATGGGTGGAGGGGCATGGGCCTTCGGTAAAAAAAAATTAAAGCATTGTTAAAACAAATTGGTATTAGTACTCAAGTTAGGCTGAAACGTAGAGACGATTTAGCTTTAGATAAAGAATCTCCGTCGGCCCGGAAATTAAAGAAAGAAAGAAAAAAATCTAAATGTTTTTTTTTTTCGATATTACTTTTTTAAGATTTTTTCTGTAATACAGTCAGACATCTTCGAAATAGTCACTTGAATAAAACAATTTCCATTGTATTATCACGATTTCATATCAGATATTGCTTATACTACAAAAATGTTTAAATGTCAAAAGTTATACACGTTATCTGTTAAGCAAAATTTATTAATATCGAATCAGCAATATAACCGAGTGTCTCGCTTAATGGAAAATTATTTATTCATTATTTTGCACTTGTAATAAAATATCATTACAATCGGTTTGGAGGTTAAGCGAACGTTCTAGAAATATATTCTGAATCTTATACCTAGTGCTGTCTAGAGTCAATCTATTAATTCTAGAACACGAATAAAATCTGCACGATTGGTCTTGTGGTTTAAGCGGTAGTCACGCTGCTTTCTACTGCGCCAAGTGTTGTGTGTTCAAGTCCTACATGGGACAATACTTTGTATGATCCACAAATAGTGGGAGAGCCACGCTTCGGCATGAATGGGCCGGCTCGACCAGAGTGATACCACGGCCTCACAGAAAACCGGTGTGAAATAGTGCTTGCGCTGTGTTTCACCGAGTGAGTGAGGATACCGGAGGCCCATACCCCAACCCCCCTCCCCCTATCTTTTTTTTTTTTACAACTCCCGCACTAGGAATAAATCCTGTGTCGCGGGGGACTTTACAAACATACATGAAACGGACACAAAGAACACCCAGACTCAGAACAACAATTTGTGGATCACACAAAGTGTTGTCCTACGTGGGATTTGAACCCACGACACTTGGCGAAGTAGGAAACGGCGTGGTGACCGTTAAACTACTAGGCCAAACGTGCAGTCCAAATCTTAGCTTGCTTTGCAACAACAACCACGGGTAACACCGCGGAGCGAAGCTAGTCTGAAAAAGTTACCTAAATTACTCCTTATATCATCAGCTATCTATTAGTGAAAATTGGTCCAGCTTTTCCAGAGATTAGCCGAACAAACAGACAGACAAAATAAAAAAATGGCATTATTGATTTAATTACCGTGTATAGTACACACATCAAAAGTGTCTAGGGATCAACATATGTGTCTAGGGATCAACATATATTTTTGCAATAACTTTTCTCCTGATTGATATTAATTAAAATTTTCTTTAAGGATTCATCAAATAAAGTGTTTTCGTTTGTCACAGTAACGATAAACCAAGTCACCTTTGCATTAATAAAGAAATTTGCCATTTTCCTAATAAAAGGATTTTTGACATTTGAACCACTAACATTAAAGTTCGAAAAAAAGACTGAAATAACAGTTTTCTTTAAAATTTTATTAGGTAACTTAAACAATTAATAATCCGTGTTTCTACCGCGAACACTAACACAAGAACATCGGTTTGGCATACTCAAAATGAGTTCATCCAAATCACGCTGTGGAATGGCCGCCCATGTTCGTTGCAACAACAAAAAAAGGTCTTCTTGCGACTGGATACCCTCCATATTCGGCAGAGCTCTTCTCTGTAGCATATCCCATGCATGCTCAATCGGGTTCAAGTCTGGCGACTGAGCAGGCCAGGACCAAAGCCACATCTCAATCTCAAGAAATCCGCATAAAAATGCTTGATCCCTAGACACTTTTGATGTGTGTATATACTTTCATAATGAATTTAGCGAAACGCTGTTAATTTCAATTACAAACAGATACTTCAATTTCAACTCAATTTTATATTGAAATATCCAGCCCAATTCACTATACATAAATGTTTTTGGGGTATGGGCCTCCGGTATCCTCACTCACTCGGTGAAATACAGCGCAAGCTCTATTTCACACCGGTTTTCTATGAGGCTGTGGTTTCGCTCCGGTCGAGCCAGCAGCCAGCATTCATGCCGAAGCGTGGCTGTCACACGTTTAAATCTTTTTAATTTATAATATTACGCAAATATGCATTTATAGGGAGTCGGCAGTGATTTGACGAAACGAAATAGAGGAACAACACTTATTATACCGAACCTAAACAAATTTGCGAAAACGGTAAGTAGATGATTCTGACTCAGTTGGTCGTTCAAGTTTTAAGAAAAATCAAAACCCCTTAAGATAAACCCCTAAAATACATAACGTGTTTTTTTAAGAAAATTAATAAACAGAATATTGGTTGTGTTGCCAACTGATTTGAGTTTGTCAAAGAATTTGATCCATCTGAAGTTTAATAATAACTCAAATATAATATCTGTAATACCGAGTTATGAGTTCAATAATAATTAAATTGAAACTTTGAATGATACAATCTCTCAGTATTGAGACCGTCTCATCTTAAAATAAATTGTTTTTATCGTCAATACTTTAAATAGTTAATCGAGTTTTTTTTATCTTTTCTTTAACAGAAGGTCTATCAAATTGTTAAAGTATAAGTTAAAAAGTATAAAGTACGATATATTGATGTATGTATATCTGACAGCGTCTGAATTGTTTAAAGGTATCTATATATCTATATCTATACTTATAATAAAAATGTAACAGGTCCAATTCTGTACATTAGATATTTAGACATTTTTTTTGGAGGGCTCTCTATAATCGATACTGAAGCCAAAACTGTATTTTTTTTTCATTTTTGTCTGTCTGTCTGTCTGTCCGTCTGTCTGTCTGTCTGTATCTTGGCCGCGCATCACGCCGAAACTACGGAACGGATTCAAATGAAACTTGGCATGATTTGAGTTCATACTACGAGGTAGGACATAGGATACTTTTTATCCCGAAATTCAGCACGGTTTCCTGGAGAGAGGGGATGAAAGTCAAAATATGTACTTAGTTGTAATTCAATAATACATAGTCCGATTTCATTAATTCTTTTTTTGTTAGAAAGAAAAAAATAAAAGATAACGGGAAAAGGGTTTTTTTTGTCCGCGAGACATATGGCGGTACGAAGTTCGCCGGGTCAGTTAGTATAGAATAAAAAGACTATATTTACGATTCGACATAGAAGAAAATGAATTTTCAGTAAAAATAAAAACTTTATTTGATAAAAACAGCATATAAATTATAGTAATATAAAAAATAAATCTACTTAAAGCCGGGCATACATGTTCAAGTATACTTGCGCAAGTTCGTACCATATAACCATACATTTTATTAGGAACTTTATAGCCAAGGATATATGACACATTTCTGACTGCCTCGGTAGCACAGTGGTAGCGTTTGTGACTGCTGTGCTTGAAGTCTCGGGATCAATTCCCGGGACGGACCAAATGTTTGCATGATTTGCAAATATTTGTTTCAGAGTTTGGGTGTTTTCTATGTATATGTATTTATTTACAAAAATAATAATAATATCTTTATTAAAAAAAAACCGACTTCAATCTGGACCAAATTTAAATGGGACCATACGGGAATATTGAGTTATTCGTTAATTTGTCGCGCACATACTTAATGCAAATTGAAGACTTATATTTTTATGGTTTTCTCATGGACAACAAGTCAGAATTGGACCAAATTTAAATGGGACCACATGGGAAGCACCAGCTTTCAAATAAAAAAAGAATCATCAAAATCAGTTCACCTAGTCGAAAGTTACGAGGTAACAAACATAAAAAAAAATACAGTCGAATTGAGAACCTCCTCCTTTTTTTGAAGTCGGTTAAGAAGTATAGATGTATTTATCTCAGTTGTCTAGTGCCCATAGTAAAAGCTGCTTAGTTTGGGACTAGATGTATAGTGTTTCAGATGTCTAAATATAGGTATGTTGTTATTATTTGTTCCAAAAAAGCTAATATTCATATACCCAATGTCACTTCAACCACAATCCTTATAGCCGCTTATAGTTAAGAACTAATGAAATGTATGTTAAAAAAATAAGCAAATATAAACAAACATTCATAACCCTCCTTATGGCGAGTTCGAGTAAGAAATCATCAAATTGATGGTCTGAATCTAAATGAAGTCAAGCGATACCGCGGGCGAAAGCTAATTACAGTGTAATTGTTAGAATATCAAGTTCCGAGTAGTGTGAGCTACCGTGTCGCCTTGTTTTGTATCATACAAAGTGTTACAATGTTACCGTTTTAGTACCAACAACCTGCAACATTGTTGCAACAAGCTTGTTGTGTGTGGCTCTTGCCAATAACTTGTAAGATAAGAATGCTCTATAAATGGCAGCTCTGAATTTATCGTTAGGTACAACCACTGTAGCTTGTTTTAAAATGTAACAATATAATCCAATTAAGAACAACCTTTTTAGGGTTCCGTGCCAAAGGCAAAAAACGGAACCGTTATAGATTCGTCATGTCTGTCTGTCTGTCCGTCCGTCTGTCTATCTGTGAGTCCGTCCGTATGTCACACCCCCTTTTTTTCCGAAACTATAAGAACTATAATGTTGAAACTTGGTAAGTAGATGAATTCTGTGAACCGCATTAAGATTTTCATACAAAAATAGAAAAAAAAATTTGGGGGTCCCCATACTTAGAACATCAAACCCACACTTGTGGTGTTCTATGGATAGGTCTTCAAAAATGATATTGAGGTTCCTAATATTGAGAATGAAATAGAGAATGATAAAACTAAAAAAAATATATGATGTACATTATCATGCAAACTTCCACCGAAAATTAGTTTGAACGAAATCTAGTAAGTAGTTTTTTTTAATACGTCATAAATCGTAAACTGAAATTTATCTTTCATTCAATCAACATGAATAAAATAAAAATGATATTATGTTACTTGCTGCTGTGGAACCCTTCATGGGCGAGTCCGACTCGCACTTGGCCGCTTTTTGAAGCAGGTTAAAGGTCGACATACACGATCCAATATACTTGCGCAAATCTACACTTGCACAAGTATACTGGAACGTGTGTTGGAAGAAACTTGTGCAAATTTGTACAAGCCTTGCTCAAGCATACTGGCGCAAGTATACTTGAACGTGTATGTCTGGCTGGCTTAAGGTACGTCTAAGTCAGCGAAATCACGAATGTACATTTTAGACTTCTGTAGTTATAAACTGAATGAGCCAAAGTTTTTTTAACTGAACAGAATCGCGTTAGGAATATGTTATCCAGTGATATCCATACTAATATTATAAACACGAAAGTCTGTAAGTATGGATGGATGGATAGATGGATGAATGGACGTTTGTTACTCTTTCACGCAAAAACTACTGTACGGATTTGGATGAAACTTTACAGTAATATAGCTTATACATCAGAATAACACATAGGCTACTATTTGCCGCGATAATCGAGATATACGCGGGCGGAGTCGCATGCAACCACTAGTAGACAATTATTATTAAATATTTTTGCATACTAACTTTAAATTGAAACTGACGTAAGAACAACACTCAAACTCATATTCAGTTAATGTTTTGTTTTTAGATACACTATGGCAGCAAACAATAGGGAATATGCATAAAATTTTTATTTGTCTCAAACATTTTTTTCTAGATTCTTTATTGTCTTTACAATATACATAAATGGTATTTTTTTATTAAGTGATTATTTAAACCCAGAAAATATTAAATAAAAAGTGAAAATTAAGGGAGGGAAATTCAAACCTGCAAAACGCGTCCTATTGGTCAAAACGAAATGTGACGTCGATTGTTACATTATCGAAATTATCGGCGTCGAAATTCCTACTGTGTTAGTAGTGTTTGTGAGAAAAAATAACTTCTTCCATGATTTTTATAGCAATCAAAACTGTAAATAGGTATAAAATAACTCAAACACTCAATAGTAAACAAACACGAAATCACAATGACGTCATATGTTATGTCAATAGCGCGCGAAAAATGGCGGCGTTTGAATAGCTCAAATTTAGTCGGTGTTTTAAATTTCACTTTGAAAATTAGTTTGACTATTTTGAAACCTATTTATATTTTTTTCTATGTTATGGAGACTTATATGATCAGATAAGGAAATAAAAAAAGACATGCATATTCCCTATTGTACGACCTTAAAACCCCAATGAAAACTTATAATACTAAATGGCACCGTATTGTTTCTTTTAAAAGACGACTCCCACACTAGAAATATCAATATAATTTATTTTAGGAAACAAAATTATGAATTGTATTAGAGATTTTGCATCTAAATTATTATGTACAAGCTGTATCCTTCTACGCTCTGCTGTTGACATTTTGATGAGAAATGAGGAACAAAACTGAGACGACACATAGACAAAAACAATCCTTGAAGCGGTTTTTATATCGAGTCTAAATTTGAGCTCAATCGGCGCATACATTTTAGAGATTTTAGTATTTGAAGCGTACATAAATAATAAGTACCTGAATGACTGAGGTTTGCTCGTTAATTATTTATTTACTTTTTTTGTAAATACATACAATTGATGATAGAAAACACCCAAACTCCAAAATAAATATTTGTAGATCATACAAACATTTGGTTCGACCCGGGAATCGACCCCGAAACCTCAAGCATAGCAGTTGCATACGTTACCACTGCGCCACCGAGTTAAATTAATAAAATTATATATTGATTAACATTGTTTTTTTTTTATAAAAGACAACTCCCGCATTAGGAATAAATATTCTGGTTCGCGGGGGACTTTATAGACATACATGAAACGGACCCAATTAACACTCAAACTCAAAACAACAATTTGTGGATCACACAAAGTGTTGTCCCGTGTAGGATTTGAACCCACAACACTTGGCAAATGGCAAGCGGCGTGGCGACCGCCTAAACCACTAGGTCAACCGTGCAGTTGTTATATAGACAGATAGAATATAATTTAAGAGAGTTATAGTCACGAATTACTTTAAACTAACAATGGCCTACAAAGCCTACCTACAACCTGTTTTAACCAATAAACCATTAGTTTATTTACCTTTATTGCTATTATTATAGTTTCGGTTTAATTTAAACTGTATTTCTTAGCTCTAATGGTGGGACCATTAAAACTATAATAATAAATAATAATTTTTTTATTATTACAAAAAGTATTTTGTACAGGACACATAGGAATGACTTAATACACTATGACATTTTACAATTAGGCAATTGTATACCCGGTCCCAAACTAGGCAGGTGGGAACCTGTCTGTATCTTAGGAAAGAGTATTTAAATTTAAGTCTTATAGCGATATCAGAGTACGACGTGCAAAAAGTACACAAGTCTATAAACACAAGTCAAACATCAAAGAAAAAAAAATGAGAGAAAAAAAAGCAAAGGGTGTGTGTGTGCGTGGATGTGTGTGTATGTGTGTGTGCGAGTGTGTGTACGTGTGTGTGTGTGTGTGAGTGTATGTGTGTAATTGATCTATATGACAGCGACTAGTAGCTCTTCGGTGTCACTGTAGGACAAAGTCAACAACCATGTATTCAGCTTACGTTTTACCTCAGACTTGGTTAAAGCAAAGATATTTAACTGTTTATGAGCCCTATTGTATAACCTAGCACTTAATGCATTAAATTGCCGTTTTGCGAACGCAGTCCTGCAAGGCACAGTTGGACACAGCGGAAAACCACGACGTCGCTGCATGACCAGCTCTTTATTGAAGGAGATCATGGAGTGTTTTCGAAGGATAGCTCGTAGAATGTATAGCTTTCTGACTGATAAGACCTTGCACTCTGCATATAGATTGTGTGTTGGGTAATCTCGTCGCTTAAAATTCATTACTTTTAAGATAGCTCTTTGCGCTCTTTCAAGTTTTAAGAACTTAACTTTATGAGTCCCTCCCCAAACTGAAATACAGTAAATTAGTACCGATTGATACAGTGCAAAGTATACCATTTGCAGAGTATTCCTATCGGCAGAAAACCTAAGATTTTTAAATATGGATATAAGTCTTCTGGTTCGAGAGACTAACGACTGTAATTGTTTACACCAGTCTAGTTTATTATCAACAATCACACCAAGATATTTAACGAAGTCTACCATCGTCAGTGTCATGCAGTTGCAGTCTAGGGTGTTAGGTGAACAAGTGTGAGCTTTTAGGTGTCCTGTTTCTACAGGTGGTTTTTTAGTGTTTGGTAGTGAGAAACGTAGAAAATGTGTTTTGTTGACATTTAGGGTTAGTAAATTAGATGCCAGCCAAAGCATGATGATCCGAAGAGCATTTTCCGAGTGAAATTTAGCCTCTTCCCAACTTCCACCATAGGCAATTAATGCAGTGTCATCTGCATATGCGAAAATGTCACAGTTAACGAGACGCAGTTTACACAGGTCATTCAAATATATTTGGAAGAGGGTAGGACCGAGGATACTTCCTTGAGGCACCCCAAAGGTTATTTGCTCTTCTGTACTTATCACACTACCTATCTTAACCGATTGTTTTCGGTCGGAGAGATAGTCTTTGATTATATCGAGAGCCAAACCTCGAATGCCAATATTTTCCAATTTGTCAATTAGCTTAGAAATACACACAGTATCAAATGCTTTGCTGGGATCCAGGAAAATGCCGTAACATTTAAGTTTTTTATCAAGTTTCTCAGCAACAGACTTTGTAAGATCGATAACAGCATCTTCAGTGGAGATGCCATGTCGGAATCCGTATTGGTTGTTAGCTAGGACTTGAAACTTGTTTAAAAAGTCAGTCAAACAGTTGTTAAGGATGCGTTCCATTATTTTTGAGAGAGCACTTAAGACAGAGATGGGACGATAATTGGAGACTAGATTATAATCTCCATTTTTATAGACTGGACTGACTAAAGCTTTCTTAAATGCCCTCGGGAATACACCTTGTGAAATGGCTAGATTGCAGATATGTGTGATGGGTGTCACAAGCACATCACGGGAGATCTTGATTAACTTTGTTGGTATATTATCCCACCCTGTTGCACAATCATCCCGTAGATTGTTTATGATAATCGCGACGTCACTTTCGTGTACCGGAAGAAGCGCTATAGAATTAAGCGTAGTTTGTATAGGTTTCAAGGATGCATTCATAGGCGGGGTTCTTAATTTTGATGCTAATGTCTTACCAATATTGGCAAAGTAATTATTCACTATGCTAGTAGAGGCAACAGGGTCTGTAGATAACTTTAGTAGATGTGAAGCTGGCTGTGTAGTTTTAAGTGAACCGCTTATATCCTTCACGACTTTCCAAGTTGCTTTACAATCACTTTTAGCTTTAATAAATTGAGTTTTTTCATATGATCGTTTTAATTTATTGATTAATCTGTTACAGAAATTCCTATATCTCGTGTAGGTGGTTTTAAGGACATCATTTGCGGGTTCTACTACTACGAAATACAGTTTAAATTAAACCGATTCGTCTGTCCTTTTTTTTTTTTTTAACTGTGGAAATCCCCTCGGACCCTCACCCCACCGGGGCTTGCGGCGGGGCGGTGTGTCGGACTCGAACCGACTAAAACCACACGGTGTGCCACTCTGCGCCTGTGAAGGGAGGAATCCGAGAACTGCAGGTATTAACACGTCCGGACCCCTCCCAGCGCATGCCCGCACAAAAGCGGCCACCGTCAGCCGTTAACATCTCAATTTAGGCGACGTACGGCACACGCGTAACGTCGCCTCCTCGCGAGCGGCCACTAGAGCGGATGGAAGGGAAAGCCCGTCCCGACCATCCGCGGCCACACTCAGGGCGGCATGAGGCGCTGATAGGCGCGCCTCCGCCGCCCGGTTCGCCGGCGGCGGATTGGGTCCGAGTGGATATATTCCTCCCGGGCCTTCTCCGCCACCTCCTTCTGCGAGATTACGTCTTCGCAGAAGGTTGCGACCGCGGTAAAACTGCTGTCGCTACCGGCCATGGAGCGTATGACGGCCGGTAGCGAGAGATCTCCTCCGATGACTGCAGTGAGGGCCTGGCGCTGCGACGCCCAAGCGGGGCAAATCGCCAGCGTATGCTGGGCCGAGTCCTCACTGCAGTCGCAGTGGTGGCAGGCGGGACTCAATTCCCTCCTAGCGACCGAGTGCAGGTACTTCCCGAAGCAACCGTGCCCGGCAAGGACCTGCATCAGTCGGAAGGAAAGGGTCCCGTGCTGCCGCCCTGCTCACTCGAAGATGACCGGCTGGAGAGCCTCCACGGCGGCAAAGCCAGGGCGTGGTGTCTCCAGCCGGAATGACCATCTGTCCATAGTGGCTCGACGTGGCCCAATTCGTCTGTCCTAGAAAGACCCTAGAACAAAACAAATACTTCTAGAGTTTGAGACATCTGAATATACATAGATAGACATCAATACTGTTATATATATGGTTTCCATGACCTCAACTGACAAGGGTAAAAGTAATCATTTCGAATCCCTCTGGTACTCTTATTGGGAGAGGAAATGAGTTAGAAATAGGTTTTAAAAGCAGGAATGGTTTATTTTGTACTGATAATAGTATATTGTATTGTTCCATATATTTTCAAGTTCACCACCAATGTCTGTTAGAGCTGAAAGAGGGGAAATGCGTTTCTAAAGGAATAGTGACGTCACTGATTGTCAGGAATCCTCCAGAAATTCCAATTTTCCGGAATAAATTTCCTATTTTTTCCATACAAACATATACATTGTACACAATGAATGAGGCGGAACATTTAATTAATAGATACACATTCGTCTTAATTTCATTTAGATTTCCAGACTCAGACTATTCCTTGCCCGGAGTAGGAACCATCAAACCAAAATCAATTTAAGCCGTGGGAGAGCCACGCTTCGGCATGAATGGGCCGGCTCGACCGGAGTGATACCACGGCCTCACAGAAAACCGGTGTAAAATAGTACTTGCGCTGTGTTGGTGAGGCCCATACCCCAACCCTTCCCCCTATCTCCCCCCCTCCCCATCCCCCAGAGGCCGGCAACGCACTTGTGACGCCTCTGGTGTTGCGGTTGTCCATGTGCGGCAGTAATCGCTTACCATCAGGCGATACGTCTGCTCGTTTGCCGACCTATTCCATAAAAAAAAATCACAACAGAAGTGACAATCACTAACCACTGAACCATTAGAAATATCATTATTATTAGAATAGTATTAGTACCTATAACTAGTGACCTAATTGTGAAAATATCTCAATTCTCTTGCAAATTTCCCCAGTACCTACGCAATTCATAATAGACAACTTCGGCAAGTGTATTTAGCAACAAATCGAGACAAGTGTAGAGGTTCTAGAAACTAAACAGAACCTGTTTGCACTAATCGTTTGTTTGTTTACAAAGTGCAACACACCGACATGCCTATGTGCAAAGCGGTTGTGTGTGTGCGTTGTATGCCCTTGCGCACAGATTTATTGCTGGCCCTTTTGCTTGGAATATAAATCATTGTTATTTATCTTGATGCAGTTTGTGTTTTTCGAACTTTATAATGGAGATTGTCTATGACATTTAGAGTGAAGTCATTTACTTGTCGATAAGTAACGACAGTTCTGCTATCTTCCTTTCTTCAAATTATGAAGTGATTGATTTATATCATGGTGTGTATTTACTATAAGGGTTTTTTACCACGTTAGGCATACGGGTTATCACAGTGGAAAGGTACTGTGCTCAGTAGTATGCTGCGGCCCACCCTTTGGGGTTAGATGCGGACAAGAACAACATAGCACCGATTGTTGCGGAGATCCTTTATGAGGCCCTTATCCACCTGTGGATGTCTCTCGGCTGAGATTTTTCATTCATTCAATCATTTATTTACAATACTTTCAACTAATTATAAAATCATTATATTTTCTTTTATAACTTACAAACCTTCAAGTTGATAATCACTGTTCATCATCAACCTATCGCAGTCCACTGCTGGACATAGGCCTCTCCAATTGCATTCCACTTGGTTCGTTCCTCGGCTTCTCGCATCCTGCTCTTGCTCAGATCATCACTTCACCTGGACTGTGCACAAAACCTCCAAGCATAAGTAACATAATCACTGTTTGTGATCTAGAAAATTCTATTTGGAAGTCTAATTATATTAAGCCTAAACCGTAGTGGGGGACTCCATTCTGGTCCAAACTCATAAAGATAGGGGTCCGAACCCGTTAGTCGGCGCTCATTGAGGCTCCGCTCCTGGAGCACCGGCAGGCTGATGAAACAGGTATTTCATTAAGCTCCACGTAATCTGAAAGCGAATCAAATATTTCATCATCATCATCATCAGCCCGTTGCAGTCCACTGCTGGACATAGGCCTCTCCCAAGGAACACCACAGAGCACGGTCGAATATTTAGTTAAATCAAATTCTTATCCATCATTGAAAATAATTAAACAAATTAAAAATGACCAGATGACAAGAGACATGAATACTCTTTCAGTTGGCAACCGAACAAGACGGGAGTCCTCCATTAGTCCTTCAGTCCGCCGAGAAATATTTATGAGTTAACTTGTTGAAACTTTAGACAAACATTGCATCATCTGTTTGCTTCTGATCGAGATGCAGTAGGTAAGATAATAAGCACGCAATTATTACTACATTTAGAATTCTGATTTAAATCTATGTTTTTTAACCCCCGACGGAAAAAGAAGGGTGTTATAAGTTTGACGTGTCTGTCGGTGGCACCGTAGCTCGCGAACGGATGAAGCTATTTCAATTTAGTTCTTTTTGTATGAAAGGTGAGTTACGTGCGAGTGTTCTTAGACATGTTTCATGAAAATCGGGTGAGTCGTTTATAAGTTATGGGGGTGAAAGTGAGTGCTTGAGTATGGGGTTTTTAAATTTTGAATTGAAGCTTGTGTAGTAGCAGTTCCCCGCGACTTTGTACGTGTTTATATTCACTGCAGCGCTCTTCGGCCACGAACCAATGGGACTATGAAAAAAAAAAGCGGCCAAGTGCGAGTCGGACTCGCCCATGAAGGGTTCCGCAGCAGCAAGTAACATTTTTTTAAATATTTGTTTTGATTGAATGAAAGGTAAATTGCAGTTTACGATTTATGACGTATTAAAAAAAACTACTTACTAGATTTCGTTCAAACCAATTTTAAGTGGAAGTTTGCATGATAATGTACATCATATATTTTTTTTAGATTTATCATGCTCTTATTTTAGAAGTTACAGGGGGGGGGACACACATTTTACCACTTTGGAAGTGTCTCTCGCGTAATCTATTCAGTTTAGAAAAAAAAATATTAGAAACCTCAATATCATTTTTGAAGACCTATCTATAGATACCCCACACGCATGGGTTTGATGAAAAAAAAGTTCAGTTCTATGTATGGGGACCCCCAAAATTATTTGTTTTTTTCTTATTTTTGTGTGAAAATCTTAATGCGGTTCACAGAATACATCTACTTACCAAGTTTCAACATTATAGGTCTTTTAGTTTCGGAAAAAAGTGGCTGTGACATACGGACAGACAGACGTGACGAATCTATAAGGGTTCCTTGCTTTACCACGGAACCCTAAAAAATCAGCTAGTGTCTTTATTGTACCAAATTCTTTGCAACTTTCTTTACTTATGTGATTTGCAAATTATGTCTAATCCAAAAATTATATAAAGCAGTATAATTCAAGAAATTCTTGCTTTTAACCGCCTTCAAAATAGTAGTTTTTTTTTTTAAGTTTAGCCCTGACAAAATGGCCTAGTGATGCTTCTACATCATTGGGCCTCCGGTTTTTCACTCACCAACGAAACACGACGATAAAATTGTTATGTACTTGACTGAAACGTATAGATAATAATAAACTACGGAACCTCATATTGATAGTCGGTTTTAACTCTTTAGATTTCTGTGGTTTTAACATTCTGAAAGTTGACTGTAGGAGATAAATCCTTTTTCTTCTAAACGTTGATATTACTCGTAGTAGGCTAGTTTACGTGTGACTCACTCATTACAACTGGCAATATTTTTAACGTGTTCAGCAAGTATTAACTTAATTTTAGACACATAAAATCGTTTGTGATTGCGTGTGAAACCTACTTTTAATTGTAACAGTTGTCTTAATGAATACATAGAGTTTAATGTCATCGCTTGTTAAGATCAAGCTGTTAAGCCAATTTTTAACGATACTGTCGAGTAAAAGAAATTTGCGTTTTCTTGTATTCCGGCTTTATTTTATTTTTAACTAGCTTTGGATCGCGTCTCCGCCCGCGTGTATGTCGGTTATCGGTCTAAAGCGTAGCTTATGTCTCTTCTTAAGAATCAAAGTATCTCTATGCCAAATTTAAATGAAATCGATGCAAGGGTTTAACCGTGAAAACGTAACAGACAGACATACAGAGAGAGAGAGAGCTACTTTCGAATGTATAATATTAGAATGAAGTACATATATTTTCGCTTGAAGTGAAATTGACGCCACACTTGATAGTAAAATAGTCCTCAATTCCATACAATACGAGTAATTCTAAAAAGCCATTAATCGAAAGTTAACTATAATAATTACAATGATAATGCATTTGTTAATGGACTCTCTTGGGAAAGCATTCAAGTTGCAGATGCGATAACCTTTAGAAATTTTAAGTAAATTTTCATATAATAGTTGTGTGGTATGACGGATGTCATGTCCCTCCAACACATAGGGAGGATCCTCCGACCAGGCGAGGTGATATTGCCTGGCGGGCCAACTGCCCAACGGTTGATGTTGGGATGTTGCACATATGATTATCGGCGCGAGAACTTCTATTGCGTGACGTAGGATTGATATTTTCTTCGTATTGTATGTTACTCCGTAGTTCAGTGTATCTTCGGTAGATGGCGCTGTCATATGTTTTCTTGATGCGCTGTATGTGGAAGTCGCCACAGTTGTCAAATTCTTCATTAGTGCGGTTGACAGACCATTTATTTGGACCTAGTATAGTAAAGATTACGTGGTCACACATACATAATACAACACACGTCCCAAACACTTGTTTAATATGTAAACATTATACAATTTTCTTGACCTACAATACCATTACGTAGGAACCTTTCAAAGGGTCAAAATCCTAACTTCATCTTCAGATATTTAAATGTCGATTGATTGATGCAACTTATAGGGAAAGAAGTTGGATTTTAAAAAGACCTTGGAAATCTGTCGATCTCCTAATAGAATGTGCCACCTACAGCCTCATACCCATACATACACCGTCAGCCAAATACTATTCACAACTTTCATTAAGGATGAAACCTCTTAGCGAGGTATCTACCATATTATTATGCACTATAATTTAATTGGTCAACATTTACTCACCGTAGCTTACGATATTGCGGGCCAGTGTTACCAGCTCCTATCACCATCCTGGTAAAGTTTTATATAGTTATCTGCCATTAAGCACTATACTTACATATTATATTATACTGTATTAACTATTTACTATAACTATAACTATTATACTATATTAACAGGTCAAAGACATATATGTCTCTATCCAAAAATTGTAAAAAAATTTTTTTTTGTTTATATATCAGATATGTTGACATTAGCCTATGAGAGACTTCAGCAAGTGCCTAAACTATGACTGCATCTTTCAAATCGAAGCTAATGTGCCACCTGAAAGAAACACATTCAAATCAATGCATCAACTTTTTATACTAACTTTTAAACTTTCGCGTTCCATGATGTAATAATTATTATTTTTACGGGAATTAACGCGATCACTTATTTCAAGGTATTACATACCTCTGTTTTGCCTGACGTTTCGACCAGGTTGCACTGGCCGTGGTCACAGGCTGACAGAGGTGTGTAATACCTTGAAATAAGTGATCGCGTTAATTCCCGTAAAAATAATAATCAACTTTTTAGTCAGTATGAAGTCGAGTGCATTTTCTTCGATATTTTCATTGGTAAAAATATTGGCCTGGCAGTATTTATTGATTTGCCCCTTTTCTTTATTATTAGAACACCGATGTAATTACGAACTTATCAATCATGTGTTAAATTGGTCCCCATAAACACTTAGAAGGAATCTGAGAACAGTATTGCGTACGTGGTTTCTTATCAGGACTTCTGAAGAACTGCTGTTCTGACATTTCAAGTATACCTATTTTAAATTGTTATTTTCGCGCTGCATTTAAATCGAATGTTATTATAAATCTAACAAAAATCCGCCACATTTATTAAGGTATAAATTGTCGGTTCGTGTCTATTAACCTGTCACTTTAATTTCTCGTGAAAACCAAGGTGTATAGGTGTGGCGACACAGTAAAGCTAGGTGCAACGGTATCGGTGCGGAGCGGGCTCGACCCGAGGTGCGACCCGCCATCGGACCGGTGTTGCCAGCCACCGAACTCTTGTCCTACTAGCTGGTACAACTGAGCACACAAACCATCTGACAGTAATAGAAATGTATTTGTACTGGCTCAGTTTTTTTTTTTGCTCATGGGGCAGTTGAGCAGACGGGTCACTATTTTTTTTTTATGTATGAGTCAGCCAAAATTAGTTTACTCTGCCAGATGGAAAATATGAACAGAATCCAAGAGTGGCGGTCACCATACTCAACACAATGGACAATGACAATAGTGCACAATGCATCAATACTATGGCGGCCTATTGAGATGCTTCTGTGACATTGGCCTACGGTCTCGTACTCACCAACGAAACCTGCTCTTCGATAAGGGTTACAGAAGAGTCTCACATCTCAGAATGGGGGTGTAATTCTGAGATGTGTGACTAAAAGATTGGTAACGCACTTGTGACTCTCCAGTTGCAGTCAATGGGTGATGACGATCATTTACCTTCAAGTTATCCGACTGATCGTTTCCCTTAAGTGCCCTCTCTGCAGTAAACAAAAATTCAACAAAACAAAATGGTTTTTAACCGACTTCAAAAAAGAAGGAGGTTATCTCTTCTCCTGTGGTCCCATTTCAATTTGGTCCAGTTCTTGAAGTCGTTTATTTTTTGTTTTATTGTACTTGTTAGGAGATACTAACGATTTTAAAAATGAAACAGATTGAACATCTGGGAGACAACTACAAATTTTCCCTTTTAGTTTCAGACTAGCCTAAAATGGTTATAGCTAGGTAGCTTAAAGCTTTTGTTACTAAAAATACCTTTGAATCGACTGTTTTATACTATTACAATTTATTAATTCAAACAATAAAAAAACAAATCCCCAAAACAAATTGACAATTAAACTGTAATATTTTACAATCAATATTTAAACCACGCCACCAATCCCACGAGTCAGAACATGCAAACAAATATCAATTAACACGCATAACTTAATTGTATAAACAATTACATAATCAAAGTTAAAGTGTCACTTATGTTTGCGAGTGTACTCAGCCGATATTAGAAAGCTGCCTGGCGCCAGTGTGGTGTTTCCACTCTTCGCTTTAATTATACGTCGCCGATATATGAAAGTTGTCTATCAGTACTATCTGCGAGTTTGTGAGATACAAGCCCGTGCTGTGATGTTGCCAGCCTGCAAATTACAGAGAGAAAATAATTGGTTCATTTCAACAGTTTCTGAGAAAAAGAAATTTATTTAAATCCTGTAGCGTTAATAACTAAAGCTTTATTATAAGTTACTTGTTAAATTATCTATCCAATGATATTTTATGGTTAAAGCTGCCAAAATGACTCTACTCATGTTCAATTCGGGTCAATTTTTTTTTTCTACATAATTATTAAATTAAACGCATGACAGAGCATACCTAACTTTTACAAGTTACTTTATCCGATTGTCTTACGGTTACTGCTCCTTAACGCTGTACTCGTATATCTTTGGTTCGACTCCCAATCAGGGTACATAATTATGTGGCAAGCACGATCATTGCTCCCATAGCACATTTCTTTCTAATTAATGATAAGATGGACGCGCTTTGTCAGATATATCTTGTTTTTAATCTTGATTATAAACTTAGTTCCCATTTCGGGGATTTAGGGAATTCCTAATTAAACGAAATTCCTTTGAGAATTCGGTCGATTCTTTAAGGGCAAAAGAGTAGAGGACTCACCTGATGTTAAGTGACAATGGCCACCCAAGGACACTTGCGATTGAAGAGGCACAAATATGTTGATCATTACTAGAAGGAGAAGAGGTTTGGACCCATTTTTTTATTTATTTCGTATCAACAAGAAATGATACACACATCAAATATGAATATGAAGAAAACAGAATACATTGTATAGGTAGTAGAGCCACGCTGATTTCAGCACGAATGGGCCGGCTCGACCGGGGCGGTACTACCCTCGCACAGAAAATCAACGTAAAATGACAGCGTTTGTGCTGTCGTGTTTCGTTGGTGAGTGCGAGACCGGAGGCCCAATTAGTCTAGTCAACAAGTTCCATACTTGTTGACTAGACTAAAAGATGCACAAGCATCACTAGGCCGCCATAGTGTGCGTCGCCATACTGCATTGCTGCATTCGCAATGAGTATGGTGGCCACCACTCGTGGATTCTGCTAATGCTTTCCATCAGGCAGAGTAGAGTCATTTTGGCAGGCCAAACTTAAAAAAAAAAAAAAAAAAAAAACATGCCCTGTGCTCATTCAGTTATAGGTAATCACAGCTAACAAAAGATAATTATTAGTACCATCTAAATTAAACTAAAAGAATATAATAATAATGATAATAAGAAAACAATCAGTTAAAAAAGCTACAAAAAAGAATCTAATCCCACCAAAAACATTTTCATGTAAAATGTTGCCAAGACGACTGCATATGGCTTACCCTGTGAAAAAGATATCAGATCTCATGTAGAGCCAAGGTTCTGAATCTACACGCCCTAACTCTACTAACCCTATCTTCACAAACTCTACATCTTCGTAAAAATGTATGGCTTCTCGTTTCGCTACCATACCGTTAAGTACGTTATGCAGAATGAGAGATCAAGGAGTTTCCGTCTATCGTTCAGTGATATTAAATTGAAATGTTTCAAGAGAGCTCTGTATGAGTTTAGAGTTCTGCGAAATTCCGTGTTATACGTAAGATGACTAAGAAACCTTCTTTGTCTTCGTTCGAGACGATTTCTGTGACATTCATAGTGTGGGGACCAGACTTGAGAGCAATACTCTAGTATACTGCGAACCAAGGCATCGTAAAGGAGGATCTTAGTTTTTGGTAACCTAAATTCTTTGGTATTTCTAGAAATTAAGCCAAGCTTTTTTTTAAATTATTTATCCTCCTCCTTAATTATTTAACCTCATTCACTTAGTGTGAAGCAATGAAAGAATTCCTTAGCACTAATTTCTTCTTAGGCAGTGCTAGCACCTCGGTCGAGACGGCCCAGTTGTGCCAGAAAATGGGTCTCCGATATCTCAATTCTAACATAATCCACTCATCAAACCTAATTATTCGTGATAACAGATCGTGTATCCATGGCCGAAGAAGATAAAATCTCTCAGTACCGTTTTCTTTTATTTAAGGTATAGAAACTCCCCTGCGCGATCATCATACCGAGAGGTTAAAATATGACACACTCATTGAATCGGACCGGAATTAAGACATCCGTACCCTAACAGGATCTCTTATGAACCTGTACAAGTCTTAACGAAAGAATTAGGTAAGTGACAGAAATAAAGGATATCTTTTCATACTGCAACTAAGGATATATATTCTGTTTAATTTTTAAACGATTTTGAAAAAGGAGGAGGTGCTCAATTAGTCGAAATCTTTTTTTTATGTATGTTCGTCGATCGACCGACTTCAAACAGATTTTAGGTACCTAGTGATTTAAGGCAGCCAAATTGTATTGTATATTGTATTATATGTATTTGATATTTTTTTGGAGTCTGTTTAATTTATTTTTTGCTCGTTACACAAAAAATTGTTCTGAGTGATAATGGTACACATGATAATATAGTAGTTCGGATGACAAATTACAAGACCAACTCCCAACGGGTCCAAGAGCAAGGTCCGTCGTTCAAGGAACCTCTGTAGCCAATACTTATACTGAGTGGAGTCAAAGTTACGTTGAAAAACCTCACTCATTGAAATGAAATGAACTCATTCATGTTTATAAACTAGCTGAGCCCCGCGGTTTTACCCGCGAGTGTTGTTGTTACCGCGGGTACCTACCGTCGCGGGGCAGATCGATTCTCCTTATATCATCAGCTATCTGCCACTGAAAGTCCCGTCAAATTCGGTTTAGCTGTTGCTGAGATTAGTCGGAACAAACAAACTTTTTGATGTAAGTACCATAAAACTTTCATACACTTTTAGTGAAAAACTTTTTTAAGCATTAGGAATCTACAATATACATTCTGTGTCACGGGGAATTTTACAAACATACATGAAACGGACACAAAGAACACCCAGACTCAGAACAACAATTTGTGGATCACCCAAAGTGTTGTCTGTCCACAACACTTGGCGCAGTGAAAAGCGGCGTGGCGACCGCTTAAACCACTAGGCCAACCGTGCAGTCAAAATTTATTTATGAAGATACTGTGTACAGAACATGAGATATTAATATTTAACTAGCAGTTGAATAGTGTGCAGTAAACAATGGCCTGCAGTATAGAACGTCAAAGGCAGGCGTGTTTATAAATATTGTATAAGCACTCTGTCAGACAATGTACTTACTGACATTTAGATATACAATACTAACTGAGCCCCGCGGTGTTACCCGCGGTACAAAAAAAACTGCGATTAACGCCGTGGCGAAAAGTAAAAAAAAATCCTATGTAAAAAGTATCCTATGTCCGTCTCCTGGTTCTAAGCTACCTCCCCACCAATTTTCAGCCAAATCGGTTCAGCCGTTCTTGAGTTATAAATAGTGTAACTAACACGACTTTCTACATAATATATAGATTTCGTGGTACAGGGTAGGGTTTGCAGGTAAAATTATCATCTGTCTATACCTGTACTATGAAGCTATTTCATTGGTCCGTTTAAACGTCATCTATAAATCTGCTGGTTTGAAGTGAATAAAGCATTTGCAATATGTAGCGTAGCCCTTTAACTAAGATAGCATTGCGATGAAAATTCAATGTCAGAATGTCAGAAGAAATACAGTTTTCTTAATATTCTTGAAAACGGGCTTAGGACATCTGCAAATCTAAATAAACACTACATAATAGAAGACGCAGTGAGTTAAATTTCTAACTCAAAAAACAAGATCACTGCTAGATGTCTAACTATTAACAGTTTATTGTGTATTGTTAGTAGAACTCATGACGGTCGTTAGTGAACTGATCACCAACACCCAAAAATGGTAAGTCAGTTTCTCTTCATCTAATACCTCAGATAGCAGATCACATCCTTTTGATACACTCCAACCAACAAGGTCACATGATCTTCTAAACTAACTGTTAAGGGAATCTAATAGTTTAATCATTAAACGCAAAATCAATAAGAGTTAGAGTTGACATTGAAAATAATAAATAAATAATAAATAAATAAATATTTCGGACATCTAACACACAACGCCATCTAGTCCCAAGCTAAGCAGAGCTTGTGTTATGGGTACTAGACAACTGATACAAATACATATATACTTTTTTTTTTGTAAATACATACATATTATACATAGAAAACACCCAAACTCCGAAACAAATATTTGTAGATCATACAAACATTTGGTCCGACCCGGGAATCGAACCCGAGACCTCATGATCAGCAGTCGCACACGCCGACCGCGAGACCAAAGAAACAAATCAGTCTATCGATATTTGTACCTCACGAAATAATATAATATATTCCAATCTAACTTGATATGCAGAATATAGAAATTCAATCTAGGTACGTACTAAAAAAACACGTTACGTAGAAATGTACCCTAACTAAACAACGCGTGACTACGGCTACTATTAGTTATTCTGTGCTACGGCTTTTGAAACTTGTTTCATACTTTTTCAATGTCGTTTTTGTCGTAGTTGGGTTTTAGTTTTTACTTTTTTTATTTAAAATGTTTTGGTGCCTCTATAATATTAATTTCTTTGCAAAGTATATTTTAAATAGGTACCATAGAAATATCACAATTATCGAATAAATACGGACAAAGTCACGAGAAAATGCTAATAATATGTATATATTTGAAATGTATGTAAATGTATGTTTTATCTCAATTTTTTTTTTGAACTACCATACCACATTAGATTCAGTGACACGTCATATAACCTATAACCAGAAGACGATCAAGACGCTTCTAACGATACCTCATTAGTCCAGTTCTAAGTAGTTAAGGAGCTATGAGGGAACAGATGAACATACATACATAGCCTGTCAAAATCATAACCCTCCTTTGGCTTTGCCGTAGTCGGGTTATAACAAATAGCGAACTAACCCTTCCACCCACCGCTCTGAATATCGACAACTCACTGTAAATTTACTCAATAATACATTTTTAATTAAACCAGTCGTTTGGCCAATTTCAATTACGTTTCTGACTGTACTTCTTCTATAGACATAACTTGATTTGTTCTGACATTTAATAAAGAAAACAATTATTTGTTTGTTCGAAACGTGTATGTTTCTAACTTTAGATTACACAACCTTTTATTTAAACATTGTTTATTAGTGTAACTTTATACCAAAATAACCATTTACCTATAAACGTTCCGTTAAAACAATTAATTTGTTACATAAAACTGTCAAGTATTATGAAAAAAAACGATTTAGAAATTGCATCGTATAGAATCGGGTGCGTTCGTGTTTGTTCGGGTTCACTCGGTTACGCTCAACACGGGTCATTGGTCTGACCCAGATCTGCGCCCGCGCAGAGAAGCACTGCTGTTGCTAACCGCGTATGTTTTATTATTGCTATAGAACGTTGCGTGTTTGCGTTTAGTTTGTTATAAAATTACACATAATTACCAATAACAACCTGTTTTTATTACCATAACAAAGTAGAAAATGGCAAATGACACGCAAAAATTAATAGTTAGTTCTTACAAGTATTGATTAACAACAGGTGATGGGACGATCGCATCGTGATAACAGCCTCGTTGGTCTCGCGGTTGGCGTGTGCGACTGCTGAACATGAGATCTCAGGTTCGATTCCTGGGTCGGACCAAATGTTTGTACGATCTACAATTTATTGTTTCGGAGTTTGGGTGTTTTCTATGTATAATATGTATTTACAAAAAAAAAAGTATATATGGTTTTGTATCAGTTGTCTAGTACCCATAACACAAGCTCTGCTTAGCTTGGGACTAGATGGCGTTGTGTGTTAGATGTCCGAAATATTTATTATTTATTTATTTTATTAACTTCCTTATTTAATACGGAAATGTGTACCAAATTTTAAGATTTCTTTTGCAATAATAACGGTTACATTTTGATAATTGATAGACTGAATAAGTACATAACTTGTTACGAAGTTTATATAATCTAGTTTAGTTCTGAAATTAAAACATGTTACTGTCCGGTAGTAGTGTGTGCGCTTTTGAATTGAAAACTATATTGATACGATATTTTATAAATATCATTGCAACTCATATTCTTTAGACAGATCAGTCAAAACGTTGCCGTTTCAATCGTTATCAGAGTCCACTAGTTTCGTTTAAAAATATCCATTTTCTCATTTATTTTTGGTACAAAAATTTCCTCTTGTTTCATAGTTCTTACATTCAATAGATTGATTAAAGACAAAC
Source organism: Diaphora mendica (assembly GCA_949125395.1). Classification (NCBI taxonomy): domain Eukaryota; kingdom Metazoa; phylum Arthropoda; class Insecta; order Lepidoptera; family Erebidae; genus Diaphora; species Diaphora mendica. The sequence goes on along the minus strand of OX421327.1, from coordinate 23,955,276 downwards.
AAACAGCTACCGTCTTTTCGATTCCAATTTGTTAAAAGACCTACATTTTAAGTTCTAAATAAGAAGAAATGCCAGATATCAATTACTAGCGGACCCACAAAACCTCGTTTGCGCCTCCTATTGCCCGTAGCGTGATAATTTTCCCCCGTTTTTGAAACATTTTTCATTGGTGCTCCGCTCCTATTGATCGCAGCGTGATGATATATAGCCTATAGCCTTCCTCGATAAATGTACTATCCAACACTGAAAGAATTTTTCAAATCAGACCCGCGGTTCCTGAGATTAGCACGTTCAAACAAACAAACAAACTCTTTAGCTTTATAATATTATAGTATAGATAGGTATACTACAATTCTGATAAACGAGTACCTTTCTATTAGTACGAGTTTGAATATTCCCAAATTATTTTCTGTTTATTTTTGACACTGAATAAACTAAGCGTTAGAAAATTATCTGATGTTTTTTATGATTTCAATCGTCAATAGAAGTAATTAAATAACTAACTAACCTCTTAATCTTATTGAAATAAATATATTATAGTTTCAAAGACACTCATTATACTGTATAATCCAATTACCTCACTTAAGTTCTATAACTATTTCTTTCTGACTCCGAGTCGTTGATCCCATGGCACAAGTCGCCATTTACGTCGCGTGCGATCATGAGGTCGCGGGTTCAATTATCAGGCGGAGCTGTTTTTTATTGGGTTTTCTGCTAGGTAATTCTCAGAAGCATAACGGAGATACGTGCTTAGTAGATGATAGTAACCTCGCCCTCTATTCCCTGCGATTAAATATATCATTGCGGATAGGTGTGAAGTACTATACTTTCTGGCATTTCTGTACTGCTGTTGGTATAGCCATTACTGGTTCAATTCCAACAACAACAAATATTATTTTGTCTACATACATATTTGTATTCTGTCTGCAGTCGTTATTTACTTATCTATCATTACTAATATATTAAGCTGAAGAGTTTGTTTGTTTCTTTGAACGCGCTAATCTCAGGAGCTACTAGTCCGATTTGAAAAATTCTTTCAGTGTTCGATAGCCCATTTATCGAGGAAGACTATATATCATCACGCTTAGATCAATAGAAAATTATTATGCTACGGGTAATAGGAGACATAAACTAGGTTGCGTGAGTCAGCTAGTAATATATATAAATGTACCTACTTAGAAATAAATAAGTATTTTCATTAGCTGATAGTCAAATTAGACTCGACCGGAGTGATACTACGGCCTCATAGAGAACCGATCTGCTTAGCATCGGTTGGTGAGTGAGTGATACTAAGCGGCAGACAAAAATGTTCAAACTTGCTTTTTCGATGTAAATACCGTATAAATTTTCATATGAACTGTTAATTTTAAATTAGAAACAGACACTTTAATTGTATTTATTTGAGTAGATTAAAGCGTACATAGAAAACAAACATCTTTAATAATAATATACGAGTGCCTAGTTACTGAAATACCCTTAGCAATGGCAATAGTAATACAACCATAAAACAGAATTGATCAATACAATATAGCACTTCAAGGTCCGTTGGCTGTGTGGTCTCGTTACAAATAGATCAACAGTCACGGTTCGTTATCAGACGATAAAAATCAATGATATCTGTCTACAGGTATATTGAAAAGTAGCACTTAAATTTAAGAGTAAAAGATGATATTATGGCATGAAGGAGACTGATTTTACATTTGTTTTTTATAAACAAACTAGCTGACCCGGGGAACTTCTTACCGCCTCATTTTTTTTGTAAATATTTTCTACATTTCTATGTAAATTCTAGAAATAGAAATACGGCGCCATCTACCGGATATCTGTGCAACTTAGATGTCAAACCGCCATCTATTAGGATTTTATAGAACTAACCGATAAATACACACAAAAGTCGTATGATAAACATTTAATTTGCAATAACAAATATTGAGATAAAAACTACCCTCTCCTCTCCCAAGTTCCACCAAATTACACATGCTGACAAAATTTGATTAAAATTAGTTCTGTAGTTTCGGAGTTTATCGCGAACATACATCGTGACACGAAATTTTTATACATATATAGCTATTAGTAGTGTGGAACGTCATACGTTACTAGGGCTTTTGGTCTTACTAAACGAATTGTTTCTAATCGCCAGGGTGTATAGTTCTAACCGTTTTTTATGTGCGAGCCTGCCAATGCAGCTCAACTCTGCCTGATAAAAAGCATGTCGAGCAGAATCCAAAAGTGGTCACTGTACTCATTGTGAATGCTGACAATGCAAAATGCAGCATGGTGACCCACACTATGACGGCAATTTAGATGCTTCTGCATCATTGGGCGTTTTGAAGGCTCTATTTTATATCATGGACCAGTGAAACTTAAACTGTCATTTAACAGGTGATTATAACATGACAGGTTAAAATATATAGGTACGCACTTCTATTCTTTTTAACCAACTTCAAAAAAAGGAGGAGGTTCTCAATTCGACCGTATTTATATATTTTTTTATGTGTGTTCGCGGATAACTTCGTCGTTTATGAACCGATTTTGATGATTCTTTTTTTAATGGAAAGGAGACATCCCAACGGCGGTACTATGATAAGTACATTAAGATCTGATGATGGCCTCCAAGAGAAATGGAGTCGAACCTTGAAGTCGGTTTTTGTTTTTGTTAAAATTTTAATTTTACTTGTTGTAACTGTGTTAGTGTGTTTATTTACTGTTTAGCCTACCAATGCATTTTCCTTTAAAATTTGATCTTTTTGCATTTTTTCTACATGCTAACACGAAGTATTCCAGATATATTTCTGCACCTGTTTGGGTTACAATTTTTATTTTTATTTTTCAGACAGCTAACACACAACGCCATCTAGTCCCAAGCTAAGCAGAGCTTGTGTTATGGGTACTAAACAACTGATATAAATACATTTATACCTTTTTTTTTGTAAATACATACATATTATACATAGAAAACACCCAAACTCCGAAACAAATATTTGCAGATCATACAAACATTTGGTCCGACCCAGGAATCGAACCCGCGACCTCAAGTACAGCAGTCGCATACGCTACCACTACGCCACCGAGGCAGTTCATTTGTTTTCGACAAAGAACGCTATTCATTTATTTTCGCGAATAGCAGCATACTTGACTTCTTACAACGTCAGATACAAACCAGATATACTCGTATATGTACATACATACGTAAAGTCACGCCTATTTCTACAGAAATAATTAATTTCCACTTACTACAGTTCTGATACACCTCTTCTGCTTTGTCTTCATGCATCAATCTCTGCAGGCGTGGTCATCGGTTCCTGGTGCTTTTCACATTGCCTACTTCAAAACATATAATATATTGGTAAAAAAAAACTCTGATTACAATACTATAAACATAAACTTTAAATCCTTAAAAAAATCTTCCGTGGGAGCCACGCTTCGGCATGAAAGGGCTGACTCGACCGGAGTGATACCACGGCCTCACATAAAACCGGTGTGAAATAGTGCTTGCGCTGTGTTTCACCGAGCGAGTGAGGATACCGGAAGCCCATACCCAAACCCTTCCCCCTATCCCCCAAAGGCCGGCAACGCACTTGTGACGCCTCTGATGTTGCAGGTATCCATGGGCGAGGGTAATCGCTTACCATTAGGCGATACGTCGGCTCGATTGCCCGCCAACTCCATAAAAAAAAAGATTGGACCCTCAAGAAAATGGACATACAGGCGGGCGAAGCCGCGTGCAAAAGCTAGTTGAGATATAAAACTATCTGAGATAGCCTATTTACTATGAAACATATAACCATCCGTATAATACTATTACAAACATAAATGCCTGGACGAGTTATATCAATGACTCGTAAAATCATGAACAATCATTACCAAACCATTACCGTTTGCCATAAAAGTTACAGTACCATATTATACGAACAATGTACATTGTATAACACTACCACAGTCATTAGGTACTTGGCAGGTGGCAAAACCCTTTCTAATGTGACACCGAGGTGTCATTAGCGATGTTGTACTGCTATTGTTGGTGAAGAAAGTATGGTGACCATGTTTATTGGACGATGAACTGGGATAATGTCTTCATACCGAGTTTAAAGATTGTATGTCTTTAGCAAGATATAAGCAACAAGCACATAAAAAGCTATATTTGAGACATATGCAATAGTGATGAGTTTTTACTAGCGTTTGTTCTGCAGAACGAAATAGGTATGAAAAGTTTTAATAATGGGGTGTCATGGAATTCTTTTTGATACCGTTAAGTTAATGTTAGCAGTTAACTGCAGGCTACTCCATCGTTAAGAAGTTTATGACGAAACAAGAGATCCTGGATTTTATGCCGATCATTATCATCAAATTAGAAAGTGACTCTGGTATGCTATATAAGGGGAAAACGAGCAGTTTTTTATCACTTTTTTTTGTATATGGGGCAAATAAGCCAGCCTCGTTGGTCTAGCGTTTAGCGAATGAGTCTGCCGATCAAGAGGTTTCGGGTTCGATTCCTGATTCGGTCAAAAAGTTATTGGCGTTTTTCTTAAAAGAAAATTTTAATAACAGCACGGAGTATAAAGGTTGGCGGTATCTTACACCCGTGTCTTGGAGATCACGCAAAGCCCCGTCTATGATAATCGTCTATGATGAACAATATGAACATCTATTATAATCGTGTTGGGAAATCAGTGCCATCAAATACATCGAAAACTAGTACAACCTTCAAATTCAGTTCGCCCTCATTGTTGCGGAGGTCCAATGCCAGTCGCTCCGTGGTAAACCCGGTTGAACTAGTAGCCGATCCGAAATAAAACTGGGAATAATAAAGACTAATGGAATGATATGGGACAAATGAGCAGACCGGTTACCCGATGGAAAGTGCCGTCGTCGCCCATTTTTTTTTGTCTAAAAGTTTTGTAAATAAATCCAACTCCAAAACACTTTAGTCCCATAGCTTAAAATAATTCAGAAATATTAATAACCAATAAACACGAAACGTATTCTAATTTTATTACTACATTATCATCCTCCAAATTACTGCTACCGCCCAAAACTTGTATACCTTTCCGGTTCGAGCAATCAATTTGAGCATACATTCCCGTTCTGCATTAAAAATTATGTTTACGAGTTCACGACACACCTTTTGAGCTTTCAAATTAATTAAGAAAGGCCATTAAAAATAAATCATGGAAGCCCTACTGATAAATAACCACTTATGTAATTGTTGTTGCGTTTTATTTTTACTTCTAATGTGTATATGATATGTGATATTCCTGCAAAAACAATTTTATAAATGGTTGAATGATCACCATCATCATCAATAGCTTTCACCAGTCCACTGCTGCACAGGCACCACACCAGGCCTTAGCTTCCTTAGCAAGGAGGTTTTTGCCTACAATACCACGATAGCCTGACGGGTTGGTACTAGGTATAGGGACATTTTGCGTCAAGATTTGCTTTTTTTTATGTTTGGCCCTGCCAAAATGACTCTACCCAGCCTGATGGAAAGCATAAGCAGAATCCAAGAGTGGAGGTCACCATACTCACTGCTCGTGCAGACAATGCAACAATGCAGCATGGTGACCCACACCATGGCGGGCTAGTGATGCTTCTGCATCATTGGGCCGCCGGTCTCGCACTCGCCAACGAAACACGACAACACGAACGCTGTCATTTTCTTCTCCTTACATGGCTATTTTCGGTTGCTCCCTTAGTCGACAGTCAACTCTTTTAACATCGACGTGATGAATAGTGGTAGGAACAAGGTAGTGACACACCAAATTCTTAATCTATCACCATATGTTCATATAGAAGATATAATTAATGTGATGTTAACTTTATTGTTTGATTAGAAAGATAGATTTTGGCTTGAATTATAGCAATTGAGTGAAGTTATTTTTTGTCATTTTTTTCTTTACATTCTGAGAACCTTACCGGACTCTCGATGGGATACATATATATATGTTGGATTGAAACCGAATAAAATCCGCACGCCATCTACTGATATGGGAGTCTGCATGTAACTATTCGATGAAATTACTCATTGATCTAATAACCTATTGGTTAATTAGCCCTTGTAGAAATGGGCTTCGCAAAAATTTCTTCTGAAAATAAGCACGAAATACTGAATACACATTATGGATGGACCGCTAAAGTTAGTAATAATAACGTTCTACATAAAGCAGAAATAGTAGCTATTCAGCATTCACATACGTATTTAGATGTTCCTATATTATATCGTTTCAGCGTCCGCGATTTCTAAACTGATATAAAAATAAAATACATAAAAAAGTTTAAATAACTGTAACCTGACTATGTTATGTAAAGATTTTGGTAAATGATGTAGCCTATGTCACCCGGGCCATAATTTCGAATCTATAAACTCATTCACTTAGAACAGTTAAGTAGTTTAAACACTACGTTGTAACATACATACGATATAGACTACCAAAATAATTACCTTTCCTTTTGGCTTTACCATAAAAATACAACCAAATTGAAAACCTCCTCGTTGTTTAAGTCAGTAAATAAATAGAAGACTTTCAACTTCGACATTTTGTAATGATCTCGGTACTCGAATATCTGTATTGTCTGTTGGTTACATTACGAAATAATAAGGGTCCTGGGGCGATACCATGACTTGCATTTGTACACAGAGCAGGTAAAACAATAGGTGAAATGCATGTTCATAATCCACACTTTAAATGGACTTGTATGTACTTACGTAACTGCATATTTGACAATTTTCGATTACTTACTACTCAATAAACTTGAACGCGTCGAAAACTTAATGACACTACTGCCAGCAGTTGTCTGTCTGTCTCGAATTTAATAAGGCTAGAAGGCGTTTTGAAGTTTATTATACAGAATGCAGAATTACTTAAGGACTCTGTAAAGAAGTAACTATTCTCGTAAGAATTGTCAATTCCATAACTTAAAGACAATAAAAATCCCACCAAAAACATTTTCATGTAAAATGTTGCCAAGACGACTGCATACGGCTTACCCTGTGAAATAGATATCAGATCTCATGTAGAGCCAAGGTTCTACACGAATCTACACGCCCTAACTCTACCAAACCTAACTTCGTAAACTCTACATCTCAGTAAAAATGTATGGCTTCGCCGTTTCGCTACCATACCATCACGAAGGAGAAACTAACGCCTTTTGTGTTTGCAAATATCTAGTTTCTGAAGTAATGTGTTATACGAATATTTAGTTTCTTTTTTTTTTTTTTTTTTTTTTTTATGTTTGGCCCGCCAAAATGACTCTACTCTGCCTGATGGAAAGCATAAGCAGAATCCAAGAGTGGTGGTCACCATGCTCACTGCGAATGCAGACAATGCAGCATGGCGACCTACACCATGGCGGCCTAGTGATGCTATGCATCTTTTAGTCTAGTCAACAAGTATGGAACTTGTTGACTAGACTAATTGGGCCTCCGGTCTCGCACTCACCAACGAAACACGACAGCACGAACGCTGTCATTTTACGTTGATTTTCTGTGCGAGGGTAGTACCGCCCCGGTCGAGCCGGCCCATTCGTGCTGAAATCAGCGTGGCTCTACTACCTTGGAGTAACGAAACAGCCAAGCCATACATTTTTACTGAGATGTACAGTTTGCGAAGTTAGGGTTGGTAGAGTTAGGGCGTGTAGATTCGGAACCTTGGCTCTACATGAGATCTGATATCTTTTTCACAGGGTAAGCCGTATGCAGTCGTCTTGGCAACATTTTACATGAAAATGTTTTTGGTGGGATTTCATTTCTTTTTGTAAGTTGCTTGAGGCAGTTTTTTTTTCTTTTTTTGGGCTGTATTTCTTGTACATCTTCTTTCTTCTTTCGAAAAAGTCCAAAAATAAAACCTCATACAAACATAAAAAAATCTCATACAAACTTTCACCCCCCAAATTTGGGAGTTGGGGGGCAAAAGTAATAGGTTTATGATTTTTTTTGTTGTTTGTATACTAAACTTAGTTTACATACCAAATTTCAGCTTTCTAGCACTTCAGGAAGTACCCGAACAGTTTTGATGGTCATCAGTGTGTCAGTGACGAAATCGGTGTTTTTTAGGTATCAATAAAATCCAAAGTATTAGAGCTATGCAATTGAAACTTTGTATGTTTCATTAGTCTATTGGTAACATCATATTCTGAGAATTTGAACGATCTGGTACATCGGGAACCAAAGTTATGAGGGTTCAAAAAAACGACGAAACACATCGAGAAAAGGTAGGTAGTGCCCTTGCGCTTCGCTTCGCTCGTCTTGGCGGGGGCACGACCGTGCCCCCAGATGTTTTTCAGTAAATTCAGTAAATGTAATCTAAAGCATAAATTTTACTCTATTTCTAACACGTTAAAGCTCATAATGTTTTAATGTTATCTAGACTAATATTATAAACGCAAAAGTTTGTAAGTATGAATGGATGGATGGATGTTTGTTACTCTTTCACGCAAAAACTATTGAACGGATTTGGATGAAACTTTACAGTAATATAGCTCATACATCAGAATAACACATAGGCTACTATTTGCAGCGATGACTGACATATACGCTAGCGGAGCCGCGGGCAACCACTGGTATTGAATAATTAGACTTACTGTAATACCTGTATTGTGACTTCATAGATCGTTGAATTCAAACGTCTATCTCTTTAAGCAGCGAGAAAACAGCCACAAAAAACTACACAACATTATTACAATGTATTATTTCCTGTACAAAACATTAGTTTGTATGTATTGTACTTCGTAAACGACTGGCTTAGTGGTTTTGAGGATTGATCGTACGTTCGACTTCCAAACAGATCAAATAATTATCTAATATCACATCATCTCAACGGTCTTTACTTTAATGGTCCATTGGCTTGGAGGTTTTGTCCGACCCGGGTTTCAAAACTGAGATCTCGAGCCCGCTAGTCACATACGTTACTAGTGCACCACCGAGGCAGTCAATTTTATTTTTTATTGAAACATCCTGCCCACATATTGTCACAGGTATAGGTATCCCTTTCTAACTACTGCATTCTCATGCAAAATACATCCTATTCTAACTTCCACATCATCATCACCAACCTCTAATAGTCCACTGATGGACTTAGGGCTCTCATTAGACAGAAAGGCATTGGCCCACTATACCACGCTGGTTAGACGGGTTGGTGCATGGTTTACTTCCCGTTTGCCCACATACCTAATTCAAATTATGCGTGTGCACTTTAACTGCCTCGGTGGCGCAGTGGTAGTAGCGTATGTGACTGTTGTGCTTGAGGTCACGGGTTCGGTTCCCGGGACGGACTAAATGTTTGTCTGATCTACAAATATTTGTTTCGGAGTTTGGGTGTTTTTTATGTGTATTTTTTTTTCCGAACTTCTAACACACTGCCATCTAGTCCCAAGCTAAGCAGAGCTTGCGTTATGGGTACTAGACGACTGATATTCATACATAATTATATACTTTTTTTTTTTGTAAATACATTCATATTATACATAGAAAACACCCAAACTCCGAAACAAATATTTGCAGATCATATAAACATTAGGTCCGACCCAGGCATTGAACCCGAGACCTCAAGCACAGCCACAGAATAACTAATAGTACTTACGTAGTCGCATACGCTACCACTACGCTACCGAGGCAGTTTTTATGTATGTATTTATAAAAAACGTATATATTATTACGAGTATAATGTAATTATATCAGTTGTCTAGTACCCATAACACACGCTCTGCTTAGCTTGGGACTAGATGACGTCGTGTGTTAGATGTCCGAAATATTTTTTTTCTATTTTTTTTATTTTACTTTCAATATTTTTCACAAAACTCATAACCCAATTAATACACATGGTTCTCCGACGCTCAATGTGTACACTACACACATTATGTGTGCCCAAAATAAGTAGTACAATAGCTTTAAAATTAAACTTTTACCACAATCGTTATGGTAAATTAACCTTGCCTTGCATTAGACCTACTCAACACCATAATATAAATTATAGTTGTTTTGCAAACACCATGAGGTCATTATTATTTTTTATTCCCATTAATTATACCGAGGAAGGCTATTTGCGAAGGACGTAGATAATAATTTTGTTATGGTTTTTTTTTCATTAATTTTAATGGAAATTAATGAGTTTAGGCAGTACGAGATCTCATTACTTACATAACAGTACGATTTTGGAAGCGAGGGAAGTTGGTATACTGTTGATAAGTGGCTTTGGATGTCATAAAAAATGGAATTATGAAAGAAACCGTGGGAGAGCCACGCTTCGGCATGAATGGGCCGGCTCGACGGGAGTGATACCACGACCTCACAGAAAACCGGTGTAAAATAGCACTTGCGCTGTGTTTCACCGAGTGAGTGAGGATACCGGAGGCCCATCCCCAACCCCTCCCCACATTCCTTTCTCCATCCCCATAGGTCGGCAACGCACTTGTGGCGCCTCTGGTTTTGCGGGTGTCCATGGGCGGCGGTAATCGCTTACGATCAGGTGATGCGTCAGCTCGTTTGCCCCCTATACCATAAAAACAAAAAAGAAACAAAAAAAAAGAGTAATCAAGCTGTAGAGATTTTTGTTTGTCTGTTTAGCAAGCTCAACATTATCGGTCAACTTTGAACGATTATTACATTTTATTGGTAGTATATTTACTATGGAAGATTTATAGTCTATGCAACATCATGAGCCAATTAAAATGCAGGTAAAGCTGAAATGAACAAGTGCTCTTATACAAAACTTATGATTTAGTTATGTTTTATTTAAGTAGTATTTTTTTTTCTTTGAACATGTATACTTACACATGCGGTAAGTGTGGCATTATAACGATATGATAGATACCTATACACCTATACACTTTCTCACAAACAGCTGCTTAGGTATTCGTCCGATTTCGGAGCAGCTCGTCTCGATCCGTGCGAGCTTCGGGTGTTAGGTTTTATTTTCGTTACGTAATTTCTTGATTCGGTCTCCACGCTCAAAGGCTGCGATAAAAGCAATGCAATAACTTAATAATTTACAATCCTGATACATACAAGGACATAGTATATTATATTGTATACCATATATACATCGTAGCTAGCATACACAAAACCCTTATAAAGTCAAGTACAAGAATTGCATGATTATCATAAAACTTCGAAATTAGTCAAACAACGCCTTGGAAAAAGTAGCTTTTGTAGAGTCTTTTTTTACTTAGAAGACTAGACTCGCATTAGGAATTAGCATTCTGTATCGCGGGGAAAATTGACAACTTTCATGAAATGGACACAAATAACATCCAGACTTAGAACAACAATTTGTGTTTCACACAAAGTGCTGTCCCATATTTAGGCAGGATTTGAACCTATAACACTTGGCGCTACTACTTTTACTTGTACCTATAGACAAACAACATATCCTTTTTCTAATCGCTAGGGATGTCATGCACTGATCTGCCCCTATCGTATATTACATTTCATCCTTCGAGAGTATATTTTGAAGTATTAGGCGCGTAACAGTTATGACAGAATCATGAAGATATTTTCCTGTAAGAAAACCCATATCTCTAATCCCTGTAGGATTATGCTCACGTCAGTTTGTAAATTGACGGTGTTGGATTTCACTTTGCAGTCGAAGCGACGGTAGTGTAGTGAATTAATATTGGCACCTACTTAAGTAATATTATCACATTTCAAGATGGTAAGAATTTCTATGTTACCATATTTTTGGAGTTCAAATAGCCTCAATGTTTTAAAGTACCTTAAGAGTTAAGTTGTACACTTATGCTGTCAAATTGCCTTTATTTCAACTTAGACTTTCAACTTATATTTTTTCATCCCACTAAAGGATTGCCATGCTGCATTATTGTCCAGATTCGCGATGAGGATGGTGACCACCCACTTTTGAATTTTACTTATAGTTTCCATCAGGCAGAGTAAAATCGTTTCACACATACATATATAAAGAAAGGAGTTGTGTATAATAAGTCGCTGTTGCTTAAGAAATAAAAAAACACATACCTACTTATAATTTTACAAAGGCCAATAATATTTTTTTATGTATAGCCCTGCCTAAATGACCTTATTCTGCCTGATAGAAATTTGATGATGGTCACCATACTCATTGCGAATGCAGACAATGCAGCATGGTGATCCGCGTCCGCTTCTGCATCATTGGGCCTGCATTCTTAGTCTGAACAATAATGCTTCAAATAATCATAATGTATCAGTCTTGGTATCTTCAAAGCTCGAGAACAAATCCAAAATCACCTTTTCTTCACTTAAGAGCATTTTTTTTATTCTGAACATACATTTACAACCTAAAAATAACTTGCATAGCTGGCACTATCATCATTTAAGTGTACTTCTAAACCATTACTACTTCAAAGTAGGAAGAAAAAATATTTTTCGTGATAAGTTGCTGCCTATTCTTATTCCAATAGAGAACTAACGTAATTATACATGAAATCTAGGCCATACGCTTCCGTCTGTAAGTGCAGAAACTGGTACATTCCTGAAATACTTTGTAAAGCAAGCGAAACTCTCTTGCAAATACTAGGTTAATATAAAATATACGTATTTTTATGAGAGGCGTGTAGTATCCCAGAATAGAATCGCCTTGGGAAAAATAGCAGCATCTGTACTCGTGGGTGCTAAATTATGTGATTATTCTGATAGTACATATTAAAAGTAGCAAAACATTATAATCCTTGTTTATATATCCTATTTACATTAATCAGTTATAAACTGTATGTTTTTGTTTTAATTATGTAAATAGGTATGTAGTAGCTTATAGACATTAAGACGCCGTGAGCGTGGATGATGAGAATGGGTTGTTATTTTATAGTATAGGGTAAATGAACAGATAGGTCACTTGATGGCAGGTGAGCACCATCGCATATCGACACCTGCAGAATATAAAGGGGCATATTAGCTATTTAAAATGAGGAAAAAGTTTTTTAACTACGATTTTCTATGAGAACGTAAACTCTCGCCCATATGACCGGAACATGGCTCTTTAAAATTCTTTGGTAGTGTACAAGAATGGAAAGTTAATATTTGAGTTTTTGAGGGAAACATTAACATAACATTTATTTTTCTTACCGTTATCAGTTCCGTGGTGAATGAGGATCGGTACTGAGAGATGATTATTTTTTCCTCGCGCTATACACCGCGAATTGGCATAACGCTTTGAAATTATATTTCTTTAAAATAAGTTAGTTCACCTCCGTTTAGTCACTGCCGAGAATTAGGGATTCACTCAGAATTAAATTCTTCCCAAATTCTGGACATGAAAAACTGTCACCAAAAAAAATTATGAACCGAAAACATAAAATATTCAGTTCACAAATTATGAAAATAAATAACAAAACAATGGAGGGTGCACCCACGCACTGCTGACATCAGTAAATAACGGCGGTGTTATTGACCCCTTTATCGAGTTACGCACAGAGCAGGATATATACTGAAAACGCTCAAAACAATTTTGATATTATTTGGGAAGCATCCCAACTTTCGTCACAGAAATGTTGAACCCACAGCTACAACTAGTTTGTATTAGGAAGATCTTTTTGTTATAGTCCAGGTAGAAGAAATATTCCAAATATGTTTAAGATGGCAGATTATTGCGTACACGGATGATTAAGTGGTTGAAGCTGTTATTCACCGACTCCTACTGTGTTAAAAAGGTTTCTTCTGACCATGGGACCAAAGTTTGGATAATCCACAAACTGTTATTCTGTATGTGGTGACTCTAGGTGCTTTTTGTGTTCGCTTCATGTCTGAACAACAGCTGAATATTTTTGAGCAAAAAAGACTTTGCCATTCAAAAATCAACAAACAATATCTCAGCACTGTAACCGTAAATAGCTTTGAACCTGGAAGTTTTTTTTCCTATAATTACAACTATATAAATCACGTGCTTTAGTTTCATACCCACCCGCAATCCTCCGATCACTGATCCATTATAATTAAATATTTGAAAACATTTGTCTTATCGTTAGATACCGTGTACTCTACTCCTAACCTAAATCTCAGAATACAATATTTATTAAGTGTGTTTGTGCTACATTCACACCACGTCTATATAAATATAATTATACAGTAATGCTTTCAAGATGCGAAAGCGATTTGGCGGGCGCTACTACCAGTAAAACTATACAAATAATATGGTTATAATTCTAACAAGGATAGTATTTAAACAACATTATAAGAGATAACACGTAGTTTATGTCAATTAAAAAATAACCTCTAGCTTAGAAAAGCCATGACTTTACTTCATCAGCTGCTTTAGAGGAGTCTGTAGAATCACCTATTTCAGTTTGATGAATCAAGACATAGCAGAACGAAGACTTTAGAACACAAATTACAATAACTATAATGGTTAAATAGGAGCTCCCATCATCATCAGCTTATTGTAGTCCACTATTGGACATAGGCCTCTTCTATTGCACGCAACTCTGATCAATTTCGGGCTTCTCGCATGCAGCTCCTGTCAGCCATCTTGCACAAGTCGTCACTGAGATCCCATGTTTATTTGTAATATGTAAACTGATTACACTCTACAGGTAGTAGAGCCACACTGATATCAGCACGAACGGGCCGGCTCGACCGGGGAAGATCAACGTAAAATGACAGCGTTCGTACTGTCATGTTGCAGTGTGCGAGACCGGAGGCCCATTGATGCAGAAGCACCAAGCAAGCAGGTCACCATGCTGCATTGTTGCATTGTCTGCACTCGCAATGAGTAGGGTGACCACAACTCTTGGATTCTGCTTATGCTTTCCATCGGGCAGAGTAGAGTCATTTTGGCGGAGTCATACATTAAAAAAAAACTTTTTCAATCAACCAAGCTTTCTCCTGAAATAATAGAAAGTCTGAATAAAAATCAGTGTCGAATTGCCGTATTTAAGTGTGACAAAGACGAACACCTTTGTTTCATGAATTACAGGTTGAAATGAGCGGGAGTAGAAAATTAACATCAGGTAGCTCGTCTGTTTTTTTGCACAGATTTCTAGCTCTGTCCAAATACTAATAGTTAGCATTGATTTATTATCTTTAAAGTCATTCTTTACTTCAAAAATAATAAAATCATACTCGGATATTGGATGATTATCTTCTCACTACATAGTATAAAACAAAGTCTTAATAATATTTTGAAAATTTTTTTTTGGAGGGCTCTGTATAATCGATACTGAAGCCAAAACTGTAATTTTTTACATTTTTATCTGTGTCTGTCCGTCTGTCTCTCTGTATCTTGGCCGCGCATCACGCTGAAACTATTGAAAGGATTCAAATGAAACTTGGCATGATTTGAGTTCATACTACGAGGTAGGACATGGGATACTTTTTATCCCGAAATTCAGCACGGTTTCTTGGAGAGAGGGGATGAAAGTCAAAATATGTACTTAGTTGTAATTCAATAACACATAGTCCATTCATTATTTTTTTGCTAGGAAGAAAAAAAAAGATAACGGGAAAAGTCTTTTTTTTGTCCGCGACTGTACACTGCCTGTGGGAAGCTGAGACAGATACGTAAATATGGCGGTACGAAGTTCGCCAGGTCAGCTAGTTGTTTTATATAACTAGTCACTAATACCTACTTCAATTCATTATCTACATGACATGCCGTACGAAAACACTTTCTACACGAATTAGTAGAAAAACAAAACAATTTTTAAAACGAAGACAAAGACGTAATAAATAATTACGTTGCTGTTAATGACTGCACGTTTAGCCTAGTATTTAACGGTCACCACGCCGTTTCCTACTTCGTCAAGTGTCGTGGATTCAAATCCCACGTAGGACAACACTTTGTGTGATCCACAAATTGTTGTTCTGAGTCTGGGTGTTCTTTGTGTCCGTTTCATGTATGTTTGTAAAGTCCCCCGCGACACAGGATGTATTCCTAGTGTGGGAGTTGTCTTTTTAAACCAAGAAAGAACCAACCAAGAAAGAATTATATATTTCTCAATATACTAATTCATTAAAACTGTTATTTTCTCCAGCAACATAATGAAATTAATAATGACACTACCAAAGTGATAAAACCCGAAGCCCACATGTTTAATTTATAAATGTTTTTTTTAAATAGTAATGACAGCCGGCGGGACGGGAACTATGTATGCTAACGATTTGTCCCACTTTTGGGAAAACTGCTACAAAGTAGTTAGCAATAAACATTAGGATTTTTCAATGTGAATTTGTGGCTACGGTACACATGTCAACATCAGCCAAAAATTAAGTGTTTAATGAAAGAAATATTTATTTTTATTATACATCTTGAGTCGTAGTACCCCGTTTTATTAGAATAGTCTTGAATGAGGTTTGTGTATTTTGTATTTCAAGCTTGTGATCAATACGATAATAATAGTAGCTATATATGTTAATGATAGTACTGCAGACAGATTTACTACTTGTAATAATATGATGTAAATCAACATCATCGTCTATTTTATCAAAACTAAATAATCAAATACGCCCACGACTAGGGTAGTTTGTTAAAAGTTTTTATGTATGGCTCTGCCAAAGTGACTACTCTGCCTGATGGAAAGCATAAGCAGAATCCAAGAGTGGTGGTCACCATACTCATTGCGAATGCAGACAATGCAATAATGTAGCAGGGTGACCCACGCCAGGGCGGGCTAGTGATGCTTCTGAATCATTGGGCCTCCGGTTTCGTACTCACCAACGAAATACGACAGCACTAACGCTGTCATTTTACGGCGATCTTCTCTGTGAGGGTAGTACTGCCCCGGTCGAAACGGCCTGTTGGTGCTGGAAACAAGGTGGCTCTACTACCTTGTAGAACAACACATATTGATTGTTTCTTAGTTTCCTTAATTAAATCTTTTTCTTTTTTCCTCATATATTTCGTTTTCTATGTGTATTGTGTAGTGTTATGTAATTTAGCTTAAAAAAAGTGCAGAAACCACCACGACAGAAACCCCTAGCGTTTATTTCATGTTAAATGAAACAGAAAACCACAGAATCAAAAAGCGTTTTAACTTCATGTTATTGCAACTGCGAGCTCCAAAATTAAAACGAAAACTAATTTTTCTGACTAGCGAATTCTATTTATTTTCAACTCTTGAAGTCGTAAATATTCATCACGGTTAATTCCTGGTTTGTCACCGGCAGCGCTGTTGGAACGTTGATACGTCATTACCTTGCATTTGATAGTGTTGTTTGTCTTCATTTCCTTGCAAATTTGACGTAACTAGGAATGTTCAGGAAATGGAGAGGTGTCAACTTGTTTGTCGATTACAATAGTGACGTTCTTAGGAGTCATTTTAAACATATTTTATTGCGGTTTCGTACCTCACCTAATACACTTCCTTAGATTATTTTTAGATGTAGATATTGTAGATAGTATGGTGAAGAAATTGAGATCATCGTAGTTCTGGGTGTTGATGAGAATGAATGACCTGTCTATTTAGACTTGTTTAAGCGTATTTCACTTGTGGTACTAGCGGTACTCGCGTTAATTTTTAATTTAAAAAATAAGACGTGTGGCACTCGGGGACTGCCGCGGTAAAGCTATTGCATAGCATTTTTTTTTAAAGACAACTCCCGCACTAGGAATACATCCTGTAGCGCGGGGGACTTTACAAACATATATGAAACGGACACAAGGAACACCCAGACTCAGAACAACAATTTGTGGATTACACAAAGTGTTGTCCTACGTGGGATTTGAACCCACGACACTTGGCGAAGTAGGAAACGTGCAGTCCATGCATAAGTTTTTATCCACTTATGCAATTATAATTATTTATTTATTTTTTATTTATGCAGTATGTATAATATTGTGAATGAAAAATACTAAACTATTAAATTAGTACCAACATCGTCGCTAGATGGTGTTGATCCCTTTTTTTAAGTAGCGATATGGTTTCGTTACACAGCATATTATAAAAGGTCTAAACTATTCCTAATAAATGTATTCGTCATTGAACGGGTTGTTTCATCACAGTTTTTTTTCTTTGAACATGTATACTTACGCGCACATGCGATGAGTGTGGCATTATAAAGATATGATAGATACCTATACACCTATATACTTTCTCAAACCCAGACTGTTTTGTCTGTCTGTCTCTGTCACAGACAGATTCGTCGTTCGGAGCAGCTCGTCTCGATCCGTGCGAGCTTCGGGTGTTAGGTTTTTTTGTTACGTTACGAAATTTCTTGATTCGGTCGCCGCGCTCAAGGGCCTCAAAGCCCGCGATAAAAGCTATGCAATAGCTTAATAAGTATTATATGTTATTACATAAAGCAAACTTTTCAAAGCTAGGAAGCATGTTTTAAATATAATTTGCTTTCTTTTCGAGGTTAATTTTTATGTAGTCTTCTAAAAATTCAAATCTCCAAACATCTTTAAGCCCTATATTGTTAAATAGTGATCAGTATACATTTATATTTATTTAGAACGATATATTCTCGAGCAAATGTTTTTCTAGTCACATTTAACTATGATACATCATCATTTACATCGTCATCACTTTCTTAAGTAGTGTAGGGGTCAAGCACGCTACCAGACATAAAAGGTAAATTAATTTAATGATAAAAGATTTCAATTTATTTGATACAAATAATTTATACCATCAACTATTTATATTTGATTTAACATATTTCAAAATGTTAAGTTAACAAAGACTCCCATCGTAATCGAAATCGCCTAAATATCGATTCTAATTCATCTAAAAAGTTATTAGTGCGACACAATCGTAGTTATTTATTAATAATATTAATGAATATTAAACATCATGTCGTCATAATGATAATATTATGCATGGAGCGATTTCCCTAATTTTAAATTTCAAATTATACTGCATGTTAGGATATCAAGGCCTTATTTAATGCTTAAATTATATGACAATTTATGTGAAGTTATAGTTAGTTTTTAAGTTGTTTAATTTAAGTTTAGTTGATTTTTTAAACAGATCTTGTGGTTACAAAAAAGTGTATTTATATTTTGTCGTTTTGTATAGCTCACAAATCTTCGTTAAAATATTTTTTTTTAAATTAAATAAATAAATTCTTCTCATTCAAAATTTTACCTTATTTTACTAATTTTTCATCTAAGCAGCAGATCTCGATCAAGTAAGTTTTTCACACAAAAAGCTACATGTGGGAGTTAAATGCTTCGTTAAAAAGGAGTCTTCTCGACAGGAGTGATACCACGGAATCACAGAAAACTGGTGTTACACTGGGTAATGAGGGTTTTTTTATAGACAACGCTCTCATTAGGAATATATCCAGGGCGGGAATTTACAACTATACAAAAAACGAAAACAAAGAACACCCAAACTCTGAACAAAAATTTTTGATCACATAAAGTGTTGTCTCATATGGGTTTCAATTGACAACACTCAGCGCAGTATAGAGCGGCTTGACGACCACTTAAACCACTACACCCGTTGATTTAAAAGGCGGCATTGCACACATGACTCTTGAGTTATAGTTATCTATGGACTGTTCTACTAATACTGACCATAGACGTAAATTTTCTTAAAAAGTTCTATAATCTGCGAAGGAACGAAACAGATTTACTTTGTAATAAGTCATTACACTTAAAATCAAATTCATTGATATATAATTTGCAGCTATATAATTTCTTAAACATATTAAAAAAAAACAGACTAAAACATTTTAATGGCTCCATAAATTATTGTAAAAAAAAGTTATCTTTCTTGGTTTGTAAGTAGGGCAGTCGTCAGAGATCTTGCGCGCGCGCATCGTGACCCATATCGAATCAAGATCTGGATTTAATCAAACCATAGATAAATAATTACAGACATGTATTTCTTTTGCTTTTGTCGCTTTACATCAAATCTCATTTTCATATCAAAAGTGTTGCCAGTCGCAACAATGTTTAGTTATAGGCAGTTATTAAATTCGCGGCAATGTTGATGATGAGGGTTAGGAAGCCGCGATCTCCATCGCGGAGGACGTTATACTCCAGAAGGAGTCCGCAGAGCCGGATCAGGAGAGTGCCAAACCAAAGAGGAGTCGAAGGGAATGCGGCAGAGTCTCACACACTCATTTCGTCTCACCCACGGAAGGCATAGTGCAAAAAGCGTTACGTTCCCTTACAGATACGGTTAGTCTTTTTTATACGGTGAACTGTATGCTTATCCTATGAGCTATATCATCTACCTTTCATTCTTTAACAAATGATCATGTGATAACTTTAACTTATACGGGGAAACAAAAAATACTATAGTACCATCAGACGAAGACCCACCAAACTACGGTATGTCTGGCATCCCTGTATATATAAACCACTTTCCTAGATCCACCATTTTGTCAAGCCCTTTATGTTAGATGAACATAACAGACACTTGTACCTCTAGTACTTTTATACGGCTCCATACAAACCGCTTCACGACTCTACCCAAGCACAAAGTGTCACTTAAATCAAACACGTAACGGCTTGCAAATTATTACTTTATGTTATGTACGAATTGTGACATAATATCGCCTAGACAGTTATAGTCATTACTTGGTAATTGATTTTCTATTGAGATCACATTAGTCTACCTGTGACTACTGTTTTATGATCCAATGGTTAGGTAATCAAAATTAGTTCAATAAATTATATGAGTGCCAGCACCTTGCTTGCTTGGCTTGTGTGTTGCATATTTTTATTTAATTTTGCCGCGGTACGCAATTGATTTTTCCAAAAGAAGTCGGTTAAAGTATCCTTTATTAGATACCTCTCAGGCTCTCGGTAAAAGTTGCTTGGAAATCAATTCAATATTAGAGCCGGCAAAACTAAATAAATAGATTCTCGAATTAAAATAACTTCGGGAAACAGGTCAGGATTGAAGTTAAATAAAATAGCGGAATAAGTACAAGTGAGTTTAATTCTCGTTCCAAATACATTCTAGAATTACATTAAACACGAATATATTAAATAGATAGACTGATAGACTATTTTACATAAAGTCCTTTTTTGAAAATCATCTTCAATAGTCTTTAATATTCCACTACCGTGGGAAAGCCACGCTTCGGCATGCACGGACTGGCTCGACCGGAGTGAAACCACGGCCTCACGGAAAACCGGTGTGAAACAGCGCCTGCGCTGTGTTTTACCGAGTGAGTGAGGATACCGGAAGCCCAAACTCCAACCCCTCCCCCATCCCCATCCTCCAAAGGCCGGCAACGCACTTGTGGCGCCCTGGTGTTGCGGGTGTCCATGGGCGGTGGTAATCACTTACCATCAGGAGATTCGTAGATGGAATGGAATGCAAACAAATATTTGTCTCACAAAATGTATGGTTTGATCCTTCCGGCATTTACCGATAACGAGGCCATCAAAAATGATACTAACTAGCTGATTTTTTAACAGTTAATATTTATATAATTTAACAGCCACATTGTCCTACAAATTGCATGGTACGTTATCCCGGTCCTATGCTCAAAAGTTTTTTACCTGCTAGCTCTGTTAGCTACCACAATCGAAAAATTTTGTAAGGTGAAAGGTAGGCCTCTCATCAAAATGAAGCCACTCACGAAAAATTTGCTTGATAGTAATAACTTGTAAAAGTTGTTCCGGGGTTCCCGGACTATTTAATACACGAGATGAAATGAGAAATCGATAAGTTTTTCTATAAAGTTGTTGTAACAAAGTCATGTCGAGTCGTTAGAAGCAAAACGAGCTTCTTTGATATATCGAATCACACTAAGACCATCTTAATGGAAATTCAGCTATTAGAAAGCCAAATGCTGGGCCCATAAAACTTTATGATGTAGTTTCATCGTACTTTTTAAGTTTTATCTAGGTTTTACTCTTTACTAGATTAAAATATCGTAATCATGGTTTATTTATAGGTTTATTCTTGAAGTTCTTAAGTTGAAAAAACTAGTACGCACTTGATTTGATAAAAAAGTCCATCCCAAGAATAGATCCTCGAAGACTTGCAGAGCAGCTGGACCGATTTATACGGAACGTTCACTGGCAGATAGCTGATGAAATAAGAAGTAACTTAGACCAGTTTTTAGGCAACCCCGCGGTTGTTGTTGTAAGGTACACCTTAACGTCGCGGGGCTCTGCTAGTATACAAATAATATGTATATCTATTCTAAAAATGTTTATAGAGCTAAAGGGTTTGTTTGTTTTATCTGGTTGGAAGCGCTAATCTCCGGAATTACTGGTCCATATAAAAAAATATTTAGTGTTGGATAGCCTATTTATCAAGGAAGACTATAATTATGCTCTATAATATTGCGCTACGGCTAATAGAAGCTGAACGTTGTGGAAGACGCGATAAAGACTACCGATTGTGTTTTCCAAAAATCGTAGTGGTGTGACGTTTTTGGATTTTTGAAATGATTTATTTAAAACTTTTTTTTTATAGTTAATTAAAACGGTTTAAACCAATTACATTAATTAACATTAAAACAATTGATTTTACAAAACAATAACATCAAATAAAATTCAATAACATACAAATCAAAATAAAATTCAATAACTTAAAGATTAAAATAAAATTCAGTAACATAAAAAATTCAAAGAAAATAACATAAAAATTTAAATAATATTCAATAACATAAAAATTAAAAGAAAATAATAATAAAATTGACACAAAATAAATCAAAATTAATATTACTGAAAGTTAAGTACTGTTTTATAAATCAATTTCTCTATTGTCAAATATACGACCAATCGGTGCCAAAATGAACACTTTTCTAACAGGTTTTTTCTAAAACTAATACAACGTTAGATACATTGCCCTCAAAACAACGTAGGAAGTATAGCCATAACACTAAATATACCAGTTTTATGCCTATATGCGAAGGCATAAATAAAATATCTTACAAATAAATATTAGTGTGGGTTTATTTGTTAACATATATACACACTTACACACTAATATAATTTTAAATTATTATTATTGCCTCGATGCTCTAGCGGTTGGCGTATGCGACTGCTGATCATGAGGTCTCGGGTTCGAATCATAAACAACGAAATAATCGAAGAAACTGAAAGTGTTACATTCTTAGGTATTGCGTTAGATAGATTCGGTAGCTGGAAGTGTGGTGGTGTGTTAATCCAGGGTGTCAGCTTCCTGCATACCAAAAATTTTATTTCATTTCAACACACTCTTGACTGATATTTCTCGCTATTTATTATCAGAAGCTAAAGCCAGTCCTGGGTAAGTAAGATGTATGGCATATTAAGATATCAACGTGTATCACGCTCGTAACAGTACCAAGGGCTTCATTTAACATCAATTACGTGTAGTGAGCCGAAGCAGGCCTACAATTACCTTTTACTTGTAATATGTACACATAGCCTATATTTAAAGTATTATACAATTTTATCATTAAAACAAGATATATAATTACTATATTACATAGAGTGGAATTGTAAAAAGAGCATGAAACAGCTTTATATTAATACAATCGAAAAACACATGAGTTAGAAGGTCATTCAAGGGTGATTTACTAGGTTTTTCTGACGATTTTAACTAGCTTAAGCTGGTAATCGCTTTCCATCAGGTGATACGTCTGCTCGTTTGCTCCCTATCCTATAAAAAAAATCATTGTTTTTTTTCCCTAGTATTTTAATTTAATATCAAATAAGAAATAAAATCATCATATATCCTCTTGATTTTTATATATAGTTTTTGAGAAGCAATTTTTTTTATAACGTGCAAGAGAATACTTCTTTTACCGCAGGACTATACTCTAAAGTATAATTAAAGTTGTAAAAACAACTATTTACTGAGTGAAGCCATTACAACGTAGGTAGAAAACCACAAACTTCATTCGCTTATCGCTTCTGCAGCATATTAATTATCGCTCTCAGTACAGTTGTTGTAACAATAAGTTGCGAGGATTATTTATACACGTACTACATACGACCTACATCTCGTGAACACTGATATACAGCATATACGAGTATTACTATAATACATCATACTTACGTACTTTAATATTTTAAGTCGGAGACCTTCCTTTTGTCACATAAAGGCCCATCAAATTCCAACAGAATAATACTGAACCGATTTAAATGAATGGGGTTATATAAATTTTATTAAAAGTTTTTACGTATAGTTATAGTTTTTTCAACTTTTTACTTTATTTTCGCACAAAAAAGCTGCGGGTTCATATGATGGTAATATACACCACTCAATAGTCACAAGTGCTTTGCTGATCTAAGTGAGGTAAGTAACAAAGAATCAGGAGGAGGTGAGGTCACTAAAGTAATGAAACAATGCAGATGCATTGTTTCATTACACAAGAAGATTCTTTGACCCGTGATTTCGAGCATAGCCCATGAGTATGTGTCTAAGCACGGCTCTCTTACGAAAATCAAATAGATGTATTAGGGACAGGAACTTCTAAACGTCACAAAACCTTTCCACATAAATGTCAAAAACACGGAACAGGGAAAATTAATAGCTGTATCTACTACTTCGTATATACTTTTTTTTTTACGAGCCTATTGTGTCCCACTGCTGGGCAAAGGCCTCCCCCTGCCCCTCCCTCTTTTATATACATTTATGACACTTTTTTTCACACTGGTTAAAGTTTATCTTGACTCCATTAATATTTCAAGACCAAAATTAGCCCAATCGGTCCAACTATTGCCGAGTTTTGAAGACTTACAAACATTAATTCATTTTTATACAAAAAATTACGTTCATAACGAATACTCAATGAAATATATTTTAAATAATTCGTATTCAGATTAGCTATCACTCGGTGATTAAATTCAGTCACAGTTTTGAGGTCAGATACAACATCTGTCTGCCTGTGTGTCTGCTACACACGACACCATTTCCGCACCACATTATTTATTTAGTAAATCGCGTATAATTTTGTGCTAAGTACTTTTATAATACGGTTATTTAATTTCGTACAAGGAAAGTGACGCAAATCAACGGAATTTAGGTTCACGTAATCTCATTACATTTCTAATTGGTGACAGTTTAAATCTATATGTATTTATATTATATAGCTTAAGAAGTTATTTAGTTGGTTGATCTCTGGAAGTACTGGCCCAGTTATCGAGGAAGGCTATATATTATAAGCTATAGCTACGACCAAGAAGAACAATGAAAATTGATGCAAAAATAGGGGGAAAGTACGGGATTGTCACTTTTTTTTTTTTTATGGAATAGACCGGCAAACGAGCAGACGTATCACCTGATGGTAAGCGATTACCGCCGCCCATGGACACCCGCAACACCAGAGGCGTCACAAGTGCGTTACCAGCCTTTGGGGGATGGGGGGGAGACAAAATGAAGTAAAAAAATATGCAAAAAACTTTTCAAACCGGGAAGCACCACGGATAAAATATTCTGGGTCCTAAGTGAGCTATATTTGATTTCTATAGAATGTATGGCAGGATCGCCTAAACGCACGGAAATTCACCGCAGTTGACACAAGGTCACCATAGTATACCGTCCCAGATATCATTTATAAGCTACTAGCTTTTAAACGCGCCTTCGCTCACGCAGACTTTCATCCCCTGATTTACCCCCTTTGGTAAGGGTTGGTTTAAGGGTGGAATTTCCAAAATTCCTTTCTTAGTGCTCACCTACGTTATATAAAGAACTTACATGCAAAATTTCAGGATTCTAGGTTCAGCGGTTTGGGCTGTGCGTTGATCTCTGGGTATGTCAGTCACCTTCTTCTTTTATATATATAGATAGATTTAGCATTATGTTACGTTCATTGTACCAAAGACTACATTCCCAGAGCATATGATGAGTCGACTGTTCACAGCTAGAATCAGGTGTTGAGCATTGACACAATGGTGAATCGACTAATTTAATTGAGTGTAGTACCGTGGCCTGTAAGAAAATGACTGTCTACCAGTGGACTGTTAAAGGTCCAAGGACCTTTAACAGTCCACTGGTAGACGTATCAAGATACGTGAAATTCTTAAGACATTTTATGCAGAAATAGACCGGTGTTTAAGAATTCTTTAGCTGCGTAACACCGAGTGGGATCGATTAAAGCAGTCCCAATCTCATGCGGAAATCGAAAGGGCCAAGCCAAATTTTCCTCCCACTATAATCCGGGCTTCAAGCGGGCCGTGACAAAAGCATCTCACTATAACAATAATTATTTTCACGGGAATTAACGCGATCACTTATTAAAAGTCAGCCTGTGACCACGGCCGGTGCAACCTGGTCGAAACGTCAGGCAAAGCAGAGGTATGTAATACCTTTTAATATGTGATCGCGTTAATTCCCGTAAAAAAAAAAAAAATTATATCATGGAACGCGAAAGTTTAAAAGCATCTCACTAGGCCGCCATAGCGTCTGTCCTCCCAGAGGAGGGCGTCAGAGGCTGATCGTTGGGGTGTTTTTTAGTGGAAACACCAAATACTCCTGGCTCCTGTGTCCCCGAGGAGCTCCGAGGAGGAGGAGATCCGAAGAGATTTTTCACCCCATCAACAAAAAAAAATACAAAAAAGGCCGCCATAGTGTGGGAGTATGGTGGCCCCCACTGTTGGATTCTACTCAAGCTTTCCACCAAGCTGAGCAGAGTCACTTTGGAAGGCTGTCAAATAAAAAAATAGTTTGCAGATATTAGTTACAGGAGTCCATGGAGATTGTATGCTATAGCTAACATCAAAGAGTTTAACTTTGTGGAAAACTATCCCTTTTATCTATTGGATAGAGTTTTTAGACAAAAATAATAAACACTAATTACTCTAACGTTTGTTTCAAACAAAGAAAAATTAATCTATGCATCACAAGGCATAAAAATTTAATAAAGTTTATTTGTATTCAAACAAAGCTACACATTATAATCTCATCGAAATGAAGTAACATTCGCCTTTTATTAAAAAATACAAAGAAGAAATTCTGTTCACTTCCTAAATTTACAACGCTTTAAAACGAATTGTAAAAATCATTAAAAAGCTGAAACGTGCGAGTTTATTTGAATTTCCGTTAAGTGAGGGGGTCATTCAGCCTCGAGGGGTCTAATGGGGATGGAGGGGTCCAATTACTGCTTAGCATATTTCTCTAATTAAAGGCACGAAAGACAAGAGCCTTATATTCCTTCGTAAGGAGGATGTTTTTAAGACACTTAAAAGTTTTGTTTATTTGATACGCGAGGAAATACACGTCTCAGTTTCTTTGGAGAAAATATATTGTATTTAATTTTCATGAGACTCTTGTAACTTTTAATATATTCCGCTCTCGGCGACTTTTTGTTGTATAATTTAATTAAACATTTGTTTTCAATAAGACTTGTTTTATTTAGAATTTTCTTTTAAGCAGCCAGTGTTATTATGGAAAAAATCCAATGGCGTGATATTGGAGAATTCGATGAGGTTTTTTTTATGGAATAGGCGGGCAAACGAACAGACGTATCGCCTGATGGTAAGCGATTACCGCCGCCCATGGACACTTGCAACACCAAAGGCGTCACAAGTGCGTTGCCCGCCTTTAGAGGATGTGGCAGGGGATGAGGTGGGGTATGGGGAGTGGTGGGGGTATGGGCCTCCGGTATCCTCACTCACTCGGTAAAACACAGCGCAAGCGCTATTTCACACCAGTTTTCTGTGAGGCCGTGGTATTACTGTGGCCGAGGTGGCCCATTCATGACGAAGCGTGGCTCTCTCACGGCAATCATTTGAGAGAGCGTAAAATTCAAACTGCATTGAAGTTACAATTTTATAAAATTTCCCTCACATCATCAACCCGTAACGTCCCACTGCTGGGCTCGGGTCTCCTTTCAGGAGAGGGTTAAGGCCATACGTCCCCACGCTGGCCGAGTCCGGGTTGGGGACTGGCAAGACAACGTAGTGGCTACGTAATCTTGCCGTTGGATGTTTTTAAGCCGCTCAACGGCCTCCAACTAAGCTTCACGACTGTTATCATATGATAACGACCGGGACCAACTGCTTAACGTGACCTACGAATCACGGAGACGCTCATGGTATCATGCCACCAGCGGTCACCCATCCAAGTACTGACCGCGCCGTCGTTGCTTACCGTCGGTGATTGTTTCGAATCACTGAGTGCAACTGGGCTATGAGCGCCCCCTCTATCTCGCTCTTTCTCTAAAGAGAAAATAGAAAAAGCTTACTCGTTATAAAAACACTTGTGATGTTTAAGGGCTATTTATGAAGCATATCAAATTAGCATAAGTGTCTCGAGAAGGAACAAAATGGCTGCGTCGCCCCGAGAGGCAATCAGAGGTAATTATCATATAAATTTTGTTAAAGTAGATGCCAATTAAATGCCTTATATTTCTGATATATAATTCGATAAGATAATTTCAAAATTATTTGGAATGTGGGGGGGGGTGATTGTAGCAGAGAGATCAGAAAGAAAAAAGGAGGGAGGAACATTTTTTTGACTGTTTTAGTTTTAAATAGATAAAAAAAAATAAAGGAAGGTTTAGTTGAAATAAATAAAATTAAAATATCAAATTAGAAATTCAAATTAACAGCATTTCACTAAATGCATATATAAATTTACGGTACCTACTTACATCAACGAACTCAATTTTTTAAATTTCTGTCTGTCTGTCCGTTTGTTTCGGCATTTTTTTGGGACGATTTTGACGGGACTTTCACTGAGAGATAGCTGATTTTGTTGTTGTAAAAGTACAGCAACAACCGCGGGTAACACCACGGAGCTCAGCTAGTATAGAATAAAGTCATGAAATTGTGATTTTTTGACATATTTGTTTTATTAACTCACAAAAGACCTTCTTTATCAGAAGGTCTCTATCTAGGCAAAATATGATATTGTTATAAGATAACTGATAAACGAAATATCTAAATACATTCATATTACAGAACAATTAATTGTGCCCATGACACCATTATCGGTCCTAAGTCAGAATCGAACCAAGGACGTATGACACAGCAAACAGGATCACCAGACCTCTGGACCAACAGACAAGTCAGAAATTTGGGCCTCCGGCATCACTTCCGGCATCATCTCAAGCATCACTAGCCTGCCATGGTGTGGGTCACCATGCTGCATTGTTGCATTGTCTTCATTGGCAGTGAGTATGGTGACCACCACTCTTGGATTCTGCTTATGCTTTCCATCAGGCCGAGTAGAGTGATTTTGGCAGGGTCAAACATAAAAAAATACTTAACTTAAATACTATCGCTGGTACTTAATCAACAGTTTATTTCAGGCAATTTCAAAATGAATGCTTTCTATAATAAACGACGGGTAAAAGATTATTACACTATACGATTTGGTTTTAATCATCTGCCACCGCATGCGTGAGTAATAAACACTGCGTTTAGTGCCTCAAGGCACGGAAAGGAAGGGCCAACACAAATCAATATTAAAATAATAATTAGTTAAATAACAACAGAACACGGAAAAGGAAGACATAAAGCCCTTTGTAAATATTATAAGGTCGAGTGCATACGAACAACAAAGGAACCTTCATACGTTCGCACCTCGCTGTATATTGTTTTAGTGTGTACAAGGATTTATACCGCTGTTATGGTGGTCTTGAACTAAAAAATAAATTGTTTGTTTTGATGTACACCGGTGTGTGTTATTTATTGAAATAATATTGATATTATAAGAAAGGATTGATAGTTTGTTATTTTTGAAGTAACTTTCTGGTTCTGGCCGGAGGAATGTAGCTATTTATGGGTAGTTCACTTCGTCCTTTTTGAGCTGGTTATGGTCAGAGAATAAGTAGGACAGCAATGTCCACCCTACGTAGTTGAAACTGTGAGGTTGAACAGATTATTATCTATGAATGATAATCTAAATATGATTGCGTTAATTTAATAAATATTAAACAATACACATGTGGAAGTCGCCACATCGCTCCCCTCCAAGACCGGAGGTCGATATATTGTTGAGTCAGCTGTCTGTGCTGTATTGCGGAGCTTGCCAATGCCATGAGTGAGTAGTTCCAGTGAGTCGGAACTGAGTGCCGCAAGTTCCAGTGAGTCGGAACTGAATGCGGCTAGTCCCAGTGAGTTGGGGCAGAAGTCCGCTGATCCCAGTGAGTCGGGATGGCAGGTGGTGCGCGGTACTGTGGTGAGGTCCCCAGTGAGTCGGGGCGGTTGCTGCGTAGTGGCTGGCTGCTGCATAGACGGGAGAGATATGCTCTGCTTACATGAACCGTAGCTGCAGTGTGCTGTGCCTAGACGCTGATGAGGCCGTAGGGGTAACCAGGCTGGAGCGGTCCCTTCCTGCGTGTGGTGTATCCCAGTTGAGGCCGAGGTTGCTGGCTGGCTGTGAGACCTGCTGTGGGAGTGAACATGATAGTGGCGTGCTGATGCTGCTTCGAAGGCTGTTTCCAATCATGTCGGGATCACCACTGTGGAGGTCGCCACACAAAGCAAATTTTCATAATAATAAACCTGTGCTATTGTTTTAAGGCCACATGTTGTAGGTATCCATAGGCGGCGGTTATTACCTACCATCAGGTAATGCGGTCTTCCCTTATAGCATAAAATTACAAACCTTATTCAATATATATATGCTCTAAAAAATTACAGTATTACCTGGTGCCCTATCCGTGGTTTATTTAATATATATATCTTATGTATATGTATCAGGTATTTTGAATCGAAGTTTTATATTCATTTACATATTAACGATCAGGCGTGGTCCCACGGGATCTTCAGTAGGTGCGTAACCCAGAAACCAGTCGGGGCACATGGTAAACAACACATGCCCACATTAATCGGTTAGCTTCATGATTTATTGCACTGTAAACTCACTGTAGAAATTACGTTTGGGGACCGCATTATGTTACATGTTAAGTAATTTAAATAATTGGCCTTTAACAAGAAAAAGTTAAAATATTATAACCCGACTACGTAAAACTTTTGATAAAGTGTGTATAGAATATGTCACCCAGGTCATTATTACGAAACTATTGACATTTCATTCATTAAAATCAGTTCAGTAGTTTAAGCGCTACGCTGGAATAGGCAGTCAAAACGATTACAAGATGCCCAAGGGCAGCTGGGTTCTTTTGTCCATGTAACACATAATAATAAAATTAAACCTAATTTCATTGACACAGTAATAAATTTGATTGTGATATTACAAAAAGTCTGATTTCAGTTGGACTTTTCTAATTGTAGATGATATCCGGCGTTCCAAATTTTCAACAGAAATACCACATTTCGGATATCAAATAAAGAATACCACTGATTTTAATTAAACTAATCATACAAACATTAGAACTAGGAATGAGCATTAAGAAGTAAAGATTATGCCTATTTCGATGTGTAAATAACTAAATATCTTGTGGAAAAAAATTGCCGAGATACTCCAAGCATTCAATAGACCACCATAGTGTGGGTCACCATGCTGCATTCACAATGAGTATGGTAACCACTACTCTTGGTATCTACTCATGCTTTCAATCAGGCAGAGTAGAGTCACTTTAGCAGGCTCATATATACATCACATTTACCGTGGGAAAGCCACGCTTCGGCTCGACCGAAGTTATACCACAGCCTCACAGAAAACCGGTGTGAAATGTTGCTTGCGCTGTGTTTCACCGAGTGAGTAGGATACTGGAGGCCGAGGCTCGATTTCTCTTGGATTCCATCATCAGAATTAGTATCCTTGTCATGGAACCACCGTTGGGATATCTCCTTTCCATTAAAAAAAGAATCATCAAAATCGGTTCATAAACGACGAAGTTATCCGCGAACACACATAAAAAAACATATATACGGTCGAATTGAGAACCTCCTCCTCCTTTTTTGAAGTCGGTTAAAAAGTCAGAAAAAAAAACTAAGAATGAGAAGGCAAAAGAAGCATAATAAAGCAAAACCAACCGCTCTATAAGTGTATACGATACTTTCCACTTTAAAATGTATTCGATTTACTCGAATAGTAATTAAAAAAAAATTACAAAAACCGACTTCAAGGTTCGACTCGATTTCTCTAGGATGCCATCATCAGATCTTAGTGTCCTTACCACAGTACTACCGTTGGGATATCTCCTTTTTTATTGAAAAAAGAATTATCGAAATCGGTTTATAAACGACGAAGTTATCCCCGAACACACATAAAAAAATAAAAAACATATATACAGTCGAATTGAGAACCCCCTCCTTTTTTGAAGTCGGTAAAAAAATCAGCAAAACATAAATGAAATACATTTGTCAAGGGACGCCCTCACAAAAGCTGGCACCGAGCGCATAAAACACCAGTTACTATGCCAGTAAAATAAAAAGAACAAAGAAAAGTATACCATAACCAATGTCCTTATTTTTTAAGTAAAATATCAATATTAGACGGAGTATTTTAGTAAATGCCTACCGTGTTGTGAAAGAAAACTTCTCTATCTTTTGCCGCTATCGTACATACATTTAAGCCAACAAATGTTGAGTAAACATGGTTTAGATATAAAGATTGCTTAGAATTTCTTTGTTGTGACGCCGAATGTCTTGCCCAACACATGCGAGTTGAGAAAAAAACTAAAAATTTGTGTTTTTGTAACTAAATCACATGAGAATTTAGCATGGAGATAATTTTTGAACTAAATTAATACTTCCTCTATTTTGTCTTTCGCTTTGCTAAGGAGGGAAGTTGGTTTATTATATTTCGTTGCGGGTTCCAAGACAGTTTAATTTTTCGTAAGGCTTCCCGAGTGTTATGACTCGTGTATTCGGGTCACTGCTGTTGATTCTGGTATTCCATTTTCTTTTATTTTATTTCGTGTTTAATTTGTAATTAATGTAAGACTAAAGAGTTAAGAAGATCAAATCTACTTTTCGAAATAGAGTTTAAAGCGAACCACCGCCGACGAAGGCCTGCAATTCGGTTTATAAAATGCGTTGCCAGCTTTTGAGTTTCTACCTCACGCTCTTTTCTTGAAGGTATAATATAGCGGTAGTGCAATTCCGCTAAAGACAACTTGTTTCACAGATTAGTTGTGTAGGGCACATATTCAGGGTCAAGAATTAGTCAGGCACAATTAAAGAAGTAGTCTTGATAGTAGTATTAGTTAGTATTATAAATCTAGATAGTTCTTGATTTGTTTTTATGAAACACTTTTAAGGTTGTATTCAGTCTTTTATGACTAAATATTGAATGAATATGATATATCATATATTATATACATATTATATATAATACCATTACTTATACACTTGGTATACACTTGAAAGCGTAGTGTTAATTATGTAGGGAAGTGTTAAAACCTAAAATAGGTAGTACCTAGTCAATGTGCATCTAAGACATTCTAAACATCATGGTCAGAATTATGTGAATTTTTATGTATGTATAAAGTATGTATAAATGTGTGGGTTTCACTACCATTATACAGTCTTTAGGGTCAGCTACGTAGGCGAAGTAGGTTGGGACGTAAAGTTGGCCGTTAATGCATATTTATACTCATGTTACACCTGCGATTGTGCTGCAAGTTCATCAGGTTGACAAGAGTGGTTTACTGCACCTGCATAACCAATAATTACAATGCATCACGTTTTGGCACCGTTATTGAGTAAATACATTTCTAGTTGTCACTCAATCAATTTAGAACTGTAGTTAAATGAACCGAGAGTTTATATTTGTTAAAATGTGTAAAATCATCTGTTATGTCTTTTCCTGAATAAGATTTTTTTAAGCATTTGTTACTATGCTATTAACATCATAAATTTTAACAATACAACTAAGAATAATTTAATTTAATCTGGAGGCCCAATGATGCAGAAGCATTACTAAGCCGCCATGGTGTGGGTCACCATGCTGCATTGTTGCATTGTCTGCATTCGCAATGGTGACCCCCACTCTTGGATTCTGCTTATGCTTTCCATCAGGCAGAGTAGAGTCACCTTGGCAGAATAAAAAAAAATACTTTGGTCATTATTAACATAACGAAAAGTTATATGAAAAAACTGATCATTCTTATAAGTAGTAAGTTGAGTAGAACTGGAAACTAACATAAAAAATTAATAGTAGGTATCAATGTGGAGATATTAAAACAATTATTTCCATAATTGTTGTGTCGTCCACTGTCGGCACGGATAACAATAATGTTATCTAATGATATACATTGCATGTTATCTTCTCAAATGCTCCATTTTTTATTGCAATTAGAAATCGTAAACAGTAGGTAATTTTTTCACGCAGCGACTTACATCATACGATTCTTCATTTATCTGTCACTAGCTACGCCCGCGGTTGGTGTTATAAAAGTACAATAACAACCGCGAGAAAAGTCTTAAAAAGTAGCCCAAGTAACTCCTTAAATCATTAGCTATCTGCCAGTGAAAGTCCCGTCAGAATCGATCCAGCCCTTTCAAAGATTAGCTGGAACAGTCTGACAAAAAAATTAAAAATTGTTTTTTTATCATAATACCATTGAATACTTTCATATGCAGTTAATTTAAAGTTGCAAACAGACACTTCAATTTCATTTATTTGTATGACTTTATGGATGACTACGATTTAGTTTAGTTTATGGTTTAATTTAGCTTTGGGTTTTAAAGTAAGTCATGCCAGTAATATGTAAGTAGGTGACCAGCGCAACTTCTGAAATTATAAGATCGGGAATCGAATTCAAATGCCTCTAACAACACTTTAATAAATTGATAAATCGGCTATGACATTATATACGTACATCTCTGTATCATAAAGTGTTCTATTATAAATATGTATAATTTAAATGATCAAATTATTCCTTAAAATATATGTTCTCGCTAATACAACATACATAGGTACATTATTTTTTTAATCTGTGATCAAAGTCAGTTTCATAAGACTCCAATAAACGTCATAATGCCCATAAACATCATAGAAATATGTTCAAATTATACCATAGCAGGCCATGTGTCATGGCCCAATAAGAACTACCGAAATGACCATTCTATTGCATATTTAAACATTATAAAATTTATTTATTAGGGTTTATATTTCTTTTTACCCGACTGCGAAAGGAGGGTTATGTTTTTCGAGTGTATGTACACACATCAAAAGTGTCTAGGGATCAACATATGTGTCTAGGGATCAACATATATTTTTGCAATAACTTTTCTCCTGATTGATATTAATTAAAATTTTCTTTAAGGATTCATCAAATAAAGTGTTTTCGTTTGTCACAGTAACGATAAACCAAGTCACCTTTGCATTAATAAAGAAATTTGTCATTTTCCTAATAAAGGGATTTTTGACATTTGAACCACTAACATTAAAGTTCGAAAAAAAGACTGAAATAACAGTTTTCTTTAAAATTTTATTAGGTAACTTAAACAATTAATAATCCGTGTTTCTACCGCGAACACTAACAACACAAGAATCGGTTTGGCATACTCAAAATGAGTTCATCCAAATCACGCTGTGGAATGGCCGCCCATGTTCGTTGCAACAACAAAAAAAGGTCTTCTTGCGACTGGATACCCTCCATATTCGGCAGAGCTCTTCTCTGTAGCATATCCCATGCATGCTCAATCGGGTTCAAGTCTGGCGACTGAGCAGGCCAGGGCCAAAGCCACATCTCAATCTCAAGAAATCCGCATAAAAATGCTTGATCCCTAGACACTTTTGATGTGTGTATGTATGTAAATTTCTTTGGCACGCCCTAGAGCCTAAATGGCTTGTCGTATATTTATGTGAGTAGTGTCAATAGATTCGTCTTAGTCGTGAGAGTGACACTGGGTACATCAAAATTAAAAATAAATAAAAATAAGGACTTTTGGCGCCAAAAAGTAATATTAAAAAAAATGTTTTCAAAATACATCGAGTGTGGTATCAAAATAAAGATTTTTTTACGGTGATTACGAATATATATGAAACTTATATGTTTTTATTGTTAAATATTGACGCAGTCGGGTTTTTTATTTTTAATAATGTGTTGCTACACCTAATTATTAATATTATAATGCAAATGTAAATTAATTAGTTCGTTACAATTTTAAACCTTAAGTACTAAGCCGTTTATTACTCTTCTTTTCAGGTGACTGTTGGAGAGACACATTTTAGAGCTGTTGTAAAATATAATATCATTCTTTAGATTGTCAGCTCATCTGATTAGGAGACGTTCAAGCTTCTTCCTCAATGTGGATTGAAAAGTCTCCACTCAAAGCACCACTCTGTCAGCAAATGAGGAAAGACCAATGTCATTTCAGCATGTTTATCTTTGAACCTTAGCTCTTTGTCGGATTACCTCATAATGAATTTTTATCTGCAAACATTAATTAGTGGGTTAATTTTAATTTGTGAAAAGTTCATCAATAAAAATAATTTTAAATCTTGAGTAACTAAAATTGTTATAAACACTATTTTTATTTAAATAACCTTCAAGAAAAGAGCGTACTTCTTCTTAAAAGGCCGGCAACGCCTCCAACTTGTAACGCCTCTGGTGTTGCGGGTGTCCATGGGCGGCGGTAATCGCTTACCATCAGGCGATACGTCTGCTCGTTTGCCCCCTATTCAAAAAAAAAGAAAAAAAAAACCCTATTGGGGAACATGGTGGATGGATATATTCTGTGTCGGCTAGGATTTTACAAACATACATGAAACGGACGCAAAGAATACCCAGACTCAGAACAACAATTTGTGGATCAACAACAACTTGGCGCAGTAGAAAGCGGCGTGGCGACCGCTTAAGCCACTAGGCCAACCGTGCAGTCAAAAAAATAAAATAGTCTAAACATTATGAGAATCGACAGTGTGAAAGTAAATAAAAAGCTGCAATTTTTTTTATTCCCAGGTTGATAAATATGTAGGTAATATGCAAATGCTTTAAATGTTACATTATTCGGAACGGGAACAATTTTCTAAGGCGTCCAACACACGCACGTTCAACATAAAGACGTGTACATACTCGCGACGATTACACAACGAGTGCATAAGTTTGTACGGTGCGAGGTCGGTTCAATATGTCGCCTTCAACTCGACCATAGCTTAGTCAACGGATCTGTGTCATAAAATAGAATTATACCTAATACTGATGAAAAAACCGAGATTTTTATGAATATTTTTTATATAATTTCGTGTTTAGATTAAGTTACTTATTGCTGATAATAATGATTAGTCGCTGTTAGCAATGGAAGAGATTAATTACATTTAACAGTATATACACTCATGCCTATATCCCAAAAAGGGGCAGACAGCGGGCTATCAAACCGCGTTTCGCATCCAGTACGTCTCAGCTATATTCTTTAGGTCGTCAATCCATCTAACTAGGAGGCTAGGATTTTTTTTTTTTTTTTTATGTTTGGCCTGCCAAAATGACTCTACTCTGCCTGATGGAAAGCATAAGCAGAATCCACAAGTGG
Organism: Diaphora mendica; assembly: GCA_949125395.1. NCBI lineage: Eukaryota > Metazoa > Arthropoda > Insecta > Lepidoptera > Erebidae > Diaphora > Diaphora mendica. Next base: position 23,918,116 of record OX421327.1, on the reverse strand, counting down.
TGGCCACCATACTCATTGCGAATACAACAATGCAGTATGGCGACCCACACTATGGCGGCCTAGTCTAGTCTAGTCTAGTCAACAAGTATGGAACTTGTTGACTAGACTAATTGGGCCTCCGGTCTCGCACTCACCATCGAAACACGACAGCACAAACGCTGTCATTTTACGTTGATATTCTGTGCGAGGCTAGTACCGCCCCGGTCGAGCCGGCCCGTTCGTGCTGAAATCAGCGTGACTCTACTACCTACCTATTTTTTTTTTTTTTACCTTTACCTAATAATTTATTAAAAAAAATTAGATGGAGTCAGTTTTATAATAACCAGAAATGAAATGAAATGAAAATTTATTCTGCAATAAGGCAACAAGTACACACAGAATGCTAACAAACATAGGTAGGTGCTTATATGTTTATGAGAAATATAAATTAAGGATAAATTACCTACACCATATAATTTTAGGACCGATAATATGGTGACGGCATAGCTGTGATTTTGTCTTATGTTTGTGGAGAACCGAGTCAATATTAATACTATGTCAAGTTTATTAACTTATTTTCAAATATGTAACCTATCTCTAAAGTTACTCTATGAGTAAACTTTATCCACAGCAACCGGCTTTACCATATGTATATATATAACACCTAAGTAAGTACGTCTGTTTGAACAAAACGACAAACAGGTACAACCTTGTCAAATTTCGAGTGTGTAATGGCTTGGGCGCCAATACTAATTGTTTGGTATCGCCGCTGTAGGTGTTAACTCTAAAAACAAATATTTTTTGAAGCTAAAGCATTTTGGTTTATCTATACTTATAATAAAAATGTAACAGGTCCAATTCTGTACATTAAAGATATTTTGAAAAAATTTTTTGGAGGACTCTCTATTATCGATATCATCAGTTATAATAAAAATGTAACAGGTCCAATTCTGTACATTAGAGATATTTTGAAAAATTTTTTTGGAGGGCTCTCTATTATCGATACTGAAGCCAAAACTGTATTTTTTTTAATTTTTGTCTGTCTGTCTGTCTGTATCTTGGCCGCGCATCACGCCGAAACTACTGAATGGATTCAAATGAAACTTGGCATGATTAGAGCTCATACTACGAGGTAGGACATGGGATAATTTTTATCCCGATATTTATCACCGTTTCCTGGGGGGAGGGGGGGATGAAAGTCAAAATATGTACTTAGTTGTAATTCAATAACACATGGTCCGATTTCATTCATTATTTTTTTGCTAGAAAGAACAAAAATAAAAGATAACGGGAAATGTGTTTTTTTTGTCCGCGACTGTACACTGCCTGTGGGAAGCTGAGACAGATATGTAAATATGGCGGTACGAAGTACGAAATTAATTCAAAAACACAAAAAAAAAACATAAACAACTTAGTATAATATATTGGGAAATTAACGATTTCTTACTATTATCAAAGATTGAATTTGGCAGCGGTTCAAAACAGAACTAACCTCGGCCTATTTGAGATAGGATATTATAAATAAACGCATTTGATACGCGGAAGTACCTCCCAGTAACCATTATAATGTGATCTCTCAAGGAGAATACCAAACGTAGTGTCTTATGCAAGAGTAAGTTCAATTTCCCTTGGTCTAATTCTCGCGATGGCCCATCGTAAATTTATCGCAAAGAATTTATTTTGTGCGAACGTATGTGAGTTAGGCCTAGTACACAATAGATTTAGTGATAACACTATATTCTGTTAGTCACTCTTTGTTAGTCACATCAGCAACTTATGAAAGTGTTAGTGACCACTATCTTCATTACCATAACTACTTAATTTCCTATAATAATGCATAATTTATTAATTAGCATAGGTTTTGGGAATGGTATGGTCAAGTGAAGTGAGGTTACCGAAGGCCCCAAAACAGATTAAGACCATGAGTGTCCCGAAAAAGGTCGCGTATTCTCCAATTGTTCTGTGATTATAGAAACTAATAGGATAGAGTCACCAATTTGCCTAGAACATTTAAGTGTAATACTGTGTACTTGTATTTAATGTGCAGCAATATTTAAGGGGGTTGTTTAACGAAACTAAACTTTGTACAATAAATATCTAGTAAGAGATTTTTTTGTCTAGTTAATTATTTTTTTTGCATTTAACTACATATGTAAATGATTTGGGCTTTGAGACTCTTATTCTAAATACTTATTACCTATAGGAAAAACTAATTTTTAACCGAGGTTCTCAATTCGATTGTTTTTTTTTATGTTTGTTACCTCATAACTTTCGACTGGGTGAACCGATTTTGTTGATTCTTTTTTTATTTGAAAGCTGGTGCTTCCCGTGTGGTTTGTTTTTCTATTTGGTCCAGATTGAAGTCGGTTTTTTTTTTCGTTAAAATTTGTGATTATTCATTTAGATGATCGTGTGCATAGGCATTATGTTCTAACTGCAATGTTCTGGATCATTCGAGATCTGTCACTCAACTAACACTGTAAATAAAAACATCTAAACGAGAAATCATTTAGTAGTGATTTTACGGCGCTCCGTCAAGATTCTGTGACACGTCTGCTAAATAAAAACTATAATGCTTCCTACCGCTCCATTTTAAATTGGATCAAACTACTAGAAAAATATTAAGATTGATGCAATAAGAGGGTATGCTGCCGGCTACCATCTCTATTCGTCCCATGGTTGTCATACGTCTAAAGGAGCAAACTCCATAGGACAAAAGCACTGCAAACAGAAAGAAAACTGAAAACAGACGCTATACAAATTCGTCTGGTCAGGGTCGTAGAGTAGGCTAAACCTCCTTTAAAAGTTTAAAATAACGCTTGCATCTCCTTAAGATGCAAGCGTTATTTTAAACTTTCATTTAAAAAAAAACATCATTGTAAGTTCGTTATCTACGACGCCACGCTGATTTCAGCACGAACGGGCCGGCTCGACCGGGCTGGTACTACCCTCACACTGAAGATCAACGTAAAATGACAGAGTTCGTGTTTCGTTGGTGAGTGCGAGGCCCAATGATACAGAAGCATCACTAGGTCGCCATAGTGTGGGTTACCATGCTGCATTGTTGCATTGTCTGCATTCGTAATGACTATGGTGACCACCACTCTTGGATTCTGCTTCTGCTTTCCATCAGGCAGGCAGGCAGGCAGAGTCATTTTAGCAGGGCCATATATTTAAAAAACGAGTTACCTCACCACGTGTATGTTTGAAAACTATAAATTGTTTGTCTTTGTTTATTTTTATCTAATGACTAGTTGTTGCCCGCGGCTCCGCCCGCGTATATGTCGGTTATCGCGGCAAATAGTAGCCTATGTGTTATTCTGATGTGTAAGCTATATTACTGTAAAGTTTCATCTAAATCAGTTCAGTAGTTTTTGCGTGAAAGAGTAACAAACATCCATCCATTCATCCATCCATCCATCCATACTTATAAACGTTCGCGTTTATAATATTAGTAGGATGGTATCGACCGTTCCTTTCCATAAACGCTGGACATAGCCCTTTCCCTAGAACGGAGGCTTTGGCTTTTTATACCACGCTTGCCAGACGGGTTGGTGGAGGAGTTGTTTCAAGTTTTCCAGAGCTGTCGTACTGCGTAGATTGCTCCCTTAGTCGGCTCTTACGACACTCAGTAGCCATAATCCGCCCCCACACATAGATCTTATCAGGTATCTTTTATATAAAAAAAAAACGTGGGGCACTCGGGGACTGCCGCGGTAAAGCTATTGCATAGCATTTTTTTCAACTTATGCAATTATAATTAATTATTAATTTTGTATTTATGCAGATTTTTTTTTTGAATATATTGACATCAAGTAAGTGAAGAAATCATAACATACAAATATATCACATGATTTCTCCAATATGTAAGTATTTTATGATAATTTCAATAGTTAACGATACGGCAAATTTCATAACGATGACAATGATGTGCATATTATGTGTTATAATTACATTTAATACGAAAAAGATAGATACCTATACACCTATATACTTTCTCACAAACTCACCAAACACAAACAGATTTCGGAGCAGCTCGTCTCGATCCGTGCGAGCTTCGGGTGTTAGGTTTTTTTTTCGTTACGGAATTTCTTGACTTGGTCGCTCCAAGCCCGCGATAAAAGCTATGCAATAGCTTAAAATCTTTTTTTATTCAGACAGACTGCCTCGTTGGTCTAGTGGTTAGCGTAAGCGACTGCTGATCAAGAAGTCTCGGTTTCGATTCCCGGGTCGGACTGCTGTTGGGTTTTTCTTACAAGAAATTCTTTAGCAGCCCGGAGTATGGAAGATGGCGGTGTTTCCAGCCCGTGCCTTGAAGAGCACGCTAAGCCTTTCCCGGTTGTCATGAACATCTATGGCAATCGTTATTGGGAAGTCAGTGCCCTCAAATAAACTGACAACTTTTTTTTTTACGTTAGGAATCCTCCTCGGGCTGTCACCCCACCGGGTTTTTTTTTTTTTTTTTGTTTTTTTTTTTTGTTTTTTTTTTTTTGTTTTTTTTTTTTCTACAACCTACCTCCAACATAATCGGAGCCTTTGCTACTGCTATTTCTCTATGTCATTCCAGTTCTATCACTTATTCTGCTCGTAATTTCATTCCTCATACTTTGTGTCTTTCTTACATTCCTCTTTTTCAGTCTTTTGGTGGGTGGGATGCCCACATTTAATCCTATTCTGTTCTACGTGATCTGCTTTACCCTACTTTATGTTTGTCCTTATTTCTTACTTGGGGAAATTAATAGTACACTACCTTGACCTTTATTTTTGTAGATTACTTAACAGTTTCTTATAAAGCTTATCCTACTTATTTCTATTACATATCTTACAGTCTATTGTTAACATTTCAATTATTTTACAGGTTCTTAACGTTATGCTTTCTTATTTTATAAACTTATTTCATACTCTTATTATCTATTTCCTTATTATCTACTACAATTTTATATTATGCCTATCTTATATATTTATACAAAATATTAATTAGGCATACTTATGTGCTAAGGTTTTGTTTTATTTCTCTTAATAACCATATTAACTACTATTTTACAATAATAAAGAAAACTTTCCCTATTTTCATCTTTCATCAACTCTTTAACCTCCGCTTGATTAACGCTACAACCTATTTGTTGTTCGAGATTAAATCTTTGTAATCCAAAGGTCGGGCATTCAAACAGCACATGTGGGACGGTCTCTTCAACGGTTTTGTCACAAACACACGCTGGACTATCCTTGCACCCGAATCTGTGCAGGTATGCAGAGAAGCCCCCGTGTCCCGTCATTGTCTGGGTGATGATGTTATCGATTTTAATTTTGCGGATTACACTGTACACCGCCGGCACATCCGGCAGAAACAGTTTAGTGATGCCAGCTGTTTTCCCAGTTTGGTATCGTCGGTCCCATTCGTCAAGCGTTGCCATACGTATGCTGCGCTTGACGAACGATACCGGACACTGGTCGTAATCTGGCCTCTTCTTTGTGTTTTTGGCAGCCTCTTTGGCCAGTATATCGGCTCTTTCGTTGCCATCCATTCCAACGTGCGCTTTAACCCAGAACAAGGTTAATAGCTTGTTCTGTCTGGACAATGATGTTACGTTCCTTCTTATTTCTACCGCAAGTGGATGGAGGCAACAAGGGTTCTGGACCGATTGAAGGGCTGCCATCGAGTCACTATATATGCCGCACGATGTCGCTCGGCTCTTGAGGGCCTCGCTAGTTGCGCGGCAGATGGCCAAGAGTTCGGCCTGGTAAACCGTGCAGTAGTCCGCGAGCTTCAGTTTTACGGCTTTGGTCTCCTCTCCTCCTTTCCATATTGAGACCGCAGCGCCTACCTCCCCCCCTATCTTGCTGCCATCGGTGAATATGCGTATTTCATATTCACCGCTGGCATCAAGTTGCTCTTGGTTTACCAGGCCGACGATCTTTAGTTCTATGTTTTCGGCTGGGTGCGGGACTTTGAGGGCCGAGAACATCGTCTCTACCTCTCGCCCATATAGTATCGGCTGGGGCTCCCCCCTCCTGGCCCGGTATAGGGAAGCTACTTCCCGGACACGAAGGTACAGGGGGAGAATCCCAGCCAAAACCAGTGCCGAGTTGAGCGACACCGTGCGGTAGGCCTTGCTGATCTGCTGCGCTATTCCGCGCTGCACAGCGTTCAGCTGTTTAATTATTCCTGCCCTATGTGCAGCAGGTTCCCATATGCCGGCACCGTACAGTATAATCGGCTCGACCGTCGCCACATAAATGGTCCTAATTACTTCGGGGTTTAAACCCCATGTGGTTTTGGCTGCTCTTTTGAGCTGTCCATAAATGCCCAAAGCCTTTCGACAGATATTTGCTACGTGCGGCTTAAATGTCAGCTTGTCGTCTATGGTGACTCCCAGCAGCTTGAGGTCCCTGACCATGGTAACCGCAACTCCTCCCATGCTCAGTCGTGGGGTGTCGTATTTTTGCTTACGGGTAATCAGCATTGCGTTTGTTTTGTGCGGAGCAAATTTGAGCTTATTTTCGACACCCCATTTCCGGACTCGTTCGAGCGCAGCGTTTGCGCTGACCTCAATCTGCTGGGCGTTGTCGGCGGAGAAGACCATGACGACATCATCGGCGAAAGCCTGCACGTATTCGCCGCTTTCCTCTAGGCTTTTGAGGAGTGGATCCAGGAGGAGGTTCCACAGTATGGGTCCGCCTATTGAGCCTTGTACGCAGCCTTTGTTCGTGCTCTTAGTGTACTCCTCTCCTGCGTATCTCACACTCACTTTCCTGTCCGCAAGGTCTACTACCCGCCTGAGCTTTTGCGGACATTTCTCTTCAGCTAAACGGGTTCTTATAGCTGGCCACCATGCACTGTCGAAGGCTCCCTCTATATCCAAGGACACTAGTACGGTAATTTTCTTGTCCTGTAGTTTGCACTTGATATGTTTTAGTAGGTTATAGAGGGAGTCCTCAGTGCTCCTTTGTGGCATGAATCCATATTGTTTAGTGCTCATTCTTGGCAGTACGTGATGTTTGATTCGAGACATGAGCAACTTCTCGTATATTTTGCCTAGTATTGGCAAAAGACCGATGGGTCTGTAGGCTTTGGGCATATGGTAGCTATCTTTCCCGGGTTTCTTCAGGACGACAATGGTTGCCTCTTTCCATTCCTGGGGGAAATAGCGGAGTTCGAGGCATTTGTTTAGCAAGGCAAGGAAAGCCTCTGGGTCCGCCTCGATTGCCTTACAGCATATGTCGGCGGTAAGGCCGTCTTTCCCGGGGGCCTTTTTTGAGTTGAAGGAGCCGCTCGCCTGACGGAGCTCGATCAGCGTAAATGGTGGATCACAGAGTTCAGCTTGGTCTCCCGCACCCACGCCATCCGCCTTGGACCTAATTCCCCGGTGGTAGTCATTGTCTTCTTCCGTCCGGTCTTCTGGGAAGAAAGTTTCTGCAAGCAATGCTACCGATCCCTTAGAGTCCAAGGTAATTCCATCCTTTTCAAGCGGCAGGTCCTCTCCCCTGCGCCGTGTTCGCGCGATAACCCGGTATATTCCCTCCCAGACGCTTTCCCTGTCCTGCCTTGCACAAAAGTCCTTCCAGCTTTCTACTATGGCCTTATTGGCCTCGGTCTCATATTCCTCCTTCAGCTTTAGGTATTCCTCTACGACCTTCGATCTCCTGATTGGTGCGGCGCACCTTATCCTTCGCTTTCGGGTGGCAACTTCCCTCTTAAGCTTTGCGAGATTTTCCGACCACCACGGCATCCTAAGTTCCTCATTGGGCCTCTTCAGCGGCATTGACGCTGTGCAGGCTTCGATTACCGTTTTGGTATAGTTGTTGACTGCCGTCTCCAACTCACTAGTGACACTGATTCTGACGATGTTAGGCTGGTCTAATTTGCATTCCTTTTTGGCCTGGTTAAATTTTAACCCCACCGGGGTTAGCGGCGGGGCAGTGTGTCGGAATCGAGCCGACTAAAACCACACGGTGTGCCAGTCTGCGCCTGAGAAGGGAGGGATCCGGGAACTGCAGTTATTAACTCATCCGGACCCCTCCCAGCGCCAGCCCGCCCTGTAGTGGGCAACTCTCTATTTAGGCGACGTACGGCACACGCGTACTTCGCCTCCTTGCGGTTGGCCTCTGAAAATATACTGACAACTAGCTCCACCTTCGAATTCAGTTCATGCTCATGGTTGCGGAGGTCCGATGCCAGTCACTCCGTGTAAAAACTGATATTCAGGTAAAACCGGTTGAACTAGGAGTTGACCCCAAATCTTGGGAATAGTAAAGGCTAGGAAGATGAGAATTTATTCAGACAGAGTCCATACTGTTAGTATACGATTTCTCTTAACCTATATTAGGACTTTACAATGTTACTATTCATTCTAACAAGGTTTTTCAAAATAGTACAGTTGTATGTGTCGGCTATGATCCTCAGGATGTCATTACATTATTACATTACATTCCCGCACTCTCCTTAGCAAAAAACAAATTATGAATCATAATTATTTATTATTTTTATTATTTTTGATGGAATAGGGGCAAGCGAGCAGACGTATCGCCTGATGGTAAGCGATTACCGCCGCCCATGGACACCCGCAACACCAGAGGCGTTGGGGTATGGGCCTCCGGTATTCTCACTCACTCGGTGAAACACAACGTGGTATCACTCCGTTCGAGCCGGCCCATAAATGCCGAAGCGTGGCTCTCCCAAGGTAGCGTATGTAGGATTTTATTGGATTTCTATTCAATTTATTACAGCACTACCGTGGTGATAAAAAACCGCTTGTAACGATAAATAATTGAAGCCGAATAAAAATAATATTAGGAGTTATTACGGAATGTATCTCAACCGTCTTCTGTCCCTTTGAAGTGGTTGCCAAGACAAACAAACTAGTATATTACATAAAACTAATTAATTACCGCATTATTGCTCATCATGATAAATACAATAATTTATATATATTAAACAGGATCATTAGCAAATCTATATTAAACTAGATCACCCATGCTACTTCGTCTTCCTCTCGTATTAACCCTGCTTGGTTTCTATAGGTCTAAGCGTAATAATAACTAATCTATCTTAGGTATTCATCGTAAGCAACATGGTGACACGAGAGTTAATAGATTAGCTGCCAAGCTTCGCTGTGGCACTCAGTGGCACAGTCTGGTTGCATTGGTGATGTAATTTAATAAGGAACAAAAGTGACATGAAAAAATTAAAAATTTGACCTCAATTCGTGTTATACTTTATGAGTTTTTAAGCACATATGGGTTCAAAAACTGAGATCCAGCGATCATTAATTTTATTTTATACCCGACTTACTTCTGCCCCTAGTAATGGTTTTCGAGTCTATCTTACGTAGATGTGTATTTTTTTTAATTTATTAATTGGCCTGCCAAAGTGACTCTACTCTGCCTGGTGGAAAGCATAAGCAGAATCCAAGGATGATGGTCACCATACTCATCGCGAATGCAGACAATGCAACAATACGCCATGGTGACCAACACCATGGCAGTCGAGTGATGCTTCTGCGGCATTGGGCCTCCGGTTTCGCGCTCACCAACGGAACACGACAAAACGAATGTTGTCATTTTAGGTTAATGTTCTTTGTCAAGTTAGTAGCCCGGTCGTGCTGAAATCAGCGTGGCTTTACTACCTTTAATTTTTGGACACGTTCTGTAGTCGTAAACGTGTCGATATATTCATCTTAGTTGTGAAAATGACACACGATTTCTGATAATTATGTGAAGTGAAATCGCTGGTTTGTATATCTTAGTTTTTTTTCATAAATATTGTTGTTATTTTACTTGTTCTTTTAGCTACTTCCTTTTATACAAAATTTACAATTATTTAATTATTTTTAAGACTTTAAAGAAAACTATCAAATAAGCAGATTTCTAAAGGGAAACATAATTCTGTTTTGAGGTCAAGGAGTTTATTTATTCATATAATTCATAACTAATATATGATACACAAATACTTTCAAGGTTCTTAATATTATTTATATGTATGAGAACTGTTAGAATTAAATCAAATGCTTTTGATGTATTTTTAAATATAAGTATGGTTTCCGTTATATTTAAAATAATATGTTTAGTTTCTATTGACATTAGCTACATAAGTTCATAAGAAAAATTAAAAATAGAAATAAAATATATCGGACATCTGACAAAGCGTCGTCAGTTCAAGCAGAACTTGTTCTATTACAGCTAAATTGACTTACATTTATAAGACTTACATACTTTTAAACTATTGCATAGCTTTTATCGCGGGCTTTGAGGCTTTAAGCGCGGCGACCGAATCAAGAAATTCCGTAACATATCGAAAAAAACCTGACATCCGAAGCTCGCACGGATCGAGAAAACAGTCTGGGTTTGAGAAAGTATACAGGTGTATAGGTATCATCATATCTTTATAATGCCACACTCACCGCATGTGCGTACGTATACATGTTCAAAGAAAGAAAATACTGCATAATAAATAAAAATTGGTCAGCGCCTCTGTTGAGCTGTTTCGCAACTACGAGGTACACTAACGCCCTCTATTATTTAAATACTTTTTGAACAATATTAAATTAGAAACTGGCAACATAAAAAAAATAAAAAATTATAATTGCATAAGTTGATAAAAAATGCTATGCAATAGCTTTACCGCGGCAGTCCCTGAGTTCCACACTTTTTTTTTTTATATATACACTCATATTATAATTAATAGAAAACATCCAAATACTGAAACAAACATTTTCTGCGACCCGGAAATGGAACAAGAGACCTCAGCACAGCAGTGGCACACAGTATCACTGCGTTCCCGACTAACGCAAGTCAAACTTCTTTAATAAGTTATTCTGCCACTATATAAGACTGTGAGTATATAACATCCTTTGTATGGAATCCGAATTTTGCTCATTCATGTGTTAAACATTATGGGAGACCTTAATCATGGAGCAAAATAAAAATCAGAGTTAAGCTTCGACACAACAATATGCTTGATCTGAATCCTGCCTCCCTAACTAAGTTCTATTTTCTACAAAACGTAAACATTAGAAACCTAATAAATGTATGGGTATGATGTCATCACAACGCTAAGTCACGTGATTACAACAAAATATTAGCCAACAATACAAGATAATTGAGGTGTTAGCGATTGTAGAAGATTTAACATGATACACTTGCATTTTATCAATTTCTCGTTTATTTATTTGTGATTACTACCCTATTGCTGAGTATATTGTATAGTACAGTAGTCTTCCACTATTATTTTAACCGACATTGAAAAAAGGAAGAGGTGCTCAATTCGACTGTATTTGTTATGTTTGTTATCTCAGAACTTTCACTGGGTGAACCGATTCTTTTTTTATTTGAAAGTTGGTGTTCCCCGTCTGGTCCTATTTCAATTTGGTCCAGTTCTTGAAGTCGGGTTTTTTGTTAAAATTTTGTTCACGAAAAGGTTTATTAATAAAGCTTGGAGGAAACATGTAATCGCTGCTTTTAATTAAAATGGTACGTATACATTATTGAATTTTCTTTAATCCTTATACATTTTCATTCCCTTAAATAAGTCACTTTTCAATAAAGGTATCAGTCACAATTTACGGTCAAGTTCATATATTACAGTAAGGTAAGCAATTGTCTTTTAGCAAATACGTAGATGTAACTAGTTAGTCTTATTGTTTTTTTATATACGAGTAATCAATAGTAAATCTATTTAGTCACAATAGACGGCCATCAGAGCCAGTAATTTAATGCTTATTCACAAGTATTGTGCCAATTCACTTATTATATAATAAATGGTTTAATCCTTACTTATATTATAAATGCGAAAGTAACTCTGTCTGTCTGTCTGTCTTGCTTTCACCGCCAAACCGCTGCACCGATTAAAATGAAAATTGGTACACATATAGTTTAGAGCCTGAGAACGGACATAGGCTACTTTTTAATGCAAAAAAGGGTAATAAGGGGTTGAAAAGGGGGATAAAAGATTGTATAGAAGAGTGGCGGTTTACACGCCTGCGCATTACCTACGCCGGGCGTCTTGGCAACGACCAAACAAGGCTGTCACATTCATTAAAAACATTTCGCTTTTTCAACGAATACTTAAATTAATACATAGAATAGAATAGAATAGAATAGAATAGAATAGAATAGAATAGAATAGAATAGAATAGAATAGAATAGAATAGAATAGAATAGAATAGAATAGAATAGAATAGAATAGAATAGAATAGAATAGAATAGAATAGAATAGAATAGAATAGAATAGAATAGAATAGAATAGAATAGAATAGAATAGAATAGAATAGAATAGAATAGAATAGAATAGAATAGAATAGAATAGAATAGAATAGAATAGAATAGAATAGAATAGAATAGAATAGAATAGAATAGAATAGAATAGAATAGAATAGAATAGAATAGAATAGAATAGAATAGAATAGAATAGAATAGAATAGAATAGAATAGAATAGAATAGAATAGAATAGAATAGAATAGAATAGAATAGAATAGAATAGAATAGAATAGAATAGAATAGAATAGAATAGAATAGAATAGAATAGAATAGAATAGAATAGAATAGAATAGAATAGAATAGAATAGAATAGAATAGAATAGAATAGAATAGAATAGAATAGAATAGAATAGAATAGAATAGAATAGAATAGAATAGAATAGAATAGAATAGAATAGAATAGAATAGAATAGAATAGAATAGAATAGAATAGAATAGAATAGAATAGAATAGAATAGAATAGAATAGAATAGAATAGAATAGAATAGAATAGAATAGAATAGAATAGAATAGAATAGAATAGAATAGAATAGAATAGAATAGAATAGAATAGAATAGAATAGAATAGAATAGAATAGAATAGAATAGAATAGAATAGAATAGAATAGAATAGAATAGAATAGAATAGAATAGAATAGAATAGAATAGAATAGAATAGAATAGAATAGAATAGAATAGAATAGAATAGAATAGAATAGAATAGAATAGAATAGAATAGAATAGAATAGAATAGAATAGAATAGAATAGAATAGAATAGAATAGAATAGAATAGAATAGAATAGAATAGAATAAACTTTATTGTACACCAATTGATACAGTTATATTTTAGAGCTAAACAATGTATGCCATGTACAAATGGCGGCCTTATCGCTAAAAAGCAATTTCTTACAGGCAACCTTTGGATGGACAAAATTCATGAATCTGATTTGTATGTTCATTAAATTAGTAGAAATAAATAAGACATATTACTAAATAGTCTTTCTAAACTTAAAAACTCTCTACAGAAGTATAGTCATTTTGAGCTAGATAGTTAAAATTTATTTTTAGGCTGTTGATTATATATAAAAAAAAAATTACCCTCAAGGGGGAAAATAGCAATAGGGGATGAAAGTTTAGAAGACAAATCAATCACGCATGGAATGGCAAAAGGAGTAAATGTTGTAATACCCCGTATTCTAATAATTCCAACTTATTTGCAATTTCAATTTAAAAGAATGCAGTTTCCGCTGAAAACAATATTTGCAATAAAAATTATCAAAGCCCGAAGACAGACGCTCAAAGTTGAAGTTAATTTAGAAAAAAAAAGTTTTTCCCATGGGAAGCATAATCACGTGTATAAAAAATCTCTATATTTTGGAAAAAGATGGGAAAACAAACAACGTAGTTTATAAAATTGAACTTTTTTTTTATTCGAGGCTGCCAAAGTGACTCTGCTCAGCCTGATGGAAAACTCAAGTAGAATCCAAAAGTGTAGGCAACCATACTCACTGCGAAAAGCAGACAATGCACTATGGCGTCCCACACAATGAGGGCTTAGTGCCATGCTTTTTCACGCCCCGCTTAAAGTACTAGGGATAGTAGAGGGAGGTAAACACGTGCACTGGTCGTGCGTTCCAGTTTTTAACTACTCGGCACAGGAAGGAAGAACCAAACCGTTTAGTTCGAGAGCGTATTTCTAAGACTGAGGCGGTGACTTACAAGGACAGCAAATGTTGCTCTGTAGAGGAAGGGAGAAGGTGGGGATAATTGGGAGAGATCTTCAGAACACTCTCCATGGTACAGGCGGTAGAGGACTGCCTTAGAGGAGATATCTCTCCGCAACTGCAGAGGCTCAAGGGACTCGGTGGTATCGGGACTGTTGATAATGCGGACTGCTCGCCGCTGCAAACGATCGAGAGCATCAAGCAAATACTGCGTGGATTCATCAAAAAGATGAGAACAATACGCAAGAGCCGTGGGTCTTAAAAAGGAACACAAATGCTCGGGCGCAAAGAACCGTCTCACCCTGTTCAGGCCGCCTTAGTGATGCCCTCGACGTACCCCCGTGGGTTGAGGTCTCGGCAAATGTCCATGACCGAGCATAGGACACCGAGCTTATCCCGTAGTGGAAGTTGAGTGCTTTTAAAAGTTGGGAGGGGAAGAAACCGAGACTTTTTGGCAGAGAACGCGCACACCTGTGTTTTATTTGCGCTGAACTCGATCAGTTTCTCACCAACCCATTGTGAAATGCGGTTCAAAACCCGGTCGAGCTCAGCGACAAGCTCCTGTCAATTTTCCTCAACTTCTGCCAGCTTGGCTGCAGGGTGTCCATAATTTCGCCCATGCACTGTGCTTTCGTCTGCATAGCAATGTATGTTGCCACGAGCTAACATGTCATTGACATGCAGAAGAAACCGTTCCGTTTAACCGTTTACCTCCAAAAAATCAGAGGCCGCGCCGTCGCCGCGTCGCAAAGAACACTAATGCGGTGCTGATGAAGAAAAGCGTCAATATAGTGACAGAGTCTAGGAGGTAGACTGAATGCCGAGAGCTTGGAGAGAAGCGAACGGTGCCAGACCCGGTCGAAGGCCTTGGCTATGTCGAATGTCGAAATAAGCTAATATAAATAATTTATATTGTATGTACTTATATAAATACTAAAATAAGTTTTTAATAGTGAAACGTGTGTGCCTTATTTTTAAAATAATATGAGCCTCAATTATTAAAACTGCTACCCAAAGCCACTGTTCTACGCGGACAAAGTCGCGGGCACAGCTAGTATTATATAATTTAACTATGAGTGAAATAGTGGATTTTGTTAACAACATTGAAAATTGTAACAAAAAAAATTCAAGAATGTGTGGGCCCATTTTAATTCGGATCAGCCGAATTAAAATGGGCCCACACGGGAAGCAGCAGATTAAAAAAAAAAGAATCATCAAAATCGGTTCACCCAGTCGAAAGTTCTGAGGTAACAAACATAAAAAAACAATCGAATTGAGAACCTCCTCCTTTATTCGAAGTCGGTTAATAAATAGTACTTTGACAGTTTTAAAGAAAATTTTGATAATACCATAACATTCTCTTCAAACTACCGTATCCTGCAATAAATTAAAACCCTCAAAAGACTCTCAGCAACATCGAATTTCTGCTACATTAACTCTTGGATGAACTCCATCTGAAAATTAGAGTTTAATTTCAAAGTTTGCCACTCTGGCTGCCCCTTGCCGTCATAAATCTAAATTATATATTAAAACAAGAACACAAACAGAGACTTTACAGTTTACTGGATACACGAATTTTTCGTTTTCTTGTCTTGTAATAAAAATACTTTCAATGTAAGCGTTTGACCTTTACTGTATTTATTAAGTTTGAGCGGATATATGTTTAAAAATATAATGGAAGTTAAATTGGAAGGTAGTATTTTTAACATTATACGTATAAGGTTACTGGGTCAGATATAATTTGTACAGATGTTTGATAACAATATTGAAATGGAATATTATGAATAGGTGATGTAAAGATTTCAGTTGTATCATATTTATTGTAACTTTTAAAACTGTTTTTTATTTTATTGGGATACCTGCCAAAGTGACTCTGCTCAGCCTGATGGAAAGCTTGAGTAGAATCCAACAGTGGGGGTCACCATACTCACTGCGGACGCAGACAGTGCAGTATGGCGTCCCACACTATGGCGGCTTAGTGAAATGCTTTTTCACGCCCCGCTTAAAGGACCCGTGAAATGAATTTAAGTAAAAAATGAAATTTTATGTAGCGAAACTAAAAATAGATGACGATAATTAAATAGAGAATTAGAAAGAAACTGTAATAGTTAATTACTTATATTCTAGGCGTAAACAATAATTTGTTTAAGGACACAAAAACTGACAGACCGATAAGCGGACCACACAATGATAACATCATGATTCTTTTTGTCTCTTTTTAGAAATGTAACCCTAATAAGAATTATAAATCTGAATAAGATATTAGAACCAAGGTTTCTATTCCACTCTTTTCTCCTTCATTAATCTAAAACAGATTTCTTGTATGACAAAGAGAGGTGTAATAAAGTTTTTTTTTAAAATAGAATAGGGGGTAAACCAGCAGACGTATCGCCTGATGGTAAGCAATTACCGCCGCCCATGGACACCCGCAACACCAGAGGCGCAACAAATGCGTTGCCGGCCTTTAGGGGATGGGGAAGGGGATGGGGGAGGGGTTGGGATATAGGCCTCCGGTATCCTCACTCACTCGGTGAAACACAGCGCAAGCGCTGTTTCACACTCGTTTTCTGTGAGGCCGTGGTATCACTCCGGTCGAGCCGGGGAATTCATGCCGAAGCGTGGATCTTCCACGGTAAGTATAATTTTTTTTCAAACTATGCCACAAACAATGATAGAATAGATATACCACTTATAACAAAATAATAACGTAACCTGTTTTACTAAGATACCTATTCTTTTTTTAGGTCTATCAACATCCCGAAAACTATCTTTAAGAAATTAACGAAAAAATATTTATGAAGAAAAATCATTTTCTCATACATTGTGAGTGAAACCTGTAACCGATGAAGAGCAAAACTATAACTAAAAACGCAGGTGAAACTATGACTAACTAGCTACTAATATAAAAATAATAAACCCTAAGAAAACCATGAATTCAAACGAGTTATATACATATGCCTATATTTCCCACACATTTATACACTCCAAATAACGGTTCATGATCATTTAACTAATAATATACCGGCCTAATTTTTAAATACATGAATATTTATGACCACAGGTCCAGTAGCAATAGCCCTAAATAACCAACTGCCGAATAAATAAGTAATAAAAAAATCAATAGTAAACAAGTTGTTATCAAGAGCGGTGTTGTTCACAGTTATCGTTCCATCTCCCCCCTTAAAGACCCTCCACAACTTTCACGTGTATATCTTAACATCATTATCTCTTATTTATAACACACTAACTTTTTTCGACAGCTCCGCCCGCATGTATGACAGTGATCGCGTTGAAGAATAGCTTATGTAATTCTTCATGAATCAAAGTATCTCCATGTCAAATATCATTAAAATCGGTGATGCGGTTGAGCCGTCAAAGCGGAGCAGATAGATGTACAAATAGAAAGATAAACTTAAAGACAGATAGAATTCCTTTCGAATTTATAATGTTAGAATAGATTTTATATAATATCTTAAAACATATCTCTCGCGATCAGAAGGCTGGCCTTTTTCTAGCACAGAGAATCAGCATCGCAATTCAACGTGGTAATGCTGCCAGTCTTTTGGAAACGCAACCAGTAGGCGAAGATGTGGAGGAATTTTTAGAGGCTTGTATGTAAATATTAATATTGTTTTTTTTCTCTTGAGTAAATTTTGAGCGATATTTTTCTGTAAATTATAGTAAACTTTAGTTGATTTATTAAAAAAGTAACCGGGGAGAGAAATTTATGACTAAAGTGACTGAACTGAAATAACAACATCTTAGGAAGACCATACCCTTTTGACAGACGCATCCTTATGCATCTGGTAAGAACCAAGCGTGGCAATAATGTACATATATACTCTTTATATAATAGGGACAAACGAGGTGATTACTGCGCCCATTAATACCTGCAAGTCAAGAGGTAAAAGTCCCTTGCCGACCTTCAAGTGCTCTCCGATTTTGAGGGCAGAAGGTTTAGATTACAATTAAGACTGTAGTCCTTAAGCGTGGGAATTTGTGATTGAACACCCACATTCATATTTTACATGCACACAAACGCATCGGGCACTGTTGCATACTAACCCTGGCAACTAATAAATTTACTTTCGGGTTTTTCTTCTAGTTACATATTCATTAACTGTTCGCCTTTGAAGAATGTTTAGAATGTCCTACAAAGCACGCAATGTATCTTAGTCATATCGGAAAGCCCGCGAGCTTTAAGTAACTCTTCAACGGCCGAGAATGGGGTTCAAGTGTACCTATTATATTCATTTTTAATTCATTTCATGGACAAATAATATATTTTACACAGTATAAAATTAAGTCGCTCGCGCTATCTGTCAGCTTAGATCTTTTACAGTAATCAACGGATTTTAATGCTATGTTATGAAATAAAATTTGTATGATATATGTTATATTAATGGAACATAATGTTAATGTTTCTTAAAAATATATTTTTTGATCGCTTTTATTGCTCATATTGACTAAATTTTACTACATAGATCTTACTTACTTACGTACTTTTTTCACTTTTGGACAAAAACGACTCTGAAAAAGTATGAAACAAGTTTTGAAAAGCCGTAGTCGCGTGTTTTTAAGAGTTATGGTACGCATCTATTTTAATTTAAGTTTTTACTTTTTTTTATTTAAAATGTTTTGGTGTAGTGATAATAATAATTTATATGCAAAGTATATTTTAAATACCTAACATAGAAATATAAAGAAAATTGAATAAATACGAACAAAGTCACCAGCAAATGCTAATAATACCTATATATATATTTGAAATGTACAAGTAACACCCTTTCCGATGATACCAAACACGGCATATTTATGTCAAATTCATTTTTTAATACAGTACTTTATGTCGGCTAGAGGGCGCCACATTAAATTGAGTGACGCGTCATATAGCCTATAAGCAGCGGACGATCAAGACACTTCTAACAATACCTCATTTATCCAGTTCTAATTAGTAGTTAAGGAGCTATTAGGGAACAGATGAACATACATACATAGCCTATCAAAATCATAACCCTCCTTTGGCTTTGCCGTGGTCGGGTAAAAAAATAAAAAATACAGTTAATTTATAAACTCCTTCTTTTTTTAAGACGGTTAAAAACAAACTATTTGTCTTAAAATTAATATTAAAAGTGTAAAACTTTGAAATGGAAACTTTACCTTAAATATATAATACTAGCTTTTACACGGGGCTTCGCCCACACAGATTTTCATCCCCTGATTTACCCCCTTAGGGGTGGAATTTCGAAAAATTCCTTTCTTAGTGCTCACTTACGTTATATAAAGAACCTACATGCAAAATTTCAGGATTTTAACTTCAGCGGTTTGGGCTGTGCGTTGATCTCTGGGTATGTCAGTCAGTCAGTCAGTCACCTTCCTCTTTTATTTATATAGATTACAGATATCAGATAATGTAAGGGATAGGGCATCTATTGTTTTACAATTCACCAATTGATTAAATTCGAACTTAAGGGATGAATAATAATGGAAATGACGTAAAGTGTAGATGGGACCCTTTTTTACAATTTTTGTCTGTCTGTCTGTTTGTTTGTGCCGGCTAATCTCTGGAACGGCTGGAGCGATTTTGACGGGATTTTTACTGATAGGTAGCTGATGATATAAGGAGTAACCGCGGTTGGTGTAGTATCGCGGGTAAGACCGTGGGGCTCAGCTAGTTTTTTTTTCAAAAAAGACAACTTCCGTATATATCCAATAAATCCTGTGTCGCGGGGGACTTTACAAACATACATGAAACGGACACAATGGACACCCAGACTCAGAACAACAATTCGTGTATCACACAGTGTTGTCCCATGTGGGATTTGAACCCACAACACCTGATACAGTAGGAAGCGGCGAGGCAACCGCTTAAACCACTAGACCAACCATGCAGTCAAAAATAAAACTGTAATTTTAAGGTCTTTCATTATTTCAGTAGTAGTTATTCAATTCTAACAGAAATCATTAAAAAAAAATTTTTTTACTTTTTGAAAAACAATTTCTCAAAGTGTCTCGGTCTGTCAAAGTGTATTCAAAGTACTCGTCAAGGCAAATCAAACGACTCCAAACTCGATAGGTTCCGTCGTCACAAAGTTCCTATGACCACCTTCCAGCTTCAACATCAGATCAGCTCCATGTCATCATAATATAGTATTGTCACGCTATACAAAAATTCAACACAATCGGTTGAAGATATCTGCAAAATTAAGTTGCAAATTTCCGTCTTAACAAATATAGTTAGATATATACATACATAGCAAGTTAAAAAAAAAACATAAAAATAAGTTCTGTGTTAATAAAAAATACTAACATTTTTCTTTGAAATTATTCTTTAAAAAAAATTAAATTAAATTCAAGAATTCAAATTAACAGTTACAATTCGACACTCACTGGCAACCCACCCTAAAACTTGTCATTTACTTGTATTATGGAGCTCAGTGCGAACTACAAACGGACGTGGTGTCACCTTGAATATTCAGCGGGCACTGAATTTTTTGAGCGCGATAAAACTTATTTATTGCAATTTACGGGAGACGATAACTACGTACTAAAATGTATGGAACTTTTGTCGCTAAAAATGAATGATGTTTAGCCTTAGATTATGGCTTTTTGGTGAGAATTAATAAAAAACTAAAACGGTAAATCTTTTCTCCATACTTTTTTCTCGCGAAATAAGAAAAAATACATTTAAAATAGAGCACGAAATAGGACAGAGTGTGCTAATTAAAAAGGTCGATTTCGATGATTTTGATCTTTGTTAAGGCTTTTTTTCACAAAAATAAAGAATTATTTCATAAATGTCACTCGGTAGATTGGTAGACTGATTTATTAAACTACTGAGTTTTTTTTTTGTGTCAAATATGAATTGAGTTGTTTGTGTTTTGCAAAACTGCAAGTGCCTTTTCGCGCGTTTTTAGGGACGCGCCCCTTAACGCAAGAATTTTTGTTTTTGTGTTAAGCGATCAAAACATGGAACTCATTAACACCACACGTGTTCCCTTCCCATTATGATCCCGGGTCCTTCAAGCGGGGCGTGAAAAGCATCTCACTAGGCCATCACAGAGTGGTTCACTATGCTGTTCTGTCCACGTTCACATTGAGGATAGTGACCACCACTTTTTGATTCTACTTATGCTTTCCATCAGGCAGAGTAGAGTCATTTTAGTAGCTTAAACATAAAAAAAAAGCCAAAGGCTTTACTTCGATCGAGGAAGCCCATTGTGTCATAGCATTCACATCACCCCTAGATCAACATCATAATCATCAACAGCTTTTACCAGTGTACTACAGGACATAGGTATCTCCCTAGCAAGAAGGTTTTAGGCTAATATACCACGCTGGCCATAAGGTTGGTTGATGGTGAAACTCTGTAATCTTACAGTCATAATATTATTTATTACTTTGCAGTCTGGCCGAATTGACTAGTTTCACGTGGTTACCTGTGTGCAACGTCTCGTACTAATTATGAAAATCTTACTGAACCGAATCAGGTGTTAAGCTGAACTTATCCGTCTGCTGACGTACATTCCACAAATAAACAGTTAATCTATTTATAAGTATATACCACGTAAACAGACACCTCATTTAATCACTCAAGTAAATATCGTCTAAAGGTTTAATCTATATTTAACTCACTAATCTATTTTTAAACTGAACTGTTATAAAAAGGATGTTGACGTACATGCTGGTAACATTTACTTAAGGGCACTGTTTCAAGGTTAATGATGACATAATACCTCTTTGATGTCCAATAGTTCCCTTTGACCTTCTGCTTCTGAATTAACTTCTTTTATGGTTGGAAGAAACGAACGGCAGGGTACCTAATAGAAAGATATTTCCAAAGATTATTTATCTGGCGCTGTGTTGTTTTTGCGATTTTATTAAGTTCAGATTTTTGTGACCTAATACGGCGACCAATGATAGATTCTTAAATTCTTCTTCAGTAAAAATCTTTGATTTAAAAATGTTAACAAAAACCGACTTCAATGTTTGACTCGATTTCTCCTGGATGCCATCATCAGATCTAAAGTCCTTATCATAGTACCATCGTTGTGATATTTCCTTTCTATTAAAAAAAGAATCATCAAAATCGGTTCATAAACGACGAAGTTATCCGCGAACAAGCATAAAAAAAACACATTTATACAGTCGAATTGAGAACCTCCTCCTTTTTTGAAGTTGTTTAAAAATTATAAGAATTTTATAATTTAAATTTATTTCTAATTTCTAAATACAAATTATTTGTTTATGTCAATTGATGTCCGTAATCGAATGAAATCACTCGGGCAACCGAGGAAAGAGGCCGGGATAATGGACCAAAAAATATTAAAAGCATAAATATACAGATTTACTATTGTTGATGGATCATTTAGCTTAAACCGCTAATCAGCTTCAGATAAAATATAGTTCGACAGGTTTATTTTCCATCTGTAATTAAAAAAAACTTATAAATTAAACACCCAAAGAAACATACCTAACATCGGTATTTCTGCATCTTAACGATGGTAAACATTTATTTTCATTCCTATTAAACATTGTGTTCGTTATTCCAACAAAGACTTATTACCTTAAAAAGCAGCTAATTCATTTATCGAATAATTTACATCATACGATTGACCTTCTCCTGTAATTAAACATTAGTGAACTAGAAAAAATGTACACAAAATGATTAAAAACAAAAACAACAGCGGTGGCGCCTTCCGTGCAGAGTGTGCCCCACGACAGAAATTAAAACGTTACCTTCATGATTCATGGGGCTGTAGTGACATAAAAAGCCTTTGTCACGACATTTTGTATCAGGCTACCTGGTATAATAGTTATTGTTTATGTTGCTTCTGGAATTTTCGTTGGTATTTGGCTCTGCACTATGGTAAGTCAATACACTGCCTTCTCTGTTGACTGATCCTGTCACATTTGCAAGCTTTATTATTATCTCCTTCTCTTTTAATTGTGATGCGTGATAAACAGCGTTATTCTGACTTCATTTCCCATACTAAGAAAGTGGATTGTGTCCGGATAGAAGAACTTCACTCGGTCTTCACTCACACACCATCTTACTTACGCCGTGAAATGCAACGATAGGACTGCAATACACTGGTTTTCTGAGAGGCCGTCAGCTGTGATATTAGTCAAGTACAGTCACCTTCATCAACGGCTTTTAAAAGTTTATAGCTGGACATAGGCCTTTTCTCAGAAAGGAGGTTTGAGCCTGCTATACCGAATGGTGTAGGGTTTGTTACAGGTTTTTGCAGTGATGTCATCCTGCGTGCGTAGTTCGCTTTCTTAGTCGGCTCTTACGACACCGCTCTATTATGGAATTGATTTACCTTTTTAACCAGTAGACCAACGATGTCTTGTAAACACAATGACAATACATTTTTACCTCGCTGCTTTCCCAAAGTCTTTAAAGTATAAAAGGTTTACGCCAATAGTGAAATTAATTCAAATATTCAACAAAAACGCTAAACATCACTTTCATCGATTATATCTTCCTTTTCTCAAATTATTATACCGTGGGAGAGCCACGCTTCGGCATGAATGGGCCGGCTCGGCCGGAGTAATACCATGGCCTCACAGAAAACCGGTGTGAAATAGTGCTTGCGCTGTGTTTACCGAGCCAGTGAGGATACTGGAGGCCCATACCCCAACCACTCCCCATACCCCTCCTCATCCCCTCCTCATTCCGCTCCCCATCCCCCAAAGGCCGGCAACGCACTTGTGACGCCTCTGGTGTTGCAAGTGTCCATGGGAGGCGGTAATCGCTTACCATCAGGCGATACGTCTGCTCGTTTGGCCGCCTAGTATATTTAATAAAAAAATGTAGCTTATTTTTAGGGAGGAAATTTCCAAAAGTGGCAACGATTGACTCTGGAAGTTTAAAGATTTATGAGTCTGCTCTTACAGATACAGAATATGAGGTAGCAATTAGGTTCACAAATACAGGCAACAGTAAAGCCAGACTATCGGTGGCCTAAACCCTAGACAGGAAACATAAATAAAAACAACACATAATTAACATTGAAACCGTACATTATTACCGCGATAAAAGCGCAAAGTCGCGCGGTCTCGCGATATGCAGCGACCTCTGACCGCAGCCGCGTGACATCCATTAAAAAAATATAAAGGTCTTGTTCTGGTGATAAGTTCTTGCACTAAATGTATTACGATGATAAGGAAGCGGGCGGTTTGCGACTGACTTCATTACTTACACGTACACACAACTGTACTTTTTTTACATCTTACATACATACGACAGCTTGATCCCAAACTAGGCAGTTTTTAAAATAGTTTCTACACTAAGAATGAGTTTGTTCTGCGTCGCAAACATTGATGAAACACCTAGACACGGAACAACAATTTGTGAATTACACAAAGGGTTATCCAACTTGGAGTTCGAACCTACATCCGTGCAGTTCACCTCTCATCCGTACAGTCTGTGTAATATAATAACCATGGTGATAAACATACTTACGGGGTGTCACTCACTGGTAAGCGGCGAACACGATCTAACCAACGACACGCCCTACTCGTGTCCTATGTGGCAATCTGCGAGAGGAGGTCGCAAGACTATAATTCGTACTGACTGTTGCTGCGAACCTCTCTTCTACAGCCAATACCCAACTCCTACATAATATTTAAGTTAATGCGGAACCTTCTATGCACAGAATCGTACTTATCCGGCTTCTGTTGTGATAATCACCAGCTTTAGACACCCACAGAAGTGATTACAAAAGCAAGAACATCTATTATTCCTATTGAGTGACTGTTACCGATCAAGCTCATAGTTATTGGTTGTAAACTGCAACCGACGGCAACCTGTCATCACTGGCCCATAAAAGGGCGTATTTTATCGCTTTTATTGCCTATTACTGATATTACTTTCAATGGTTGACCGAAATAACATAATATATATGCAATATGGAACAGAAATAAAAATATGGAGATGTATTATATTAAGGAAGTGAATTAATTGAAATACGAGTTTTCTATAATATATCACACACCAATACGTTATAATAAAAGGTAAGATATAAGTTATAAAAAGTGTTAGTTGTTTCTGTCTCTTTTTAGCATATGACATGACTCTTAGAAGAAACCAAGAGAGATTATCCCAACAGACGTTTGTTTTGATTGTATTAATGAAGGAAACAATTAATAGATTGATGTTTTTTAAGGTTTTAGGAGATTATATTCGTTTAGTGTTACAAAAGTTGTTGTGTGTTGACTTCCTCGGTGGCCTAGTGGTAGTGTACGCGACTGCTGTGCATGAGGTCTCGGGTTTGATTCCCGGGTCGCACGAAATGTTTGTAGGATCTGTAAGTGTTTATTTCGGAGTTTGGGTGTTTTCTATGTTCAATATGTATATATTTACAAATAAAAGTATAAATATATATTTATGCCAGTTGTTTAGTACGTATAATACAAGCTCTTATAAACCTTTTTTTTGGAAATACGTACATATTATACTTAGAATACACTCAAACTTCGAAACAAATGGCATATCATAGGCACTTGTCATTTGCCGTTGACCCGTGCCTTGGAGAGCACGTTAAGCTGTCGGTCCCAGTTGCCATGAACACCTATGATAATCGTTACTGGGAAGTCAGTGCTTTCAAATATACTGACAAATAGTTCAACTTTCGAATTCAGATCAACCTAAAGGTTGCGGGGGTCCGATGCCAGTCGCTCCGTGAAAAAACTGATAATCAGGTAAAACTGGTTTGAACTAGTAGCCGACCCCAATTAATCTTGGGCCAGGAAGACGAAGATACATTTATTATCCATATTCTACGGTAACGATATAGCTCTTAGACTTCGGATGTATAATAAAAATAACACGATTAATTACTCTACGTATTTTCAGAAAGAAAATTCAAAGCCTTTATAAACTAGTGTCCGTCTCTAATAAAAATGTAACTCTTTTATGTAAAACATCGCGCCGCTACATTAAGAGCCCACCTCCAGCCCATAAACAATATGTTGTTTACTTCGGAGCGAGCCTTGAGCGGAATCGAACCCACTTGCGCAACTATCGACGCTAGCTCGCACTGTTGCGACGGCACACAGAGCAAGTAGAAGACAAAACTCCTACACCTAGTATTGTGCCTAACACTCAGTAAAACTGACAATTTAGAAAGTATCATCATCGGCCTATCATAGTCCGATATATGTGGACTTAGGGCTCTTCCATTACCCAAAAAAATATATTTTAGTTTCCCTATAAACTGTCACAGTTTTTTTTTATAGAATATATTACATATTAAAAATCTATGTCTCGCAATATAAACAGATTTTTCGTTTTGTAGTCATAAAGTATTTTCAGTATGGGACTAAATCATACCGGGTACTAGGCCAAACTCTCCTTTCTAAGGATAGACATATATCCACCAGTGGCGAAAAAGCTGTTGATGGGACTTCAAATTGACTTTTATAAATAAATAAATATTTCGGTCATTTGACACAATGCCATCTAGTTCCAAACTAAGCAGAGTTTTATTATGGATACTGTATCATTAATGTATTTAAAATTGAGTCTATCCGTTCGATAAGATGAATTACCACGGATGTGTTATATTCATAAAATATTCAGCAATAACTGTAGCATACAGCAAAGCGAATAAGGATAGGTACTATAAATTTACAAAGTTTTTAGAATGAGTTTTATTGAAAAAGATTTAGATTTTATAAAAATATTTTTTTTTACCAAACACTTCTACAAATAGGCAGTAAACATACAAATATAAAGTAACCGTCTGTGTGTGTAGTCTATATAAGTTCATCGACCCCCGCTCGAGGCCTACCGATTCAACAACAACAGCTGAGCGTTGCACTGACACACATACACAACTACTCAACACACACGCGTACATATCTGGTCTTCATTTACTTAGGTGCGTACAATGCGTGTCACACACACACACATAGACTAAAACACACTAGCAAACAATTCTAATTAAAATGTGTGCACAGTGCGTGTGTCGAAATACATTCTAAATAAAGTTGTTTTTTAAATTAGTTTGTGTTATTGAATTTTGTTCTCTACAAGTACTTCATTAAGTGGAAACAGATCGGAGATAAGAACTTGTACCTAGCGAAAATAATTAACTTTTGTAAAGGTGTCATCGACTACTACTCATACAAAATAACTACAACATGATGAATTGTAATAAGCTGTATTTTTCACTTCTAACTTTTTATACCCTTAGGAATAGGATTTTTTACCTAATTGGGAGAGAAGAGGGGTTATGTTTTTCAGATGAATTTATGTATGTTTATTTCTCTCGCACGCTTTGTGGCCTAGAAATATCTTTTTATTTGCTTGGGATGTGTCATTAGATTCATCATAATTGTGAAATTGACACTGGGTATATCTCTCTCGTACAAACTATTGGGTCCTGCTGCTACTACTGCCTGGTCAGTTCTCCTCTACTCTTCTACACCACTTCGCTCCATTATTTCTTGTAAATCTGATACACTTTCGTGTCCCTCAGCACTACATACCCCTCCCTTGACTTCTGCCTGAGTGACACATGTCATATGAAAATCGTAAAATTAAAATGGCTGTTTCGTATTTTTACAAGCTTTTTATAAGCTTGAAATGCACATATGTATGCTTGTATGTTCGAGTGGAATCTTGAAATCTTGAAACAGATATTTTCAACCGATTTTGCTGAAATTTTGCAAGCATATGTGTATATGTGACAATACAATATTATAATTACATGGAGCTGTTTGTGAAGAAACGTAGCAAAACCATCGAGTTCGGACTCGTTTGATTCGCCTCGACGAGTACTTTATGTTTTCATAGTATCCAGGATCTGATGATGGAGCCAGGGCTGTTAGAAATTGAACGTCATTATAATGGCAACATTTTTGATTGTCATTTTTCTTGTTTGACGTTTTGAAGTGACAAGTTAGTACTAAAGAGACGCTTTGTAAAACGGTCGACCATTGTCGTTTTTGAGTGGCGTTCAATAAAAAATTAAGCTGATTGTCCATCCAACTCGGTGTTTCGTTGGTTACCGTTATGATTGGTCTGGTTTAGACACGCGAGTTTAGTAGTCCCGTCAAATAGGCCCGATCCGCGACAGTTAAAACGGGTGTATTATAATTACGATACTTGGGAGCCTGTACCACACTTAGGAGTATGAATGTGTGACGACGCAGAGAGGAGACTACCAAGGGATCCCTTGGGACGCCGATATCAAGGAATTCACACATCTCCAGTAAGTGCTTGATATTACATTAGCTTAGAATAAGAACAGGGTAAAACGCCCTGGTTTGATGCTCTTGCCAGTGACATAGTTAGCGATTGAATGCCTATACCATGGGCCCTATAGACATTGCAAACTTCACACGGTGAACGCTAAATTGGCAAAAGGATTGAACAAGGGCATTCCAATAAAAGCTTGTTTTTAAAAAGTGTTTATTTTTTAAATGGGATTTTTAACATTTTGCGTCTCTTTGCAAACATGCTGGACTCCTATTGATCTCAACGTGAAGTTAACTATCCTATCTTAGACTCGCACGAAGAACACACATTTTAAAAAAACGTAAAATTCGGTTAGATAGTTTCGGAATTCATCGTGAGCAACATTGTGACACATTGTGTCACAACATTGTGATATATCTATACTAATATTATAAAGCTGAAAACTTTGTTTGTTTGAACGCGCTAATCTTAGGAACTACTGGTCCGATTTGAAAAATTCTTTCAGTGTTAGATAGCCCATTTATCGAGGAAGGCTATAGGCTATATATCATTACGCTAAGACCATTAGGAGCGGAGCATCAATGAAGAATGTTACAAAAACGAGGTAAAATTTCTACGCTATGGGCAATAGAAGACGTAAACGACGTTGCGTGGGTCAGCTAGTTAAAAATAAATTAGCTGATTACCGACTTTTTTGAACTTTTGGGGACTGAATGGGAAAGGAAACCACCGTGGGAGAGCCACGCTTCGGCATGAATGGGCCGGCTCGACCGGAGTGATACCACGGCCTCACAGAAAACCGGTGTGAAATAGTGCTTGCGCTGTGTTTCACCGAGTGAGTGAGGATACCGGAGGCCCATATCCCAACCCCTCCCCCTATCTCCCCCCCATCCCCCAAAGGCCGGTAACGCACTTGTGACGCCTCTGGTGTTGCGGGTGTCCATGGGCGGCGGTAATCGCTTACCATCAGGCGATACGTCTGCTCGTTTTCCGGTCTATTCCATAAAAAAAAAAAAAAAAAAAAAAAAAAAAAAAACTCGTGCCCGAATCAAACTATTATTTTTATATCAGTTAATGAATGACGGAGTTCTGATGTAAAAAAAACTTTTTGGTCCCACCAAAATTGTAGGACTATAAGAAACATGGGTATGAGTGTTTGTGAGATACTACTCACAAATAGGTATATTTATGTGTATCAGGTATAAGCTAATAGTCCGGGATCCACGGAACTTTTACAAGTTAATACTATCAAGCAAAATTTTCGTTTTTTTTTTCAAAGTTTTTTTTTCCTGCTAGCTCTGTTAGCTACCACAATCGAAAAATGTTGTAAGATGAAAGGTGGGCCCCTCATCAAAATGAAGCCACTCACGAAAAATTTGCTTGATAGTAATAACTTGTAAAATTTGTTCCGGGGATCCCGAAGTATAAGGAACTAAATTTGAATTAGCTTTTAAAAACGTACGTTATCGTATGTAATGTAAGAATAATATATAAATGTTCTAGAAAGTTGCTCTAACCAATATGAGAGGAGATTCGCATAGCATCTGTCGTATTTGGATATTTCTTATTTGGTGAGGTTGGTTTAATGTATAACTGGTTGTCCCTTTACAAAAAAGTGGCCAAGTGCGAGTCGGACTCGCCCATGAAGGGTTCCGCAGCAGCAAGTATCATAATATAATTTTTGTTTTATTTTTATATTTGTGTTGATTGAATGAAAGGTAAATTGCAGTTTACGATTTATGACGTATTAAAAAAAAACTACTTACTAGATTTCGTTCAAACCAATTTTCGTTGGAAGTTTGCATGGTAATGTACATCATACATTTTTTTTAGATTTATCATTCTCTTATTTTAGAAGTTAAAGGGGGGGGGACACTCATTTTACCACTTTGGAAGTGTCTCTCGCGCAAGCTATTCAGTTTAGAAAAAAATGATATTAGAAACCTCAATATCATTTTCGAAGACCTATACATAGATACCCCACACGTATGGCTTTGATGAAAAAAAAAATTTGTGTTTCAGTTCTAAGTATGAGGACCCCCAAAATTTATTGATTTTTTTTTATTTTTGTGTAAAAATCTTAAAGCGGTTCACAGAATACATCTACTTACCAAGTTTCAACATTATAGGTCTAATAGTTTCGGAAAAAAGTGGCTGTGACATACGGACGGACAGACAGACATGACGAATCTATAAGGGTTCCGTTTTTTGCCTTTGACACGGAACCCTAAAAACGGTATATAGAAAATTACGTTTGATGAAAATCTAGAATGTTCTTTGGCTTCCATTTTATTACTTAAAGAGGAACCCAACCGTGATCAATTTTTTTTTTTTTTTTTTATGTATGGCCCGCCATAATGACTCTACTCTGCCTGATGGAAAGCATAAGCAGAATCCAAGAGTGTTGGTCACCATACTCACTGCGAATGCAGACAATGCAGTATGGCAACCCACACCATGGCGGCCTAGTGATGCTTCTGCACCTTTTAGTCTAGTCAACAAGTATGGAACTTGTTGACTTTTTTGTTCTATTATATTTAATGTTTTACGACGTTTAATAACAGTTGAGTAATTTAGACATGTAAGCCTAACAAACAATCTGACAATAGCATAGGTACAAAAATGAATCTAAAAGGCACCTACTTTGCATCCTTTTCTCAATTTTGTACTAAATTATTAAATAGAATGACACAAATTCCTAAACTATTTCTTACAGGGTGATTGACTTGCTCTTAGCAAATACCTCAGTCTGAGAGCAAATCTTGTCTTCTCAAAATCAGGCCATTTTTAACTGAATCTTTTTATCAACGTGACAATAAATAGCGGCATAGAATGCCTATACCTTTTTTAAATTCTATTTGACATCAAATCGAATTTCCGTGTTCCAATTTTAACAATGTTAACAGTAACAAATAAAAACGTAATGTCAAGAAAATTATAAAGATAATTAAAAAGGAAATTCATAATTCGAAACTTGTACAACTAATTTCAGAACTTAATAAAACAGCCTGCGTTTCTTTAAAGCAACCTTTCTCTTTGTTTTCCTGTGTTACATATTTAGAATGACATTTGATGTCGTTGACCTCGTAAGTTTTTTAAGTGTTACCGCAACAAAAAACTAAAATTAGTTTAGTAACTTTTTATAAACTTGTTATTATACTTTGAAGTTGTTTCCAAAAAAAACTTATTAATATTGTACGATGTATTTTCTAGTAGAATATTCATAAAGAGTTTTCATGGCACTATGGTACGGTATACAATTGTATCCCCAGGGATATAATTATATTACGCCTATAATTACCTTACTGCGGCATATCATTATAGTTTTAATCACTTTTCTAGGCTTAAGTTTCACAGTTACAATGCAGTATACAGTATATGCCATAAAAGTTACTTGAAAAAAGTTGAAAAATATTTTTCTTCTACGGCTCGAGGACATTGCCAGCCTTTCTGCAACTCCTTATAAAATTAGGGGGGGAGTTTGTCCTCTATCAACCTATCTCACTAGCCGAAAAGTAATAATGAACGATCTGCTTAACACCGATTTTCAGTTGTAACATCCCGATTTTCTGCGTGATTCTGATCGAACCTACCAAATTAGTGCCTAAGAAAAGTTCTATAAAACTGTGTGTGTATATGCGTGTACATATACACAAACAGTGAGTGTGTGTAGGTGTTGTTAAACTCGCGTCTCATGAAACCAAAGAGGCAGTATCCACTAAATATCCATGTCACGTACCAAAATTCAATTATCCTACGCCAGCCAATTAAAATGAACATGTCACAAGCACTAACCAGTTATATTGTACAAAAACATGAATGTTTATACATTATACACGACTAATTTGTATATAGCTAACGTTTTGCTGCATCTGGTTTTGGGAAAAACTGTTTTGTACTGGTTTAACTATCGGTCTGGACACCAAATCGACCAGTTACTATCCCCTTAATGTATCTTTTCACAGGACAGACATACAAGTTTGTGAAATCAGCCTCTGGTTTATCTCATTCTTGTTCATATCATCATTTCTCATCACATATTGTGTCAAAATTTGGGATTTTAAACTTAATATTCATATTCTGCATTTGTATATTTAAAAAAAATGTGTTTATCTGCAGTGTAGTATCTGCATGTACTGTCTACTGAGAATGGAAATGAGTCAGGTATTATTCTCGTTTATAAAAACTTGTGTTTTTCCATAGTTGAACCTTTGACACAAACTCTGCCTAGTTCAGTTCTTTAAATTTGTGTATGAGATTAAAGAGTGTTTTTATGGAATAGGGGGCAAACTAGCAGGCGTATCACCTGATGGTAGGCGATTACCACCGCCCATAGACACTCGCAACACACACGCCACAAGAAGCGTCACAAGTGCGTTGCCAGCATTTGGGGGATGAGGAGGGGGATAGGAAATGGGATGTGGGGAGGGGTTGGATTATGAGCCTCCGGTATCTTCACTCACTCGGTGAAACACAGCGCACGCGCTATTTCACACTGGTTCGTGGTATCAATCCGGTCGAGCCGTCCCATTCATGCTGAAGTATGGCTCTTCCACGGTAGTGTCTTGCAAGTTCTTGTCTGAACTTCCCCACTAGTTTCACTTACTGTGAGAGTTAAGAGTCCATTTAAAAATACTGTAAAGGGTTTTATTTCAATAGATTATTTCGATTTGTAATAAAGATAAAATTCCAGAAATTCTGTTTTGATCCTTATACACAGCAAAATAGAATAAGTAATTTTAACTATAGCAACTTATCTGCCTAATACGACCGCACCCTAAACTTGGAGCCAAGGTCGATAAGTTGATTTGCATAAGCTGTCATAATTGTCTATGACATGCGACCAACCCCCCTCATTACGCGAACTTAACATCTACTATTCTATAGTATTTGGTTCAACAAACACATTTCCTTTGCCTTTGTCAACGCACCATTGTTTATAGTTAGATTGTGTAATGATATATAATTACATCCATCAGACTAATGACTGATTGTATGTTTGTAGCTATACCAATGTTATAAAGCTGAAGAATTTGTTTGATTGAACACGTTAACCTAAGGAAGTAATGGTTCGAATAGAAAAATTATTTCAGTGATGCATAGCCCTATCGAGGAAAGCTATACGACACTACGCTATTAGTAATAGGAAAGGATATATCAGCGAATAGTTGCAAAAGGGGGGAAAACTATTGCTTTTGAGATGTGCACGAAGTTCAAAGTTGCATGAGTCAGCTAGTAGTAACATAAATGAACCAAAGTATCTTTGTTTTTTCCTATGAGACTTCGGAAATCTATGGCTATCTCTGTTTTATTTTAATAAGTTGACGTAGGGTGTGTCTCGCGACAGAATAAGAATGCACAAGTCACTATTCATCCCATGGACGTCGTAAGAGGCGACTAAGAGAGCAAACTAGGAAAACTCGATGCACTATTGATGTTTGATTCGCATTGTCTGCATTCGCAATGAGTATTTTACCACTTTGGAAGTGTATCTCGTACAAACTATTCAGTTTAGAAAAAAACGATATTAGAAACCTTAGTATCATTTTTGAAGACCTATCCATACCCCACACGTATAGGTTTGATGAAAAAATATTTTATGAGTTTCACTTCTAAGTATGGGGAGTTCCGTTTTTTGCCTTTGCCACGGAACCCTAAAAAAGACCATCCAAGAGTATAGGAAAGGATAGTATTGCAGAATTACTCATCCATTATTACTTCCCTTCATCAACAGGCTGTTGACATATAGACAACAATGTTCATGACCGACAACTCTCAGGCTTGACAACTATCTTCATTCAATAGGAACTGAACTAACCAGCCACCAAAAACCCCATCGTACTACACTGACCTTAAGTTTTATGAGGTGCCAGGAACAGTAAATTACCATTTTAATGTCGACCATTTAAATCATCAACTATTACTGCTAGCGTGAAGATAAAAAGCGTACGTTTCAAAGGAACTAAGATAGACTATAAAATAGCAGGTACATAGATAAATATATATAAATCAAGTAATTAACGTCAACACAGCTGAAAATACTGGTGTCCCGTTAACGGGGCGACTATCACACCGTTACGTAATCATTTAAACGCAACGTAATCAAAAACATTAAAAAGAAATGTGTTGTGACCTTAAAATTTGAATTGAGTTAATCTAAATAATAGTAAGGCTTTTATAGCCTAAAATAAAAAAGAGGATCCAAAAATAACCAACAACCTTCTAATTTATGTGAGACCAGTTAACGAGCCGTAACACTTTTTTTATATTTACCAAATTACCTAATTGAACTATCGTTGTATGTGTTAGCTAAGTATTTAAGAAATTATTGAACACAAACACCTTTTCCACAATACTTACCAACATAGTTACCGTGAAGATTATATAGCATCACCGTATAATAATAAATT
This sequence comes from Diaphora mendica, assembly GCA_949125395.1. Classification (NCBI taxonomy): domain Eukaryota; kingdom Metazoa; phylum Arthropoda; class Insecta; order Lepidoptera; family Erebidae; genus Diaphora; species Diaphora mendica. The sequence goes on along the minus strand of OX421327.1, from coordinate 23,883,555 downwards.
TGCGATGGCAGCCCTTATAACGTAATCGGAAAGAGTTAACAAACACATTTCTACACCATTGTTAGGTAAATAAAATTATTTTTAGATACATTTAGTTTTGGATTTCACAAAACATGTTTTTTTATATGAAATTCCATTGACCTTTTAAGTATACTTTATTTTTATTCACAGTTTCTCATTTAAAAGTGTAAAATAAGATAATTTGCATATATTTAAAATCACAATGGTTTTATAACAAAATGCTATGGGAAACAAGTTTCTGCAGCATTTTTAAAGAAACTTTAGTGCATATATGTTTTGTTTATTCATCTTTAGCGTAGATGACCGCAGGCCAAAGGCCTCTTTTAATACACATTTTATTGAGAGCCAAAATTGACGTGTGTATAGTAGTAGAGATAATAATAATAATAATAATAAATAAACTAGCAACACTTAAAGCAGATACGGAATTTTTCAAACATATTTTCAAAAATTTATTTTCTCGTATTAAACCATTCTGGAGTGACAAAATCAACCAAAAATAGTTTCTAAATATATGCAAAATGCACTATTATCATCAAAGCAGAATTAAATTGAATAAAAAGGCGTTGTACGAGAAAACATCTGATATAGTAAGACATGACGTTTTGAACGTCATGTCACAACAATGATTTTAATGAACAAATTCCTAATATATGCTAACAAGAGCTAGATCCAGAGCACGTTTACCATCTTCGGACTCGTCACTATGCTCCGCCTTACCGTCTTCAGATGCAAGAACAGAAGTTCCAACTATTGCAGAGGCGTCGAGCTCTTCATCAAGTGACGAGTTTTTCTTTCCGCCGACGTCGCCAACACCAGTACGTCGGCAGGAGAGATGCCGGCCACCAGATAGCTTAGGACCCCGAGGACCACTGACCTCGAATAGGGCCCCCGCTGCCGGTGGTAATGTGCGCCGCATGAAGTGGACACATTCGATTAATGAGAATGTCATGCGGGCATATTTTCGGGCTACAGAGTTGGGAACAAACCTTACTGCGTACCGTGTTCGACTAGTCTCTCTGTTTCAGGAGCTTGAGCCAGCTGTCAACGTTTCGGCACAGCGACTGTCGGATCAAGTGCCAGCTATACAGCGTTGTCACCTGCTGGATGATGTCGTACTTGAGAGGATACGCTCTGACATGCGGAATAGCTTGGCTGTCCCTTCTTCATCACATGTTGTGGATACGGTAGCAAATACCACACCACAGTTACCACGAAGTGAACACATTGACGAACCAGTGGACAGTGAAATTATCTCCGTAAGTACCCAATGTAATGATATGATAAGGAGCGCTTTGGAGAATGCGATTCGGGAATACCGATATGTAGATTCTAATAACAGTCCTCGGTTGCCTCGTTTGCCCATACATAAACGAATATTAGCGCTGGTGAGTGCCTTGGATTCGTTATTACTGGATTATTTCAGTAATAGCGAAGATCTCAGTGATACACATTCCATTCTATACTGTGCGGCTATTGCAGTTTGTCGAGTAGCTGGTGTTAAATTTGTAGAGTATGAAACCACTACTCGAACAAAAAATTCTGTGCCAGCATGGCAGTGTAGAATTGAACGTCGTATTGCTGAGACCAGGACACTCATTGGTAAGCTAATTAGCTTCCGATCGGGTAATACGCGACCAAAAGTGATGCGCTTTGTGAAACAGGCATTCTTGGGGACTACTGTTAGTCCTCAACAGTACATGTCATGTGTCACAGAGCGCATAGACTTTCTAAAGCAAAAAGTTTATGCATGGGCAAATAGAATAAGGCGCTATAGAAAACGAATAGATCGGTATAGTCAGAATCGCACGTTCCAAAGAAATGAGAAGTGGGTGTACAGGAAGTGGGAGAAACCGAATCCGTGTATGAGTGATGGACAATTGCCAGATAAAAATGCCACAAATTCATTTTTGCGTAACATCTGGTCAATGCCTGTCGCTCATACAGAAGGTGATTGGTGTCGGGATGTCGAGCGCTCATGTGAGTCAATAATATCTATGGAACCAGTTAGCATCGATAAGGAGGATGTAAGTTGTGCGGTCCGTTCATTACCGAATTGGAAGGCACCTGGTCCAGACGGACTGCACAACTTTTGGCTTAAATGGTTCCGTAGCTCACATGCGTGTTTGGCATCTCAATTCCAGACAGCAGTGGATTCGGGTTCATTACCACAATTTTTAACCACTGGCATAACCCACTTACTCTATAAATCTGGTAGTGCCATGGATCCCAAAAACTTTAGGCCTATTACTTGTTTACCAACTTTATATAAACTTCTAACATCTATTCTGAGACTCAAAATTACTACTCATATTAATAACAATTCGATAATTTCCGTTTCTCAGAATGGATGTAGAAGTGAGACCCGTGGCACTAAAGAGCTCCTTATAATAGACATGACCATTAGCCAGCAGGTACGTCGTAATCGTAAGAGCCTGGTGACATGCTGGATAGATTACAAGAAGGCTTATGACTCCGTTCCTCATACATGGCTTTTAAGGGTGCTGGAGTTGTATAAAATTGATACAACTCTGTGCACTTTCTTGAAGTCGTGTATGGGGCAATGGAGAACAGTACTTCGCTATCCAGGATGTCGGCAGTCTACGATGAATGACGTACTTATAAAGATCGAGCGGGGCATCTTTCAAGGTGACAGTCTGAGTCCCTTGTGGTTTTGTCTAGCTTTGAACCCTCTCAGCACTCTATTAGAGGGTTTAGGGTTAGGCTATAGGTTGCAGAAAGATGATCGAGTTATATCTCACCTCTTTTATATGGATGATTTGAAACTACTTGCCCCCACTAAATTACAATTGACAGCGTTACTAAAGGTCACTGAAAACTTTAGTAATTCTATCAAAATGGAATTTGGTGTAGACAAGTGTGCAGTCATGTATGTAAAGAAGGGAGTGATTGTGGAATCTGAAGGAGTAGAGCTTTCAGATTCCACAAAACTTCGATCTCTTTCTGCCACCGAAACCTACAAGTATCTAGGTTTTTCACAGTCCTTGGGAATACCATAATCTGACGTGAAACAAACGTTGCGGGAACGTTTCTTTGGCCGTCTGAAAAAAGTACTTAAAAGTCTTTTATCAGGCGGTAACAAAGTGCGGGCCTACAATAGTTGGGTCATGCCGGTTCTGATGTATTCCTTTGGTATACTTAGATGGACTCAGACTGAATTAGATGCCCTTGACAGGAGAGTCCGTACACTGCTGACTGCATTCCGAATGCATCACCCACGTTCATCGGTTATGAGGTTGTATATCCCGCGAAAGTTTGGGGGTCGTGGTCTATTAAATATCAAGACCCTACACAATCGCGAGATATACAATCTTAGAGAATATTTTCTCCATACTGATGTGGGCGTGCATCGCAATGTAGTTGCAGTGGATACCGGACTGACTCCGCTCGCTTTGGCTAAAGAGAATTGGCGCAAACCTGTAGTACTTGGTACTGATGATCGCAAGGAGGTATGGAAGGGCAAAGAACTTCATGGTCGATTTTATCGGGCCCTAAATGGGCCTGATATAGATTTTAAAGCATCTACGTCCTGGCTACGGTATGGTGATCTCTTCGGAGAAACCGAAGGTTTCGTCTGTGCGATTATGGATGAAGTTATCATGACGAATAACTATCGGAAATATATCCTGAAGGATGGTACGGTCGACATCTGTCGGGCATGTCACCGTCCTGGAGAATCTATCAGGCATATTATTTCTGGTTGTTCTCGGCTTGCTAACGGCGAATATTTGCACAGGCACAACCAAGTAGCCAGGATCGTACATCAGCAACTTGCCCTGAAATACAAACTTGTGAGTTCAGAGGTGCCATATTACAGGTATGTGCCCGACCCAGTTCTCGAGAATGGTCGTGCTACATTATATTGGGATCGATCTGTTATCACAGACAGGACTATTGTTGCCAATAAGCCTGATATTGTGGTGATAGATCGATTAGAGCGCCGCGCAATGATTATCGATATCGCCGTTCCTCATGACGAGAATCTCGTGAAAGTCGAAAAAGAAAAACAAATAAAATATTTGGATTTATCTCACGAGATTGTCGATATGTGGAATGTAGATTCGGTGATCATTGTTCCGATAGTCGTATCTGCTCACGGATTGATAGCCAAGAGCCTCGACCAACATCTTAAGAGGCTCACGTTAGGGGGCTGGATCAAGGGTCTGATGCAGAAGGCAGTCCTCCTTGACACGGCTCGAATTGTGAGGAGGTTCCTGTCTCTGGGGCCCTAACCACCGGTTTCTTGGTCCCTGTACCCGAAGTCGGTGGTCTACTATTTTTTATATTTTTAAATGTTATGTATTTGTTTTTATATGTATATTTAAAAATGTAAATAATGTGTTATATAATAAGTTTAATAAAGAGAATAATAATAATAATAAATATTTCGGACATCTATTCCTATATCTAATAGTTCTTTATTATCTATATGTAATCTCATAATACCATTTTGACTTGAGATTTCCCAGTCGCCATTAACTATGATTTATTTCATATTTTGATAAGTTAGAATAATACCAATGAACTCTTAGTTTTGGGATCAAATTTTGAAGACACAAATCTACAGATCTTTTCCTTAGATTATTAATCTATTTTCAATGTTTCGAAAAATAATCAAAACACAGGTAACATAACTTAGAAATATAAAACACTAGCTTTTGTACGCAGCTTCGCTCATGCAGATTTTCATCCCTTGATTTACCCCTTTAGGGGTGGAGTTTAGTAAAATCGGTTCTTAGCGGAGGTCTACATCCTATAAGGAACCTACCTGCTAAATTTCAAGTTTGTAGGTGTTATAGTTTCTGAGATTTCGAGATTAATAAGTGAGTGGTATTTCGCTTTTATATATTTAGATTAATTCACTGTGTTTATTCCTTCGCTTTCTAACACCGAACAGTGGTACAGTGGGTACAGTGTAGTGTAAAGGCCGCCCCATTTGTAACACAAAAATAAACAGCCCAACAGCGTGTGGTTTTTGGAAAATGGTTCAAACAGTTGGTTCTCTGTGCTTGTGACTCGACTAGCTTTGAACTCTAGCAGTTCTTGGAACGAGTTTATGTGATTGGTTACGGGAACTCGGAACATTGTCTATGTTTAGTGTGTTGTAACAAAGAAAAACGGAAACTATTTGTTTTGCATTTTAACGATGATATAATTTTTAATGGATTCTGTTTTATTTTAATTCTCAGATTATGGTCTTATAGCTTTACAGGTTATACGTGCATGTACTCACCTCTTCTATTCATCATTTGCCAATTATAATTTAGTAGCATGCGTAGAAAGCTTTTCAATTGTTGATAACCGGACACTTTGGGTTAGCAAGTAAATAATAAGGGCTTTCAAAGTAAGGATAAAGAAATTACTTTCATGGATGTTACACGTGTTTAAGCACTAGTTCAAATAAGCCAACTTGCAATGGAGTGGGTCTGTGCTGATAGTTAATTCAGTTACCAACATGTCTTATTTCAAATGGATACACTTATATTTATTAAAACTGTCTTATTGGCTTCATTAATAACTAACAAGCAACTGAGGTGATTGTGGTTATAGAAATGGGTGCTCCAAATAAAGTTTTATATTAAGTTATTATATTATAATAACAGCGTTCACGATGTCGTGTTTTGTTGGTGAGTGCGAGACCGGAGGCCCAAGGATGGAGACGAATCACTAGGCCGCCATAGTGTGGGTCACCATACTGCATTGTTGTATTGTCTGCATTCGCAATGAGTATGGTAACCACTCTTGGATTCTGCTTATGCTTTCCATCAGACAGAGTAGAGTCATTTTGGCAGGGCCACACATAAAAAGAAGACCATTATTCCAAGTAATTATTTAAGTTCTAGAAAAAAATGTTCCCTCATTTCTTTCGTGATGAATGATTAATATTTTTAGTTCATTCTCATTTTATTTCTGAAAGAAACACTCACAAAGTTAATATTGGTTTACTCACCGTTTTATTTAAACTTTTTATCTGAATATTATTTGCCTTCTTATCTTATGCTTTTATCACAATTGTTATTACCAGGAGATTCTAAAGATTGTTATCTGACAATAAACTTGGCGCCAGACAACTCATATTCATTTATTTAAATGGAGGAACTTCATTTCTTACAGGTTTGAAGATAAGTAACACGACAGTTTGAAACTTAAGTTGTATATTTTCTAATAGTGTACATCTGTTTGAAATCACAATTTCCTTGAATGATTAATTGGCTTTTACTTAACTACAGCCTAAATTATCTTCCATTTTCAATTTGAATACCGATTTGACTTTATCCAAAGAACAGTAACGATATTATGAGATCTCAACGTCAAGTGCACCGCTTATAAAAGCTTTTATTTTACTTGCTTGCGGCTTTGCGGCTAAATAACATAACATAGTAAGATTTTAATGTACTAACTAAACGTTAAATTTCTCCAAAATAATTTAAAACATTACATTCGGGAAATCTATATGTTTGTATATAAAAACTCATCACTTTAAAAAAAAAAATAGTAGTCATAAAAATAAATAGTAGATCTGCCAATAAATTACTGATTCCCAAACAACGCACTTCTATTTACAACAAAAAATATTTCTGTATGGCGATACGAATCTTCAATAAGTTACCAAAGTGACTCAAATTTCTTAACTTAACCAGTTTAAAAGTAAATTATTCGACTTACTTTTAAGCAAATGTTTTAAGTATAGCAATACTACTAACGATTTTTTAAGTGATAAAGATGTATTATTAAATGCTACTGTCTAGACCTAAAACAAGTATAATTATAATGCTATTGTTTACCTATATATACCTATATATAATAAACCTAAGATTAGTTCATAAGATTTAAATTTGTACACCAGTAATGGTAGAATATAAGAAACATATTCTAATAAATAAATCTTTCTTTCTTTCATACTTCCAGAATAGGTTTTTTGTAAAACATACAAAAGTTTACTCAAACACGTCTTTAAAAAGGTAAATCATTCTTGATCGACGACCGCACTATCTCTGCATAGGTACCTCTACAACGTCGGTAATATAACACGACTCGTGTTCACATACATAAAGCGTCTTTAAAAATATACACCTTATAATTTAAATACAAATTGCATTACATACATATAACTTACACAGAGATATATACGGACGCAATTTCACAATTAATTACTAGTGCCTGTTTCATAAAGTAATAACTTTTGAAGGAAAATTTATTTTAACTCTCCAACAAAACAGTGGTATAAACTGTCTTCTGCAGTATTCCCGGACCAATACGACCTTCAAACCAAGAAAAGAGCGTACTTTTTTTTTAAAAAGTGAAGCCTCTGGTGCTTCGGGTGTCTATGGGCGGTGATAATCGCTTACCATTAAGTGATCTGTCTGCTCGTATGCCTTAACATAACCATAAAAAAAATCAGGGATGATTGTGGCTCTATAAAGGCTCTGAGGACCTGTGGGATAGTGACACGCAAAGACTACTTGATAAACGCTTCAATCGAAACGAAAACTAGACAGGCAAAATTTTATATTACTCTTAAACAAGACTAGAATAGTCTCAAGACTTAAATAGCCTGTAAATCACACTAATATATAAATGCGAAAGTTTGTGTGTATGTTTGTTACTTCTTCACGCAAAAACTACTGGACGGATCAGGATGAAACTCTACAGTAATATAGCTTATACATCAGAATAACACATAGGCTACATACACGCGGGCGGAGCCGCGGGCAACAGCTAATAAAAACTTACCATTCTCATCATACAATTTCATTTGTCCCGGATGGAATTCAAACCCACAACCTCTCCTGCATCTCCAACCACTACAGCAACAGACCCCGTTAACCCTAGAAAACTAAATAGAAATTTGTTACTAGCCTTAATCATTCATATTTAAAAATGACAACAACCAAATGTCTTTTTCTAAAGGAAAGTTTTCGTTATGTAAGCATATGAAAGCACTCTATCTAACACACTATCATGCTACTAAACCTTTTGTCATGTAGGCGCCAGTGGCGTAACGGCTAGGTTACTACACTTTATAATAAGTAGTTATGGGTTCAGAGTGAAACCATTGAAGCTCACCCTAAAACAATTTAGAGAATAAATTAAGTAAAATATTGAAAATGCGTGCATCTATTTAGGTATATAAAAATGAATCGCCGAAATGTATTTACGCGCATAACTTCAGATCGGCTGCACCAAATTAAATAATTCTTTTTTTAATGTTTTTCGTTATTGTTAGGACAAGGTTTGCGTACAAGTTAAATTAAAGGGAAAAGTAAATTTTTTTTCGTCCGCGACGGTAACTGAGACAGATAAGTAAATATAGCGCTACGAAGTTCGCCGGGTTAGCTAGTAACCTATACATATAAAATAACATATCCAGACTGCCTTACCCATTCATCATATATCGTAGAAGCTAAACCCCTGGGGCTACAAACTCGATATTTTGACAGCTGATGCTTTTTTATATTGTAAAAACAATCTCAGAAAGCATTTCCCGCGAGCTCAGCCACTTGCAATAGTAAGTAAGTAATATAATTACTTGTGAACACAGCCTGGAGTAGGTACGTCAGCACCAGAAACAGCTCAGTTAACTTCATATTTAATTGCCACTTTATATATATTTTTAGCACAGACCGGTTTCAATGTTTTTCTCCAAAACAAGTTAGGCACAACATTTTGCAAACGGGATGTGCATTTTAACAATGATGTGACTACTAAAATTTAATAAATTATCACACAGATGTCGTAGTGGTTTTAGCGGTCAGCTCACTGCTTCCTACAGGACTGAGTGTTGTCAGTTCGATACCCAAATGGGCACCACTTTGCCTGATTCAAAAATTGTTGTTGTAAGTCTCCCGCGACATGGTATATTGTCGTAGTACGAGAGTTGTCTTTTAAAAGAAAATAATAAATAAAATTAAAAAGCTTTTTAAAAACAAGCTTTTACTGGAATTCCTCGAGACGAATCAAACGAGTCCAAACTAGATGATGTTGCGACGTTGCTTTATAGAGTTCCTATGGCCACCTATCAGCTCCAGCATCAGATCAGCGCCATGTCATTAATAATATTGTATTGTCACGCTGTATAGACATGCTTGCAAAATTTTAGCAAAATCGGTTGAAGATATCTGCTTCAAAATTCAGTTGCAAGATTCCACCTTAACATATACACACATGAAAAGTGTCTAGGGATCAACATATATTTTTGCAATAACTTTTCTCCTGATTGATATTAATTAAAATTTTCTTTAAGGATTCATCAAATAAAGTGTTTTCGTTTGTCACAGTAACGATAAACCAAGTCACCTTTGCATTAATAAAGAAATTTGCCATTTTCCTAATAAAGGGATTTTTTAAAATTTGAACCACTAACATTAAAGTTCGAAAAAAAGACTGAAATAACAGTTTTCTTTAAAATTTTATTAGGTAACTTAAACAATTAATAATCCGTGTTTCTACTGCGAACACTAACAACACAAGAACATCGGTTTGGCATACTCAAAATGAGTTCATCCAAATCACGCTGTGGAATGGCCGCCCATGTTCGTTGCAACAACAAAAAAAGGTCTTCTTGCGACTGGATACCCTCCATATTCGGCAGAGCTCTTCTCTGTAGCATATCCCATGCATGCTCAATCGGGTTCAAGTCTGGCGACTGAGCAGGCCAGGGCAGAACATTGATGTTAGCTGCGGCGAGAGTCTGTCTTACAACTCTTGCGGTGTGCGGTCGTGCATTATCATGCATTAACTGAAATAAGGGACCGATTTGCACTTGTAGAGGAACGATGACGTCTGATACAATCGTCTCAGCATAAATTTGAGCGTTGAGGTTGCCTCTGATCCAAATCAACTCAGTTCTTCCGCCGATCCAAATACCCGCCCATACCATGATGGTTCCACCACTATAAGGATGGACTTCCTGGCAGGATTTTAATCGCTGTTGGCGTCCAGGGGTTCTCCAGTGTCGTATACGTCTTGTATCCGGTCTCATACCAAAACGAGACTCATCAGAAAAGCACACGAAACGCCATTGTTCTTCTGCCCAATTTCTGTGTTCAAGAGCCCATTGATATCGAATCCTACGATTGTGCATTGCTATAGGTGGTACCCGTAGCGGTCTTCGGGAATGAAGGTTCACTTCATGCAAGCGGTTTCTGACTGTTTGGTCGCTAATTAAGTTCCCTGAAGAGTGATGAAGCCTCACGGCTAACATCATGGCGGTTATTGTTGGAGCTCTTCGAGTTAAGATTTGAATGTATCGGTCTTGTCTCCGTGTGGTGCAGCGATACCGTCCTCCATGGCGCTCAGCCACGGTACCAGTGCTTCGGTAACGTGTCCAAAGTCGACTGATAACACTCTGACTTGTATTCAGAGCTAAAGCCACAGTACGTTGCCGGGAACCAGCTTCTATCATTCCCACGGCTCTGAGCATTTCTTTCCTGCTTAAATGACGTCGCCGCTCCATAATAACGTTGGTTTTAATCAGTAGTAGGGAAACAATAGCACTAATAATGTCTTCAATGCGTTGTATGTTTTTATAGGGAAAATATTGACAGCTGATTTTCATCTTTTACTCGAATTTGATTGACAGTTCCTGATTCAAATTATGGAATGCACCAAAAAGGATCCATATAAATTTATAAAATCATAAATTTATTACAAAGCCACATCTCAATCTCAAGAAATCCGCATAAAAATGCTTGATCCCTAGACACTTTTGATGTGTGTACATTGCAAGTTAATAAAAAGCTTGTAAAAAGGAAACATTATTTGTAAATATATTTTATCTGGAAACTAAACTCATCCGCTTCTTTTGCATGAGAAGGGTGAAAGTTAGACGAGTATCAATGCTTCTCTGTAACAAATCTGTGCATTCGTACCTTACATTAATAAAAAAAAACAGTTGGATAGAGTGTGTGGAGGAACGGGTGTCATGTCCCTCCAACACAAAGGGAGGATCCTCCGACCAGGCCAGGTGATCATGCCTGGCGAGCCAACTGCCCAACGGTTGATGTTGGGATGTTGTATGTATCTTAATTGGCGCGCGAACTTTCACTGCGCGATTCAGGATTGGTAGTTTCTTAGTTTCCTTCGTTACTCCGTAGTTCAGTGTAACTTCAACTTCAACTAAAGTCGCCACATCACTCCCCTCCAAGACCGGAGGTTGATATATGTTGAGTCAGCTGTCTGTGCTCTGTTGTGGAGCTTGCCAGTGCCAGGAGGAGTAGTTCCAGTGAGTCGGAACTGAGTGCCGCAAGTTTCAGTGAGTCGGAACTGAATGCCGCTAGTCCCAGTGAGTCGGGATGGCGTGCGGTGCGCGGTGCTGCGGTGAGGTCCCCAGTGAGTCGGGGCGGTTGCTGCGTAGTGGCTGGCTGCTGCATAGACGGGAGAGATATGCTCTGCTTACGTGGACCGTAGCTGCAGTGTGCTGTGCCTAGACGCTGATGAGGCCGTAGGGTTAAACCAGGCTGGAGCGGTCGCGTCCTGCGTGTGGTGTATCCCTGTTGAGGCCGAGGTTGCTGGCTGGCTGTGAGACTTGCTGTGGGAGTGAACAAGATGGTGGCGTGCTGATGCTGCTTCGAAGGCTGCTTCCAATCACGTCGGGGTCACCACTGTAGAGGAACGGGTGTCATGTCCCTCCAACACAAAGGGAGGATCCTCCGACCAGGCGAGGTGATCATGCCTGGCGGGCCAACTGCCCAACGGCTGATGTTGGGATGTTGTATGTATCTTAATTGGCGCGCGAACTTTCACTGCGCGATTCAGGATTGGTAGTTTCTTAGTTTCCTTCGTTACTCCGTAGTTCAGTGTAACTTCGGTAGATGGCGCTGTAGTATATTTCTGTTGCGCTGTATGTGGAAGTCGCCACAAGTGACTTGACGGACCGGAGTTTACAGAGAAAGGATTTCTCTGAACTAAAGGTCAGGAGACATAACGTTGTTTAGCCGACACTTAACCATTTAGCTGTCGCCATAGCCTCGGGGTGAAATCATTAAAACAAGTTATTAAATATTACCTAGTCTTTTTTGTACGTCGCGTCGTGTGGTAACTATAATGGATCGTCATTTGGAGCCGAGAGTGAAGTATCCGGCTTGAATCTAAATAATCACAAATTTTAGCAAAAAAAGACGAATTCAATAACTGGACCAAATTGAAATGGAACCACACGGGAAGCACCAGGTTTAAAATAAATAAAGAATCATCATAATCGGTTTACCCCGTCGAAAGCAGTGAGGTAACAAATACTTTTAAAAAACAGTAAATTAAATGGTCTTAGGCCGCCTGATGAGCACACTACAATACTGTGTTATATGGGTGGCCAAACTCTCCTCTATAACTGTTATGTTATAAACTTGACTATTCTTTCTGTTAAGCACAGGAGTTATAGCATGACCTCACAGAAAATTGGAATTAAACAGTTCCTTCGTTACATATAACCTTAGGAATGAGTTTACTGGAGACCTCATATCACATCAGCAGCATTTTAATTGTCAACTCCTGGACTTAGGCGTCTTATGAAGGACATTTTGACTTACAATAACACCCTGACCATCTGGCCAGGCAACTCATCTGAGTTGGTATAGGATTTGTTTCAAATTTATCTGAAATTACCTCTACTTGTCTTCTTCTCCTTACAGTGATATTCACAATTTGCTCACAACCCGATTGAGATTTGGAACTTTACTAATAATCCTATAACCAGGCTGCTTGTATTGTCGATTCCCTAAAAAATCATCTTGAAACTTTTTGGTGTAAATACCGCCTTAGTTTTATTTCTGGCCGATGTTAAAACAAGCATTTTATTCATTCCTATCTCCAGTTCAATGAGGAAGATCGACATTGCGTAAATAAACACACATCTGTGTGATCATATCATTCATTGAGCGACGTGAAATGCATTAGCTATGTTTGTGGATGTGATGCTTCAATTATCGCGTGTATTGATGCGTGAAGGAACGATGAGAGATCATAATGGACAAGGCTTGCCGAGTTTGAGTAATGCCATTTGGTTTAGTGACGAAATTATTTTTAGGAATATAACTATTCCTGATTCTAAGTAGAATTATAGTAGGTTTCGTTTTCAGTCCCTAACTAGGTACACAACCGATTAACTGCTAGGATGATATCTGTGTGTCTAATACCTTTAAACTAGGAATTCTTGTATATATGTACATATTAATGTATGTATATATAATATTATCATCTTCCTAGCCTTTATTATTCCCAGGATTTGGGGTCGGCTACTAGTTTAACCATTTTTACCTGAATATCAGTTTTTACACGGAGCACGGAGCGACTGGCATCGGACCTCCGCAACCCTGAGGGTAAACTGAATTCGAAGGTTGAACTAGTTGTCAGTATATTTGAGGGCACTGACTTCCCAATAACGATTGCCATAGATGTACATGACAACTGGGACTGACGGCTAAAGACGGCTTCCATAGTCCGTGCTGCTATTAAGAATTTCTTGTAAGAAAAACCCAACAGCAGTCCGACCCGAATCGAACCCGAGACCTCTTGATATGCAGTCGCTTATGCTAACCACATGTCGATCTGTAATGTATTTCGTGAATTGCTTGTAATCATATTTCAAAACGAAATAATATGTTGTGAACTGTTTAGTGTTTTAATTATAAATAAGAACTGTAGTTAGGCTACCTCCAATTTGTTTTTTTTTATTTAATTCTCACTTCTAGTTTATACCAATGTATTAATTAGTATCACACTCATGGTCGTCTGATACGAAACCAAACAGAGCCCGTGTAATGATAACCAGACATAATAAACATGCTTAATCATGACCAAATAAATTACATACAAAACAGAACAAACAATATCGTGGAAATCGAACCGGCAGTCTCTGGATCGCGCTATCAAAATTAATGCAGTACTTACGTATTCATACTAGATATGCAGCCATTAAAACACACTAACATTATCTTAAGCGTAAGATTACATGATTATATGCGGGGAAATTAAGGCCATTATGTAATAATTGTTGTAATTTGAAGTTACAATGGCAATTCTTTTCAAAACCCCTAACAAATAAGAATCTAAAGTTTTTTTAAACGAGACGTCCATTCATGAGAAAAGAAAACTATCTGTTACTAATAGAAAACCTTTTACAGAAAAAATCTTCGCAGAAAAGATAAGCTTCGTAGCATATTAATTTACTAGCTTCTGGCCGCTGCTTCGTCCGCGTGTATGTCGGATACTGCAGTAAAAAGTAGTCTATGTCTATGTGTTATTCTAATGTATGAGCTATATTACTGTAAAGTTTCATATTCATCTTTTCAGTGGTATTTGCGTGAAAGAGAAAAAACATCCGTACATCCTCATAAACTCTCGTATTTATAATGTTAGTAGGATTTGTTATACTATAAATTGAATCCACAAAAGAAAGTCGTCTTTGTTTGACAGAGGTTGCATCACAAACGAACTTCATACTTCATATAGGTACATAGTTGCTTTTATAACCTATGATCAATAGTACAATGGTTGGCGTTGTTCACAAACATTGGCACACAACAGCTGCTTTCACTAACCGGGCTCGAACTTGCGACCTTTTGAGATACACTTCGTTTGAATCACGATCGGATACGTTCAAAACAAATTATAACTAGTATTGGGTGTATTTCCATTGTAAGGTACGATACGGTTTTATTTAATTTCTCGTTAAATTAACTTGTCAGACTTGTGTAAGTTTTTTTAATAATGCACTTAGTAGATTCCATAGAGAACATTCAGAGTATAATCCTACAATAATGCAATTTTATCACAGGCGAAAAGTTATTTGGGACTGCAGCAGTATTTTTCTTCATCAATCAATCTGAACAAGATCAATCATTTTATATTTTTAGAACCACGACATTGTTCACTCGAAAATAATATCTCGCTCTCACTTTCCTCTAATATAATGTCCTGCCCCCTTAGCCAAGTTGCAAGCGTCCTTCGTTCTGCAATCGCTAACGCCTAAATTTTCGTGTATCATTGGCTAATATTTTGTCTAACATTAATTTGTCTAAGATTAGCCAATGACACATGAGAATTTAGGCGTTAACCATTGCAGAAATAGGAACGCTTGCAACTTGGCTGTACTGGTTCCGATAAACTATAATCGATGCTTATTCAAGTTTTTTTTGGATATTTACACCAACCAGTAGGGAATGGGCAGTGATTGGACCCCTCTTTGAGCGATCAGTTGGTTTTGTAAAAACAGATTGATCTTGTAACAAAAAGAGCTTCCAGGTTTTAAAATTAAATTATATTATGATCCTAGAAATTGAAAGTGAGACGCCAGATTTACAAAAAAAAAAACATAACATATTACAGTGTTTATTATGAAATTATAAAGGTAACAGCAACAAATGCAACAATTTGATAAAAATAATAGTTTTGCCGTCTCTTCCCTAATATACAAATGGAAACAAACCCAATATTAAACGCGTTATGGTAATTATAGAACCAGTATAGTGGGCGTGCTTAGAGGCGCACGCGCTGCGCTAATTGTACAGGCCCTCTTTGTTCGGCGGTGCTCGGCAAACTTCGGCGTGCTTCGACTGTTGTCAGGTCAAAAGGTGACGTCATGTTGTTACCGAGAATCGTGCACAGATTTCTTAGAACTCTTTTTCTGAACACAATCATTATTATGAGCGAGTTGTTTTTTATGTTACCTAACTTTAGCCAATGTTAATTCTAGAAAACAAAACTCGTTTTTCGTTAGTTTATAGCTTTATTTTTATCGTGAGTTTTAGACTTAGAACATGCCAGTGATATCATCTTTATAAACAAAGGAGTTTTACATCTTTGACGGCTTTAGAATTTTAACGCAATGTTTTATGTTTTTTAATTGTCTAGCTCATAGAGGTACTCGTAAACGACTTTAATTATGTTGTTAAATGATCTTTCTCAAGTCATTTCTTTTGGTTAACCAGAAGTACTTGCGTGTGTATATCTTCTAATGAGTAGGGTTGCTAGCCATCAATAGAGTAGATATCTAGGGTTAGCACTCTCGCTGCAGACTCAGTCAATGGAGTCTTCCTATAAAAGATAGAGATATAGTGAGGAAAAGAGAATCAGTGATTGAACGGCGAATTATGACCAAAGTTACGGTGGTATGTTACCTTAAGAATATACGTGACGTATTAATGACACAGATTTTTAAAGAACTCCTTGAGTTTGTTCTTTCATTTTGTACACATCCATAAAACATTGAAGTATCAATATTACTCTAAATGCATATCCAACATAAATAAAGCTAATACCACATATAAAATACAAGTTTCTTTTTCCCATTATATCGGTAATCAGAATGACAGACTTGACGTTAATAGACAAAAAATGACTGACTTTCCAGACGTACGGACATAAAAAGGCGGGATGTCAAATATTCGACTGTCATAACAAACATCGAACCATTGATTGGCATTTAAATTGTCATCAATCGTCACAACAAATGACGTTCACAAATTACAGAATTGTGAAGTTATAAACTTGAAAGAAAACAATCGCATTAAGAACCTACTCTTTATTGGAGAATTGTTAATTTAGCTGCGAAACGCATGAGCGGAATCCAAGAGTGATGGTCACCATCCTCAATGCTAATGTGGAAAAGTGAGATGCATTTTCACGCCCCGCTTAAAGGACCCGGGATCATAGTGGGAGGGAAATCGTATTTATTTGTTTCTTCCTCTTTCTCTTTCCCTGCTATTTTCCTACGCAGTTTGTGCCCATAGTCGGCTGAGTATACATTCTTAAACTCTTATTACATGGTTTCGTTTGATCTTCAGTATCAAGTATATAGTGCCTGAATAGACTCCAGTTCAATTTAGCAGAGCTGACAATTCTATAGCATAATTTTATAGCTCCTTAAAAATTTTAACAGCATACACATGAGCACAAAGCAGTTTTTACAAAGCAGCTCTTTCTAAGGTCCTTTCTCTACGCCTCAGATCTACTTTCAGATTTTATGTGATCCATACACGAATGGTGCACGGCGGTATTAATGCGCGTGGGCAGCCTTCGATCAGCATATTGATGTGTTACGTGAAAGTACACTATGGGTGGTCCTATGGATCTACCTGCGACTATAATACGAAGTATTAGTGTTGATTCTAGAAAAAAATATTAAATAAACAATACAACTTAAATAAAATAGCTAACAACGTATGTCTTAAACCGGAATGACTGCCGCTCCCTTTTAGGGGAGGCTTGGCACTAAAGGAAGGTGTTTTACGTGATGAATGTGCGTAAAAATACACAAAATCTGTGTTATTATAGTTCCTCAACATACGCACAGTTTTCTATTTAGTCCTTTTCATTTAACAGGTGATCGAGAATGTTCTAAGCGCATCATTTGAGTTTCTTTCGATATCGTTTTTAAACTTGTTTTTTCTTTGTTTTTCTTGATAGGTAGATCACCGGACCCAGAACTCACCTTCTCACTGATGCAGAATGGAGGGACTGTGACCTATCTGCCATAAAAAAACACATAGAAACATCCAGGGAAACATAATTACTTATTTATTCGAAATATAAACATACGCATAATTATGTTTGTGTTTACATACATATTGTATGCTGATACCGCCTATATTTAAACCGAGTCAACGTCCATTTATCACTGTATGTATGTACACTGTGTACTTTATGTGTTTGCCGTGCATATTTTATAATGTAGCCGGCTAAAGCCGACGTGATGAGAATATTAGAGGCATATATTTAGTACTTATTTGATTTTTGTTTCACGTTTAGTTCAAATACTCGATACAAATATGAATACGACTAAAGGTTGTGTTACTGCTTTGTTTATTGTTAATTTGCCATAGTGTTTGTTATGTAGTCATTCCCATCAACAGCCTTTATCAGTCCACTACTGGACAAAGGTCTCTCCTCTCCTCCTAGAAAGGACATTTTTTTTATGGTATAGGCGGGCAAACAAGCAGACGTATCGCCTGTAAACGAAAAATCGGGAGAAAATATGGCGCTAAGGGCAATAGGAGACACAAACAAGGTTGCGTGGGTCAGCAAGTTTAATATATGGCTAGTGTAATATAACATATAAATTGTTCATTCCTCTCGCCAATGCTGTACAATCTTCAAGGAATTCGAATTACAATACACTCTTATTAGCTGTCGCGGATCCCGCCCCTTTGAACGTGACTACTAACACTCGCGAGTCCAACCCCGACCAATCATAGCGGTCACCGACGAAACACCGAGTCGTTGGAAAATTAGCCAAAATACAATTCGATTAACTTAAAACCGGCAGTCAATTACGAAGCTCCAGCTCGACCGATCCAAGCGTCTCAATGTACTACTGTCAACGTCAAAACGTCAAACAAGAAAAATGACAATCAAAATGTTGCCATTACAATGACGTTAAATTTTTAACATACATATATGACATAAGTAACGTAACATTGCCAAAGATTTTGGCAAATTCCTTGTGTTTGATGCCCTGCTATGCCATAAAAAAAAAAAACTCAGTTAATCTAAATACATTTTTTAAAGTATTTCTTTTGCTTCAATACTGTTTTTATTGAATTAAATTTTATATACGTTTATAAAAACAGTTTGTTATGTGTTTAAAAATGTATCGGATTCTTATATAATTATGCAAATGTAGGACATTTAAAGGTTGTCGTATTTATTATTTGAACTCGAAAATTGTATAATAAATAGTATTATTTAAACATCACTACAATGATATTATTGCATCATTGCATCACTATATTAGATGTATGTTTTATAATTTTTTTGTGAAAGCTTGCACTAATAATTCGCTAATTGTATTATTTATGTATTCAGAAGTATTTTAGGTTTCAACCTTCTGACTAAAGTGCATTTTTTGATTAAGGAGCTTTTTGAAACAGATTTATATTGCGTTTAAAAAAAATACATTTCAGGGGTCTATCTACAGCTGTTATCAATATCCAGTAACAATGACAAAAATATCACGTTTGTTATATGGGAGACACTTAAATATTCTTTAATTTGTTTTTAATATTAAGGTATTGTTATAGCGGCAACATAGGTACATTACCTGTGAATATTTCAACGGTCTAGTTATCACCGTTCATGAGATAGTAGATATCCTGGTGACAGACTGACAGACGGATAGTGGAGTCTTAGTAATAGGGTCCCGTTTTTACCCTAAAAACTGCACTGCCATCTGTGCGTGTCTTTTTTAGGGTTCCGTACTCTCTGTACTTACAACTACTTACAAGTTACAAGTACAAAATGATAGATTTGTCTATCTTTAGGAAAAAAACTTCAGAAATAAACGAAAGAAAAAAACAGACTTCAATCTGGACTTTAAATGGGACCATTCGGGAAGTACCACCTTTCTAATAAAAAAAGAATCATCAAAATCGGTTTACCCAGTCAAAAGTTATGAAGTAACAAACATTACAAAAAAGAAACAGTCGAATTGAGAACCTCCTCCTTTTTTTGAAGTCGGTTAAAATAAGTTACATTAGGTTGTATTTTATAATGTCACATCTAGTATGTAAAAACCTAGGTATAACAATAACAATCGTAAAAACATCGCCGGTTTTGGCGTGAGGTTTAAGTGTTTGCACGGCAAGCCTTTGTTTGCTCGTACAGCAACAAGAGCCAGTTGCATAAACCGATCAGGTGGTGCGGACAGGGCCGGCATACTGATGCCGTATTGTTTACCCGCGTCTGCCGTACGTGGAGTATGTGCCTCGACTAGGCGCTAAGCGACGCTACTGTAAGAGCTGGGATCATCAATTCTCAAATCTAAATAGATTTTTTTTAAGAAGAGTTTTTATAAGACTTAGTACCAATTTTTTTATATAAAGCATGAGCAGAATCCAAGAGTAGTGGTCACCATACTCTTTGCGAATGCAGACAATGTAGCATGGTGACAAGGACCAATGCGGATCGAGATGCTTTTGCATCATTGGGCCTCCAGTTTCTCCGTCACCAACGAAACGTGACAACACTCATGCTGTCATTTTAGGTTGATCTTCTGTGAGAGGGTAGTACCGCCCTTGTTGAGCCGGCTCAACCGCGCTGAAATCAGTGTGGCTCTATCTTCCGTTCAATTGACTTCATCTTTTATTATCTCTGGTATGAAGAATATGCTAATATGTACATATAAAGGTAATTAATCACTAAATTGCCGCTGACTCCTTCAAGTTTCAAAAGTCTGCCAATGACAGTCCTCAGACTCTAAAACAGATAAGTACCTTGAACAAGTCATGGATCTAGATTTCGGCACATTATGTGTGAAAATTTATTACATTACTTAAAACTGCTTTTAACGGTTTTATTACATTTTATAGAAAATATAATAAAACAAAATAAAACTTGAAATTAAAAAAAATACATTAGCTCCTGAACTATACCGATATTTATACACAATATGACGTGCGCACACGCATCGAATATAAACGCGATTATAACCGAGCGTAGCCTAAGATGGCCGAACGCATAACCAATAAACCATAACAAATTAATATAAAATGCAGGCAGTACACTAAGGTCAATGAAGTACAAAGAAAACAATGGATTAGTAATGATAAAATTGTTAATGATTACCAAACAATTAAAGACATTATATAATCATCATCCAAAAGATTCACAAAGAGAATGATTTCTTTTTTTTGTGAATATTCGCCCCGACATTATGAATCGTTTTCCGTGTCTTGCATATTAAATTATCCACAGCTTATATTTTGTTACTAACGTAAAGGCTAAAGTCAGAATTAATATTAGTTATTCAATTCCGCCAGAACGGCTGAACGGATTTGGATGAAATTTGGCACTGGAATAGATCTACTTTTTACTCGCGAAAAGGCTCTTTACATTATAAAAAAAAAACCGACTTCCAAAAACATCCAACGAAAACTCTCTGTCAAAAAACACTTAAAAGCGTAAAATAAACTGGTTCTTCATAAATTGCCTATACCTAATTCTTTATTCATTTAAATAGTAGTATTATAATGGGTGCTAGGTACCTTAAATCTGTTTGAAGTCGGTGCCAAGTGACTATCGCTTAGACTTTTGTAATTGTTCGTTTGTATTCTTTTTGGCTTAGCACCGACTTCAAACAGATCTTAGGTACCTAGCACCCATTATAATACTACTATTTAAATGAATAAAGAATTAGGTATAGGCAATTTATGAAGAACCAGTTTATTTTACGCTTTTAAGTGTTTTTTGACAGAGAGTTTTCGTTGGATGTTTTTGGAAGTCGGTTTTTTTTTTTATATAAAAAGTTTTTATTTTACAGTTTTTAGTGCAAACAATCGTAGGTAAGTAGTAAGTTGAATTATTTCATCAAATTTCATCATCAAGAATACAAATTAAGGTACGTGTAATATTAAAATCATTATCTAATCCCTAACTGTTGAAGAGTTTAATCTTCTATCATCAGCTCACTTAGATAGCTTGAAAGTATACGACTGAAGGTCTTTAGATACGTATGAAATTAAAAGAATTATTCTCCAACTCCTAACCGTTGAGGAGTTGTACCTTCCACCTTCCATCATCAGCTTACCTAAATAATTTGTAAGAATACGACTAAAGGTAACTTATATACATATGATATTTAAAGATTTATCCTCCAACTCCTAACCGTTAAGGAGTGGTACCTTACATCATCAGCTCATCATCATAAAATGATGACTACCAGACGCAAATACCGGTGTAACTTCAGAAAATATACGAAAAACATAGTATGTGCCTATAAAAAATGAGGGTTTCCCTCGATTTCCCTGGGATCCCATCATCAGATCCTGATATGCTGGCAATGGGACCACCACGGAAGCATACCCTGTCGAATACAAAAAAAAATTTCAAAATCGGTCCACAACTGACGGAGTAATCAGGTAACATACATAAAAAAAAAAAAAAAAAAATAGATACAGTGGAACATAGAACCTCCTCCTTTTTGGAAGTCGGTTAAAAATGGACATTAACGCGAGGAAAACTAAGTACATTGTTGCCATTTTCGTTTTTATTATTCACAACAAACCACAAATAGCAACAGTGTTTTGAATTGCAAATGATCGCTTTTTTCTAATGTCCTTTCCGTTGACTTCTTTATCTATTTAGACGAGGCTATACAGAGAATACGTTTCAGAATAGGTTGTGAGACCTATTAGAACAATGGTTTAAAACTGCTTTAAAAATCTATTCAAGGGATTTTAAATAGTCGATGGTGTAATATAAAAAAGTGGCCAAGTGCGAGTCGGACTCGCCCATGAAGGGTTCCGCAGCAGCAAGTAACATTTTTTTTTTTCTATATTTGTTTCGATTGAATGAAAGGTAAATTGCAGTTTACGATTTATGACGTATTAAAAAAAACTACTTACTAGATTTCGTTCAAACCAATTTTCGGTGGAAGTTTGCATGGTAATGTACATCATTTTTTTTTTTTTGATTTATCATGCTCTTATTTTAGAAGTTACAGGGGGGGGACACACATTTTATCACTTTGGAAGTGTCTCTCGCGCAATCTATTCAGTTTAAAAAAAAATGATATTAGAAACGTCAATATCATTTCTGAAGACCTATCCATAGATACCCCACACGTATAGGTTTGATGAAAAAGAAAATTTTGAGTTTCAGTTCTAAGTATGGGGACCCCCAAAATTTATTGTTTATTTTTTAGTTTTGTGTGAAAATCTTAATGCGGTTCACAGAATACATCTACTTCATACTTCTACTTCTACCAAGTTTCAACATTATATATAGGTCTTATAGTTTCGGAAAAAAGTGGCTGTGACATACGGACGGACAGACGGACAATTAGACAGACTGACAGACAGACAGACAGAGATGACGAATCTATAAGGGTTCCGTTTTTTGCCTTTGGCACGGAACCCTAAAAATGACATATAATGCATTACATATGACTAAATCCTTATTAATATTATTAACTCGAAAGTCGGGTCTGTTTATTTGTTTTCTATTTATTGTTTCCTATTTATTTATTATGATTTTGATGAGCCTATTTAATAAAATAATTAATAATAAAATATTAATAAAATATAAATATTTTGTCGGCCGTAGGGTGGGCCTGGAGATCTGTAATACAGGCTTCGAGCCTAGTATGGACTCCAGCTCTCACTAGGGAAATTTTTGGAAACTTTAGTTTGTACCTAGATCTCATGTAACCAATTTGTACCTTCCTGTCAGAGAAATATAGTTTTATTATTATTATTATTTGATCGCATGGGAACACAATAGAAACGTTGATGCGCAATTATAAAATAAAAACGACTTCCAAAAAACATTCAATACACTAAAAAGCGTAAAGTAAACTGACTCTTCATAAATTGCTATGTGCCAATTCTTGTCTATACTTAATTCTTTATTCATTTTACATGAAGTTGTTAACGCGCGTTAGCAAAACGCGCGTTGAGCGCTCGTCATCTGAACATGGGCTAATGGTTCTTATACGTATACATACATTACTGTAATAATGAACATGCTTATACCTACTGAGAATTCAAAACAACTACTAGATACTAACCTCTTTTTGCAAAATGAATTTTCATAACTTCAGTCTTCAACACATAAAATCTGTAAAAGCAATTAATTTTACACCAAAACCATACAGATAAAGCTATATACCAACCCGTTTTTATGTCTTAACTAATTACTTCTTAAAAGTAGGTCGCCATTTAATCCCAAAGTACTTTTTAATACCATAATTCAATTATAAAACCTGATTTGGCTCCATAAAAAGCGGCTCTCGATGGTTCCGCCCGACGATAAAACATAAAGAGCTATGGAGTATGAGGTATAAAGTTTGCCAAAACTGAATGAAAATCCCATAAAAGATGCGGTAAACGTCCCAAGATTTATAGCGTTCATTAAATATTGCATTTTGAGTAACGTTTCAGAGGCTCCGGGGAAATCTTGCGCAGTTTGGACTCAACCACCGTAATTACAGCCCTGTATTAACGGCTTCAATATACTAGGCTCTAAGTAGATGTTAATTAAAAGCCTGTCGATTATAGGATAATACTTAGATAGTGGTAGCGCATAATCTGTTAACTTATAGAAGAAAATGCTGACAATATAATGCTTTAATATATGTATAAATATAGCGGATACATCTAATGAGCGATCTTACAACTAAGTACATTGTACAGGCAACCTTCGGGTAAAGAAAATCGAGTGTTTTGTATTCATTTCATTTTGTATTCATTCATTCAATTAAGCAAAAACAAAATCAATATGAGTATTTAATTTCCAATATTAAACAATTCGATTGGATTGAATTTTTAGAGTTCCGTGCCAAAGGCAATAAACGGAACCATTATAGATTCGTCATGTTTGTCTGTTTGTCCGTCTGTCTGTCTGTTTGTCCGTCCGTATGTCACAGCCACTTTTTTCCGAAGCTATACTGTTGAAACTTGGTTAGTAAATGTATTCTATGAACTGCATTAAAATTTTCACACAAAAATAAAAAAAAAACAATAAATTTTGGGGGTCCCCCATACTTAGAACTGAAACTCAAAAAATTTTTTTTTCATCAAACCCATACCTGTGGGGGTGTCTATGGATAGGTCTTCGAAAATGGTATTGAGGTTTCTAACATATTTTTTTCTAAACTGAATAGTTTGCGTGAGAGACACTTCCAAACTGGTAAAATGTGTGTCCCACCCCCCCTGTAACTTCTAAAATAAGAAAATGATAAAACTAAAAAAAATATATGATGTACAATACCATGCAAACCTCCACCGAAAATTGGTCGAGATCTAGTAAGTAGTTTTTTTTAACACGTCATAAATCGTAAACCGAAAATAAAAACACTATTATTAAAACATCGATCAAAATTACAACGAACTACAAGAACTTTTATATTCTGTTATTTGCTGCTTCGGAACCCTTCATGGGCGAGTCCGACTCGCGCTTGGCCGCTTTTTTGTTGTATTAATAAATTTTTCGATCGTCTTGGAAGTAACTAAAAGGACTCAATGTCCAGCAGTGGACATCCTACGACTGAAATGATGATATAAATATAAACAAACCAAATATTCTCTGTGAAAACTTTCTTTACATAATATTTATTCCGTGTTGGTAATGAAAATATTTATGATTAATGGAGGTAATAATGCAGCGACTGTTTCCGAAGTTAATATAGCAGCAAGTGTTGCTGACATAATTTAAATAAAGAAATACCAGTTACAAGATAGATACTTTTTACGTGAGTAGATTGTGCTAGCTTTTGCCTGCGGTTTCACTTGGGTTAGTTATGTTTTAAGTAAAAGTGGCGTATGTACTACGAGTATTCTTGATTATAGTTATTTACTGTGCCACATTTTAATGACGACTGGAACTCAAAGACCAAATTCACAACCGGTCTTTGAGGTTTGGGTACAGTCTTTTCTTGAAGGTTTGGAAGTCATGTCGGTGCATGTATGTTGCCCTGTCTGACGCAAAATGCCACCATAGTGTGGGTCACAGTCATTGAGATGGTGACCCACACTACTACTGGTACTCTTGGATTCTACTCATGTTTTTCATCAGGCAGAGTGGAGTCATTTTGACAGCGAATACATAAAAAAGCGAATACGTAAAACAGTCCGACTCACGCATCAAGGGTTCCGTACAAACCTGTAGGTGTATGAGTCAAATTTAGGCTTTTCGCAATTTTTCCTTGATTCGTGCTAAGACGTTGCTTCGTACTAAATTTCAAGATTCTGAGTTCACGGGAAGTACCCTGTAGGTTTGATTCCCTTGCGAGTGTCGAAAGTTTGCAGCATAAGCGGCTGTATCTTTTGATTGCGTTGGCTTAGAAGTTTGATTTTTTCACAGCTTTAGGGGCAGTAGACTTGAGTCTTTGATATGAATTTCAGCTTGATACCTCCACGCGTTCCTGAGAATAAAAGCCTTGACAGACAGACGACAGACGGACATCATTGTGATCCTATAAGGGTTCCGTTTTTTCCTTTTCAGGTACGGAACCCTAAAAAATACCACAGTTTAAATTATACTGGTCAAGGATGAAACAAGATATTCAAAATACATAAAATTCGACCAGTAAGAAATTTCTAGTTAGAACATCTTGCACTTAATGTATTCTATGCGGTCCAGTGCCTGCGGCTATCTTACCAGTTAACCTTTGATGCAGAGATTAAGGAATCAGCCCGGAGCCTAAAGTCATTATTCGTCTACGATATTTGTCAAATAACTATATTTTGTTTTTTATGAGGTACAGAGTATGAGACGGATTAGAGACCTTTACGTAATTAGAACAAGAATAGCCAGAATCGTGAACGTGATTTAGACTTATCTTGTGAAGTGGAGGGAGTAAGTTGCTAAAATAACTTAAGGATTAGCAAAGAAAAATTTAATGGATTATAAAAGAGGTGATTCCTGCATAAAGAAATAGAATTCATCCGAGAAAATTACCACAATTTTGTAAATAAAAAACCCGTTCAACAAAGCCTCGTGAAAAATAAAACGATTATTTCACATTACCATATAAATAACGTAATTCGTTTGGTATAACACCACGCATTAATGCATAATATTCTAGCCAACAGCCTTTCCGCCCAATCAAATTATACAAATAACTGAATAGAATTTTATCACCAACCCTAATGACTGTTTGGGAAAGACTGAATGGTGTTTGGGGCTATGAGATATTGTTGTTCGTGTAGGGTCCCTTAAATATGTAATTTCATTGGCAATTACATTAATTAATTATTTAGTAGGAAAGGATTAGAACGCGTACGGTAATATAAATAAATAATTTATGTTATATATTTCTCATAGAATCTGCTATATTTGCACCCACCACACTTTTTCTTTTTGGTGATTTCGTAAATATTTCTGCTACAGAACGTGGTTTTAAATTGTGAAAATAAACGTTACCCTCCTTCTGACTCAGTCGGATAAAAAACATAGGGCTTCCTTGATGGTAGGCATTTATCATTCCATCCAAACTTTTGATCTTGTCATTTTTTAAATTTCGCCTTTTATAATTTAAAACTGTTTTAGGGGAAATATTGATCCCACAATGGGTATAACATTAATGTATTTGTGATTAATATTCTTAGGCGTCAAGGTCAACGGAGCAAAATCGACTAAACACCAGTGATGGTGGTCGCCAAGTGGTCTCTTCGCCACTATATTCGCCGACTGTTGTAGGTTCGATTAAACATGCTATTTCTGTATAATACAAATAATTCTTGTGAATCTTGATATTCTTGGTTTCAATTGCTTTTTTTTTGTTTTTTTTTTCCTTCTTGCAATGAAACTGTTCTCATCATTTCGTATCCACTACAGTTACATTGACGAACCTGTCTATAAATATTTACAATATATGTATAAATGGGCCAATGTTTTGCCAATACATATATATATATATATAAATCATAAGACATTTATAGCTCAAGAAAAAAAAAACAACACCGTCGTACTAATCAAGGAAATCTACACAAGATCACATTAAATATGGGCCGAGGCGCCTACATTAGACGCGCCAAGGTCATGTCACGTCATTAAATAAACAATTTAAAAAAAATAACCTAATCTTAAGTTGTAATGTTAAACGTGACTTAAACTCGGGAAGTCGAAATTAAGCTCTGTACTTATGAAAAAAAAAATATTTGTTAGACCAACCTTGGCATCAAAATACCTCATAAGTATTCATGGCGGACGATTGTGATGGGGTACCAATCATAATCCGGAGTTTGAAATGAAATATTGTAAAAATAACTAAAATGTTGTAAATGTATTTCAAAGAGTAACTTATGGAGTTTTTTGCCGGTTCTTCTCCATGGGAATGAGACATTAGAACCGCACAAAACAAACATTTCGAAAAGACCTACTTGAAATTAAGGTTAAGCGTTTGTTTTTTGTCGTGAGATATATAAATAATTTTCAATGTCATATAACAAAGTACAGTGGATTTTCACTCTAACTAGAACCGTAGGACATAAATAGTTTAATTGGAACTGCATAGCTCATTATACTTTCATTGGAAAGAAAATCATGCATATTATTTTCTTTCCCTAGTAATTTAGTACTGATTGTCAAAATTAAAAAAAAAAAACTTCCTGTTTAGTAAGATATATATGATAATGATGTCCTGTTTAATAGATGGGGTGTTACGTTCTTGTTGCCAATTCAATACAATGTTCATTGGTTGTATTCCTTGTATTGTAATAAAGTATCTATAAATAGTTATCTATTTCTCGCTAGGTTGATCATTTTTTAATTTCATGTTTCTTACATTGAAAACGTTCATTAGAAATCATAATTTTGTTTGCAGCTCCAACAGTTTAGGCCCTGCGTTGATAAATCGATTAGTCATATTTAAAAAAGACGCCATTGTCTAATTCAACTCCTAGTTTAACTAGAGAAACTGTTGAAAGTAAAAAAAACTGTAGCTCGACTACGTAAAAACTTTCGATAACATTTATATAGCCTATTTTACCCGGGCCATTATTGCAAATCTATTATTCATCTCGTTCATTAAAATCGATTCAATAGTTTAGACGTCCTTTTGGCTTCACCGCAGTCGGGTA
This sequence comes from Diaphora mendica, assembly GCA_949125395.1. NCBI lineage: Eukaryota > Metazoa > Arthropoda > Insecta > Lepidoptera > Erebidae > Diaphora > Diaphora mendica. The sequence goes on along the minus strand of OX421327.1, from coordinate 23,854,999 downwards.
AATACTTAGAGATTCATTTCAAGGCATGACCCAACTAACTGCTCGCGCCAATTTATGATTTTGAAAGGCACCCACCGAAAATAATTACTTCTACCATAAATTAGCCTGGCCCCCACCAACTGGGCAAACAGTTCACCATTTCGGATTTATTTTTAAACTGTGGACTGTTTTTTGTTTTGGTGGGCAAGGTCACTGATTTTAAATATTATCTTCTTGTATAGAAATGACCTATGTAATGCGAGATATAGAATGGTTCCCACATTTTAAACTAATTAACAACATTTATGTAAAACTAACATTAATGAGCTTGGTTTTCTCCGCTAGCGCAATAGAAAGTAGAAAGATAGAAATGAAGTATCCTCAAAGAAACTAACATATAGTACGATTGAAAGGTATGACGTCACATCATAACTGCATAGTCATACAACAAGCATATCTTTGTCTATAGCTTTTCTAACTAGCGACCCGGCCCGGCTTTGCATGAAATTTTCACATTTACTCTACTATAGTATGCGACTATCCGTGTATTAAACATTTAAACTCTCATTTAACCTCGTTGGTCTCGCGGTTGGCGTGTGCAACTGCTGATCATGAGGTCTCGGGTTCGATTCCCGGGTCGTACCAAATGTTTGTATGATCTACAAATATTTGTTTCGGAGTTTGGCTGTTTCCTATGTATAATATGTATGTATTTACAAAAAAAAAAAAGGTATATATGTATTTGTATCAGTTGTCTAGTACCCATAACACAAGCTCTGCTTAGCTTGGGACTAGACGGCGTTGTGTGTTAGATGTCCGAAATATTTATTTATTTATTGCTGAAAACTGCATTAACGTCCGTTGAGTAGTTTAAAAGATATGAGCGAACAGACAGCGAAATTGACTTCATTTTATATTATTTAAAGATGAAAGTACACTGATTTATATAACTAGCTGAACCGACGAACTCCGTACCCCATATTTTTCTTGAAAAAAATACGTTAATCTTTGATTTTCTTCCATACAAACCTTATTCTAATAATAATGAACATATAGAAAAAAATATAATCCAGTTTGGTGCAGGCGATCGTAATCATTTAAAACCCCCGACCAAAAAGAGGGCTGTTATAAGTTTCACGTGTCTGTCTGTCTGTTTGTCTGTGGCATCGTAGCTCCCGAACGGATGAAGCGATTTCAATTTAGTTTTTTTTTTTGTATGAAAGGTGAGGTACGTGCGAGTGTTCTTAGACCTGTTTCATGAAAATCGGTTAAGCCGTTTAAAATTTATGGGGGTGAAAGTGGGGAAGAGTTACCGAATGTCTGCAAAAATATCATCGAGTGGGGTCTCAAATGAAAGCGTATAACGTGTTTTTTACTTTTTATAGGAAACTCAGGTTATTATATCGGGTTTTTTTTAATTTAGAGAATGTATAGTTATATATATATATATATAGATTAATATTGATAATTACATATAATTTTTCTTTGATTAGATTTTCATGCAATCCTTCCGTTATTTTATGTATACGAAAATGTCGATTTGTGACCATTTCAAAAAAATTATAGTTGCATACTAAAGCTCATCAACAACCTTTAATTATATCTGCAACTCGTATTGGCTGTTTTGTCCAGAAGTCTTCTAGTAAAACCTTCAGCTAGTTTAAAGAGCTTTCTAAATTAAAACACGCAGAATAACCAAGCTGTAAGTCGTAAGATAAATATGTTTGATCTCAGATTTTATGGCCCACAAATACATTACAGATACATAAGCGACGTTGATACGACCATTATGCAAAGCTGTCACGTATTCGCTCACCTTAAGCTTTAGACCAGCACTTTCAAGACTACGAACCTCACGTGTCGGCCATTTTGTGAATTCGGCAAAAATCCTGACGAATACCCAAAAATGGTTATTTATGTTAATATTATAGTTTGGTGTTTTCATGGTGGTTGAGGAACACACCCCGTGAAAAATAGAAAGATAAAAATCTACATCTGTACTATATTTTGTAGGTAGTAGAGCCACGCTGATTTCAGCACGAATGGGCCGGCTCGACCGGGGCGGTACTACCCTCGCACAGGAAATCAACGTAAAATGACAGCGATCGTGCTGTCGTGTTTCGTTGGTGAGTGCGAGACCGGAGGCCCAAATAGTCTGGTCAACAAGTTCTTTACTTGTTGACTAGACTAAAAGATGCAGAAGCATTACTAGGCCGCCATGGTGTGGGTCGCCATACTGCATTGTCCGCATTCGCAGTGAGTATGGTGACCACCACTCTTGGATTCTGCTTATGCTTTCCATCAGGCAGAGTAGAGTCATTATGGCGGGCCATAATAATAATAATAATAAATCTCTTTATTGTACACCAGATGCATCCAAAGGTAAGTTTAAAATTAGAGAAGTACAATTGGCGGCCTTATCGCCCGGAGGCAATCTCTTACAGGCAACCATTGGATGGAGAGAAAAACAGGATTATGAGATAGTGTAGGGTAGTGTCTGGTGTAAAACTAGATAAGACGAAAAAATAAATAAAGTAATAAGGATATATACCGTTATAGTAATACATAGTGTGGTTTATGAAATAGATACAAACAAGGAATAAGATAAATATACAGTTAATTACATATATACATGTAGTAGTGTGACTGTGTGACCCAATTGACAAAACAAATAAAAAAAAAAATAGCAGGTTAAGGGGTATTGATGTCTCCCAGATAATGCTCCTTTACAAGTCTCTTGAATGCAGTTAGTGTTTGTGCACGTCTAATTGCGACTGGTAAGGCATTCCACAACCGAACTGCTTGGACACAGAAGGAGTGGTCGAGAAATTTAGTAGAATGACCAGGCATTTTCAGTTTCAGGTTCTCTGATGACCTCAGTAATTTGGGATGTGTGTCGTGTAAGAAAGTGAACCTTGATTTGAGGTAGCGTGGGGTAAGAGGATTAAAGAGAATGTTATACAGAAGAGAAGGGACGTGTGCATTCCGGCGATATACCGGCCATACATAATTATAAAGAGGTAGAGTTTGTGAGATTGTAGGTGGTAATGTCCGAATCTACTGAATCGATTTTAAAATTTCTTCTACTAATAAAAGGTAACTTTTTGTGAAGGTATATGCTATATATTATTACTAACTGACCCACGAAACGTCGTTTACATCTCCTAATGCCCGTAGCATAAAAAAAATCCCCCGTTTTTGTAACAGTCTTCATTGGTACTCCGCTCCTATTGTGTGCTCCATAAGTGATGATATATAGCGTATAGCCGACCTCAATAAATGTACCATCCAACACTGAAAGAATTTTTCAAATCGGACCAGCTGTGCCTGAGATTAGCGCGTTCAAACAAACAAACAAACTCATCAGCTTTATAATATTAGTTTATAGATTGTTAATAGATTCTCAAAAATGACCCGGGTGACATAGGCTGTTTAAATTTATCAAAATTCTTACGCAGTCAGATTATCTGTTTAAATTTTTTCTTGTTAAACGTATTTTATACTTTTGGACATGTATTTCTTTCTATTCTTAACTCGTTTAAAGTCTTCGTTCAAAACTTTATCCAGCAACCTATTTTAACTCAGATAAGAACAATTAAAATGTAAATTTTCAAACAATGTAATTTTATTCCCCTCTTTTACAATACAAGTTTTAATTAGTCCCTATGGGAAAGGTTTTGAGCTGCCGTCTCTTTGAACATAAGTTAGCGTTTTATGAGCTTTGCACGTCTGAAATTATCGACTGTAATACTTAATAACACTAGCTTTGTTGTAGTTTTTCTCAATTTCATAGAGAGTTAGTCAATTATAGTATTTTCCGGAACTGAACCTTTTATACTCTTAAAAATTTCGGTTCCAGAGACTGAGACAGAAATCTCAAATAATGTACATACCGAAATGGGCAGAGAATAGGTCCGAGTTGACAATCTGTACCTATTATTTGAGATCTCTATCCTAGTGATAGAACCATGGAAGAGTCGTGCTGTAGCACAAATAGACCGGCTCGACATGGGATATTACGTACATACAGACAACCGTTGTTAAGCCATTCGTTGCATTTTACCAACTCAGTTACCAGACCCCAAACTCATAATTCTGAGGGCTGGTTAGAGAAGAGGGAACCAAAGGTTGGTGACGCACTTACGACTCTTGACTTAACTGTCAAGAATTACCTGAACTGTCGCCTGCGGTATTTTCGGACCATTGCGGAGGCCCAAATAGTCTAGTCAACAAGTTCCATACTTGTTGACTAGACTAAAAGATGCAGCAGCATCACTAGGCCGCCATGGTGTGGGTCGCCATACTGCATTGTCTGCATTCGCAGTGAGTATGGTGACCACCACTCTTGGATTCTGCTTATGCTTTCCATCAGGCAGAGTAGAGTCATTATGGCGGGCCATACATAAAAAAAAAAAAAAATGCAACCTTCAAACGTTCATTACAGAGCGTATTCATTTTCAAAAGGCCGGCAACGCACTTTTGTTGCGGGTGTCCATGGGCGGCGGTAATCGCTTACCTTTAGGCGATCCGTCTGCTCGTTTGCCTTTATCCCGTAAAAAACCTTCAGGTTGGCAGTCTGCTCGTTACCAAGAGTGTGAAGTTACTAGAAAACCAAACCCTCAATTCTGGTGGCAGGAGGAGGTGGATTAAAGGTTGGCAACGCACTTGTAACACTTGACTTGCTGGTGACCTGAAAAAATACATATGACAACAAAATAAATCAAAGTTACTAATAGGGTAAAACAATCGTAATGAGTTTGACCCATATCTTAGGTAGGTACTTATCAATTAAAATTCGAATAAGTCATGTAATAGAAAGTTAGAAGGAAATGCACAGTTAGTTACTGGAAAGTTACTGAATTATTTTGCTGTTAACACTTCTTACTAAATGTATTAATTAACCAGTTTCTTAATTGCTATGCGCATCATACGGCCTAAAGGTATATTTACTCGATTAGGTAATGAATACCTGTTAAGCAAAAGCGTACCTTTTCAGACATTATTCAACCCGTTCATTATTCTTGCCCTAGAGAATTTATTAGTAAACTATTGCTGTTGTGAATACAACTTATTTCGTGTTTTTTAACTCTGAAAATGACGAGCTTCCGTTCAACATTCACCTGTTATTTTTCTCTCTAAGGGGAGAATTTTCTAATAATCCTTTCTAAGTCTGTGCTTACAACATAAAAGCATCAAGTCCTTAGCCCCAGCGGTTGAGGCTATGCGTTGATGAATTAATCACTTAGGTTATGTAATTTTATATACATAGAATGAAGTAAAAATATTTTGTTTTTGGCTGTACTAATACTAATGTACAGATTAAATTATTTGTAAGAGTTTTTTAAAGTAATGTGTAACTTACTTTTTTTTTTTTAAATGAAATGTTGATGATAAAAGAAATCATTTCGTAATAAGCTTTATTACTGTTTCAATCGTTCATAAGTCCCTAAAAGATAATTTTCTAAATAAATACAATGCAAGTATCATAATCATATCTTTCACCAAACAAAAATGCCGTAATCAAAAATAAAAATTCATAACACAGTGTATTCGGAGCGGAGTAAAGCAATATAGTCAGGAATGGCTCCTAAATAGTTTAAAACATAATTATCTATTCAAAACGCATCCCAAGTCGTACCAAATGTAGCCGAAGTTGTAAGAAAGCTGTGTTTAGAGAAATGTCGCGCATTCATTACAAATTATGATTCGGCGAAAGTTTTACTGAGCGTGTTATGATGCGGTTCGAGTGAGGAGCGGAAAGCGAGTTTCAGGTCAACGTAACAATTAAAAAATATAGAAATAAATAACTAAAAATTTACATAATTATAATAATAATAATTCTTTATTGTATTAGTAAGAAAGGATGCATACAAATGTAATGTAATGCAATAATAAATATGTAGTCCTAATCAAGTCCTAACGGAAATGTCAAGGCATGTGAAAGCTTCTAGAAATAGGGGCTATGGGCAAGCTAACAGTTATAACATCAGTAGTATGATGAATACATTATCTACAATTTCAACTTTATTCTATTAAAGAAAATAGAAGCTTCTTTTTCTTCCCAACCTTTATTATTCTCAATTATTATTTTGAGACGGCTATTAATTAAACTGGTTTTAGCTGAAAACCGATAATTCCACGGAGTGACTGGCATCGGAACTCCGCAACCCTGAGGGCGAACTGAATTCGAAGGTTCAACTAGATGTCAGTATGGTGTATTCCGAGACATGGGCCTGAAATACAGCCAACTTCCATATACCGGGCTGTTATAAGGAAAACCCAATATCACTTTTTGGCCTGATCCAGGTATCAAATCAATCCTAGACTTTTTAATCGGCAATGGCATATGCTAGCCGCAAGACCAACGAGGCAGCGGAAAACGGGTTTAGTGACATGTTATTAGCCGATTTCTGGTTAACTAAAGTATCTTAGATGTCAGACGACCACGACGTGAAAGGGTCTACGTTTAATCCAAAACTAATAGGACATTCCCGAAGCACACTCAGCAAAACGTCTTATCTTTAATTTATATGAACACCTATCTTACTAAATTAAACAAAGACCGGTTAATTATTTATTTTATATAACTCAATTTTTTTTTAAAGACAAGTCCCGCACTAGGAATAAATCTTGTGTCGCGGGGTCATTACAAACATACATGATAATGGATGAAACGAATTTTATGAGGATTGATTTTTTTAGCTTCACCGAGGGGGTCCTCGAACAATAAAAACACAATCATGAGGACTGCCGACAGAAGTGAAACCTTAAAACTATAAACAAACAGTTGTTATTTTTGGATATTCAAATTAATTAATTGTTTGATCTTAAAATAAAATGTATAGACCTGTATTGCTCACTCACACTCACGCATTCACAGCTGGCTCTAGCGTTAACATGTCATGTCACCATGTCGATGCTGCCCATCCAATACTGCCTAGAGATTTTTTCACTTCAACTCTTGTATAGTTTTGATTAAACTCATATCTAATATCAACAATTAATGATATTTTTTACAATAATCAGGAAACTTATTTCAATATTAATAATATCATTATATTTCAACCAGAAATGAACGAAGCTCAAAAAAGTCGCTGATGGTCGTCGCTCACACCGTATCGTAATGTAAACTTGTTGCAGCCCATTTGGTGCTTAACGCGTAAATGTCGCCTACCTATCTCCTTCTCTTTCTAGCCGTATACTCATCTCTGTTACTCTTACAGTTAAACTTTTAATCTACCGTCTTATCCACAATGTTTAAGTTTTGAACTAATTATAAGTTATTTGTATTCTGACGTGCGGATCAAAACGTAGGAACATATGAATTCGTGAGATACTTTGCGGTGAGTTTTAGTTGGATTATGGCAAGATTGTGATTGTTATTTAGTTTGTAATGTAGATTATTGTTTAGTAACGTAAAAGAGAAACAACCTATGTAGATATAATTGCACCATTAAATTACTAGAACTTTCTTACCACTGTGTAGGAACGGGTTCTATGTGCTTCCAACACAAAGGAAGGATCCTCCGACCAGGCGACGTGATCATGCCTGGTGGGCCACTGCCTGGATGTTGTATATATGCTAATCGGCGCGAGAACTTCCATTGCGCGATTCAGGATTGGTAGTTTCTTCGTTTCCTTCGTTACTCCGTAGTTCGACATTTCTTCGGTAGATGTCATATGTTTTCTTGTTGCGCTGTATACGGAAGTCGCCACCTTGGGTTAAGATGACCCTGTATAGTAACCCTGTCTGACAGGTCAACGGTCTTGGGTTCAATTTACAGACAGCAAAAAATTGTGTAATTAGCCCGATCATTTGCCAATGAGATGAGGCGGGCAAAAGCGAATCTTTACTATTATAAATGAGAAAGTTAGATGGATGTTTGTCATTCAATTACACTAGAATGGCTGAACGCATCTATATAAAATTTAACAAAATACATAGTTCCAGTCTGTAAAATATTCATATATTCCATTTCAATTCATTCCACTTCACTCGCCAAACTTTGGAGTGATTCGGGAAGCAGGAGTGAAATCTACAAAACATCACCATAAGTCAATATCATGGCCATAATGGTGTACCTACTAAGCCTAAACCACCTTTTCAAAGAAAGATCTTTGTCCAGTAGTAGACTATTATTGATGATGATGATGATAAAATATACTCTGGAATACTATATACATATTATACATAGATAACGAGAGCCCAATGCGTTACTTTGTAAAATATTTAGATGAGAACAAGACTTTTTTTTAATATTTTAACAAAATTTATATCAGTTAAAGTCAAAAATATTAAAACTAAAACATAAACACCGTTATGAGATATCCTACACTAAGATAACCTACGCGATAAGGTAACCCGACCCCCGAAATTTAAAACTCAAATAATACAAGTATTGTTCATTAAAAACAGTACAATTATTGATAGGTATAGCACAAACAGTCGTTTCCTTTAACATCATAACTAACTGATGTTTAAAAATATACATTATCGTTGTTATTGACAATTAATTGTATTTTTTTGTGTGTTACACTCATTAGAATAATGTGTTTACAGATAAAGGACGTAGAAACAGGTTAGTATTATCGGTCTACTTAGCAATATATTTTCTTTAGTTTTAAGTGTCACAGCTATTTTACAACATCCCCTAATCACAATATAAACATCCTCCAATCGCCAATTGTTTGTTAAAATTAGCTTAAAAGCATGCGGTAAATATAAGTAAGAACAAGAGAAAGAGCGAGGGACCCTGACCCATATCGCAAAGACCTAGTTGCCTTGCGATATGGGTAAGGGTCCTATTCAACAATTCTTAAGAGGATTCATTATTAATAGGTCTTTACCTATGAAATTGCCGTTTTGTATGCAATAAGTGAAAGTACTTATTTTTTCAAAAATAAGTACTTTCACTTATTGCATACAAAACGGATTCAACAATTCTTAAGAGGATTCATTATTAATAGGTCTTTACCTATGAAATTGCCGTTTTGTATGCAATAAGTGAAAGTACTTATTTTTTCAAACTTTTTTATTTCTGTTTTTCGAAGTAATCACCCATGCAATCGACGCATCTTTGTCAACGCATTGGCAGTTTATTGATGCCCTTCTTGTAAAAATCAGCTGGACGGGAGGCAACAAACTCTTCAAAGGCATTTTGTACTGCCTCTCGGGAATTGAATTTTTTACCCACTAAAAAGGTGCAAGGTCTGGTGAGTATGGCGGATGAGGGAGAGCTTCCAACCCCAGCTCTTGCAGCTTGGAGACTGTCTGAACTGACAACATCATTTGGTACAGTTCGCAACAGACAGTCTCTCAGACATTGCATGGGTGATTACTTCGAATAACAGAAATAAAAAAGTTTGAAAAAATAAATACTTTGACTTATTGCATACAAAACGGCAATTTCATAGGTAAAGACCTATTATACACACATCAAAAGTGTCTAGGGATCAAGCATTTTTATGCGGATTTCTTGAGATTGAGATGTGGCTTTGGCCCTGGCCTGCTCAGTCGCCAGACTTGAACCCGATTGAGCATGCATGGGATATGCTACAGAGAAGAGCTCTGCCGAATATGGAGGGTATCCAGTCGCAAGAAGACCTTTTTTTGTTGTTGCAACGAACATGGGCGGCCATTCCACAGCGTGATTTGGATGAACTCATTTTGAGTATACCAAACCGATTCTTGTGTTGTTAGTGTTCGCGGTAGAAACACGGATTATTAATTGTTTAAGTTACCTAATAAAATTTTAAAGAAAACTGTTATTTCAGTCTTTTTTTTCGAACTTTAATGTTAGTGGTTCAAATGTGAAAAATCCCTTTATTAGGAAAATGGCAAATTTCTTTATTAATGCAAAGGTGACTTGGTATATCGTTACTGTGACAAACGAAAACACTTTATTTGATGAATCCTTAAAGAAAATTTTAATTAATATCAATCAGGAGAAAAGTTATTGCAAAAATATATGTTGATCCCTAGACACATATGTTGATCCCTAGACACTTTTGATGTGTGTATTTATACGATTTGACTGCCTCGTTGGTCTCGCGGTTGGCGTGTGCGACTGCTAATCATGAGGACTCGGGTTCGACTCCCGGATCGGACGAAATTTTTGTATGATCTACAAATGTTTGTTTCGGAGTTTGGGTGTTTTCTATGTATAGAATGTATGTATTTACAAAAAAAAGGATATATGTATTTGTATCAGTTGCCTAGTACCCATAACACAAGCTCTGCTTAGCTTGGGAATAGATGGCGTTGTGTGTTAGATGTCCGAAATATTTATTTATTTACTATTTATTATTCAAACAATTTGTTTTTTTATGTTTGACCCTGCCAAAATGACTCTACTCTGCCTCATGGAAAGCATAAGCAGAATCCAAGAGTGGTGGTCACCATACTCACTGCGAACGCAGACAATGCAACAATTTTTTTTTTTTTTTTTAATGTATGGCCCGCCAAAATGACTCTACTCTGCCTGATGGAAAGCATAAGCAGAATCCAAGAGTGGTGGTCACCATACTCATTGCGAATGCAGACAATGCAGTATGGTGACCCACACCATGGCGGCCTAGTGATGCTGCTGCATCTTTTAGTCTAGTCAACAAGTATGGAACTTGTTGACTAGACTATTTGGGCCTCCAGTCTCGCACTCACCAACGAAACACGACAGCACAACCGCTGGCATTTTACGTTGATTTTCTGTGCGAGGGTAGTACCGCCCCGGTCGAGCCGGCCCATTCGTGCTGAAATCAGCGTGGCTCTACTACCTATGCAGCCTATACAATACAGCATATGGTGGTGTTTTATTTTTGTAATACTTACATTAACCACAAAATAAGCTACAAAACAAAAACAAATAAAAGAAGAAATCTAAACTTGCATTATTTTATTATTTGATTTTTCGTTTTATAAAGATGTTGTTTTAAGCGACGGTGTGATAGATGACACTGTTTTTATTTATATCTCAACACAATATAATATGGTAATTAAGCCAATCACATTTGATCTCTTCACGTGGCTACTAGTCACACCAGTTGTACTATCAACAAAAACATTGATAACTCTATATATGTACATAGAAATAGGCATTTTACATCACTGTTTTGGACAATAATAATCAAAGAACTAGAGGTTTTTGTGGTTATAGTGATAGAATCGCTCGGTACAAAGGGTCCGGCTGACATGAACGGAGTGATAACACAGCTTCACAGAAAGCTTTTAAGTTTTAAGCGTTTCTATCGTTGTTCATCACTGAAAGCTAGAATCCTGATATTTTGCATGTAGGTTACATGCAAAATATCAGGATTCTAGCTTCAGCGGTTTGGGCTGTGCGTTGATCTCTGGGTATGTCAGTCAGTCACCTTCCTCTTTTATATATATAGATAGATTTTGAGATTTCAAATATTACTCACACATACATAATATTTCAATATACATAGATACTTTTGCAATTCCATAAGATTGCGCAAATACCGAATTTCTTTTTAAACACGATGTAATAACACCGTCCCTTTTTTAAAAAGAAATTCTCAGCAACTAGCCCCTTGTTTAAATTCCTCAATTCTATTTCCAGACGGGGTTGAAATTGGAGAAAAGAAATAAAGTTGTTCTACGAAGTCATCTGACACTTTAACTTAACTACTTTAACGACTTCTGGTGCCACTAAAAATCAATGTTTATTAAGAACAAATGTTCTATTGATGGCACTATTTAGTGTCACCGTGTTTCGAGTGACAAATCAAAAGTGACGAACATAAGAACACTGATTTATACATAAATAGAATTTACGAGAGCATAAATTTTCAATGTTTTAATGTACGAATATGTGATGTTAGAATTAAGAATTTTGTCAGTTTATCTGTGGAATACATTGTATAATAAGTTGATTTAGTTAGAAGAGAAAAAAGATAGAACATGTTACTTAGAGATTAGGGGGTATAAGACCCTTGGTAGTCTTAGGGCCGGTTTTACAATCCGCAGTTAAACTGTCTACTAACTAACAAGGGAATAAATGTATCTAGCTCTTTAACAAGCGAATAAACTTTTTTGTGTTTTTCAATCGGGAGTAAACAGTTAGATAGTTACTTGATGGTCCTTCACAGCTATGTTCACTGTAATCATGCGCAAGTGAGATGCAGCTATACAGGTAGTCACACGTTAGATAAGGACCAGAAACTTTTAGACAACATTCAAGTTGACTGTTCTTTATTTATTTCTTTTGTCTTTTTATGATTACCGGTTTGGGATATTTAATTAAATGAAATGGAAGCATTCAATTATAATTATTATTTGTATATAATAGATGTAGTAAATAATAATTTAGTAAAAAAGTCGGTTATGATATTCCTGTAGAGTCCATAACAATGATTAAAATCAAAATTTATAAAAATGAAATGCCGGTTGGTTTCTACGTTTATTAAATATGTGTTTAAAAATAAAAAAGTATATTTGTATTTATGTCAATTCTCTGTACCTATACTAGCTCTGTTTTGTTCCGAACTAGATAGCAGTGTGTGAAATAAAAATTCTTCATCTTCCCTATAGTATCTATAACATATATTTCTCTAATAACCCTTTTTTTCCTCAGAACAAAAAAGTTTAGTTTCAGATGGTTTTCTTCGATATCGTCGCGTCGACCGAGTCAAAACATCCATATTCACTAAAGCAAAATTAAATACTTAATTGTGGCAGTGTATGTAATTTTACCACAACCATTACTAAGAGAATTTATAGAAATACCCAAACATCAAAATCACTATTCTACAGATACTATCACTAACTGAGGTTTGAAACAACAGATAAAGATATACCTCAGATTTAAACTTTATTCCGTGAATAACAGATGTCTGACCATTGAAAAACCCAAATTTACGTTATCTGTAGAATAAATGCTGCCTGACTGTTTATCAGACTATTGAAAAACCGGCCCTTAGAACTATACTGTGAAACGTTGAAGACTTACGGTACAAAACCCATGTTTTAATCAATTTTTTCATTGTTTGTTGCTTTTCACCACCAGTGTATGAGGTTAAGGAAGCCTCAATATTCCTTTTCTCTAATTTTAAGAACGCAGGGGTGGGGTTTAAAAGGCGATATTGAGTTACACATTGTCCGGTATACCCTAAAATTTACTAAATAAGATTTCAACTCTAAAGTCTTGACTAGTCTTACGCAATCGATATCTTATTCTTTTGCCATATTAAAGCATTTTTTTTAATAAACTTAGATCCTTTTGATTGATAATAACTATAATAAGAGGGTTCTCTACATAAATTGTAATAAACAATCATTACTGTGACTTTATAACAAATAATAACAATAATAAATCTTTATTTATGACGATATGCAAATACGCAAAATGTGATAAGAACACTTGACATACTCTTTCGTAATGTAGGTCTCTATTATCTAAAATATATACAGCAATATATATATGTTTCGAATGTGTATTGTATAACTTAGCTGTCTACACACGGCATCTAGTTTATAGATCTAGTGACATCTAGCGAATACCGCCTTAACTATTACTCATGACATATACGATAAGTTTTCAGATTTGGATAGAAAGCCGGTTGATCTAAGAGTCGGTGAAGATCGACTTACCTTACCATACCCATTACCTATCTTATAATAAGATGAGACATTTTTTTAAAATTTTACCTATAATATAAACACACTTATTATAGCTTGCCTATCGCAAAGCTGTTATGAAATTTTTTATTAATTTTAATCCCTCTTTTTTGTCGCAGGCAAGCCTATAACATTATATTTCTTATTTACTTAATAAATAATCCTAATTTTGATACCAATTTCGATTGTTTATCAGCTCGGTGTTACCTACTAGAATACTTCATTTTTAACAAGTTTTTATTGGCTTCACCTCTTCGTGGTTATTTGTTTGTAAAAGACTTTTATAAGCATGTTTTTAACTGCATTTTGATTATATTCATCATTAGCCTATCGCAGTCCACTGCTGGACATAGGCCTCTCCAATTGCACGCCACTTGGTTAGATCCTCGGCTTCTCGCATCCAGCTCCTGTCAGCCGTCTTGCGCCGATCATCACTCCACCTGGCCTGCGGACGTCCTACACTACGTTTGCCGAGGCGCGTTTTTCACTCAAGAACCCGTTTACCCCAACGATTATCAGTTCTGCGATTAATATGGCCAGCCCACTGCCACTTCATCTTGCTAATCCTGTGGGCTATGTAAATATTATTTGTAGTAATTATCAAACATCGTTTTAGTTACTCTTTTTTATAATATAAGAGGCAAACAAGCATACCGATCACAATTTTATCACTCATCTCAAAAGAAATCTTTCACAGCACTACTACGAACAGGAAGTTGGAAAGTATTAGATTTTTGCTTACTCAAACAGGCCTGGGAGACTCCTTTACTACGTGACTGGGACTGGAGGGTCTCTGAAGGACCCGTACTCTTTACACTATATCCTCGGGTACTAACAGAAAAGGTCCAAAAAACCCGATTAACTATACACTACCCTCTGTAATAACATTGATCCCAAAAATTCGAATCTTTGGGAGAAGAAAGATCCATACTGTTGTCGTAATATTGCATTAGAAATAGTGTTGTAACCTTTAGTACTATCATTAATCGATATGTCATCATCGATGTTTGTTGTTTGGTTCATGTCTCACTGAATCGTCTTTGTTATAAGCTATAGTATTTTCAACTGTTAGTTAAAGCTCTCCCTTTTTAACTTCCAAGAAACCAGGTGCGTGCAGCATGCTTTCACCAAAGGACTGCGTACTTTAAAACCTCATATCTTATTGGTAATATTATCCTGTGCTATGATTACCCTTTAACACTCCTTTTGTGATGTAATCTAGTCTGTGTGTAATCCATCTGATAATGGACAGCTTACAGCACTGACACAGGACAAATGATCATTCTCATCACAGAAGCAAGTGTTCCTGAATAAAATCACTAACTACCAGATAAGGTAAAAAATTACGTAGATAGATTTTAGAATCAAACACACTTGTACTTATTTATTATATTTGTAAAGTTTACTCCTGATCGGTTTTGCCTTATGGCATTATCAAAGGTTACTTAAAAAAAAAGTGGAAAAAGAACATGTGAGTTTGATTCTAGAATGTATTGCATTAAGTTCTATCAAGTGCCGACAATCGAGAGTATAAATTACGTGGATACAGTTATCTACTGCTGTTATCTGCTGCTTACCTATTTCAAACTACAATGGACTGTTTTAAATACTTACCATTTTTTTTTTAAATGTACTAGACGGGTAAGCGCGTAAACGTATCGCCTGATGGCCAACACCAGAGGCGTCACAAGTGCGTTACCGGCCTTTGGGGGATGGGGAGGGAGATGAGGTAGGGTATGGGGAGTGGTTGGTGTATGGGCCTCCGGTATCCTCACTCACTCGGTCACACGGTTTTCTGTCAGGCCGCGGTATCACTCCGGCCGAGCCGGCCTAACTGCCTCGTTGGTCTCGCGGTTGGCGTGTGCGACTGCTGATCATGAGGTCTTGGGTTTGAGAATGCCATAAGGCGAAACCGGTCAGGTGTAAAGAAAAGATAAAAATAGTGGAACAAGTACAAGTGAGTTTGATTCTAGAATGTATTGCAACAAGTTCCATCAAGTGCCGACAATCGAGAGTATATATTATATCTTGGGTTCGATTCCCGGGTCGGACCAAATGTTTGTATGATCTACAAATGTTTGTTTCGGAGTTTGGGTGTTTTCTATGTATAATATGTATGCATTTACAAAAAAAACATATATATGTATTTGTATCAGTTGTCCAGTATCCATAACACAAGCTCTGCTTAGCTTGGGAGTAGATAACGTTGTGTGTTAGATGTCCGAAAATATTTATTTATTTGCACACCATAGTACAGAGTTAAATAAGTACATAATACATAATATGTCCGAAGTGTAGTGTACAAAGGGCGGCTTATGGCCAAAAGCAATCTCTTCCAGGCAACCTTAGGATGGATCAAATGTTCAGTAGTAGTTGACGTGCATTGAGTTTGAAGAAATTATTTACATCCATACAATAATCTATAAGCTGCTCTTTTAAAACAAAACGTAGTTTTAAAAAAAAGTTGAGACGTAAACATGACTAAATGCCTCTTAACTTTATAACATATCGTTCAAATCGTGTATGAAACGGAAAAGTGTCCAGTCCACAGATACGATCCCGAGTTCGGGGACACATGTCTACGTGACATGACGGGTTCCGTACGTGACATAAATAATTGAAAAACCTCCTCAGGGTCCAGATATAATACTGGACGTGGGATAATGAAGAGTGAAATATAAAGTGTATTGATTGAAAATGTTAGAAGTCAGGTCGGGAATCGAAACCACGGCAGTGTGATAATATTGGGATGATATCTACCGTGATATATTTTCTTTTAAGTAACTTCTAATGTAGTATGGCACCCCTTGTTGTAATTAAATTCTCGAGGCTTAGCGTGAAGAACTTCTCCAAGAAATTGAGATGTTTATATTCAAAGATTCATAACTCTCAAGTATTGAAATGAGTGGTAGATAGAAGAAAAGTCCATGAGAGGACAGGAATCAGCCTGCAAAAATGTCAATAACCTATCGGTTATTACTAAAATAAGGTTGGATTTTATTATTAAGTGTTTTCAAAAGAATATTTTTTTGTCAACTAGAGAACTAGGTTTTCTGTCAATGTTTAAATCGGTTATGTATCCTTGACACCAGTGTATTGACTTCTATTTGAAAAACTTAATGTACATTTACTTCAGTAAATAATTACTTCATTCTTAGGTATAAACCTAAGAATGAAGTCATAAAAATATGCGTCAACAACAACAGCGGGTAACGCCGTGCGGCAAAGCTAGTCTAATATAAAAGTTGTCATAGTTACTCCTTATATCATCAGCTATCTGCCAGTGAAAGTGTCGTAAAAAACGGTCCCGTCGTTCCAGCATATTCATTTAGTGAAAAGGTGTTTATTTGAAATAGCAAACAGACACTAATTTCACAATTTTTTTGATTACATACAAATGAATACGAATGTATCCAAGCATTAGGTAGGCCTGTCGACCACACACATCACGAAAATAACCAGCACGGGTGTCCCATAACACTTTTACGAGCAATAAATGTTCTAGCGACAAACTACAAAGCGCACACATCAGATATTTCTGGATTAAAGAGTTCATAGCGATTTATGAAGGGAGAATAAATCATAATATTTGTTTAAAGGGTTTTAGTAAAAATATATTTTTTTCATCCCCCCATCTCGGAAAGAGTATTTTTGCCCTTCGATATTTGAGTGCAAAAGACGTTTTTATCCGCTAGAGGATATAGTAAATTGAATTTAGAACATCGTGTGCACTAAGTTTGTGAATTCAAAACATCATTAAACCTATTTACTTCTACCCCCATGGTGCCGAACTTATCACACAACCCTCTTTAATTTGTTAAAAACTCAGACTTGGAACCTTCTTGGTGTACTTTTTATTAATTTGCTTTTCCCGCACCATTTTCTTTTCACGTCATATTGTCATTTCCTCGCCAAGGTGGGATGAAAAGTTACGTGTTGCCCTCGAGTGCAAAGATTTTTCACCTCGTGCTCTTTTGATTCCCTCGCTAACGCTCTGGATTCTAATTTTTGAATCACGAGCTGTGGACTGCGATAGGCTGATGATAATGACGATTATGCTTGTGTGTGTGTGTGTGTATATAATATACATAATGTAAAATGCTGAACCTTACACGTACCAAGTGGATTATTGAAACTAATACTAATAGTACATACGAATTTGCATATTATTACCAAATGTCGATAGCAACAACAATGAAATGAGTCCTTGAACAATTTTCATCGGTAGAAGTATGTAGAAAATATGTTAATTTATTGCATATTTATATTTTAATCTTTCGTGACCTGTATTAATATTTTAAATATTATTAGTGTTTTATTTTTAAGCATATCATGAATTTATTTGCTCGCTTGAATCCTTCCTATAAAAGAAAATAGAAACTGCTTTTTCTTCCTTACTTTTGTTATTCCCAAGATTGTTTAAGGTCGTTTACTTCCTTCTAGTTATTCCAACCAATAATTAAAATAGCAGTTTATACTAAGAATTAGGAAAGTGAGTACCACCGCCCAACTGCAACTCAAAAGTCAGAAGTGCATTGCTAAGCTTTGAGTGAGTGACTCAAATAATGGGGGGGTTTAGGCTCCCTTAACCTTACTGTGAGTGGTGGTCACTGAGTGACTGAAAAGTAACGAAAAACCTGCTTAATACAGGTTTTCTATGAGGTTGTGGTATAACTCCAGTGTAGCCATATACCTTCTGATTAAATTCGTCAAAAGTTATTTGATTTAATTTGAAAACTTTATGCATTTCTCCGTACATAAACAGACTTATTGCCTTAGGCATTTCTGTCATTAATATTGAAGTAAGTTATTAAAGCGAATTGGTGCTGTCAGTTCTCTGAAAAGAGGAGTGACTTTCCGTTATGAGTTACATTTTTTTTTTATGTATGAGCCTGCCAAAATGACTCTACTTTGCCTGATGGAAAGCATAAGCAGAATCCAAGAGTGGTGGTTACCATGCTCATTGCGAATGCAGACAATGCAACAATGCAGTATGGTGACCCACATTATGGCGGCCTAGTGATGCTTCTACATCATTGGGCATCCGGTCTCACACTCAACAACGAAACACGACAGCACGAACGCTATCAATTGCTTTTGGATAGGCCCTACAAGGTGGAACAACGACCTGGTGAAGATCCAGGGAAGCTATTAGATGCGGGCACTGCAGGATCAGTTATTGTGGAACACCTTAGGAGAAGCATATGTTAAATAGTGGTAATTTTTTGGCTTTGATGATAAGTAACAATTAGTGACCATTTTAATTTCCAAGAGGGAGCACGTTCCATAGAATAACCGACTGTACTAGGAAAGGACAGCAGAAACCCTTAAGTATAAGAACCACAAAGAAAAAATAAATTAAGAAACGAGGGTTTCTGTTTGTCAAAATAAAATTGAAAAGTCCAAGACAAACCCATTTAGGTATTGGACTTAGTTTCACAATAGCATTTACTAAAGTAGTTTCTTTAATCAAATAATGTTGCAATTAAGAACTTGTTAGTATAATTAGATCATGTAAACAAAGCTAGAATTACCTGATAAAAACTAATTCAATTAATTTAAAAGAGATTAACAATTAACTTTGTTAACGAAATTCATTAAAATAGAAAAATAAATTAAAAGAAAGACTGTTTTGCAATGTGTGTTGAACAACCATTAGCGTATTGTTAGCAGTGGTAATATGATAGAGAACTGATAGAGTCTTCGCCTTTGAATTATGTAGAACCGGTCGAAATAATAATACTTTCACAACTAGACTACTGGTTATCAAGGGTTGTTCCGTCTTCATCCCAGTGAATCTCATCCCACTAGGTCATTTTCTCAACTCGTCCCACTTTTTATTCCAGATTCATCCCAAGGCACTTTTTATTACTTTTTTTCTTAACTGATCCCATTTTTAACCCCTGACGCAAAAAGAGTCGTGTTATGTTTGACGTGTCTGTCTGTCTGTTTGTCTGTCTGTCTGTGGCACCGTAGCTCGCGAACGGATGAAGCGATTTCAATTTAGTTTTTTTTGTATGAAAGGTGAGTTACGTGCGAGTGTTCTTAGACATGTTTCATGAAAATCGGTTGAGTCGTTTAAAAGTTATGGGGATGAAAGTGGGGAAGAATAACAGAATGTCTGCAAAACCTGCCAGTATAAACGTTAAATGACAATTATGTAATTGATAACTTCGACCTGATGCTGCATAGGGGGTTTTTAAATTTAAATTTATAGTTATGTTCTGTATAAAAATAAACAAAATTGAAGTGTCCTTTTGTAATTTCAAATTAACAGTATTCACTAAATGCATATCTATACTAATATTATAAAGCTGCAGAGTTTGTTTGTTTGTTTGTTTGTTTGTTTGTTTGTTTGAACGCGCTAATGTCAGGATCTACTGGTCCGATTTGAAAAATTCTTTCAGTGTTGGATAGTCCATTTATCGAGGAAGGCTATAGGCTATATTTTATTTTCAAAAAAAATTGAGATCCGTAAGAAAATTGCTATTTTGTAACCCAAGGTGTGAACTCGAAAACCTATTTTTGCGTGCGCTGCAAAAGGTATTGACAATAGAACAAAATCATGTATTACGGGTTTGTAGGTCCCATTAAGATCTACAAAAAAGTCCGCGAGAGCATATATCTAACTATCATGGTTTAGTCACAATAACCGCTTTTGTGCTCAAAAAAATTATTAAATCGTCTGAAGAAAGAAACTACGTTAAATGTGTATCGTAATATTAATCCTTATCCAAATAAAGCATTATGTTATCAAGGGTATTTATATAGAAGTAAAATACTTTTTGTTTCACCCCATTCGTACATTTCGTTTAGAAGTTATCACGAGTATAAGACGCTAAGAGTTGGTACCTATTACTGAGTTATTTGTCAAAGAGTTTTTATCAACATAATCTATACTAATATTATAAAGCTGCAGAGTTTGTTTGTTTGTTTGTTTGTTTGTTTGAACGCGCTAATGTCAGGATCTACTGGTCCGATTTGAAAAATTCTTTCAGTGTTGGATAGTCCATTTATCGAGGAAGGCTATAGGCTATATTTTATTTTCAAAAAAAATTGAGATCCGTAAGAAAATTGCTATTTTGTAACCCAAGGTGTGAACTCGAAAACCTATTTTTGCGTGCGCTGCAAAAGGTATTGACAATAGAACAAAATCATGTATTACGGGTTTGTAGGTCCCATTAAGATCTACAAAAAAGTCCGCGAGAGCATATATCTAACTATCATGGTTTAGTCACAATAACCGCTTTTGTGCTCAAAAAAATTATTAAATCGTCTGAAGAAAGAAACTACGTTAAATGTGTATCGTAATATTAATCCTTATCCAAATAAAGCATTATGTTATCAAGGGTATTTATATAGAAGTAAAATACTTTTTGTTTCACCCCATTCGTACATTTCGTTTAGAAGTTATCACGAGTATAAGACGCTAAGAGTTGGTACCTATTACTGAGTTATTTGTCAAAGAGTTTTTATCAACATAATACCTAATATTAGTCTTTATCCAAATAAATGTGTTGTTGATTATGAGTATTAGATCTTAGAAGAGTATATATATATATATATATTATATGTATAATAAATACATCTATACAAATATATAAAGCTGAAGAGTTTTTGTTTGTTTGAACGCGCTAATCTCAGGAACTACTGGTCCAATTTGAAAAAGTTCTTTCAGTGTTAGATAGCCCGTGTATCGAGGAAGGCTATAGGCGTGATGATATATATATATTTCATCACGCTATGACCAATAGGAGCTGAGTACCAATGAAGAATGTTTCAAAAACGGGGGGTAATTATTACGCTACGGGCAATAGGAGACGCAAACGACGTTGCGTGGGTCAGCTAATCGCGCTAATCTCAGGAACTACTGGTCCAATTTGAAAAATTCTTTCAATGTTAGATAGCCCATTTATCGAGGAAGGCTATAGGTTATATATCATCACGCTAAGACCAAAAGGAGCGGAGCACCAATGAAGAATGTTTCAAAAACGGGGGAAAATTATCACGCTACGGGCAATAGGAGACGCAAACGACGTTGCGTGGGTCAGCTATACTAATATATAAAGCTGAAGAGTTTGTTTGTTTGTTTGAACGCGCTAATCTCAGGAACTACTGGTCCAATTTGAAAAATTTGATTATTATAAATGCGAAAGTAACTCTGTCTGTCTGTCTGTCTTGCTTTCATGGCCAAACCGCTGCACCGATTTGAATGAAATTTGGTACACAGATAGTCTAGAGCCTGAGAAAGGACATAGGCTACTTTTTAATGCGAAAAAGGAGTTGTAAGGGGTTTAAAAGGGGGATGAAAGGTTGTTCTGGGAGTTCACTCGCCACACGCCTGCGCGTTACCTACGTCGTCCTGACAACGAATAAACAAGGCTGTCACAATCATAAAAAATATTTCACTTTTTCAATGAAGACTTAACAATGATAGCAATGATATTATATATATAAAAATTAAATATTAAGATATTAAGTATATATTCGTCAATCTGATTTGTATGTTCATTATATTAATAGAAATAAATAAGCCAAATTAATATAATTAATTAACAGCGTTTCTTAACGTCAAAATTCTCTACAGAAGTATCGTCATTATAAGCTAGCTGTTGGTTAGATATGAATAAAAATGTAAATAATATCCATCCTGATCAGCTGACTAATGAGATAGTTATCAATTAAACGAACGGATCATGTCAGGCGTGGAGGAAGATGTTGTCGAATACTTAGTAAGTCTTTGGAAATATCAGGAGTGCATACCCATAAGTTGAGGCTGCAAGTTAATGTTCCAGTACTATTAAATGAGGTATCTTGAGCGCCAAAGCAATGTAATAGTACATGGCTAAATATTACACAACTGGGGTACAACATTGTAAAAGCTACAATCATGACGCATGGAATGGCAAAAGAAGATAATGTTTTAATTCCCCGTATTCCAATAATTCCAACTCATTTGACATTTTAATTTAAAAGAATGCAGTTTCCGCTGAAAACAGCATTTCCAATAACAATATTATCAAAACCCAAGGACAGATGCTTAAAGATGCAGTTTTTTTTCTCATGAGCAGCATACTCACGTATATCAAATCCACAAAATCTCCATATTTTGGCAAAATATGGCAAAAGAAAAAACGTAGTTATTAAAATTGTACTTTTTTTATTTGAAGCTGCAAAAGTGACTATGGTCAGCCTGATGGAAAACTCAAGCAGAATCCAACAGTGGGGGCAACCATACTCACTGGGAAAGCAGACAATGCAGTATTACGTCCCACACTATGACGGCTTAGTGAGATGCTTTTTCACGCCCCACTTAAAGGCCCCGGGATCATAGTGGGAGAGAAACACGTGCGCTGGTAGTGAGTTTCAGTCTTTAGCTGCTCGGCACAGGAAGGATGAACCAAACCGTTTGGTTTGAGAGTGAACATGTTATTCTGCAGAGGAATGGAGAAGGGGGACCAGTTGGAAGAGCTCCTCAGAATACTTCCAATGATACAGATGGTAGTGGACTGCTATAGAGGCGATATCTCTTCGCAGCTGCAGAGGTTCAAGGAACTCGGTGGCTTCGGGACTGTTGGTAAAGCGGACTGTTCGCCATTGCAACCGATCGAAAGCATCAAGCAAATACTGCGCGGATCCATCACAAAGATGAGAACAGTATTCGAGGTCCCGGCAAATATCCATGCCCAGGACACCGAGCTTACCCCGTAGTAGCAGTTGAGTGCTCTGAAAAGTGGGTAGGGAAAGGAATGGAGACTTTTTGGTAGAGAACGCGCACAACTGTGTTTTCGTAGCGTTAAACTCGACCAGATTCTTATCACCCCATTGTAAAATGCGGTTCAAAACCCGGTCGAGCTCAGCGACAAGCTTCTGTCGATTTTCCTCAACGTCTGCCAGCTTGGCTGAACGGTGTCAAAAATAACGCCCATGAACTGTGCTATCGTCTGCATAGCAATGTATGTTGCCAAGAGCTAACATGTCATTGATATGCAGAAGAAATAGTGTGGGCGACAGGACTAAACCCTGAGGTACGCCAGCGTTTACATCCAGAACATCAGAGGCCGTGCCGTCGCAAAGGCCAATAATGCGGCGCTGATGAAGAAAAGCGTCAATCCAGTGACAGGGTCTAGGAGGCGGACCGAATGCCGAGAGCTTGGAGAGAAGCGAGCGGTGCCAGACCCGGTCGATGTCAAATGTCGAAATAAGCTCATATAAACACTTTATATTTTATGTACATATATAAATACTTAAATAAGTTTTTAATAGTAAAACGTGTGTGTATTAGTTGTAAAAAAAATCGGGTGGTGTCGTGGGACATCAGATAGGAATGAGTTCCATATCAAAAATACAGATGGCGCTATACTACATTTTTCGTTCACGAAATAAATAAAATTACAGATGGCGCTATACTAAATTTTTAGTTTTCACAAAATTGTCTTAACCCCTTTATTTTATTTAAACTGATTTATAAAATATATAAAAGTTCTATGCGAGGTAAAGAAAATAAAACTATTCAGGTACCAATACATTTTGTATCATGATTTTATATCGATAAAAATCCTACCTATATTAATAACGCGAAAGTTTGTTAGTATGGATGGATGGATGTTTGTTTCTTTTTCACGCAAAAACTACTGAACGGATTTGGATAAAACTTTACAGTAATATAGCTTATACATCAGAATAACACATTAGCTACTATTTGCAGCGATAACCGACATACACGCGGGCGAAGCCGCGGGCAACAGCTAGTATCTATACTAATATTATAAAGCTGCAGAGTTTGTTTGTTTGTTTGAACGCGCTAATCTCAGGAACTACGGGTCCGATTTGAAAAATTCTTTCAGTGTTAGATAGTCCATTTATCGAGGAAGGCTATAGGCTATATTTTATTTTCAAAAAAATTAGGGATCCGTAAGAAAATTGCTATTTCGTAACCCAAGGTGTGAAATCAAAAACCTATTTTTGCGTGCGCTGCAAATACTATTGACAATAGAACAAAATGATGTATTACGGGTTTATAGGTCTCATTAAGATCTACAAAAAAGTCCGCGAGAGCATATATCTAACTATCATGGTTTAGTTACAATAACCGCTTTTGTGTTCAAAAAAATTATTAAATCGTCTGAAGAAAGAAACTACGTTAAATGTGTATCGTAATATGAATCCTTATCCAAATTAAGCATTATGTTATAAAGGGTATTCATGTAGAAGTAAAATACTTTTTGTTTCATCCCAATCGTTCATTTCGTTTAGAAGTTATCACGAGTATAAAAGACGCTAAGAGTTGGTACCTAATAATGAGTTATTTGCCAAAGAGTTGTTATCAACATAATACCTAATATTAATCGTTATCCAAATAAATGTGTTGTTGATTATGAGTATGAGATCTTAGAAGAGCATTATAAATACATCTATACTAATATATAAAGCTGAAGAGTTTGTTTGTTTGTTTGAACGCGCTAATCTCAGGAACTACTGGTCCAATTTGAAAAATTCTTCCATTCTTAGATAGCCCATTTATCAAGGAAGGCTATTGGCTATATATCATCACGCTTAGACCAATAGGAGCGGAGCACCAATGAAGATTGGGGGAAAATTATTACGCTACGGGCAACAGAAGACGCAAATGACATTGCGTGGGTCAGCTATCCATACTTATATTATAAATGCGAAATTAACTCTGTCTGTCTGTCTTGGCTGTCACAATCATAAAAAATATTTCACTTTTTCAATGAAGACTTAACAATGATAGCAATGATATTATATATATAAAAAATAAATATTAAGATATTAAGTATATATTCGTCAATCTGATCTGTATGTTCATTATATTAATAGAAATAAATAAGCCAAATTAATATAATTAATTAACAGCGTTTCTTAATTTCAAAATTATCTACAGAAGTATCGTCATTATAAGCTAGCTGTTGGTTAGATATGAATAAAAATGTAAATAATATCCATCCTGATCAGCTGACTAATGAGATAGTTATCAATTAAACGAACGGATCATGTCAGGCGTGGAGGGAGATGTTGTCGAATACTTAGTAAGTCTTTGGAAATATCAGGAGTGCCTACCCATAAGTTGAGGCTGCAAGTTAATGTTCCAGTACTATTAAATGAGGTATCTTGAGCGCCAAAGCAATGTAATAGTACATGGCTAAATATTACACAACTGGGGTACAACATTGTAAAAGCTACAGTCATGACGCATGGAATGGCAAAAGAAGATAATGTTTTAATTCCCCGTATCCCAATAATTCCAATTTATTTGACATTTTAATTTAAAAGAATGCAGTTTCCGCTGAAAACAGCATTTCCAATAACAATATTATCAGACAGATGCTTAAAGATACAGTTTTTTTTTCTCATGAGCAGCATACTCAGGTATATCAAATCCACAAAATCTCCATATTTTGGCAAAATATGGCAAAAGAAAAAACGTAGTTATTAAAATTGTACTTTTTTTATTTGAAGCTGCCAAAGTGACTATGGTCAGCCTGATGGAAAACTCAAGCAGAATCCAACAGTGGGGTCAACCATACTCACTGGGAAAGCAGACAATGCAGTATTGCGTCCCACACAATGACGGCTTAAAGCATCTCACTAATGCTTTTTCACGCCCCACTTAAAGGCCCCGGGATCATAGTGGGAGAGAAACACGTGCGCTGGTAGTGAGTTTCAGTTTTTAGCTGCTCGGCACAGGAAGGATGAACCAAACCGTTTGGTTTGAGAGTGAACATGTTATTCTGCAGAGGAAGGAAGAAGGGGGACCAGTTGGAAGAGCTCCTCAGAATACTTCAAATGATACAGATGGTAGTGGACTGCTATAGAGGCGATATCTCTACGCAGCTGCAGAGGTTCAAGGAACTCGGTGGCTTCGGGACTGTTGGTAAAGCGGACTGTTCGCCATTGCAACCGATCGAAAGCATCAAGCAAATACTGCGCGGATCCATCACAAAGATGAGAACAGTACTCGAGGTCCCGGCAAATATCCATGCCCAGGACACCAAGCTTACCCCGTAGTGGCAGTAGAGTGCTCTGAAAAGTGGGGAGGGAAAGGAATGGAGACTTTTTGGTAGAGAACGCGCACAACTGTGTTTTTGTAGCGTTGAACTCGACCAGATTCTTATCACCCCATTGTAAAATGCGGTTCAAAACCCGGTCGAGCTCAGCGACAAGCTTCTGTCGATTTTCCTCAACGTCTGCCAGCTTGGCTGAACGGTGTCAAAAATATCGCCCATGAACTGTGCTATCGTCTGCATAGCAATGTATGTTGCCAAGAGCTAACATGTCATTGATATGCAGAAGAAATAGTGTGGGCGACAGGACTAAACCCTGAGGTACGCCAGCGTTTACATCCAGAACATCAGAGGCCGTGCCGTCGCAAAGGCTCATAATGCGGCGCTGATGAAGAAAAGCGTCAATCCAGTGACAGGGTCTAGGAGGCGGACCGAATGCCGAGAGCTTGGAGAGAAGCGAGCGGTGCCAGACCCGGTCGATGTCAAATGTCTAAATAAGCTCATATAAACACTTTATATTTTATGTAC
This sequence comes from Diaphora mendica, assembly GCA_949125395.1. NCBI lineage: Eukaryota > Metazoa > Arthropoda > Insecta > Lepidoptera > Erebidae > Diaphora > Diaphora mendica. The sequence goes on along the minus strand of OX421327.1, from coordinate 23,827,831 downwards.
ATATATAAATACTTAAATAAGTTTTTAATAGTAAAACGTGTGTGTATTATTGTTAAAAAAAATCGGGTGGTGTCGTGGGACATCAGATAGGAATGAGTTCCATATCAAAAATACAGATGGCGCTATACTACATTTTTCGTTCACGAAATAAATAAATCATTACAGATGGCGCTATACTAAATTTTTAGTTTTCACAAAATTGTCTTAACCCCTTTATTTTATTTAAACTGATTTATAAAAATATATAAAAGTTCTATGCGAGGTAAAGAAAATAAAACTATTCAGGTACCAATACATTTTGTATCATGATTTTATATACATAAAAATCCTACCTATATTAATAACGCGAAAGTTTGTTAGTATGGATGGATGGATGTTTGTTTCTTTTTCACGCAAAAACTATTGAACGGATTTGGATAAAACTTTACAGTAATATAGCTTATACATCAGAATAACACATTGGCTAATATTTGCAGCGATAACCGACATACACGCGGGCGAAGCCGCGGGCAACAGCTAGTGATATTATATAAATCTATACTATTATATAAAGCTGAAGAGTTTGTTTGAACGCGCTAATCTCAGGAACCGCTGGTCCGATTTGAAAATTCTTTCAGTGTTGGATAGTACATTTATCGAGGAAGGCTATATATAATCACGCTACGACCAATAGAAGCGGAGCGGACCAATGAAAAATGTTTCAAAAACGGGGGAAAATTATCACGCTACGGGCAAACGGAGACGCAAACGAGGTTGCGTGGGTCAGCTAGTATTTATATAAAAGTAAATACGTTACTTCAACCACCTGTCTGTTGCCGTCTAATATATGCAACGGCTGGATAGGATTTTGCCGGGCTTTCACTGTCAGATAGCTGATAATACAAGGAGTAACAAAGGCTACTTTTATTTTTAACTAGCTTCGCCCCCAAGTGTTGCCCCTGGTTGTTGTTGGTAAAGCCGCAGGGCTCTGGTACGACCTAAATGTACTCTCTATCTGTATCTAATTACATCCATCTTATAGATAAATTACACCCATACATAGAAGTAGTTATTTTATCCGTCACACAATATTTGTCCTGGGAATCAAACTCATGACCCCTGGCTATGCATTCAGGATCAATAATCACTAAAACAACAATCGAGTCTAAGGTAATATATGTATTCCGAAGTTTACATATTTGTATATTATGTTTTTATTCTTTTCACCTGAAAACCTTTCGCCTTCTGCGTAAGCGGGGCTTGAAAAAGCATCTCACTAGGCCGCCATAGTGTGGGTCACTAAGTCACCATGCTGCATTGTCTGCTTTCGCAATGAGTATGGTGACCCTCACTCTTCGATTCTACTTATGTATATTATAGTAATTTTGACAGGCTTTAAAATAAAAATAAGACACGAAAAAACATACTTATTATTTAGTACAAATTTATAAAATAAAGCATGCAGTTGCATTCACAATATTAAATTATAAAAACCATATAACCAGACTTAACATATTTAAAAAACAAGTTAAATAGCTCCACCAAGGTTGTCTGACTACCGCAATTAGAAAATCTAATTTAGATTTTTCACTCAAAAGAAACAATCCTCATGAATAATCATCTAATATTATAAATACAAAAGCGAGTTATAATGTTTGTTTGTTTATTTTCGTTTTACGACGTAACTATCGAACTAATCACCGAAAAGACTATTTAATCAAAGACTGACTTCTAGAGAAATAGTGGACGGTCGTATCCATACGTTCAACTGCAATTCTATCCAGTCGCGAATTAGTTTTAACCCCCGACGCAAAAAGAGGGGTGTTATAAGTTTGACGTGTCTGTATGTCTGTCTGTCTGTGGCACCGTAGTTCGCGAACGGATGAAGCGATTTCAATTTAGTTTTTTTTTTTGTATGAAAGGTGAGTTACTTGCGAGTGTTCTTAGACATATTTCATGAAAATCGGTTTGAGTCGTTTAAAAGTTATGGGGGTGAAAGTGGGGAAGAATAACCGAATGTCTGCAAAAATATCATCGAGTGGGGTCTCAAATGAAAGCGCATAACGTGTTTTTTTACTTTTTAAAGGGAACTCAGGTTATTATGTCGTGGGTTTTTTTTAATTTTGAGAATTTATAGTTATTAACAGTAGATTTTTGCAACTGAATGGAAGTAGACGTGCACCTTGAATAATTTCTATGTTTAATAAACTCAAACCTTCAATGTTGTCACTGAGTGTTTTTTTTGTTGTTTGTACGTTAGATTTTAGAGCATTTTAATAAAATTAAATTCAGGTGGCTACAGCTTGCATACTGTTACCTTTCATGTAATACAAACACCATTGTACCTGAATATCTGACTTTTAAAAAGGGTGGCCATGAGTTTCTTTGTCAGTATTCTTCTCATAAGGCTCTACGCATTTTGGAAACTGGAAGTTATGGATCGACAAGGGCAGACAGCAGATTTTGGTGTTTTCACCTAATTTACTTTGACAATACAGCACATGCTGTGGCGTCTATTTGTGTCGATCTATGATTTTAACTGTAGCTTCAATAGTGTCTTAATTGAATAAATGATTTTGAATTTGAATATACACTTACATGTTTGGATGGGAATAGAACCCACAGCCTTTGGTTCAGTAGTCACGATTAAATTCATCAGCAATCCATTGCTTTTAAGCATTTTATTTTCTTTCTTTTTTAAAAGACAAGTCCCGCATTAGAAATATACATTCTGTGCCGCCGAAGACTGTACAAACATATATGAAATGGACACAAAGAACACCCAGACTCGGAACAACAATTTGTGTTTTGAACCCACAACACTTACCGCAGTAGAAAGTGGGGTAGCGACCGCTTGCACCACTAGGCCAACCGTGCAGTCTAGTACAGTCAGTTTGATTTCCATTACCAGATGCTGTAATGGTTTGTGGAATGAATTGCTATCCCAAAGGATTAACTATTAAAGGTGGTGAATGGAATAAGGTGGTGATGATGACGACTTTTACATACCTCTGTGGTTGGCTTCGGCATACATAATATAATCTGAATTTCGGAATTACCTGGATGTCCAAGCTGAGGTCGTTTTTTTTTGTAAATTTTCTAAAAATGAATCCCAGCCATATCCTAGCTAGATCGATTTATCGTCCTCGAAATCCCCTACAAAAGTGCATAAAGTTATTAATGTATACCACACGAACTGCACATATATGATCTAAGTATAAAGGTATTAGATAATTAGATTATCAAACATCTTTAAGCGTAGGAGGATGTTTTGAAGATGATCAATTACCAAACTTAATTATAAAGCAATTTCCAAAGAAACCATGTACAAGTGCTCACGGATGACCTAATACCCCATCGTATCAGATATCAGTATGCCAGCAACGCGTGCTAACTTCAAATAACAGATAATGGCTGTGCTGTATTCCCACTATTCATATAACACCACACATGTTCACAGTTATATATCAGCTGGCCTTGAGCACTACAGAATAATACACACCACATAATTATGTTTTCAAAAATAACAACCAGTATTATCAGGACATAAAGTCGATTCTTCAGTGTCTAAATACCTATTAGGTATTGCTACTCCCAAACACGTGTAGGCTATTATAAAAGCTCAAAAATTCAACTTTTATTCTTACATGCAGTTACATAAAGACGGTTTTTCTGTGTCCAATCAAGTGGGTGCATTCTATATACTAATTTGGATTCAATGAGGTGTGAAATAAGGTTGGTTTTAATGAAGAAGAGTTTGGTAAACAACATTTTGCTAATACAAGGTCATGCTTCCTGGTTTCGTGTAACAACGTTTGTGCCATCTAGGTATACATCACTACATAACCCACACCGTTGCACTTCAGAAGACACTCGTTTACAAAACAGTCTAAATATAAGTTTTTATTTGTCATGTTAATGTTTAAAAGATTTCTTTTAATGTATTGTCTGCCAAGGTTTCCTACTCTGCCTGATGAAAAGTATGAGCAGAATGCAAGAGCGGTGGTTGCCATACTCATTGCGAATGTAGACAATGCAACAAAGCATGGTGACCCACACTATGGAGGCCTCTTGAGATACTTCTGCATCATTGGGCATCCGGTCTCACACTCACAACGAAACACGACAGCAGGAATCGTGTCAAATTAGGTTGATCTACTGTGAGAGGCTAGTACCTCCCCGGTCGACCTGGCCCGTTTGTACTGAAATCAGCGTGGCTCTACTACCTTGAGAATTGAGGGAAACGAGAGAAAAGTTATTTAAAAATCTCGGGAACTGCCTCGGTAAAGCTATTGCATAGCATTTTTTATCAACTTATGCGATTTTATTTTTCCAGTTTCTCATTTAATATTGTTCAAAACGTATTTAAATAATAGAGGGCCTTAGTGTACCTCGTAGTTGCGAAACAGCTCAACAGATGGCGCTGACCGGTTTTTAACCGACTTCCAAAAAGGAGGAGGTTCTATGTTCCACTGCATGTATTTTTTTTATTTTTTTTATGTATGTTCACCGATTGTTCCGTCAATTGTGGACCGATTTCGACTTCAAACCGGCTTAGCGCCGACTTCAAACAGATTCTAGGTACCTAGCACGCATTATAATACTACTATTTAAATGAATAAAGAATTAGGTATACGCAATTTATGAAGAACCAGTTTATTTTACGCTTTTAAGTGTTTTTTTGGCAGAGAGTTTTCGTTGGATGTTTTTTGGAAGTCTTTTTTTTTTATTTATGCAGTTTTTTTTTTCTTTGAACATGTATACTTACGGCACATGCGGTGAGTGTAGCATTATAAAGATATGATAGATACCTATACACCTATATACTTTCTTAAACCCAGACTGTTTTGTCTGTCTGTCAGAGACAGACAAAACAGATTCGTTGATTCGTCGTTCGGAGCAGCTCGTCTCGATCCGTGCGAGCTTCGGGTGTTAGGTTTTTTTCGTTACGTTACGGAATTTCTTGATTCGGCCGCCGCGCTCAAAGGCCTCAAAGCCCGCGATAAAAGCTATGCAATAGCTTAAAAATCCCACATACACACGGCCTCTGATCCCAAATTCGATAAAAGATGTAACCAGATTGCTGTTAAACGTGCTGTGTGGGAATCAAACTCGCAACATCTGGTTAACTGTCAGGAATGCTAACCACCAGATAAAAGACGAGCAGTTTATATAATGGGACTATTTGCTAAGCCTATGTTATGATGCATCTGTTATTGCAGTATTGAAAGTTAACTAGCCTCATGACATTCTATAACAAGCAACAGATCATTGTGATAGATTGTCGGTCGGTGGTCACTTACCATCAGTTGACACGCTTCTCATTTGTGCCTCATTACAAGGAACTATAACCCTGAGCACGTAAAACTTTTGATAAAATTTATACAACCTATCTCACTCGGGCCATTATTAGGAATCTATCAACAGCTGTTTCTAAAAATTGGGTCAGCAGTTTAGGCGCCATGATGGAACATAGGTACATACATGGACTGCAAAACTATTACCCTTCCGTTTGGTTTGACAACTTCACAGGTAGTAGAGCCACCGCCTTGTTCTTGTTGAAGCAGAAAAAAGGCTCGTAGTTTTAAGTAAACACACGCGATACGCACTAACTATGCTACAAACTGGGGTACTTTTCGTCAGTATCGTATAAGTTGTCGATACTTGTTTACTTGATACTAAGAGCTATTTGTCTGCTTCAACAATAACAAGACGGTGCGTTATCTACCATTTTTTATTTGATCTGAGTTTAGCACGCACGGGCCGGCACGACCGGGGCGGTACTACCCTCTCACAGTAAATCAACGTAAAATTGACAGTGTTCGTTGTTCGTGCTGTCGTGTTTCGTTGGTGAGTGTGAAACCGGAGACCCAATGATGCAGAATCACTAGGCCGCCGTAGTGTGGGTCACCATGCTGCATTGTTGCATTGTCTGCATTTGCAAAGGTGGCTGCCACTCTTAGATTCTGCTTATGCTTTCCATCAGGCAGAGTAGACTTATTTTGGCAGGGCCATACATAAAAAAAAAACATGGTCTGTTAAAAAGTAAATGTAAGTAATTTTGAGAAATGTAACTTGAATATTTTGACAAACATCTTTAGTAGGTACCAGCAACCGAAAAGATGTCGCGAATAAACTAAAAAAAAAATTGAAGGTAAATTACCAATTTTAAAGGAGTAGGCATACTTGTTTCTACTTTCTATTAGAGATAATGGCGACAGTCTTATCAGTTACAAATAACATATGCAAGTTAACCCGCCGCACATTTGTGGGGCATTTGAAATTCAAATTCGGCCCGTAGCTAATAGACGCAGTCATTTATCTCCGAGCCGTCAAAGTGTACCTACATTAAAAATACATTTAAAATGAATTCATTAGTATAGCATACCTACAAAGATACACGGTACGGCATAAACCGCGGGCAACGCCACGGGGCGAAATTAGTCTAAAAAGTAGCCTAAGTTACTCCTTATATCATCAGCTACATATCAGTGAAATTCCCGTCAAAATCGGTCTAGCTGTTCCAGAGATTAACCGGAACAAACAGACAGACAGATCAAAAATTGTAAAAAAAAAAATTTGGTATGTATGGTATTTTGGTACCTTCAAAAAGCGGTCATTTGATAAAACATACAAGGTTTCAATTGCATAGCTCTGATATTTTAGGTTTTATTGATATCTAAAAAACACCGATTTCGTCACTGACAGACTGATGATCATCAAAACTGTTAGGGTACTTCCTGAAGTGGTAGAAAGCTGAAATTTGGTATGTAAACTAAGTTTAGTATACAATCAACAAAAAAAAAACATAAGCCTATTACTTTTGCCCCCCAACTCCGAAAATTGGGGGGTGGAAGTTTGTATTAGACTTTCACAATTTTTTATGCTAGTTTTTATTTTTGGTACACGGACTTTTTCAAAGGAAGAAAGAAGATGTACAAGAAATACACACCAAAAAAAGAAAAAAAAACAATAAAAAATACTGCCTTAAGCAACTAACAAAAAGAAATTACTGCCTCTGTGGCGCTGTGGTAGCGTGTGTGACTGCTGTGCTTGAAGTCTCGGATTCGGTTCCCGGGTCGGACCAAATGTTTGTATGATCTGCAAATATTTGTTTCGGAGTTTGGGGGTTTTCTATGTTTAATATGTTTGTATTTACAAAAAATACCTGTACCCATAACACAAGCTCTGCTTTTTTTCTTTGCTCGCACTCGACGCGGACGCACGTGTTGGCAGCAGTAAAATCAGCGCCGTAATTTTAATGCATTAAAAATAGATAAAACAGTAATTTTTTCCATAAAACCAAAGTGAACTCGTGCTAAAAATATTTTGATAAAGAATTGGAAAATTTATCTAGTGTTTAAAAAAATAAATTTAAAAGTTTTAGAACAATAATCAAAGGTGAGTGCAAGTGAGAGTTTATTAGTGCACAAAACCAACATCATAACTGGATGTAATATATTGGGGAACTATAAACAACATAAATAGTGATATACAGTGATTTTGCTATAATCCTTTTGCTAAAATTAAGATTTTTTTAACTAATAACAGTGAAAGTTATCCAACGGTCAAACTAGTCACCAGTTGCTAACAAAGAAACAAAAGAACAAAAGGCGTCGGAGCGGTCAAATCTGTGCAACAGATGTAACAACCGTCGACGCAGAACTACCAATATATTTTAACAAAAAACGCATAACAACGGCATGTAACGACGGTTATAAGAGAATATTATCTACTTTTTAAATAATAATATCATCTACTTTAGCCGAGTTATAGAAAAACGAAAACGCCATCTTCACAAATTATGAATTTCCTAGAAAATATTACATTTAGAAAGACCCGCGCGCATTCATCACTGTCAGAAAATAATGACAGCAAAAGTCGCGATCAGTCACCAGATGGCACTAATTATAGCGTTCCATGTATATCAGACGACGACGAGCACAATGATTTAATAAATGAATTAAAGGAGCAAGTTGAATTACTAAACGTAAAGCTACATAGTGCTAATAATCAAATAGACATACTATCGACTGAAAATACTGAGCTAAAAGAGGAAATACAAACCTTATTGCGCAAAAACACTCCATTTAAAAAAGTAACCAGAAGTCCGACTAAATCGGTTACATCGACACAAAAAAAGAAAGCAGTGATTCCAGCAAAATGTAAACAAATTAGTACAAAAATAAATCAGAAAACACAGGTACAGGTAAACAATAAAGAGACACAAACAGAAAATCCAAACACTAAAAATGCAACAAAAAACTCATCGAAAAATCAAACCAGCAACGAAACAATAAATACTCCAAAAATTCCGATTACAAGAAATAAACTATGTCTCATAAGCACGAACAATACAAATAGATTACTTGACATAGCAGGAAATACACTAATGAACATTGACTTATGTCACTATATCACACCTCAAGGCAGTACACAGCAGCTGCTCAGTGGACTGAAAGAAAAGCTACTGAATTTTACTTTAAAGGACTACTGTGTATTATTGCTCGGAGAAGAAGATTTTAAAGCTACTAACACATATTTTGACATTGTGTCACTTCTGAGAAAAGTCTTGCAAGAAATAAAACACACTAATATAATTATTTGTACACCAACATATAAGTACGCCTACTACGCAAATGTGTATAATTTAAGAGTGGAAACATTTAATAACCTATTGTATTTAGATATTTTAACACACGAGCATGCTTATTTCTTAGACAGCAATAAAAATTTAAAGTGTGATTATAGTATGTTTGATAGACGCTACGGTGTCATAAATAACTTTGGACTTCAAACCATTTTTAATGACATCCATAATATGATTGTTGATATACAAAAATATAATTGTAATAACATAGCTGTTAATGAAAATAACATAAACAATGATGAATGTTATACAAATGATAGCCCCAGCGAATTTTTTCGTCTCTAAACCCCTACTTGTATTGCACCAGAATATTGCAGGCTTAATATCAAAATCTGAGGCTTTTACGGTTTGTCTTGCTGAACTCTCAGATAGAAAACAAAATGTTGACGTGATCTGCGTAACTGAACATTTTATTATGTCAGGCTATGAGTCCCAGCTTGATATACCAAACTATTACTTGGGTGCATGTTATAGTCGCCAGCTCAGTAAAAGAGGTGGAGCTTGCATATTAGTTCGGATGGTTCATAAGTGCAAAGAAATACTAGAGATTAGTTCATTATCAATTGTAGGTATTGTCGAGTGCTGTGCGATAGAGCTCGTTGAGTATAAAATAGCAATTGTATGTGTTTACAGAACGCCGAAAGTAAACAAACTAGACATATTTTTTGAAATATTGGAACAGCTGCTAATTAATGTAAACAAAAAAAAGTATACAAACATATTGATAGCTGGAGATTTCAATATTGATGTTTTGGGGAATGGCAGTGCAACTCTGCAATTTAAATCCATACTGTCAAACTTTGGTCTCAAACTAGCAATAAATAAACCAACTCGAATTAAAAGCCAAACATGCATAGATAATGTAGCACACAACTTTCATAAATCTTGTAGAACAGAAATAATAGAATTTGACTTATCCGACCATACAGCGCAGTTATTAGAAGTCCCATTAGAAAATAAATGCATCTTTAAATATTGGCGTAAAAAGCAAAGAGACTTCTCTAAGGAAAACATCAAAAAGTTTGTTAGTTGTTTAGAAAAATTAACTTTTTCAGAAATACATGAGACCAATGACGCAAATTTAGCTTATGATTTATTTATGCAAGAATTTAAATTATTTTATGACCTATGCTTTCCCTTACGACATATTACTATTCATATCAATAAAAAGCCGGCTTGGATATCTCGTGGTATACAAATTTGTAGTAAGAAGAAAAGACGTCTTCTATGGACATATAGGTGTAAACGTTCACCATTAAATTATAATAAATATAAAAATTATGCAAAGCTATATAAAAAAATCATAGCACTAACTAAACGTGCCCAAAATTGCTACAAAATTAAAACATCTCTTAATAAGAATAAAGCTACGTGGCAAATTATTAATAATAATAAATTGAATATACCTAGGAATATAGAAAAATTACAGGTTGGCAATAGATGTATAACTAATCCCATAATGATTGCAAATACATTCAATGATTATTTTGTGGACAAGGTAGTGCCAATACAACATGACAAAAACAATATAACTACCAAATTGAAACACAGTAAAGATTCAATGTTCATGCAGCCATGCTTACCAATCGATATCTTCAATATTATAAATGGTCTTAAAAACACAAACAGTGTGGGCAAAGATGAAGTAACCACTAAAATAATCAAATCGGTAGGCCATCTAATATGTGAACACCTTTGTTTCATTTTAAATTTATGTATAGTTAACGGTGTATATCCGGAGAATTTGAAAATAGCAATAATCAAACCTCTATATAAAAAATGCGATAAGGAACTAATTCAGAACTACAGACCTATTGCACTAATATCGATCATATCCAAAATATTTGAAAAATACATATACAAACAGATATACTCTTATTTAGAAAAAAAAACAATTCTTTGTCATGAACAAAAAGGATTTAGACAAAATATGACAATAAATATGGCTATATACGACTTTCTCCGGAATATAATGATAAATGTCGATAAAAAGACTCCCGTATGTGCTGTGTACTGTGATATGACACAGGCATTCGACTATGTTGATCACAATATCCTAAAAAAAAAATTAGAATGTTATGGGGTGAGAGGAAACATCTTAAATCTGCTTGAATCTTACCTATCAAACAGAAAGCAAGTAACGGCAATCTCGAAAATAGATATAAAGAGGAAAGAAGAATTAACGCACTTATCTAGTGAACGCTATGTAACATATGGGGTGCCACAAGGAAGCGTACTGGGCCCTCTACTATTTATTATATATATTAATGACTTACCAAATTTCATTACACACCCTATTACCCTTTTCGCTGATGATAGTACATTGACTATAGCTTGTGAAAATATTGACTCCTATGAAAATGACATAAATAATTGTATATCTTCAATGATCTCATGGTTAATTAACAATAATTTGAAAATCAATTTAAATAAAACTAATATAATGCATTTCAGTCAGCGCATAACCCCCCCATCAGCTTTAGATATAAACTACGATAATAATAAAATAGAAGAAGTTAATACGGCAAAGTTTCTGGGTCTTGTGATAGATAAAAAACTTAATTGGAAAGCTCATATAGAATATGTTAGTAATAGAATAAGTAAATCCTCATATGCACTGTATAAACTTTCGCCATCAGTTAATACCGATACACTGCTCACGGCATATCATGGCCTGGTTGCGTCTGTTTTAAGGTATGGTGTGATTTTCTGGGGAAATTCAACTAACCAAGACATAGTTTTTAAATTACAAAAACGCTGTATCCGTGCTATGTTTGGACTAAGAGTGACGGACAGTTGTAGGCCATACTTCATAAAGTATCAAATTTTGACACTCCCAAGCCTATATATTCTAGAAGTATGCATGTTCGTGAAAGCAAACCATACACTGTTCCCCCGCCTGGCAGACGTAGTCAAACGTAACAGGCGTGATGACAGTAAGCTCTGTATACAGACCGCTAAAACTGCTCTAATGAGCAATAGTTTTTTTGGCATGGCACCTAAAATTTTTAATAAAATACCAGCACAGTATAAAGACCTCAAAAAAAACAAATTCAAATATAAGCTTAAGGAAATATTGATGCAGAAAGCCTATTATAGTGTTGGGGAATTTTTGACAGATACTATAAATTAAGCCTTGTGTATGTGTTCAAATTTTGTGACTTTTAATTTACTTTTATTTTTTAATTATTGTTTTTTATTTAATATTTGTCAGTGATCTATTACGACGACATGACATTTTTATTATTATAAAAAAAATTTGTACGCCAGCTATGGCAAAACATGTTTTTAAGTACTGAACTATATTTTATACTATGACATCTTGTTAACACATGTTTTATGCAAATAAACTTATCTTATCTTATCTTATCTTAGCTTGCGACTAGATAGCGTTGTGTGTTAGATGCCCGAAATATAAAAAAAAAAAAACCCACCAAAAACATTTTCATGTATAATATTGCCAAGACGACTGCATATGGCTTACCCTGTGAAAAAGATATCAGATCTCATGTAGAGCCAAGCTTCTGAATCTACACGCCCTAATTCTACCAACCCTAACTTCACAAACTCTACATCTCAGTAAAAATTTATGGCTTGGCTGTTTCGTTACTTCAGAAACTAAATATTCCCATAACACATTACTTCAGAAACTAGATTTGAATTTGCAAATACAAAAGGCGTTCGTTTCGCCTTCGTGACTGCCCCCTAGCCAAGTTACAAGCGTTTGTCTTTCTGCAATCGTTAGCGCCTAAATTCTCGTGTTACTGGCTAATCTTACATATAGTGTTGTCCTGACATTAATGTCACACGAGAATTTGGCTTGGGGGGCTGTAGCGAAACGGCGAAGCCATACATTTTTGCTAAGATGTAGAGATTGAGGAGTTAGAGTTGGTAGAGTTAGAGCGTTTTCACATTATCCGTACTGATATCGGTGTCGGGCGCCGATACGATATCGGAGGAAGTAAAATGTATGTATATGTCGGCTCCGATATCCGATATCGAGTCGGACAATATGAAAGACAGACAGAACTGAATGAATTAAATCTAGTTTGAACCTGAGTTGTGTTGTTTTAATAAATCCTAGTGTACCGACGGGGTGGTAATGGATTGATTATATTGCCCATAAATCATGAATTATATTAATTAGTTAAGGAGTGACGTCAGCGAAGCTGATGTCACCCTTTCTAAAAATCATCTCTCTTTCCAAATCTAACACAGTCGTCTTGCCAACATTTTACATGAAAATGTTTTTGGTGGGATTTTAATAAAATCTCTAAACTCAGACCAAAAAAAAAGTCAAGACGGAGCCGTCGTGAACAATTGCGTTGAAAAAATTGTAACACAGATTTTTTCAACGTGTGCGTAATCACGCACATATTGCTAGCATTGGCTTCGTCTCGATACAGTAGACAGGGCCGGCATGCATAATGTTGCAAGCGTAGTGCACAAACTCCCGTGTGATGTAAGCAACTTTCGTGTGATGTGACTATGAGTACCTATACAATAATTATATTTTATTCTGTAAACGATATTAATACTGTACTGTAAGTACCTAATTACTGGAAAATATTCCGGTATACTTTAGTACGGATATATATTAAACTGTAAATTGTACAAATTGGAAATGCTCACCGCGTATGAAAAATAATATTATTTTTTGAAACAATCTCGTATTAGGAAGGGAATAGCATTTTTTTTAATTCGATGATAGCCACCTTTCGTGTTATAAATATCACACTGTTTAATATGTGAAGATAAATCACCCCATTTCACGAGAAAAAATATGTTCTTAACTTGTAACACTGCCACAATGGCGTCCAAGAAATATTAAAAATTATTACTCGAAATTATTTTCGTGTTTACATTGAATTAAACAGCAAATTCATTAATTACTTATGAAAATTTATTCCATCCAATTTTTTAATTAAACTGAAATTGTTTTTGCAATTCCTGATAAACACATGAAGGCATAATTAGGTTTATTTTGTGCACAACTTTTCGTCCAGCGCTCTCGCTCACTCAAGGCCGACTAACGAGCGATCGTCATCATTGTGCCGTTTTGTCATATTATGATTTGTCTCGCAACGAGCGCCGTGCGCTCCGTCTTGACTTTTTTTTTGGTCTGAGATTCCAAACAGACACTCCAATTTTATTTATTTGCAAAAATGGACTAGTATGGAAGTATGGGTATAATTTTTTAAATCAAATCAAAAACGAAATCGAAGGATACCTATAAATACATCTACTTCTATCATCCCTGTCACCCCATCAGTGGCCACCTATACCCTTCTACCCTTAACTTTGTTTATCAACTCTCAGGGTGACCCTCTAATTCATTAGTTAGTTCTACCATCATAGTTATTTTAGGGTCCTTTTGCTATTATCAGATTTAATTAAAATTGAAATTGAGATAAGCCTGATATTGGAAGTTAGACCTTAAAATATTAGGTAAAACAACTTAATAGTTTGTTGAGTAAGTTAGGGTGTGTTAATACGTGTATGCGTATATTGCGTATTGTAAATTATGAATTTAATTGCCGAATAATCACAAACTTAACAAGAAAAACCGACTCTAATCTAATAATTGGGGACCACACGGGAAGCACCAGCTCTCAAATAAAAAAAGAATCATCACAATCGGTTCACCCAGTCGAAAGTTACGAGGTAACAAACAAAAAAAAAACATTCGAATTGAGAACCTCCTCCTTTTTTTGAAGTCGGTTAAAAACATTTATAAAGACACGCTTGTATGCAATAGTGGACAGTTTTGGTAAGAAAACGTTGTTCAGAACATAAACATTACTTTTTAATTTTATAAAATTCTTAAACCTTGGTGATCAAATTTATTTATAAATAAATATTTCGGTCATCTAACACACACCGCCATCGAATCCCAAGCTAAGTAGAGCTTGTGTTATGGGTACTAGACAACTGATATAAATACATATAAACTTTTTTTGTAACTACGTACATATTATACACTAGCTGACCCGGCGAATTTCGTACCGCCATATTTACATATCTGTCTCAGCTTCCCACAGGCAGTGTACAGTCGCGGACATAAAAAAGGACTTTTCTCGTTATGTTTTTTTTTCTTTCTATCAAAAAAGAATGATAGAAATCGGACTATGTGTTATTGAATTACAACTAATTACATATTTTTACATTCATCCCCTCTCTCCAAGAAACCGTGCTGAATCTCGGGATAAAAAGTATCCCATGTCCTACCTCGTAGTATGAACTCAAATCATGCTAAGTTTCATTTGAATCCTTTAGTAGTTTCAGCGTGATGCGCGGCCAAGATACAGACAGACAGACGGACAGACAGGCAGACAAAAATGAATAAAAAAAACAGGTTTGGCTTCAGTATCGATTATAGAGAGCCCTCCAAAAAAATTCAAAATATCTTTAATGTACAGAATTGGAACTGTTACATTTTTATTATAAGTATATAGATAGAAAACACTCAAACTCCGAAACTTATATATCATGTTTGTATATCATGTTTCTATACATTTATCTTTACCTACGCCTGATATAAAATGAAAAAAAAGTTACAAATGTCAAAACAAATGATTAAGTTTTACTCATTTTTAAGTCAAAATGAGAGAAACTCAGGAATAGATGCTGTTTTGAAACCAACAGAGATCAAAAACCTTTGCATTCCAACATTTCCTGGAAATTCATTAAGAAAAGCTAAAAAAACATTGACACATGTAAGAAAAAGCATTAAATATTTACGTAGAATATAAATACCATTATAAAAATACATTTAAATGTGTGACTTTGCCTCGAGTCAACAATATATTATAAAAATATATACAGAAATAAAACAAGTCAACATTTAATATTAAAAACACAATGTATGTACTTCACAAATAGCTTACATTCTATATAGATAAATCAAATTAAAGTGTCTGTTTGTCCAAATAAGAGCTTTTTACTAAGTGCATGTCATTGGGATTTTTTTAACTACACATATTTTTATGTGTCTGTCTGTTAGTCCAAAGTAACAATGATTTTGATGAAATTTTCATTGACAGATATCTAACATTATGAGGCAAACGTAGGCTACCTTTATGTTAGAAAAATACTGAAGGTTCCTCCTAAAAAGATAAATTAATTGTGTGCGAACGATGTCGCGGGTAACATTTAGTTAGAAATATAAATAAAAAACAACCATTTCTTTGTACGTCAGATGTATTTATATCATTTTCTTATTTACAGAACTTATATGAGTAACAAACATAATACCTACGTAAAACAACATCAAGGGCCGGTGACTTGGAGCTGAGACGAGACTTCAGGATAATACAGAACTGCAAACAAATTTTTTTAAACGAGCATGCATAACTGCATATACCTTATAGAAAGTGAACACCAGCGCCCATGGACACGTGATTTAAGATCCCACGACGTGCATCGACGAGCATCATCATCTCAGCCGAAAGACGACTGTCAGACATAGGGCTATAACCGGAGTACTCTCTTCATATTTAAGTAAAGGAATTGTGGAAACACACACTGTCAAAATCAATGAATAATTTGCTCAATAACATTGGTTTTCTGTTAGGCCATTGTATTACTTTGGACGGTCGATGTGTCAGCTCTCACACGAAAATAAGAATTAATAATAGCCTTCACACTCTATTTATCTGCTTCAAAAAGCCACCATACTCAATACCTGCCGCATTACCCGTAAATTTCTAACATCTATATCATCTACCTACTCAATTAACGTATCATGCTTGCTTTTACCCCCCTAAATAGGGAGAAAAATTAAAAAAAATAATATTAATAATATTTATTAAGCTAAACTTAGGTAGTGTAATAAGTTTATGCGTCGATGTCACCTGTCCTAATGCAAGCATTGTATCACAGGTGCCAGGTGTCACAAATCTTTACATAGTAAAAATTAAGTCGCTCTGTCTTTTTCTTAGGTATTTTAAACTAAACGGATTTTATTTTAGTTTTCAGCAATAGATATAGTGATCTAAGAGGAAGGTTTATATATGAAGGAATACCAGCATATGATAGTGGAGGAAATTCGAAAATTTCAAAGATTTCCTTGCGAAGTCGGGCCGAGTTGCTAGTGAAATATTTATTAATTGAAGTCGATGGTATTTTTAACTGAATTAAAAAAAAAAGCGCCCAAGTGCTAGTCGGACTCGCCCATGAAGGGTTCCGCAGCAGCAAGTAACATTTTTTTTATATTTGTTTTGATTGAATGAAAGATATATTGCAGTTTACGATTTATGACGTATTAAAAAAAAACTACTTACTAGATTTCGTTCAAACCAATTTTAAGTGGAAGTTTAGATGGTAATGTACATCATATATTTTTTTTAGATTTATCATGCTCTTATTTTAGAAGTTACAGAGGGGGGACACATTCTACCACTTTGGAAGTGTCTCTCGCGCAATCTATTCAGTTTAGAAAAAAAATATATTAGAAACCTCAATATCATTTTTGAAGACCTATCTATAGATACCCCACACGTATGGGTTTGATGAAAAAAATTTTTTTGAGTTTCAGTTCTATGTATGGGGACCCCCAAAATTTATTGTTTTTTTCTTATTTTTGTGTGAAAATCTTAATGCGGTTCACAGAATACATCTACTTACCAAGTTTCAACATTATAGATCTTTAAGTTTCGGAAAAAAGTGGCTGTGACATACGGACGGACAGACGGACAGACAGACAGACATGACGAATCTATAAGGGTTCCTTCCTTTGGCACGGAACCCTACAAAGGAGGAGGTTCTCGATTCAATTGTACTTTTTTTTCATAATTGTATTGACAGAGCATTTTTGTTACACTTGCTATCTTTTATTTTTTCAATTTATAAATAATTCAACATATTTAATTTCACGAACAAAAATGAATTGAAATTGTAATTGAAATTACTTAAATAAATCACCTAGTCAGACAACAAACATGTAACATGTAGTTACTTTAAATGATATTAATGTTATATATATTAAACAAATATACTGTATGTGTATGTATTTATACATTTTATCATTGTTTTGACCTCAATAATAATTACATTTTTACATAAACTAATAGCTGACAAGGACGAATGTACATAATACGTAGTAATATTTACATTATTTGCGGTTTTTTAATTGTTTAAGCTTATTAATAATGTGTAGTTCTAAAAACACGCTTTTGTAAGTAGATAATAGATAAATATTGGAAAAAAATACTATTACCAAAACAGAAAAAACATTCTAACGTTAAAACGTGCTGTCTTTTTTTTAGTTTTTCAAAAGTGTTATTTATTTTTGATTTCATAGTCCTCTGATTGTTTCATCATTAGATATCTAAAAACGAATAGATTAGTAATGTAATTCACATATGCTTTTAGTACATGCCTTAGTAGGTACACTGACACAATTAGTATACATATTTCGTCTGTGGTAGGTATGTGGCATAAGACACTCCCGTGTTTTCAGATATCCAAGAAATCGTTTAGCCCGAAGATTCTGATCAGGATAATCAGACAAACTAATTAAGTTATTGTATTGTCCTTGGTTCTTAATAAGTGCGCAAACTTCCGATTTAATTTTATTCATATTTCTGAAATATTATCGTACATGCATACGGGTAAAATTAATAAAAGCGTTATAAATACATATTAAATAAGTCATCTATTTAAGTGACTCCAAAACTCACTCTTAAGATTAACTCGGTCAGATTTCTTTCTTCAAAAGTTATTTTTTAGTCTAAACAAGTTCCTAATTAATTTTGAAACCAAATTACAAACCCCCAAGATTTACTTTCCTGCTCATCTCCGCACCAAATGAAAATTAAGAAACTCAAATCCAAATGTTATGAATTAATTATTTCGTGCCCTCACGGGCAGTATCGCCATCTATTGAGGAAATGAGGAGTTTATTATGAGGTGTTTGCTAAGTTCGTTTAAAAATATTCGTGATTGGAAGTTGAATTCCAGTTTGTAACTTTGCAGTAAAAAATATGTTATTATTTATAAAATTAATTAATATTAAAAAAAAAAAAAATCTTAAAACCAAATATTATACATTAGTACAATTTGCGCATTCATTCTAATTAGACTAAAGTTATAAAATCACAGTTAAATAGTATTAAAAAAATATGTGTATAAATAATATTTTTATATTTTTTATTTTCATTCCAATTGATACTAATCACTAGTTTTTGCCCGCAGCTTTGCTCTTTTGGTTGTCAACTATATCGAGATTTTTATTTTCACAAATGAAGCAGTATAATTATATGATATGCTCGTATCATGAACACGGTTATTTGTTCTGTAAGTGGGTGTGATTTCTACCCGACTGCATCAGAAGGAGGGTGGCATTTTGCGTGCCCAAACGGCTGGATGGTTTTTGACATACGAGGTGTCGCCAGTTCATTACTTTATAACATGTATGTAGTTGGAAATATATAAACAAATACCTTCTATCTAGCACAGTCTACTAAGTACTGTGTACCTAAGGCCTATGCCTAGCAGTGGTCTCTTAGAAAGAAAGAAAGAAAATTATTTATAATGACATACACACCTGTTAGAGGCTGTTGATAATGAAGTGCCGTGGGAGAGCCATGCTTCAGCAAGCATGGGCCGGCTCAACCGGAGTGATACCACGACCTCACAGAAACCGGTGTGAGTGAGGATACCGGAGGCCCATACCCCAAAGGCCAGCAACGCACTTGTGACGCCTCTGGTGTTTCGGGTGTCCATGGGCGACGTAATCGCTTACCATCAGACGATACGTCTGCTCGTTTGCCAACTATTTTATATAAAAAAGTGCGTAGCAGTAGTCTGTTGACAACAGCATAGTTTCTTCCTAGTTTGACAACAAACTGCTGTCTATAAAGATGTGGGAACTTATTACATTATAAATATACAAAGGGATATGCATTACAGAACGTCATATTATTATAAATCGTTTCGTACCACATAATTTAGGGATTGAACAATAACCAACAATAACAAACATGGAATGGTGTGAGAGTGTTTATTGTTTTATGTTATGGCGTCTGGTGTAAGCCCTCATTATAAACCGGTATGATAAACAACGAACAAGTTATCATAATAATAAACCACTTAGATATTGTTTGTTTGTATAGATCTACTCATACGTGTGGTGACGAATTAAGAATCTGAAGTCTCACTACTGGTATTCAACCAGTTGGGTATCAATTCATAAGAGCCGACTGAGAGCTAACTATGCAGGACACAGTACTGAAAAAGAAGGAAAAATTGAAACAAACTCATTACCAGTTAGCGTGGTGTAGCAGGTCTAAATCTCCTCTCTAAAGAGAGACCATCTCCTGCAGTGGTTTAAAAATACTATTATAATTGATGCGATGTACAGGCGCAAACGAACAGACGAGTCACACGAGTCGTCTGTTCGTTCGCCCCTATGCCATAAAAGCCCATTTTGGAACTCGCAACAAAATGGAAATCGCAAGAAAACTGGAAGAGTTCTAAATATAATAATGTATACTACTTTCGTGCTTAGCAAAGCAGGAGACAAAAGTAGACAACTGTCATATTCAATAGCAGTCCTTTTACCTCATACAATGTAAATAGTAGTAGAGCCACGCTGATTTCAGCACGAACGGGCCGGCTCGACCGGGCGGTACTACCCTCGTATAGAAAATCAACGTAAAATGACATCGTTAGTGCTGTCGTGTATCGTTGGTGAGTGCGAGACCGGAGGCCCAATGATGCAGTTAGAAGCATCACTAGGCTGCCATGGTGTGGGTCGCCATGCTGCATTCACAATGATTATGATGATGCTTTCCATCAGGCAGAGTAGAGTCATTTTGGCAGGGATAAATTTAAATAAAAAAAATATAAGACATCTTATGTAAGTGTTGAGAATGTATTATTTTTTTGAAAAGACAACTCCTGCATTAGGAATATACATCCTGTGTCGCGGGGGACTTTACAAACATTCATGAAACGTACACTAAGAACACCCAGACTCGGAACAACAATTTGTGAATCAAACAAAGTGCTGTCTCGTGTGGGATTTGAACCCACAACAGTTGGCGCAGTATAGAGCGGCGTGGCGACCTCTTAAACCACTAGGCAAACCGTGCAGTTAATGTGGTGTCAATGACAATTACCGTTTTCAAACTCCAAATCAAAAGAAACGCTAGCTTCAATATCTTTCTCCAAACGTTTCAATAACAACGTGTTAATAGCTAATTTAAATCACCTCGTGACAGTATAATGTACATATCAAAGCCACCCGACAACCACGATACATATAAACGAGTTTATGACACTGTATGTAATGTTTGTAGAAAGTAAGTTAACTGCAGGAAGCAGCGGCCAGCGACCGCGGCATCCTGCGTATGCGCATGAGACTTTACATTGAAGCAACTTTGTTGCAGTTGTTGCTATCTGGAGACTTACTCGGCAGTTCAGCATTGTTTTGATTAAATCGTGAGGTAATTGACCTACCGTATTAGTTTGTTTGTGGAACTAAGTCTTTTGGCATCGGTAATTTTTTATCCTGTTTGTGGTATCGTGCGAATCAGTGTGTATGATGCGTGTATAATTAATAAAAAGCGATCTCCGAGTAGTGACGAATTAAGAATACGTAGTGTCACCCAAATTCATCCCACTGCAAAAGTAATTAAAATTTGAAACAATTTCTATATCCTAGTTGTATAGTAGCCAAAATTCTCATTTTTAAGGATACGCCAGGTCTGATATATCCAGTAGTGGACTGTTAAAAGCTGTTGATGCCTCCTCCTCGCGTTGTTATCCTCACTACTGAGGGTCGTGATTCCCTAGGTGTGGTATGATCTTCTGCCGGACAGTTGCTCGCAACCTGTCCCTCTCCTTGGCCGAATAAAGAGCAACGTGTAGATTGGCGTACAAGGCTGTTCGGATCTGGTCAGTCCACCTATTTGGACTACGTCCTCTCGGTCTTTTGCCGTCAACTTCCCCGGTGACCATGAGTTGCTCGAGGTCGTTCCCGTTTTTCCTAGTGATGTGACCAAAGAAGTCTAAAGCTGTTGATGTAAACAAGATGTTGTCAGGATTAGGACATGTATTGTAGTAGTAATCATTGGTGAGTGTGGATGCTGGTAACAGAGCATATTGATATGTATATTGCGAGTTACTTTACGATAACCCATCTTTTACATTTTACTTTTCAACCGAGTTCAAAAAGGAGGAGGTTCTCAATTCGACTATTTTATAAAAAAAATTTTATGTTTGTTACCTCATAACTTTGGACTGGGTGAACCGATTTTGATGATTCTTTTTTTATTTGAAAGCTGGTGCTTCCCGAATGGTCCCATTTAAATTTGGTCCAGATTGAAGTCGGTTTTTTTTTGTTAAAATTTGTAATTATATACAAGAAGGTTAATTTGGGTCTAGAAAAGAAAAGTTGACTTATAAGGAACAACTCGAAGAGATCGTGATAGCATACCTGTATTCTTAGCTTTTCAGTTAATAATTAGATAGGCATCAAAACAGAGACATCAACCGTTTTACGAAAAGTATTATAATTATTTCATAACAGAAAAAGCCTCGCGGCACACCCTCGCTGTCTATGTAAACAATCGCAAATGATCCATACGGATGGGTTAGTAATTGCCTAAATAAATAAACACACACACACATTATATTCGATCACTTTTACCACTCTTCCCCACGCCAATAATCTCGGGTTACATTACATCACTTACCTCTGTTATTTTGGCGTAAAACAATAATCGCACTGATTAATTTTTACTTTTACAAATAGAAACAGCTATGACAATCATTACTAGGATACTAGGACTATATAAGTGCCCTCAAATATACTGACAACTAGTTCAACCTTCGAATTCAGTTCACCCTCAGGGTTGCGGAGGTCGGATGCCAGTCGCTCCGTGAAAAACCGATAGGCAGGTAAAAACGGTTGAACTAGTAGGCGTCCCCAATTCTTTTGTATCTGAATGTTACCTGTTATATGGAAGAAGCCTAATTTCGACCAGAGTGACATGCAATGGTAGAGACCTATGTCAATCGAAGAAGTGTAAACATTATATAGATGTATATAGATGTAATATAGATGTAGGTATGTAGTATTGATATATCTATACTAATATTATAAACGCGAAAGTTTGTAACTATGGATAGATGGATGTTTGTTACTCTTTCACGCAAAAACTACTGAACGGATTTAGATAAAACTTTACAGTAATATAGCTTATACATCAGAATAACACATAGGCTACTATTTGCGGCGATAACCGACATATACGCGGGCGCAGCCGCGGGCAACCACTAGTAGATTATAATCACAAAATGATGTAACCAACTATAAAAAAACTGACATATAACGAAAATAACGATTCTTTAAAGTTATTTTAATTCTAATCCGTAAATACTTAAAATTCAAAATGCCAAGCAATCTAACACACTGAAACACCTCTGCATATAATCAAATATGTAAATGTACTACAATTACTGACACAGTGTATGTGTGTCTGTGTGCACAACTGATATTATATCGCCCAAGGCCACACGTGGTACGATTATGCAATGTTTGTATGCATATATGTACCTATATTGTGGTTATTTAGTCTGTGCCGTGCTTATCATCACAATAAGAATTGACTAGACATGGAGGAGTCGTAATTACACTATTGTTTTACTACTTCTATTAAAAACTAGAAGAGCGGAGAAAAATATTAAAGTTGGTAACGGTCTAAGCTGGTCTTTCCAATTCATATTATGTTGCTCTTGTCAGATGTATGAAATTTTGTATATTTCTAAAGGACTTAAGGCAGTCACGTTATAGATATAACATAGTTGTGTTATAGACGACGTTTGGAACAAGTTGCGTTCGCCGTAGCCTAGTTATTAGCAAAGGGCCTAGCTAGTGTGAGTTTATTTCATACTAGCACGCAGTAGTTGCTGTAAATGTGTAACAACAACTGCGGATAACACCGCGGGGCGAACCTAGGCTAAAATACACGTAGCTTGAGTTATTTCTTAGTTAAAACATCGGCTGTTTGCCAGTACAGTAAACAGATAGACAGAAAAGAAAAGATTATTTTTAACCAACTTCCAAAAAGGAGGAGGTTCTATGTTCCACTGTATGTATTTTTTTTTTTTTTTTTTTTATGTATGTTCACCGATTACTCCGTCAGTTGTGGACCGATTTTGATTTTTTTTTTGTATTCGAAAGGGTATGCTTCCGAGGTGGTCCCATTGCCAGCATATCAGGATCTGATGGTGGTATCCCAGGGAAATCGAGGGAAACCCTCATTTTTTATAGGTACATACTATGTTTTTCGTATATTTTCTGAAGTTACACCGGTATTTGCGTCTGTTAGTCATCATTTCATGATGATGAGCTGATGATGTAAGGTACAACTCCTTAACGGTTAGGAGTAGGAGGATAAATCTTTATATATCATATGTAAATATGTTACCTTTAGTCGTATTCTTTCAAATTATTTAGGTACGCTGATGATGGAAGGTGGAAGGTACAACTCCTCAACGGTTAGGAGTTGGAGGATAATTCTTTCAATTTCATACGTATCTAAAGACCTTCAGTCGTATACTTTCAAGTTATTTAGGTGAGCTGATGATAGAAGGTTAAACTCTTCAACAGTTAGGGATTAGAGGATGATTTTAATATTACACGTACCTTAGTTTGTATTCTTGATGATGAAATTTGATGAAATAATTCAACTTACTACTTACCTACGATTGTTTGCACTAAAAACTGTAAAATAAAAACTTTTTATAAAAAAAAAAAACCGACTTCCAAAAACATCCAACGAAAACTCTCTGTCAAAAAACACTTAAAAGCGTAAAATAAACTGGTTCTTCATAAATTGCCTATACCTAATTCTTTATACATTTAAATAGTAGTATTATAATGGGTGCTAGGTACCTAAAATCTGTTTGAAGTCGGTGCCAAGCCAAAAAGAATACAAACGAACAATTACAAAAGTCTAAGCGATAGTCACTTGGCACCGACTTCAAACAGATTGTAGGTACCTAGCACACATTATAATACTACTATTTAAATGAATAAAGAATTAGGTATACGCAATTTATGAAGAACCAGTTTATTTTACGCTTTTAAGTGTTTTTTTGGAAGTCGGTTTTTTTTAGATGTATTTTAGACATAGAGTTATTATAGATAAAGCAGGGGAGCCAGGCCTCCAGCCTTCCTTCGGTTAGAAAGAGAGAGACGATCGCGGTACCTGTCTGTCTCTTTCTACTCGCGCATGCGCAGTTAGCGGCAGATAATTGTTGTGATTGGATTACCATTATTAGTCCTTAGAGAAAGACAGATGAGGTACCGCGATCTTTTCTCTCTCTCTCTCTAACCGTTGGACGTTTCCACTTACAGGCAGCCATATGTCTGTCATACTCTATATATAATAACTCTATGATTATAGACTAGCTGCCCCAGCTGCCCTGACAGACTTCGTTCGGTTAACATTAACGACAGATGTTTTAATTTACTCTATGGTTTGTGTGGGCAAATAAAAGTGTTATTTTTGCTATTTTCCTCTAAATTTTTGAAATATTTTCTCTCCATAAGAACCTTTTTTGTGCCTGAACGAAAATTAACCGAATTGGCCGAGCGGTTCTCGAGCTTTGCGCTTAGCACACATTTGGCGTTTCATTTTTAGGGTTCCGTGCCAAAGGCAAAAAACGGAACCCTTATAGATTCGTCATGTCTGTCTGTCCGTCTGTCTGTCTGTCTGTCCGTCCGTATGTCACAGCCATTTTTTTCCGAAACTATAAGGACTATAGTGTTGAAACTTGGTAAGTAGATGTATTCTGTGAACCGCATTAAGATTTTCATACAAAAATAGAAAAAAACAATAAATTTTGGTCCCCATACTTGGAACTGAAACTCAAATTTTTTTTTCATCAAACCCACACTTATGGGGTATCTATGGATAGGTCTTCGAAAATGATATTGAGGTTTCTAATATCATTTACCAGTCAGTCACCTTCCTCTTTTATATATATATATATAGATAGGTAAATGCATGCGTAATATGTAAAAAATTAAGTGCAAATATTATGTTATCTCGTAACGGCATTTAGCCAACTTTGACTTTCGACTACGGCGTGTGATAAAACTAACAAAGTATTGTATAATGAAGACTTTAGATACGCAATTTTGAACACTAGGAAACTGATATTATTGCTGTTGAATGTAAATTCTGAGCGCTAAACTCTTCTGATCGAAGGCTAAACTATATAAATAAAAAAGCGGCCAAGTGCGAGTCGGACTCGCCCATGAAGGGTTCTGAAGCAGCAAGTAACATAATATAAAAGTTCTTGTAGTTCGTTGTAACTTTGATCGATGTTTTAATAAAAGTGTAATTTTTTTTGCGGTTTACGATTTATGAGGTATTAAAAAAACTACTTAGACTTACTAGATCTCGTTCAAACCAATTTTCGGTGGAAGTCGGTGGGCGAGTCCGACTTTTTGACAGGATTTTTTTGACCTTGGGTTACATTATCGAATTTTACGAAGCTTACGTTCATCAGAAATAATCTAGGATTCTACTAGTGATGACTCGAAATTCAGGGCTGTGCTAGCTAAGGTGCTGTCGGAGCCGTTCTACCGTACTTTGAGAGGACCGACTGTCACCTAGAGATTGACTCAGATACTCACTGAGCAAGGCTGCGTCGGCGACTATCTGAATCGAATAGTACGGGAGGTTACAGCACAATGCCACCACTGCGGGTTCGAACAGGACTCCGCCCAGCACACACTGCAAACTTCATTAAAATTTGTTAAGTAGTTTAAAAGATCTAAGCGAAGAGACAGCGGAAGCGACTTTATTTTATACTATGTAAAGATATTGCTAATAGCAAACACTTAGAGCAGTGTTCCGCAAAGGGTGTGCCGCGCCACACTGGTGTGCCGTGGTCATCTGTTGGTGTGCCTCGGAAAAATACGGTTATCCCACAAACCTAAATAAACGGCCTAGAGAAAAATATTTAGGTACACAGATGTTAATTAGGCGAAAGCACTAGGGAGGCGTTTTGTTTCGTTCATCTCTACTAAGTGTGGGTTGGTCAAGAGAGTTAGCGTTATTCTAGGTGTAGTCTACTGCCCTCCTGCTATTAACTACATCTCCGAAGAACCGAGTTCAAAAACACTATTTGTTCGAATGATATCAATTGTCATTTCTCATCCACAAGTACGCCGCATCTTCAAACTAAGTATCACGCTATTGACTCGTTTGAATTTTCTTTATTGTCTTTTGAGGACATCAAAAATATTATCCTATCTATACGCTCTAATGCTGTGGAGCATGATGGCAGTAGCGTAAGGCCTACGTCATCCCTCTTCCCAAAAAGAGTAGTCCCTCACTTCCTAAACATTTTCGCCCTATTTCTATTCTATACTTCCTGAATATTGTCGCTCTATTTCTATTCTACCCTTTTCTAAATATTTTCGCTTTATTTCTATTCTTCCCTTCCTGAACATTTTCGCCCTATTTCTATTCTGCCCTTCCTGAACATTTTCGCCTTATTTCTATTCTTCCTTTCCTGAACATTTTCGCCCTATTTATATTCTATACCTTCTAAATACTGTCGCTCTATTTCTATTTTACAGTTTCTGAATATTTTCGCTCTATTCCTATTCTTCCCTTCCTGAATATTTTCGGTCCATTTCTATTCTACCCTTTTCTAAATATTTTCGCTTTATTTCTATTCTTCCCTTCCTGAACATTTTCGCCCTATTTCTATTCTTCCCTTCCTGAATATTTTCGCTCTATTTCTATTCTTCCCTTCCTGAACATTTTCGCCCTATTCTTATTCTTCCCTTCCTATCCAAAGTGCTTGAGGTCAGTGCATATAAGTAGCTTTCAGAATTCACTTACAGACAAGTCTTTTCTGATTTCTGAGGACTTTTTTTATTCTGTAATCTCTGAGGTCTTTTTATATTGTCTGCCACTGCCTAACCATACAATTAGATAAGAAATGTTTAAAGTAACGGAAGAATATTTCGATGAACATAATTTGGAATAGAGCAATGACCTAATTATGTGAATTAGGATTTTTAACTCTTACCACAATAAAAAACAAAAAAAGGGAACGCCTCAAGACGATCGACGAAGAGATGAGACCATCTATGCCCAATTAAACTGTAAAATAAAAATATACTTTTGTTGACTAATAAGAAACATTGTTTTTTATTACTTAAAAAATATTTTTTTAACTTATGGTGTGCCTTTAAATTTTTTTATCTTCCTAGATGTACCTTGAAACCTAAAAGTTTGCGGAACACTGACTTAGAGAGTAGCAAGTCACACAACTGATAAACTAATAACCACTTACATACACATTACACATAATATGGTTGCCATTTCAAAGATTTTGAAACGAGAATAAAAAGTGCATTTTCTCCAGATTTTAGAGTTGAAAATCAGCAGTTTTTTTAAGTCTATGAAAATATATTTCAAATGGTCCTAAATGATATATTTTCAAAGATATTTTGGACAATAAGAATCTTAGGTTTTAAAAAACAAGAAATATTTGAAACCCGGATTGCAAATGAAAGCCACCCGGAAGCACCGGACATAGGACAAATCCGGGCAAACCCGGACGAATGGCAGCCCTAAGTCATAATAACAACATAATTAGCCGACACGTGCGCGTTAGTACTTACATTGTTATTATTGTTTATACTCATAATAGTTCTATCGCACATATACGTTTCTAGAATATTATATATTACATTCTGCGTAAATGTTAAGCGGTTTTCAATATCAATTAGGTAACAAAATAGTTTATTATTTAAAACTTCATATTTCTTTTCAAATTGAACTTTTATACAACCTCTTATCGCTCTCACGGTACGGATGGGGGGAGAGGGAAGCGATGGGGAATGGGATGGGGGGAGAGGTTGGGGTGTGGGCCTCCGGTATCCTCACTCATTCAGTGAAACACAGCGCAAGCGCTATTTCACACCATCCATACTATTCTTAGATTATTGTGGAAGGACATAAGCTACTATTAGTCCAATTTATGTGTCGATAGACAAGGAAGACTAAGTTTGTCTTTGATTATTTTATTAAAGAATCAATGAGATTTAGTACTATTGGTTTTCGTTTTGCCTGAACCGTGGGAGAGCCACGCTTCGGCATGCATGGGCCGGCTCGACCGGAGTGATACCACGGCCTCAAATCCTTTCCCATCCCCTTCCCCATTCCCTTCCCCATCCCCCAAAGGCCGGCAAAGCACTTGTGACGCTTCTAGTGTTGCGGGTGTTCATGGGCGGCGTTAATCGCCTACCATCAGGCGATACATCTGCTCGATTGCCCCCTATTACATATAAAAAAAACATACTTGGATATTCCCCATGGTGGTAATTACTATTGTAAAAAACTATTCTTCTATCATAATTATACTTTAAATCATCCAATACAACAAATAGTTAATTGTAAATTAATAATATCTACCCGTAACCGAAACAATCAATAATTCATACAATAATAATATTATTATACGCATTTGTGGATGTCTGCTCTGATAACGAATTGGTAACCCAAGCTGCCGCCATGACGGTAATACGACCTTGGGATTGAGATCATTCCTCCTCCTCCTCATTTCCTATATTTTTGATTAATAAATTCAGGGAAACAACATTATTTTTTAATCATTTGTTTTCACTAACAGGGGACGGAAGTGTGAAACAGAAAGTGGCGGATTTGACCAATAGATGTCGTGTTTGATGTCAGATGGTAGCTGAGATTTCAGATATTAGCTAAAGATCTAATAAGCCTGCTGTGAAGCACGCTCTTCTTTTCTAGTTTTGGTAGTGGTAAGGCGGTGATCTTGCCGCTTTTTACTGCACTGAGGGTCACGGTCACCTTCCACATAATGTTCTTCACCTATAGGTATTATTTGTGCCCATTTTTATTATTATTGCAGACATCCCCCGCAATATATACACAGGATATATTTCCAATGTCGGAAAACTCCCATATGTTTTTAACCGTGTCTCTTTAGATATATTACTAGTTGTTGCCGGCGGCTCCGCCCTCGTGTATGTTAGTTATCGCGGCAAATAGGAGCCTATGTGTTATTCTAATGTTTAAGCTATATTACTGTAAAGTTTCATCCAAATCCATTCAGTACTTTTTGCGTGAAAGAGTAACAAACATCCATCCATCCATCCATACTTACAAACTTTCGCGTTTATAATATTAGTATAGATATATTAGTAAATTTATATTATATACCATGTGTCCCAAAATTCAACGATAAGCGGGCGCCAAAAGGTAGACCTGCTCATGAGTACATAAGGAAAAAAAATAAAAAAAATATACCTAGTTTTTTTTTTAGTTACAAGAAAAAATTTGAATTTCTATGCTTAAGATTTTTTTTTATCTTATACCTAAATTGTGCTACTATTTCACCACAACTCTTAAAAACACCAAATTGCCCGCAGTATTTACACAAAAAACGTTCAAAATCATTTTTTTCCCTAAAATTATGAAATATTTTTACTCTTAGTGTACTTTGACTCATATCATGAAAGGTATAAATTTTCAAAGAAATTCAAATTTTTTCTTGTAACTAAAAACATCCAACGAAAACTCTCCGTCAAAAAACACTTAAAAGCGTAAAATAAACTGGTTCTTCATAAATTGCCTATACCTAATTCTTTATTCATTTAAATAGTAGTATTATAATGGGTCCTAGGTACCTAAAATCTGTTTGAAGTCGGTGCTAAGCCAAAAAGAATACAAACGAACAATTACAAAAGTCTAAGCGATAGTCACTTGGCACCGACTTCAAACAGATTTTAGGTACCTAGCACCCATTATAATACAACTATTTAAATGAATAAAGAATTAGGTATAGGCAATTTATGAAGAACCAGTTTATTTTACGCTTTTAAGTGTTTTTTGACGGAGAGTTTTCGTTGGATGTTTTTGGAAGTCGTTTTTTTTTTTTTTTAAAGTTTTTATATTACAGTTTTTAGTGCAAACAATCGTAGGTAAGTAGTAAGTTGAATTATTTCATCAAATTTCATCATCAAGAATACAAATTAAGGTACGTGTAATATTAAAATCATCCTCTAATCCCTAACTGTTGAAGAGTTTAATCTTCTATCATCAGCTCACCTAAATAGCTTGAAAGTATACGACTGAAGGTCTTTAGATACGTATGAAATTGAAAGAATTATTCTCCAACTCCTAACCGTTGAGGAGTTGTACCTTCCACCTTCCATCATCAGCTTACCTAAATAATTTGTAAGAATACGACTAAAGGTAACTTATATGCATATGATATTTAAAGATTTATCCTCCAACTCCTAACAGTTAAGGAGTTGTACCTTACATCATCAGCTCATCATCATGAAATGATGACTACCAGACGCAAATACCGGTGTAACTTCAGAAAATATACGAAAAACATAGTATGTGCCTATAAAAAATGAGGGTTTCCCTCGATTTCCCTGGGATCCCATCATCAGATCCTGATATGCTGGCAATGGGACCACCACGGAAGCATACCCTGTCGAATGCAAAAAAAAAATTCAAAATCGGTCCACAACTGACGGAGTAATCAGGTAACATACATAAAAAAAAAAAAAAAAAAAAATATATACATACAGTGAAACATAGAACCTCCTCCTTTTTGGAAGTCGGTTAAAAAAAAAACTAGGTATATTTTTTTATTTTTTTTTCCTTATGTACTCATTAGCAGGTCTACCTTTAGGCGCCCGCTTATCGTTGAATTTTGGGACACCCTGTATATGAATGGTTGTGCTTCTAAAGCCAGCGTCAGTCGTAAATGACGATGAAAAATATGCTTTCGTCAATCATAACGGATTATTTTTATTTATGCTTATTTATGTGGTTAAGAAAAACTACTGCAAGCCATGGAACGGAAGTCATAAGAATCAATGGTGCCATAAACTATACCTTTCTCTCAGTCAGCATTTCCATGGTGTTTTTTTAATAAACGGTAGGTACTTTACAGATATTGTCCGCGTCTTTGCTCTGAATAATTACTGGCTTTTTTTATGGAATAGGGGGCAAACGAGCGGACGTATCGCCTAATGGCGATTACCGCCGCCCATGGACCGTCCCCCCCCCCCCCGGGGTTTGCGGTGGGGCGGTGTGTCGGACTCGAACCGACTAAAACCACACGGTGTGCCACTCTGCGCCTGTGAAGGCGCTGATAGGCGCGCCTCCGCCGCCCGGTTCGCCGGCGGCGGATTGGGTCCGAGTGGATATGATCCTCCCGGGCCTTCTCCGCCACCATCTTCCGCGAGATTATATCTTCGCAGAAGGTTGCGACCGCGGTAAAACTGCTATCGCTGGAGATCTCCTCCGATGACTGCAGTGAGGGCCCGGCGCTGCGACGCCCATGCGGGGCAGATCGCCAGCGTGTGCTGGGCCGAGTCCTCACTGCAGTCGCAGTGGTGGCAGGCGGGACTCAATTCCCTCCTGGCGACCGAGTGCAGGTACTTCCCGAAGAAACCGTGCCCGGAAAGGACCTGCGTCGGAAGTCGGAAGGAAAGGGTCCCGTGCTGCCGCCCTGCCCACTCGAGGATGATCGGCTGGAGAGCCTCCACGGCGGCAAAGCCAGCGCATGGAGTCTCCAGCCGGAACGACCATCTGTCCATAGTGGCTCGACGAGAGGCTTCATGCCATTCGCGTACCTCTTCGGGCGGAGGGTGATAGCCATACTCCGCCCGATATTCAGCCACCCGTCGATAAACTTTGCGAGCACTTCCGCCTCCAAATCCCACGGGGGTGTTCCGGCCAGGGCGCACGCCACCTCGGTCGATACCGTGCGGTATCCGCGTATGGCTCTGACTGCCAATACCCTCTGAGGCCGCCAGAGGCGGGCCTTATTTAGGGCAGTCAGACGGCGACGGGCGACGCTGGCTCCACCCAAGTTGAGCAAAAGTCGCCCAAGGGTGGAGGCAGCGTCGACCAGCTTCGTACCAAGCTGTCGGAAGTGCTCGTCGAAGAGCCACCTACCGTCGAGGATCAGGCCCCGGATACCTCATCTGGGCCCGAACCGGTACGAGGACCGAGTTGACCTCTATGGAGGCGCCGGGGGGCGGGCCCCTCTTGTCCAGGGCCACCCGTAAGCCCAGCGCCTCTATGCGCCCGACCACCAGAGAAACACCCCAGGTGGCCAGGCGCGCCGCCTGTTGGAAGTTCGCCCCCCGGGCTGGGACAAGAGTGTCATCGGCGTAACAAATTACGCCCAGCCCGGGGGGGAGACAACCTCGTAGGACCCAGGCGTATCCCACGTTCCACAGGAGTGGTCCAAGGACAGACCCCTGCGGAACGCCGCACGACATGGGTCGCCGTCTCAAGACGCCCTCTCGGTCCTCGTACACGACGGTACGCTCCTCTAAATAGTCTGCCACTATCCGCCTCAGGTACTCTGGCACCCCGTGGTAGTGGAGTGCTTCCCTGATGCAGCTAAATGGCAGACTATTGAAGGCGTTGGCGATGACCAAGGACACCGCCAACACCACGCCGCCACAGCTCACTGCCTCCTCGGTCACGGCCCTAAGGCGCATCACGGCATCGACCGTCGAACGCCCCTCTCGGAATCCGAATTGGGCGTCCGACAGGTCCCCACGACGGGCCCCACCTCGCAGAGGTGCCGGACGATGCGGGCAGAGAGTATTCTCTCAAAACTTTTTTTTTATGGAATAGGCGGGCAAACGAGCAGACGTATTGCCTGATGGTAAGCGATTACCGCCGCCCATGGACACCTGCAACACCAGAGTCGTCACAAGTGCGTTGCCGGCCTTTGGGGGATGGGGGAGATGGAGGCGGGAGATGGGGGAGATATGGGAAAGGGTACGGTACTCCGGCATCCTCACTCACTCGGTGAAACACAGCGCAAGCACTATTTCACACCGGTTTTTTGTGAGGCCGTGGTATTACTCCGGTAGAGCCGGCCCATTCATGCCGAAACTTGGCTCTCCCACGGAAATATTGACTTCATTTTTCAAAGATTTTGACTTCAGTAATGTCAAATCAAACCCTAAAATATATTTGCAACAAGGCAGGAGAATGCTAATGTGTGCATGACCGTTTTCTATACACAAATCAAATGGTACAACTTCACACATTGTCCTTTACTTTGTACCATTTGTATTATCTCAAACCTGGATGTCATTAAGATTAGACAATAAATGCAGATAATAGATAACGCGTATATACATCAATATACACATTTATAGACTAACATAGTTGTACAACTCATTATACAGATTTGCAAAGTAAATGCAAATTTATCGCCACGTGGTTATAACTGGCTGATAGCTAGAATCCTACTAATATTATAAATGCGAAAGTTTGTGATAATGTAACAATGTTAGTTACTCTTTTACGAAAAACTACTGAATCGATTTACATGTAACTTTTTTTATATATGAGTCTGCCAAAGTGATTCTACTCTGCCTGATGGAAATCATGAGCAGAATCCAAGAGTGGTGGTCTCTATACCCATTGCGACAATGCAGTACGGTGACCCACACCATGGCGGCACCAACGAAACACGACAGCACGAATGCTGTCATTTGTGGGTCTTCTGTGAGAGCCGGCCCATTTATTATGAAATCCGCGTGGTTTTACATTTTTGAAAACTTTACAGTAATAAAGCTTATACGTCACAATAAGACATAGACTACCGCTTATTACACGCGGGTGGAGACGTGGACAAAAACTAGTCATGGACAATTTGAAACCGGGAATCGAATATGGTATATCATAAACTGTGAAGCGAATAAAAGCATTTCCTAATTGGTTAGGTATATTTACAGAAGCGACCACCCTGCTGGCGGATGTGTGTGTGACCACGACTGTGTGTGTATATGTGTGTACGTGATATAAACATGTTAGTGGGCGGGCGTGTCAACTGAAAATTATAGCCACGCGTGGTACCGGACTGTTGAAAACAAAAGTGTTTACAAATCCGCCAACAACATATTAGTATTTTTATAACGTTTCGTGGAATAGGAGAGGGGTAAATCGAGTTCTACAAGAAGGATGAAAATATTTACTATTAATATTTATAAACATACATGTCGATAGATACAATAACGCATAGGTACAATTAAGAGATTGATACCAACAAAAAATACTTTCTTTACAATACCCAACGGACTTGTTATCTTACGCTTTAGAGGTTTGAATCGTAAAAAATCGAAAAACTTTTTGATCTTGTTTATATTGCAATAATATAGGTAATGCAATTACTTTAAACTATCAGAATCTATACTTAATATATCTATACTTATATATATATAATAATATTATAAAGCTGAAGAGTTTGCTTGTTTGAACGCACTAATCGAACGCTGGTCCGATTTGAAAAATGATTTCAGTGTTGGATAGTACATTTATCGAGGAAGGCTATAGGCTATAATTATTACGTTAAGGCAAATAGGAGCGGAGCACCAATGAAGAATATTACAAACACGGGAGACAATTGTTACGCTACGGACAAAAGGAGACGTAAACGAGGTTGCGTGGGTCAGCTAGTAATTAATATATGTAGATAAATCATCATCACTACATAGTATAAAACAAAGTCGCTTTTTCTGTCCCTATGTCCCTTTGTGTGCTTAAATCTTTAAAACCACACAACGGATTTTGATGCGGGTTTCTTTAATAGATAGAGTGATTCAAAAGGAAGGTTTTTATGTATAATAAATGCATAATATAGTATGGATACGCTGTTAATTTTCGAGGTTTCTAATGTGATGTAGCAAATAAACGCATTTTTTTGCGCTTACATTGCAAACGCTGGTTGCACCCTACGGGATAGTTATTATTATTATTATTACTAGAAATAATGGCTTATTTACGAAGTGATTTTAAGCAATACAAAATGAATCCTTATACAATTAAGTAAATTGAATACATTGTGCATTTAATATAGATCAGAATGGCCCTTTACAGTATCTAATTTAACTGAATATATTCGAAGATATTACAGATTTAAAATGCACGAATCGTGTCGTCGGCGGGGGCATCTGAAATCCACCCTTGCAAAGCCGGGGCGGGTCGCTAGTTAAATATAAATCAAGATTTTTCGTGCACAGATATAACGTTATACATATTTATATTCCATTCATATTTTTTTTCCAAATTATCGTAATTTTTATTTATGAAAGTAACTCATAATAATGAGTAAGCTTAGCCTTTTTAGCGCGATTGTACTTTACGAGCGTTGATGCAACTATGGAAATCTTTTTTATGGTGTTTGAAAATAAATATACCATACAGTGCACGGTGTCGTGTTACCAAACATTCTGATAGCTTTATATCCTCAGATATAGCTCGAGTTAAATCATACACCAACTTTCTTCCATAACTCAGTTGAACAGACAATACTAGACTACTAGTTTCTACCGGACGTATTCAAAAACAATACGTATTTACTTAAATGGAGAAGCAATGTTATGCTAATTATGACATACTTATGTTAATTATGACATCACTTAAGTGTTGCTTATGTTATGGACACGCCAATATACAACTAGGTATACATGTACAATAGGTAATAGGCTTATCTCGTTTTAAAACTAGGATTTACTGAAACTTACATTTTTATGACCTAGAATAGAATGGAACGGAACGGTAACTGTAACACCAGTTAATACAGTTAGAGACATGAAAAATCTTTTTTTTATTTATTTTCTATTATGGAAAAATGAAAGCAAAAACTGACCTGATAGCCTTTGCTGCCCAATGCAATGATTACGATTGTTCCAAATTGTATGTTGTATCTACTATGTTGTAGCCTCAGATCAAATAAAAAAGGTAGATAACGCTACACCTTGTTCTTGTTGAAGCAGAAAAAAGTGGCCAAGTGCGAGTCGGACTCGCCCATGAAGGGTTCCGCAGCAGCAAGTAACATAATATATTTTTTGTTTTATTTTTATATTTGTGTTGATTGAATGAAAGGTAAATTGCAGTTTACGATTTATGACGTATTAAAAAAAACTACTTACTAGATTTCGTTCAAACCAATTTTCGTTGGAAGTTTACATGGTAATGTACATCATATATTTTTTTTAGATTTATCATTCTCTTATTTTAGAAGTTAATGGGGGGGGGACACTCATTTTACCACTTTGGAAGTGTCTCTCGTGCAAGCTATTCAGTTTAGAAAAAAATGATATTAGGAACCTCAATATCATTTTTGAAGACCTATCCATAGATACCCCACACGTATGGGTTTGATGAAAAAAATTTTTTTGAGGTTCAGTTCTAAGTATGGGGACCCCCAAAATTTATTGTTTTTTTTTATTTTTGTGTAAAAATCTCAAAGCGGTTCACAGAATACATCTACTTACCAAGTTTCAACATTATAGGTCTAATAGTTTCGGAAAAAAGTGGCTGTGACATACGGACGGACAGACAGACAGACAGACAGACATGACGAATCTATAAGGGTTCCGTTTTTTGCCTTTGGCACGGATCCCTAAAAAGGCGCGTACTTCCAAGTAAACACACGCGATACGCACTACGTTTCGTCAGTATCGTACAAGTATCGACACAATACTGACGAAAAGTAGCGTAGTTTATTTAGTTTAGATTTTTTGTCTGTCTTTTTGTTCCAGCTAATCGTCGGAACGGATGGACGGATTTTCTCGGGAATTTCACTGGCAGATAGTTGATGATATAAAGAGTAACTTAGGCTACTTTTTAACCGACTTCCAAAAAGGAGGAGGTTCTATGTTCAACTGCATGTTTTTTTTTTTTTATGTATGTTCACTGATTACTCCGTCAGTTGTGGACCGATTTTGATTTTTTTTTTGTATTCGAAAGGGTATGCTTACGAGGTGGTCCCATTGCCAGCATATCAGGATCTGATGATGGGATCCCAGGGAAATCGAGGGAAACCCTCATTTTTT
The DNA here is from genome assembly GCA_949125395.1 of Diaphora mendica. Taxonomy (NCBI): domain Eukaryota; kingdom Metazoa; phylum Arthropoda; class Insecta; order Lepidoptera; family Erebidae; genus Diaphora; species Diaphora mendica. The sequence continues at coordinate 23,790,293 of OX421327.1, read as the reverse complement.
ATAGGCACATACTATGGTTTTCGTATATTTTCTGAAGTTACACCGGTATTTGCGTCTGGTAGTCATCATTTTATGATGATGAGCTGATGATGTAAGGTACAACTCTTTAACGGTTAGGAGTTGGAGGATAAATCTTTAAATATCATATGTACATATGTTACCTTTAGTCGTATTCTTTCAAATTATTTAGGTAAGCTGATGATGGAAGGTGGAAGGTACAACTCCTCAACGGTTAGGAGTTGGAGGATAATTCTTTCAATTTCATACGTATCTAAAGACCTTCAGTCGTATACTTTCAAGTTATTTAGGTGAGCTGATGATAGAAGGTTAAATTCTTCAACAGTTAGGGATTACAGAATGATTTTAATATTACACGTAGATATAGACCTTAATTTGTATTCTTGATGATGAAATTTGATGAAATAGTTCAACTTACTACTTACCTACGATTGTTTGCACTAAAAACTGAAAAATAAAAACTTTTTTGAAAAAAAAAAAAACCGACTTCCAAAAAAAATCCAACGACTTCAAACAGATTTTAGGTACCTAGCACACATTATAATACTACTATTTAAATAAATGAATAAAGAATTAGGTATAGGCAATTTATGAAGAACCAGTTTATTTTACGCTTTTAAGTGTTTTTTTGGCAGAGAGTTTTCGTTGGATGTTTTTTGGAAGTCGGTTCTTTTTTTAAATATAATTTAGACTACCTTGGTTCGCGGCGTTTCTTGTAGTTGTTATTGGTAGGTACCATACCGTGTACGTAAGGTACAACAAGAACTGCGGGTAAAACCGCGGAGCTGAGCTAGTGTATGTATAAAAATGATCGGTTCTGTATCGATGAAGCTAAATTTATGAAAGTACTAGCTGACCTGGCGAACTTCGTACCGCCATATTCACATACTAGTTTTTGTTCGCGGCTCCGCCCGCGTGATAATCGGTTATCGCGGTAAATAGTAGCCTATGTGTTATTCTGATGTATAAGCTACTAGTAGTTGCCCGCGGCTCCGCCCGCGTGTATGTCGGTTATCGCGGCAAATAGTAGCCTATGTGTTATTCAGATGTATAAGCTATATTACTGTAAAGTTTCATCCAAATCCGTTCAGTAGTTTTTGCGTGAAAGAGTAACAAACATCCATCCATCCATCCATACTTACAAACTTTCGCGTTTATAATATTAGAAGGATGAATTATGAAAGTATATACGAGTATATAAGTATACAACCACCTTAAAATATTGTTTTCATCTTTTCTTCATTTTATTTTGTTCCTCATTTCTCATCCATAGAACCACAATGTGAAAAAAAAGCGTGGCAGGCTAATAGATAAAAAATATAATTCCAAAACTATAATAACAACGTCAAGTTTAGAACAAAGAACATTTATCCGAGGTAGTCGATTATAATTCACGTGGAAATATAAAACAGCCCGGTGGGGAGACGACACAAAGTTACCCTATTGGGATACTTTAGTCTCTTCTCGCTTTAAGTAATGAACCCCTAGGGTTGTCACTTAACGACACAAGTATTTCTAATCGATTTAAAAGTAGTTGTCAATTCGATTGTACTTTTTTGTTTGTGAACTCAAAACTTCGTAATTTGTAAATCGATAGGACAAATTTCCGAGGGTGCACTTTCTAACAAGCCGTAAGGGGGGAAAATTAAAATATAATACAACTTATTAAAATTCATTTAGATAGAAGAGAGAGAGAGAGTTATACTTTTTTAAAAGATAATTTGTATAAAAATACTGGGCACTCCTCAGAGTAGGTAGCCTGAAGAAAGTCGTTAGGGTATTCCTTTTTGCTAACCTGGCTCTTGCATCTTACACCATCACGATATTTTTCCCAAAGAGCCGAAGTTTCGAAGAAAGTTTCCACCCCTTCAAAAAAAGCCTTATATAATAAAACAATGTCGATTCAGTAGATTCAGTTTTTATAAGTAATCATTAAAATTAATTTCATTGTTAGATATCGGTCTTAGGCCATGTACAGACGATGAGCGCTCAACGCGCGTTTTGCTAACGCGCGTTTACAACTACATGTAATTTTCATTCTAGAAACGCGCGTTAGCATGTGTACTCCTAGAATGAAATTACATGTAGTTGTAAACCAGCGTTAGAAAAACGCGCGTTGAGAGCTCATCATCTGACCATGGCCTTAATCGAATAATGTTTAATTAGGTACCTCAAAATTTATTGGATAAAAGCATTGACCCACTATCGTGACAGCCCTAGCCGAAAATAAATAGAAGAAAGGTACACGGCAAAAGTTTTTATGTGTTTGTAAGAAACACACGATTTTTTCTACGGCCTCCGTAATTTATACACTTAGTTGTTTATTTTTATTATTGTTAGTAATTTTTGAGCCCACCAGAGGGCGTCCTCGCCGACTTGAGAAACAAACTTATCAGGGTATTTTACCACGAAGATAATTCAAAGTTTCGGTTGTAAAAGTAGCTTAGTTTGTTCACCTGGAAATTGTTGTGTAAGTAAAATGGGACTTATGTTTTCAATTTTCAGAGAATTCAATTTTCTTTTATATTTATTTATACTAAGAAAAGAATTTGTTTATTTAGTTTGTTGAATGCACTAATCTTAGGAGCTACTAGTTCGAATCAGAAATTAAGTTATATTATATTACGCTACAGCTACAACCAATAGAAGCGAAATATCAATGAAAAAAGTTGCAAAAATGGGGTAAACTTATATTCTTTAAAGACACAAACAAACTCAACAATTACCTATTTTTACCGTTTTAAAAACAAAAAAACTGCTTAGCTAATAAAACCGTTACAAAACCATCACCGTTAAGCCGGGTCTATGCGCTGTACCGCTCATAATCTCCCATCTCACAAAGGGCATAGCCACGGGGCGCACTGTGTACCTAACTGTACCCAAAAGGTCACAAAACCTCGCTTTGTTTCTAACCAATGATATTGTTAAAGATAATGAAGGTTATACTGGCTTTTAAAGAAATACACTGTAGTTATAATCTATATACTAATATTATAAACGCGAAAGTTTGTAAGTATGGATGGATGGATGCATGTTTGTTACTCTTTCACGCAAAAACTACTGAACGGATTTGGATGAAACTTTACAGTAATATAGCTTATACGTCAGATTCAGAATAACACATAGGCTACTATTTGCCGCGATAACATATACGCGGGCGGAGCCACTAGTATATTATAAAGTTGTATAGCTAGTAGACCCGATGTCATGCGAATATATTTGTTTTTCTTACTGGTGGTTTTAGCCCTACAACGGTCTTTATACAGAACTTCAATGTGCTAATACTAGGGTTCTGAAAGTCTGATAGTAGGCAGCAACTTGGTTAAGAAAATAGTTAGGATTGATTGTACAGTAGCAAAGCCACACTGATTTCAGCACGTACGAGCCGTCTCACCCGCGGCGGTACTACCATCTCACAGTCTACTTAAAATGACAGCATTCGTGCTGTCGTGCTTCGTTGGTGAGTAGTTAGTCAATATGCCGCCATAGTTCACCATGTTTCATTGTCTGCATTCAAAATGAGTATGGTGACCATATATTATATTATGTTATTACTCATGCTTTCCATTAGGAAAAGTAGAGGCACTTTGGCAGGCTTATATAAAAGTATTTAGTTACAAAATCAAGTACTTTAACGTAAGTCGCAGAGATGCAAGGCCGCAACAAAGTCGCTCACAAATATCTACGAAGCTATTCATTAGCATATTTTTATAAAAAATGCTGAGACTTTTAATAAGCCTTAGGCAATATTTACGTGTTTATTCGACTGCACTTTCTTCTGCGCTGGCGCCAACCGTTATTAGAAAAGTAGTTACCTTGCTACTGACGCTAATTGATCTATTCATCGGCAATAGTATCTTTTTACCCGACTACGACAAATCGAAAAGGATGGGTAATATTTTTGACAGTCTATTATATTCCACCCGATTTAATGAATAGGTCTGGTGTTAATAGAATCGAAATAATGGCCCGGGTAGACGTTATGCTTTTTTTAAAATGTTTTCTTGTTCTAAATAATACATATCTACTACGTATATGAAACTAAAGAATAAAAAACACAATAAATAAACATACTTATTTCGATATTAACAATATTTGTTACCTACCATTATAATTGACAATGTGACAACAGTGTGATAATCAAACAAATCGATAGACATACTTCCTACTAACATTATAAACGCGAAAGTTTGTAAGTATGGATGGATGGAGGAATGGATGGATGGATGTTTGTTCTCTTTCACGCAAAAACTACTGAACGCATTTGGATGAAACTTTACAGTAATATAGCTTATACATCAGAATAACACATAGGCTACTATTTGCCGCGATAACCGATATATATGCCGGCGGAGCCGTGGGCAACAACTAGTTTTATATTTCCACTAATATTATAAACGCGAAAGTTTGTAAGCATGGATGAATGGATGTTTGTTACTCTTTCACGCAAAAGCTATTTAACGGATTTGGATGAAACTTTACAGTAATATAGCATACGTCAGAATAACCCATATGCTACTATTTGCAGCGATAACCGACATACACGCGGGCGGAGCCGAGGGCAACAGCTAGTTTCGTTATATATTTCTAAGTAATAACATATTTCTAAATAAAGTAAACTTAAACAGAGAAAATCAAGCTGATCACATAATATTTGTTATCGGTGCAGATTGAATCCACTACCACTATCATAATAGTCAGAATCGCCAGCCTCTGTAAAAAAGGCCCGGCAAATAATTATGTATGTGAACTCTTTGTAAGATTCTTACTATGAGATAAAGAAATATTATTTGATACTTATTTTTATTATATAGACATTCTATTTTTTAACAATAGAATACCTTGTGGCTAAGAGCGACCTTTAAGTAATAAGATTTATTTAGAAAACGAGGTTTTCAAGACATGATAAGTAAATAACAAATGCTCGAAAGATTTGTACCTAAGTACCTACGTATTATTTTACAAAACAGGGTTGAGATTTCTTGTTTTATATTTGATATTATACCTACTCTAAAAAGCTTTATAAAAAACATTTTAACTAAATCTTAATTCAAGTTAGATTTCAACTATTGGTTGTTGTTGCGTTATTTAAATTATCTTTCCATTCGTTGAGTGAACCGACTTCCAAAATGATATTACACACATACATAATGTATTTAGATAACGTCTATTATTAGTGTGATTTATCTAGTTTTAGGCAATCTTTGACAATTAGAATGTCGGTCGTTTGAGAAAACTGATTTTAAGTGATTTTTAATTTCAAACCACAGTATTAGTATCAATCATTTCAATCTGGGCTTGTATGTATATCAACCGGTTCTTCTCGACCAGAGTAGGTAATACTATGACACAGAAATACAGAGTACCTACCTACCAAACTTCGCTCCTCACTCAATTATGGAGGTGGGCACTATAACAGCTAAGCATTAGTGTCTCTTAAGTAGAAGATATCTATGTGCTAAAGCAGTTAACAGCTTACCACCAGAAATATCTATCTTCACTCACTTGCTCTACACAATAAAAAAATTAACACCACTTCCCAGGGTCGAATTGTAAGCGTCAAATTTCTTGTTTTTTTTTTCTTTTTATTCTATATAAACATATTATTGTATCCCTCACAGGCAGAGCTCGGTGCGAATGTTCAACTAATTGTATTTGTTCCGGTTTGTGTCACCGTAAGCAATTTCCGATAAAATAACAGCCCTCGGAATAAATGTTTGGGCGCCTGCAAAATTTGTTATAGCAATAATTTTACTGATGCAATTCGGTTGCTACGAGTTTTTAACATTTATTTTGGCAATTCGAAAATGTGTTTTATGTATCAGGGAAAAAGTGGTATCAGGTGGGCCTTTAGAATTGTAATAGTTTCTAATAAAACTCTCATATAAATCTTAGTACGTGTGTGGTCCTTGAAACAGCTATGAAGCGTTGGTTCATCGGTAGATTGAAGTAGGTACATACAGTGTTTAGAACTTTAGATGACAGCGTTTTTATGCTTATTTATCCATAGTTTTTATATTTATTAACAATGGAGATCTTCATGCTTCGCGACATATAAACATGCTGGAGAGTAACACCACGGTCTTACTGACAGTCAGAACCCGGTGTTAAGCTATTCTTACGTTTCTTTTAATTGGTCTTCTCATCGTTAATCCCTCGGTGCCTTAAGCGAAAGTCTTTAATGAGTGCGTCTTACCCTTATTAATATAGGTTTGAAGCCGAAACGTGGACACTTACGGTACAGCTGGTTCACAAGTTCAAAGTCGCTCAGCGTGCTATGGAGAGGGCTATAGTCGGCGTTAGAAACGAGGTAATCCGGCAGAGAACCAGGGTCATCGACATAGCACACAGTATTTGCAAGCTGAAGTGGCAGTGGGCTGGCCCCTTTTGCCGTAGAACCGATAACCGCTTGGGTCCAGTTCTTGAGTGGAGACTGCGTCTCGGCAAACGTAGTGTAGGATGCCCACATGCCAGGTGGAGTGATGATTTGGGCAAGACGCCTAGCAGGAGTTGGATGCGCGAAGCCGAGGATCGAACCAAGTGGCGAGCAATTCGAGAGGCCTGTGTCCAGCAGTGGACTGCGGTAGGCTGATGATTATGATGATATATACATATATTATTTTTTATTTTTTTGGACATCTAACCCACAACGCCATCTAGTCCCAAGCTAAGCAGTCTTATGCAGAGCTTGTGTTATGGGTACTAGGCAACTGATGCAAATACATATATACTTTTTTTTGTAAATACATACGTATTATACATAGAAAACACCCAATACAAAATATATTTCGGTTGTAACCGAAATCTCTTGTAAAATCGATGAAGGCGAGCACTGATTGAAATCCTCCAATTTCTGCAAAGGGATTAACATAGGTAGTTTTTTACCTACAAACGAGAAGTATAAACCACAAATATAGTTAATGTTAAATAAAGCTAATTATTAACTACTGTAAATAAAAACTAAATGAACATGAATTACTTAATTTAAATACAAATTGATTAAATAATAATTGGTTGCGCAAAGTGCAATATAAGAACACGGTATAAATATGAACACAATATAAACAGATAGACACAATACAATAAATCATAAATTAAATAATAGAAAACTATTATGACTGACACAGGAGTGACCCATGTTATAATTAAGAGGTGTGGAACGGAGCGAGAACCAAAGAGCAACTGTCCCCTGTTTCCGATTGCGCCACCAGAAATACATCACCTGTAAAAATTTAAATTGTTTAGCAGCTATCACAGTTTATAAAATACAGCCTGGTGACAGACAGACAGACGGACAGTGGAGTCTTAGAAATAGGGTTCGTTTGTAACTGGTATACCTACAAACGTATACCAGTATCTCATAACCATCCAACCTTAGTAATAGTCTCCAAGCTGTTGTATTCAGTCTTGTTTCTCAATATAAAATATATCTGCATCTACGAGTAGGTATACTTGATTGCTCATTGCAAATAAATTGTCAATTTTTGTGATTATACAATGTACGTTAATTAAACTAATTAGTTAGTTAAACATTACTTAACATACACTCTAGTACTAACAAGTTAAGTCTACCTTGAAACCGGTTGTCTGCGGCATTTGTTTGTAAATTTACACGCGTCGTTTAAAAAATTAGCACTTACATTAGTTACAAACAGTCTAGATTTATCTAGCGACATTATATAAAAGCCACGCTGATTTTAGGACGGTTGGGCCGGCTCAACCGGGACGGTACTACCCTCGCACAGAAAATCAACGTAAAATGACAGCAGCCGTGCTGTCGTGTTTCAATGGTGAGTGCGAGACCGGAGGCCCAATGATACAGAAGCATCACTAGCCCACCATGGTGTGGGTCACCATGCTGCATTGTTGCATTGTCTGCTTATGTTTTCCATCAGGCAGAGTGAAGTCATTTTGGCAGGGCCATACATATAAAAAAAATACTATTCATGCTTTCCATTAGGCAAAATTCAACTTCAATAAAAAACTATATAAAAGCGAAAGTTTGCCAGTGTATGTACTTCTTCACGCTCGAATGACTGGACTAATTTTGACATTATTATGTATGAAGGTAGCTAGCACTCCAGATTAATACATAGGCTACTTTTATCCGTATGAAATGTAGTGTTTAAGTAGAAGGTCCAAAGGAAGATTAGCAAGCCCCCCTCCCACCCAGCCATTCTGGGAGCTGGGGGGAAACTCAGAGGGGAGCAGCGAACTTGTAATTGAAGAGCAAGTTGCCATGGGCGTCGGTAGTAACTTAACGTGGGAGCGCCACGCTTCGGCATGAATGGCCGGCTCAACCGGAGTGATACCACCACAGAAAACCGGTGTAAAACAGCGTTTGCGCTGTGCACCGAGAGTGAGTGAGGATATCGGAGGCCTATTCCCCAACCCCTCCCCGCATCTCCCCCCTATCCCCCAAAGGCCGGCAACATACTTGTGACTCCTCTGGTGATGCGGGTGTCCATGGGCAGCGGTAACCGCTTTCCATAAAGAAAAAAAAAGATGATTCGCCTACCTACACCATAAAAAGGCAAGATGAGCCAGACCTTTCATTTAATTGATGAAGTAACACACAAGATGTGTAAAAACAGAAGCCTCGTCCTTATTAAATATCATAAAACCAGCATTGCGTATTTAGGGTGTGCAGGGCGCGTTGTCTATCAAACGATATTATAGTGTCTGAATGTGTTTGCTGATGTTTTGGGTGATTGCTGGGTAAGGGACAATCTACTTGGATTGTGAAAGACAGGAATGGAAGTAATAATAATAACCTTCTTTAAGTTCTTTACAATCCCTAGTAGTATTATAAATTAGAAAGTAACATTGTCTGTACGTTACGCTTAAACGGCTTACGCTGCACTGATTTCAAACAAATTTGGCATAGAGATACTATGATTATATTATCAACTAGCTGACCCACGCAACGTCGTTTGCGTCTCCTATTGCCCGTAGCGTACCTAATAGTTTCCCCCCGTTTTTAAAACATTCTCCATTGGTATTCCGCTCCTATTGGTCATAGCGTGATGATATAGATAAACTCGCTAAACTTCCTCGATAAACGGGCTATCTAACACTGAAAGAACTTTTTCAAATTGGACCAGTAAGTAGTTCCTGAGATTAGCGCGTTCAAACAAACAAAAACTCTTCAGCTTTATATATTAGTATAGATGACCCACGCAACGTCGTTTGCGTCTCCTATTGCCCGTAGCGTAATAATTTCCCCCCGTTTTTGAAACATTCTTCATTGGTACTCCGCTCCTATTGGTCATAGCGTGATGATATAGATAAAGTCGATAAACTTCCTCGATAAACGGGCTATCTAACACTGAAAGAACTTTTTCAAATTGGACCAGTAAGTAGTTCCTGAGATTAGCGCGTTCAAACAAACAAAAACTCTTCAGCTTTATATATTAGTATAGATGTATTTATTATACTCTTCTAAGATCTAATACTCATAATCAACAACACATTATTTGGATAAAGACTAATATTAGGTATTATGTTGATAAAAACTCTTTGGCAAATAAATCAATAATAGGTACCAACTCTTAGCATCTTATACTCGTGATAACTTCTAAACGAAATGTCCGAATGGGATGAAACAAAAAGTAATTTACTTCTACATAAATACCCTTGATAACATAATGTTTTATTTAGATAAGGATTAATATTAAGATAAACATTTAATGTAGTTTCTTTCTTCAGATGATTTAATAATTTTTTTGAACACAAAAGCGGTTATTGTGACTAAACCATGATAGTTAGATATATGCTCTCGCGGACTTTTTTGTAGATCTTAATGGGACCTACAAACCCGTAATACATTATTTTGTTCTATTGTCAATACTTTTTGCAGCGCACGCAAAAATAGGTTTTCTATTTCACACCTTGGGTTACAAAATAGCAATTTTCTTACGGATCTCTATTTTTATAAAAATAAAATATAGCCTATAGCCTTCCTCGATAGATGGACTATCCAACACTGAAAGAATTTTTCAAATCGGACCAGTAGATCCTGAGATTAGCGCGTTCAAACAAACAAACAAACAAACTCTGCAGCTTTATAATATTAGTATAGATAAAAGACTCTTTAAAGTGATAACCGACATAAACGCGGGCAAAGTCGCTGGTAAAAGCTTGTGATATTATAAATTCGAAAGTTAAATCTGTCTATTAGCTAAACCGCTGAACCGATGTTAATAAAAGTTGGTTTAGAGATACTTTGATTGCTGAGAAAGAACATGAGATCCATTTTACCACAATAACCGTCATATACCTACGGGGGCGGAACCAAAAACTATTCAACAGTTTATAGACCCAAAGTAGCTAGAGTTTGTACTAACAAACAAAAAAAGCCATAAAAAGTATATTCCGCAATGTCTATAATTCTACTTGCTGTCCCGGCGAACTTCGTACCGCCATATTTACATATCTGTCTCAGCTTCCCACAGCCAGTGTACAGTCGTGGACAAAAAAAAAGACTTTTCCCGTTATCTTTGAATTTTTGTTGTACACAAGCCTTATCCTAACAATAACGAACGAGCCGATCGGAAGTTATGCGCGTACATACATTTCAACGATTAATTTTTATATATAAAGATATAATTAAATATCTTATTTGATCTTTTCCTACGATAAATTTTTATGAAAATATGAATACCTATTCTTTCATACCGTAATCCGTAATACAAGTAGGGGACTTCTCTGTAATCATACATTTATTTCGAGTGCACACCCTGTATAAGGGACATCGTAATTGCATTCTTGATATAATAGATGACTCCAGGGGATACAATATAACTCGGTAACAGCCAGTTCTATGGTACAATATCAAAAGGGAAGAATTCTTGAATGAAATTCTTATTGTATTGAAATTATTATTGCCGTATTGCTGTCATGTTCGGTGTTTCTGTGAGGCTTTAGTGAGAAACTGCAGATGGAACTGTGTAACAGGTAGGATAGGTAATAGTAATAATAGTAATTTGTTGTCTAGTTGTAGCGACCTAATTGCTAAGCCGAAGAAGTGATTTTATGATGAGTATGATTTATTTATTCTGTCTGAGTATCGCTTCTGCTTTGTGCGTAAGATGTGCTAGGGTATATTTTTATTATATACTAGCTGACCCGGCGAACTTCCATATTTACATATCTGTCTCAGCTTCCCACAGGCAGTGTACCGTCACGGACAAAAAAAGACTTTTCCCGTTATCTTTTATTTATTTCTTTCTAGCAAAAAAAGAATGAATAATATCGGACTATGTGTTATTGAATTACAATTACAACTAAGTACATATTTTGACTTTCATCCCCTCTCTCCAGGAAACCATGCTGAATTTCGGGATAAAAAGTATCCTATGTCCTACCTCGTAGTATGAACTCAAATCATGCTAAGTTTCATTTGTGTCCATTCGGTAGTTTCGGCGTGATGCGCAGCCGAGATACAGACAGACAGACAGACGGACAGACAAAAATAAAAAAAATACAATTTTGGCTTCAGTATCGATTACAGAGAGACATCCAAAAAAAAATTACAAAAATTGGACCTGTTACATTTTTATTATAAGTACATATAGATAGATAGATAAAATTCTCGTGTCACAATGTTAGTTAGCATACCTACTCCTCTGAAACGGCTGGACCGATTTTTATGAAATTTGGTGTGCATGTCGGGTGTGAATCGCCCTTTTCGAAATTTTACACCCCAATTTTTTTTTATGGCAAGACAACGTTTGCCGAATCAGCTAGTTTTTATATATATACCATTTAGAAGGTAGTAGAGCCACGCTGTTTTTATTAATCCAACTCCAGCAAATACATCCTATGTTGCGGGGGACTTTACAAACATTCATGAAACGGGCAAAAAGACACCCAGACTCAGAACAACAATTTGTGGATCACACAAAGGGTTGTCCCATGTAGGATTTGAACCCAAAACACTTGGCGCAGTAGAAAGCGGTATTGCGACCGCTTAAACCTCTAGACTGTGCAGTCATCATGTCAATAACACGCTAAAATAATACCATAGCCATAATAATCGAAGCTTAAACTTACTGCGAATCATTCTATTAACGGTTCAAGGTTGAAAAACATATAAAATTATATAACCTATTAAATATTTCACAATATCTCTATAATACATTTAAAGAATCAGTATTGTATCAGCTATTAAATGTATTTTTATATGCTGTATGTGAGAAGCCGAGGATCGAACCAAGTGGCTTGCATTTGAAGAGGCCTATATCCAGCAGTGAGATGCTATATACTATGCGGATATACGATGACGCAAACGAACAGACAGACAATCGAGGATACAGATTTTCACAGGACTTACACTAGTAAACTAATCTTAAGAACTGTTAACTTTAGGCTTCGTGACAAGGATTAGTGTTTTACTCAAATAAATGAACATACACCGTTGGCCGCAGCGAATTGGGTCCGAGTGGAGGTCGTCCTCCCCGGCCCTCTCCGCCGCCTCCTTCTGCGAAATGACCGTGGCAAAACAGCTGTTGCTACCGGCCATGGAGCGTATGACGGCTGGTAGGGAGAGATCTCCTCTGATGACTGCAGTAAGGGCACGACGCTGTGACACTCAGGCGGGGCAAACCACCCAAGCAAAGATGTTGTATGAGCCACTACTAGCACAGCTTGTCATACTACTAAAGTTTTTTTATTCAATCGCGACGAAACGCCTGTACAAATCTGGTTAAAAGTTGTCTGGAACAGAAACTTTTATCCGGGAAATGTAGGATTGTCACTAACGAGTGTAGCCGCTGGCAAAAACTAGTAATATATTGAAACTATATATATAAATTTATACTTCTGTGTTACAACACAAGAAGAGACCATTGTAATAAATCAATATTTATTACGTTATTTTGAGGTATCTGTTATTGCTCATAAATATTGTGAGAGAATCGTTAGTATTTAATCTATTTGGTCTATTTTTAGGAAAGATACACAAGTCCACCAAGAAAAAAACCGTTCATAATTTTAAGGCATTAAGACTGAGGCAGACAGCACGAGGGCAGGAACACGACATGAGAAATGTATTAAAATCAAACTCTACTGTGTGTCACAGATTTTAAGTTTTATAAAATGAATAATGATGATAGCTCGTTCAACTCGAGTGCTGTGCTTGAAGTTTCGGGTTCGATTCCCTGGTCGAATCAAATGATTGTATGATTTCCGCATGAATGGGCCGGCTCGACCGGACTGATACCACGGCCTCACAGAAAACCGATGTGAAATAGCGCTTGCGCTGTGTTTCACCGAGTGAGTGAGGATACTGGAGGCCCATACCCTAACACCTCCCCCCATCCCTCTCCCCATCCCCCAAAGGCCGACAACGCACTTGTGACGCCTCTGGTGTCACGGGTGTCTATGGGCGGCGGTAATCAGTCATTTCATCAGTAAAAAAATCAGTCAATCTAGCTGTCATAGTACAAGCTCTGCTTAGTTTGAAGCTAGATGGCGTTGTGTGTCAGATATCCGAAATATTTATTTATTTATAACTCGAGAGACATATAGGATGTCCATAAGCCATCTCCAGAGGACCAAGTCTACTCCTTTGTCCAATAAGCCGTAATAAATTACAAAGAGAATTTATTCAGTAATCCATAGTATTTAGTTCCCATCTCACTAAGTAACTAATATTTCTAAGGTATTACTTACAAATCCTTCGTACGCATTTGTGGGATAATAAACAATAGCTAAATAGCCCACCGGCTATCCTCCAATGCTTAATTAAACAACAAATTGGGTACAACTCTAACCCAAATTACTTGTGAAAACGGCCTCAATATGGCTATACGTTAAATAATAGGCGCTATTAATTACAAGCCCGCCCACAAACTAACCAATAACGCGAATGCTCAATAAAATATACGGAAAAACAATTGAGATGCGCCCGTTCGACCTTCGCAGTTATTTCGTATATTTTTTGCAAATTGAAACTGCTAGAATATTTAAAACACGACTAAAACAATAAATAAATAAACACCAGACAGCAAAGCAAAGTAAGAAAGCTTTTTAACCAACTTCTAAAAGGAGGAGGTCCTCAATTTGTATGGTATTTTTTTATAACCAAAAGTTCGATAAAGAGGCTAGTGCTCAAAATTTCTCTGTATGATCGAATCAGGAATGAAAACATCCTTAGATGAACGAAGATCAACGGAAAAAGGTATGTTGGTAGACTTCCTTACAAGACAGTCCGACGACCTGGTGAAGACAGTTTGAAACTATTGTATGCACAGAAGCGGTTGTTGTGGGAAGCCTCGTGAGACGCCTATTTCCAGCAGAGAGCAGAGGACGTCTTTTGAACGACGACGCAGCAACGGCTGATATGCAGATGAACAAAATATTGCGCGGTCGTCACTAATAAGATGTCCCGAACAATAGAAAGACCCATTTCCGTCCCATTCGTAGTGATCATCAGATGATACATTCACACTAAGAGCGAATCATTTGTCTCCATCTACTTTCCTTAACATCTCTGAAAATTTGGGGCCTTGGTAGCCTCTAGATAAGGTTATAGGTTCGATCAAATTCAATATAATCAACTACGAAATTTTTGGAACGAAGTTCCTCATGTGGCATTGCGGAGGGGTACCCTAGCCGGCAAAAAACATCCATAACGTAAGATTGACGCCTCGGTGTCAAAATGGTAGCGTATGAGAAGGTGTGTCTCGGGTTCGAATCCCGTGTAGGATCAAATATTTTTTATGATCTGCAAATATTTGTTTTTTGGGAGTTTGGATGTTTTCTATGTATAATATGTATGTATTAACAAAAAAATGACCAAAATATTTATATCCTGAACGAAAAATTTATATAATCTGTAAGTTGCGCTCAGTGCGCTTAGCACTTTTATCCCTTGATATCCATAAGTCGAGTAGCCCGTATGGAATCCCTCCTATTGTGTTGAAGATGTGCTCTCCTGAGTTGGCACCGGTCTTAACGCGTCTTTTTCGGCTCTCCTACTCTTCTGGCGTAGTCCCGACATCATGGAAGGCAGCATTGGTCCACCCGATCCCTAAAAAAGGCGACCGCTCAAATCCATCTAACTACAGGCCGATAGCCATAACTTCCTTCTTCTCAAAAATAATGGAGTCCATCATCAATCATTAACTCCTGCGGTACCTAGAGGATCATCATCTGCTTAGCGACCAGCAATACGGTTTCCGTAAGGGTCGATCAGCTGGTTATCTTCTGGCGTACCTGACACATCGCTGGGCACAGGCGATTGAGACTAAGACTACTATAGGTAGTAGAGCCACCCTGATTTCAGCACGAATGGGCCGGCTAGACCGGGGCGGTACTACCCTCGCACAGAAGACCGACCTAAAATGACAGCATTCGTGCTGTCGTGTTTCGTTGGTGAGTGCGAGACCGGAGGCCCATTGATGCAGGGGTGACAGTTATCGTGATAAGTGTGTGAGCGAAAGAGTGCTCGTGAAATCATAGTAAGGTTCGCGTGGGTCGAGCCGTCGGCCAGGGAGACCCGTAGAAACGGTGGTGCCGCTGGCCGCCCGCGGCATAGAGACGGGGCCCAACCGCGGCTAACCACCCTGGGAGGCTGCCCCGTCAGGTCGCGCATAATCCACGGAGTGGCTCGTCGTGCCGGTTGGTTACCGGACGGTGGGACCAGGCGACCACTTCCGGGAGGGTACGGGGGCCCTTCCGTCCGGCGGTTCGGTAACCGTCATGCTTTACCGTTGTATGACGACGTAGCACTCTGGGTCTCAATGTTACACTCTCACGATGACTGTCACGCCTTTTACGTCCCTCACCTTCTTTTCAATCATGGCAACACAAAGGAAAAGACATAAACGTTCCACAGCGGCATTCCCATCTCCCACCACCACCAACCCGCTCTTTAAAGTGGAGTTTACAAATATCCGTGGACTCCACGCAAACCTGAGCGCCGTCCACCAACATCTTGAGACGACACGTCCGGCCATGCTTTTCCTAACGGAGACACAAATACGTCGCCCTGCCGATACGACATATCTTCATTATCCCGGCTACGTGCTTGAGGAATGCTTCCTCCCGAAGGCAGGGGTGTGTCTTTTCGTCAGGGCGGATGTTTGTTGTCGCCGTTTACGTTGCCTTGAGGACCCCTCCTTCTCCATCCTTTGGCTTCACGTGGATCTTGGCTCTACGAGCCGAATCTACGTATGCCTCTATCGGTCCCATTCTGGAGACTCGGAGACAACTCTGCTCTTCGACCATCTAAGTCAGGCAGTGGACAAAGCGCAGGAACAGTTCCCGACCGCCGAACTGATGTTTTTCGGAGATTTTAATGCCCACCACGAATCCTGGTTGGGATCTACCAAAACTGACCACGCGGGTCAAACTGCCCACGCATTCGCTCTCACGCACGACCTCTCCCAGCTGGTACTCCAGCCCACCAGGATACCAGACATAACAAGTCAAGCGCCCTCATTGCTGGCCCTACTGCTGACGAGTCACCCAGCGCAGTACAATGTGTCGGTCCACGCCCCTCTGGGATCCTCCGACCACTGCCTGGTATCCACCACGGTGCCTCTTGTTGCCCTGCCACGATCCATAGCAACAAAAAGGCGTTTATGGCACTACTCGTCAGCAGATTGGGATGGAATGCGGGATTACATCCATCCCGTGGGCTCAACGCTGCTTTGGGAACAGGGATCTCTCGCAGAGTGCGTCCGCCGTGGCTGACGAGATCACTGTCGGCATGGAATATTATATTCCCTACAGTGAGATCGTCGGCTCTAAGACCCGTCCCTGGTACAATTGTGAGTGCACCCATGCCGTCGCTCAAAAACAAGCGGCCTACCGAGCATGGACCAGGGCACGCACCTGTGGCGACCCTGCTGTAGATCGCCTAAAAGCAGCTTTTAACAAAGCCACTAGGGAATGCAAGAGGGCTTACATTAGAGCGGATGCCCAGCGCATCGCGCGGCTTGGCCATGAACTCGTCTCACACCCTACGGGTAGCCGAAAGTTCTGGCGTTTGGCTAAAGCTGTGCAGTCCAACCATTGCCGGCCCTCACTACCACTGCTGAAATATCCCGACGGATCACTTGCCCATCAGCCGCAGGAGAAAGCGAAACTGATTGTGGACCTCTTTGCGGCTAACTCTCGAATGGAAGACCGTGGCGTGCACCCGCCCACCATCCAGACTAGTGACTCCACGATGAGGGATATCCGTATCCGTCAGAGTGATGTCCTTGCTGAACTCAGGTCACTTGTCGTCCGGAAAGCCAGTGGAACCGACGGTGTCCCAGCGGTGGTTCTTAAGAACTGCGCACCAGAGTTGTCTCCCGTACTGACGCGCTTGTACCGCCTGTCTTATTCCTCAGGAATTGTTCCGGAGGCTTGGAGGGAGGCGAACGTGCAACCTATCCCCAAAAAAGGGGACAGTTCTCTACACCGGCCGCTCTAATATTTCTCGGGAAAACGTCGTTGAGAGTCGAAACAAACTTGTGTCCCAAATTGAGACCTCTTTAGAAAAGGTCTCAGAATAGGGTAGACTCAATTTAGTCCACTTTAACCCCACCAAGACACAAATTTGAGCGTTCACCGCTAAAAAACTGCCGGGGGTCGTATGCCCTTAGTTTGAAGACACTCCCATATCTGCCTCAGCCAACATTGGAATACTTGGTGTCGAGATATCGAGCGAAGTCCAGTTCCATGGCCATTTGGAGGATAAGAATACTGTCCTCATCTTTGAGCGAGGGCACCCCAGTACCAGCTCCTCCCTCTGGACCGCATTCAACGGAGAGCGACTCGAATCCTCGACTGCCAGAAATCTTCAATTCGGCTGGACTCTTTGGTGCTGCGTAGAGATGTGGCTTCGCTTTGCATCTCCTACCGCATTTACTATGGGGAGTGCTCCGCGGAATTGTTCGGGCTGATTCCTGCCGCCTCTTTCCGCCATCGTCCAACGCGCAGTTATTTCATCCCCATCACTTAGATGGCTGGCAGTCCACAACTGTGCGGTTCTCTAGGAACTTTCTGCCTCGCACAACAAAACTGTGGAATGAACTGTCGCCTGCGGTATTCCCGGACCCATACGACCTTCAAACCTTCAAGAAAAGATTGTATTCCTTCTTAAAAGGCCGACAACGCACTTGTGACGCCTCTGGTGTCCATGGGCGATGGTAATCACTTACCATCAGGTGATACGTCTGCTCGTTTGCCCCTTATTCAATAAAAAATAAAAAGTTACAAGTACGGAGTAACTCTAGACAGAACTTGTTTCAGTAGAGATCACTAGGTTGCAGTACAAGTTTAGTTATATTAAAATATAAAGTTAAAAAAATCATGATAAAAAATGTATCCCCAAATAATTATTTTCTATAAACCTTGAATAGAACTTGAAATAAATATTTTTATGATAAGGAATTTCGTTCCTATCTGGTGTCCCACGACACCACACGACTTTTTTTCTTATAGTAACACGTTTCCGAAAATTTTCAGGATACATTAGTGACATAAATAGATAGTCATTGCGATTATAGATGATCGAATGATTATAATGTTACTACTAATTGCTATTTCAAATTTATTAATGCCCGTCTCTCACGCAACACAGAATTATGAAAACGAAAACATTGAAATATTAAGAATAATGAAAAAATTTGAGAAATAGCCCTCGAATGTAGCATAATAGCTAACAATTTATGAAAATTTGAATCCCCAAATTTGGGTGGCTAACACCCCTCCTGTAACGACTTTGTTGCTACCTTCCTCATTGTGGTTCAATTAGTAGATAATTCGTTTATTAACAAGACTTCTTCAAAAACATTACCTGGATGTTTAATGACCTGTATTTAGATGCCATCAATATCCCTGTATCATCACACCATAGTCTTTCACATTTTTAACTATCAGAGCAGAATAAATAATTAATTTACCTATATTGTTGATTTAAACACTGTAGGTCTTGTCATTTAAGTAGAATAAAGATTATATATGTCCTTTATTACTTTATTCAAACGAAGTTTTGGAACGAAGTTCCTTATCGCGCGTTGCGAAAGGGGGCTAGACAAGGCAAAAAGTTGTAACGACACTTTTAACATTGAGTTGACGTCACAGTGCTGGATACTCAACGTTAAATATAACAAACTGAATGCCAACGTCCATACCATGTTGAATACCCCGGTTCTCGTCCAATCTCCGAAGTTAAGCAACATCGGGTGTGGTCAGTACTTGGATGGGTGACCGCCAATACCACGTGATGTTGGCTTTTTGCATTTATTTACAGAAAATATATTGTTTTATAGTATACTAGCTTTTGCACGCGGCTTCGCTCACGCAGACTTTCAACCCCTGATTTACTACCTTAGGGCTGGAATTTCAAAAATTCCTTTCTTAGTGCTCACTTACGTTATATAAAGAACCTACATGCAAAATTTCAGGATTCTAGCTTCAGCAGTTTGGACTGTGCATTGATCTCTGGGTATTTCAGCCAGACAGTCAGTCAGTCACCTTCCTCTTTTATATATATAGATTTTGTACAGTCTGATTATTTCTAAAATAATTTGAGTATTTTATGCGCATTTTGCATGCGTAGTAGTAGCATATCAAAATATATATATATATATAAACTTCGTTCCATCCGGGTGTCCCTTGACACCTCTCAAGTTTTTCTATTATGATTTACCTTTAATTAAAACTATTTTTAAGCCCATGCCCAGCACTGGGACATTGTGGGTTGATGATGATGACTCGTCGTGTTCATTTTCTAGGTTAAGTACGTGGCAGCAGTATTTGATCGATGTAGTTAATGTTAGTATTTCAGTTAATTTCCTACTAAATAACAAATACAGGTTAAAATTACAACCTTGACTTCGACATAGTCGGCTAAAAATGCATGTAAACATAGGTTATTACGTAGTTTCGAGCCACACAATATAACTTCCGGCTGAAGCAATTATAACAGCTAACTTATTTAGCAGAGAGGGGCAAACGTCATCACATGCGCGCCCGAGGGCCGAGCCCTCATACCCTCTCATATTTCTATGCATGAGTGAAATTCCAGTTTAAATAATACTTCAAAACGATTGACTGCGTTTAAATTACTGTTTACTGTCCGGATTTCAACGAGTTGAAATCCGGAGAGTTTAGAGTTATAACATAACGTTATTAAGTGGACTTTAAAATTTAATTTGTTTAGAATTCAAAATTATTGTTTAGGAAAATTTACTAACGCTGGTTTATTCTGTAGGTTATTACATAAGTAGTTGAGTGACTGTTGTCACCTATCGCTGTCCACCAGAGATAAGTACAACTCAAGTCACTAATGCATCGTGCTTAGGCTATTGACAAAAGAATAAGGGGGAGTATTGAGATTTTTTATTTTTTTTATATTTTGCCCTTATAAAATGACTCTACTCTGCCTGATGGAAAGCATAAGCAGAATCCAAGAGTGGTCACCATACTCACTGCGAACGCAGACAATGCAAAATGCAGCATGGTGTCCCACACCATGGCGGGCTAGTGATGCTTCTGCACCATTGGGCCTCCGGTCTCGCACTCACCAACGAAACACGACAGCACGAACGCTGTTATTTTACGTTGATTTTCTGTGCGAGGGTAGTACCGCCCCGGTCGAGCCGGCCCGTTCGTGCTGAAATCAGCGTGGTTCTACTACCTTGGTAGTATAGTATCTGGTTATCTTACTGTAATTTGGTATCCTTACATGTAACCACTGACGAAATATATGTAACGTAAGGATAAAGATACCTTTACCCTTTTATTGACAGATAAATACCCACATTGTTATATATTAAAACGCAAAACATAAAAATAAATCATTAAACCCAAAACAACCACCAAAATTCTCAAAACAATCCCTATTTATTTGTAAGTAAATCAATAAATACACTGGCAATACTGATGCCTGGGGAAATTGTCAAGTGTTTCTCGTTAAAATAAAAGGGCGGAAAAAGTTTTCCAAGATTGACGAAAAGCGACGTGAATGACCGGCCCCTCGCCACCGTTCCTGGGGATAAAAATCTATTTACGTCTTAGAGGTATTTGCTTTTTGTCAGGTTTTTATTTCGAGCGTTTGATGTGATGAACCTTTGGTATTTTTAGTCTACAGTACCGTTTTTAGAGATGAAATCTTAGATAAACCATTTACTACTTGCTAAAGGGAATATTTATCAAGATGTTCAAATTGTAAATGGGAGAGTAATGCATTGCCATCAATGGTATAACTTAAAAATAATATATGTGAATTCTTACATTTCTGCGTTTATGAAGATAACTAGACAGTTATCTCACAGCAGAGGATTTCATTAGGGCACATAGACATGTGCCCTAATGAAATCCTCTGCTGTGAAAAATAAAACACAGTTTATCAGACACAATGACGTTACATCATGTCATTAAATTATATAATACATGAAAGTTTAAAAGTATTTTATATATTTAAATTAATATATCTGAATTCCTATATTTAAAGGTTAAAGCTTAAACTCTCTTAAGATTACTTATTTTATAAATAATAAATATACTTTTAAAATCTTCAAAGTTGAGTGAAACGGAACAACCTTACCACAAAATGGCATCCCATACATAAAATCAATACAAAAGCATTAACATTGAACACTGTGCGTATATGTTCTTTCATGTCGCTTCCCTTTACAAATAATAAACGTTTATTTATTATGGAATGGCATCATCAAAGAAGGGGCAGTTGAAAACAAATTGATCCATCTATAGTCGGACAGTCGGGGATATGTATATACAGGATAGGAAGTCACTACAGGATAAAACAAAATTTCTTCTTTAATCTGACTGCACGGTTGGCCTAGTGGTTTAAGCGGTGCCACGCCGCTTTCCAATGCGCCAAGTGTTTTGGGTTCAAATCCCACATGGGACAGCAGTTTATGTGATTCGCAAATTGTTGTTCTGAGTCTGGGTGTTCTTTTTGTTCGTTTCATATATGTTTTTAAAGTCCCCCGCGACACAGGACTGTATTCCTAATGCGGGAGTTGTATATTTTTATTTTATTTTTATGATATAGAGGGCAAACAAGCAGACGTATCACCTGATGGTAAACGATTACCGCCGCCCATGGACACCCGCAACACCAGAGGCGTCACAAGTGCGTTGCCGGCCTTTGGGGGATGGGGAAGGGGATGGGGAGGGGATGAGGAGGGGGATTGGGAGGGGATGATGGGGGGTATGGGGATTGATTGGGATATGGGCTTCCGGTATCCTCACTCAGTCGTATAAACACAGCGCAAGCGCTATTTCACACCGGTTTTCTGTGAGGCCGTAATATCACTCCGGCCGAGCCGGCCCATTCATGTCGAAGCGTGGCTCTCCCACTGTATAATTACTGGTAATAGAGAAACAGAGTAAGACTCAACTGTTCTGTTAGTCAAATAATTAATGATCCTGACTACTAAACCAGAGGCTGCGAGTTTGATTCCCACCGAATAATTGTATGATGAGTAAAATTATTTGTTCAATATCTTTACCATAACTCATCGCCTTATCTGCTTTCATTATCCCAATTCACCTTTATCCTGTCTGCAAACGATCAGCGACATTCTCAAGGATTACGTCAGACAGGCGAGCGTTCTTTCACAATATTACGTTGGGACGAGGCTAAATAAAATTGGGAAAAATACGGGAAAATTAATGATGAAAAGTGATGTGAAAGATATATTTGGTGCTAATGTAATAGCAATTCTAAGCCTTAAAATGTATTAGTGACGGAGAAGTAGAAAGCATAGGATTTTGAGTTCAAAAAACAAGGAAAGTAGCCGAACCTAAAGTCTGGATTTACTTATTAATATTACTACTAATATTTCTTTCTTTCAAGTACAAAATTCTAAAAAACTTAATTATTTTAAACAATTTTCATAATCATAAACTCAAATATTTAGAAACCTGTCATTAATCATATTAATCTTGTAGTACCTCTTTCCGATGCCACTTTAATCCCCTGTGGGATTTGAGGCACTCGCAAGCGATTAGGGATTTGGTAATCAATTATTGGCCTCTTAATACGGATCGAAAATCGTTAACGTACTCGTATTATTCAACAAATATCGACGAACATAATACGTTCTCAGCATAATACATACGGAACTGGACTTGTGACTTGATACCTGTTGAAATTGTTGTTCAGAAGTAGTGAAAGAAATTCTTCTTTCGTAGCCTAAGACTTTTAAGACTGTGTACCAATTAACTGCAACTTCTCCATACGAATAACCACTGCTTAGCAGCAGTATATTTAGGCATCAATGTGTGATTCCATCATCTTCTCCCTACGAGAATTTAGCGTCTTAGATAAAAAGACTTTAATATTAAAGTCAAACGGTCCATATACTTAAAAAATCTTTAGGGTAAAAATTGGTTGTCTGTAAAGTCGGTTTACGGACGATAGTTTTTTTTTTTATATGTGGACCTGCCAAAATGATCTACTCTGCCTGATGGAAAGCATAAGCAGAATCCAAGAGTGGTGGTCACCATACTGCGAATGCAGACAATGCAACAATGCAGCATGGTGACCCACACCATGGCGGCCTAGTGATGCTTCTGCATCATTGGGCCTCTGGTCTCGCACTCACCAACGAAACACGACAGCACGAACGCTGTCATGTTACGTTGATCTTCTGTGCGAGGGTAGTACCGCCCCGTTCGAGCTGGCCCGTTCGTGCTGAAATCAGCGTGGCTCTACTACCTACTATGTGTTCGAGTTCAACGTGACAATGTCATAACAAACCGCCGCTTCTATCTCTCATACAACGATGTATACATACAATGAGCGTAACTTGACAATGAGCGTAACGGGACAATGAGTGTAACATGACAATAGGTCATCCTTTTTCGTGCACGCAGCCGGCGTTCATCAATTTACTAGACGTTGTCACGTCAAAAGCTACATGATTTTATCGTCGAATTATAGCTAGAATTATTTCTTTTAGATTTTACGGCGGTCCGTGTCGTGACAGATTGATAACATAAAGTGTCACCATCCATATTCATCCCATGGCTGTCGTAAGAGCCAACTAAGAGAACAAATTACGCAGAACAATATCAGTGCAAAGAAAATGAAACTTTAAACAAACCCTACACAAATCTGTAAAACCGTGGTATAGTAGCAGTCCTCCTTTCGAAGAAGAGGCTTATGTCGAGCAGTGGACTATAAAGACTGTTGATACTAACAGCCAAACGAGTAAAGATTCACCCGATTGGAAATGACTACCGTTGTCAATGGAACAACAATTCCAAAGTCACTTTCAAGGTGTTAGAGAAACGCTGATTTCGACACGAACAGGGCTGGGGCGGAGAGGATATCACAGAAGACCAATCTAACGTGATAGCACTCGTGCTTTCGTGTTTCAATGGTGAGTGCCAGACCGAAAACCTAATGATGCAGAAACATCTCAATAGGCCGCTATAGTATGGGTCACGCACGCACCTTTATCTGATGGAAAACATAAGTAGAATCCAAGAGTGGTGGTCACCATACTCATTACGAATGCAATGCAACAATGCAGCATGGTGACCAACACCATTGCGGCCTAGTGATGCTTCTGCATCATTGGGCCTCCGGTCTCACACTCACCAACGAAACACGACAGCACGAGTGCTATCACGTTAGGTTGGTCTTATACTGGTGGTGATACCCTCTCCGCCCCGCCCGAAGCACGAACGCTGTTACTTTATCTTGTACTTCTGTGCGAGGGTAGTACCGCCAAGGTCGACCTGGCCCTTTCGTGCTGAAATCAGCGAGGCTTTACTACCTTGAAAGATTGCATTTTGCATTGTCTGCATTCGCAAATAGTATGGTGACTGCCACTCATGGATTCTGCTCATGCTTTCCATCTAGGCAGAGTAGACTTTCATACATAAAAAAACAATGCGGTTGTCGACCTGACAAATTCCTATCCAAACTACACGAATCCAAGTAAACTTTATGTTGTTATTTGAAATGTTATTTATTTGTGTTGCCACCGACAGCAGCCGTCGTTATTTATACCTTTCAATCCATATCCCTTATTCCTATATATTTGTTGTCTTCAAAGGCATTATGTCATACTAATATCTTTTACTTTAAGTGCTAAAGTGCTTGTTTATCGATGTTTTTGAAGTCTTTTCTACTGTTAACATTTGTTTTGATTGTTTTATATACTATTAACAACGTGACTAAGCGAGACATCATAATGAAGAAACTGTAGTATGGAACTAATATAATTTGATAGTTGTTGCGCGCGGCTCCGCCCGCGTATATGTCGGTTATCGCGGCAAATAGTAGACTATGTGTTATTCTGATGTATAAGCTATATTACTGTAAAGTTTCATCCAAATCCATTCAGTAGTTTTTGCGTGAAAGAGTAACAAACATCCATCCATCCATCCATACTTACAAACTTTCGCGATTATAATATTTGTTCAGTCCTCTTGCCAAGGCAGCGATCACCTTTTGATGATGTTTATAATACCTACGGGCCCATAGATAGGTCTACAATCACTACTAATACCACTGGCAAGAAGAATGACCCACGGCTGTGTCACCGTGTTCTTAATCTAAACTACACTTACTGGAGTTGTGTGGCGTCCTGTTTTCGGCGTCGTTGATGGGGTACCCCACCGCCTGGTCTGTCCTGGTACGTTCACACATACGTGCTCCAGAATGCTGTACAATCTTCAAGGAATTCGACTTACTCTCAATAATCAACTTTTCACAGATATTCGAATTACAATAAACTCGTTTTAGTTCTCGCGCGACGCGCCTATCACGTATTACAATTCTCGCGAGTCTAATCACAATTGACTTAACTGTTCCAAGCCTACTAGCCGATCAAACCTTCTCAACAATTTTCGATATTAATCTCGTCTCACGCTGGCATACGGCGAGCCCACAAGTACCCTAGTTCAACAAACCTCACGGTGTAATCAATCTCACGCGAAAACTATACGAGTACTACAAAATTAACAATCAATAAATTACGGCACCGGCCATTTCAACATGCGTTTTATCAAATCTTTTTTACAATTAACATCAAACGTCAAAACGTCATACACGAACCAGAGACAATCAAAATGTTGCCAGTACAATGACGTTCGAAATCCAACATATTAGTAGGATTTGCGAATTATGATAATCTTTATTACGCAATAATAATAATAACAATAATTAATTGTTTAATAATAATATGGACACTTGCTAATAAAGTGGCACTTTGTTCAACATAGTTATATCCACGAAGCAAATACAAAGGTTATATCGCATTGAGCAAAACGAAGAAACGAAAGGAGTGCTCTATGGTTTTACCGTAGGCGGGTAGTGGTTCAAAACAGAGCTATTTATCATTGCTATAATACCTGTTTGTCACCTATAGCTTCAAAAATTCCTTATTTTATGGTATAAAAAGGTGTTATGGTGTGAATAAACAAGTAGGACTAGCTGTCACTCACGGTCGATACATCTCATTAGTACCAGATGGCTCACAATATTTTACTGAAGGTTAAGCAATATTGAAATTATCGTATGAGTCGCTCATAGCCCATTTGCACTCGGTGATTTAATACAATCACCGAGGGTAAGCAACGACGGAGCGGTCAGTACCTGGATGGGTGACCGCTGGTGGCATAATACCATGAGCCTCTCCGTGATTCGGATGTCACGTTAAGCAGTCGGTCCCGGTTGTTATCATAGGATAACAGTCGTGAAGCTTAGTTGGAGGCCCTTGGGCGGCTTAAAAACATCCAACGACTTGATTACGTAGCCACAACGTTGTCTTGCTAGTCCCCAACCCGCACTTGGCCAGCGTGGGGACGTATGGCCTTAACCCTCTCCTGGGAGGAGACCCGAGCCCAGCAGTGGGACATTATGGGTTGTTAATGAATTGAAATTATTGGAAACGGCGAAGAGAATTTCCTAGCTTGCCAAGCTTTATCATGATTTTTATGAAAATCTTCTTGAGTAGTTACTATTTTGTCCACAAATTGTATTTGCTGTAATTTGTCTTTGTAGTTACGTTTTAAATATGCTCAAAATGTACTTAGATACCTACACGACATCGGAGCGTCTGTAAGTCCCTTTATAAGACACAATAAACGACAGGACACTCTATTGACAGCTCAGCTTTACATATAAATAAGTCAATTTAAAAAAATGTAAGCCTTGACTAACCCTTTTCGGATTCGATTCATTTCGACATGTCAATCGAGAATTTTATATTCATTCGTATTCTTCGGAGCATCGCATTTCTCTCGTGAAACGTAATGCTGTATTGAAATCGGGATGCTATCAGATTTCGTCAGGGCCCAGTAATGTGCTTCCATTCACGACTCACGACGGAAAGATTTCGCGAAATTTCTCGAATATACGACGATTTTCAGGAGACATTGACAAATGTGTGGGGTGACTATGTGTCTGAATTATTGGAATATTATGTAATAAAGTTTAATTTAGAAGTGTCAGGTTAACATAATAATTATTACGCGGCTTGCTTTAAAACAATTTGACTAAAATAAACACCCATTAAGTCAATCATACGAATGTAATATGGAGAGAATATTGCATAATACGACTGCACGTTTGGCCTAGTGGTTTAACGGTCACCACGCTGTTTCCTACTTCGCCAAGTGTCGTGGGTTCAAATCCCACTTAGGACAACACTTTGTGTGATCCACAAATTGTTGTTCTGAGTCTGGGTGTTCTTTGTGTCCGTTACATGTATGTTTATAAAGTCCCCCGCGACACAGGATTTATTCCTAGTGCGGGAGTTGTCTTTTTAAAAAACAGAAAAAAAAATGATACTGAATTTTCAATTTATACCTGGTTTCTGATATGATAGAATAGTTATAGGTAATCAATACTACTGGACGCATCCAACCCAATCCCACCGTGGTTTATTTTATGTTTTCTTTCTATTTGCAATGGTGCCCAACTTAGTTTTCTCCCTTATCGGCTCTTATGACACCCACGGGATGAATCAGAGTGGTGATACTCCGTATACCTCATTCGTCATCACGTTAATAGTAGTTTAATAGATAACTATTATGAATACACAGTACTTTGGACCCTACTTAGTACCAAACTCTAAATATAAAGGAACCTAATACACAAAATGGTCTGATATCTTGATATTAAACTTCGATACTCCACAGTACAAACATGCACCCTACTCAGGTGTATGACATCACGTCCGGTGGCCATCAAGTTAGCACGTGACGTCACACACCGCCATGATTTGTACGCGGCGCCACAGATTCAAAAATTTATGTGAAGGGAAGCCGGCTTCGGGATAATCGAGTGTCATTGGCTTATTGAGAAAAATGCTTCTACAAATACGAGTTGCTTTTAATATTCCAGCGTTTATTGTGTTGGATTACATACAAAGGGTAATAAATTGTGTAAACGGCCCCGTTCTTTTCTGTAAAGACATAAATAAGGGAAGAAAGAGAATAAAGTACTTGAATACTCTGAAAAGGAAATGCTTTCGAGCTGAATAGGCTTAATTTAACTGTTATTAAATGAGTGAAGCCGAGTCTTGGATAGACTTAGGTAAATATTGTTTTTTATGTACTACCTACAAATCAATATTACTATCAACTGCCTCGTTGGTCTCGCGGTTGGCGTGTGCGACTGCTGATCATGAGGTCTTGGGTTCGATTCCCGGGTCGGACCAAATGTTTGTATGATCTATAAATATTTGTTTCGGAGTTTGGGTGTTTTCTATGTGTGGTATGTATGTATTTACAAAAAAAAAAGTATATATGTATTTCTATCAGTTGTCTAGTATCCATAACACAAGCTCTGCTTAGCTTGGGACTAGATGGCGTTGTGTGTTAGATGTCCAAAATATTTATAAAAAAATAAATATATGAAAATATTACTATGTCCTTCTGCCTGAATTAAATGCCAAATCTTCAATATTCTTTATTCTTCTAAATTAGTTTACGATTACTGCACGGTTGGCCTAGTTGTTTAAATGGGCGCCACGCCGATTTCTGACTGAATGTTTTAGATTCAAACCCTACATGTATCCCCAGTCCCCCACAACACAGGATGTAAATTCCTAAAGGAAAAGTTGTCTTTTAAAACAAAATGAAAGAAAATTTTGTACTTGTACAATTTGCACGTAATATGCTATTAAAAGATGGTTGTGTCAGGCCATTTTGCAACTCACACATAAGAGTAGGATCAACCGCACGTTTCCCACAAAGGCCTGTTAGGTGAGGTCCCCGTTATTCATGGAACCGAGAAGTCTCGAGAGAGCCAGGGAGGGATAATTCATAATTGCCCGGTGCCGATGTTATCGCGGACGACTTACTGTTCTCTATCACGACGCTGGTTTGTTTCCATGAACACACGACTCTTTGTCGATTGTAAATAATATTTGTCTTCATCATCATCAGCTCGTTGCAGTCCACTGCTGGACATAGGCCTGAGACAGCGCTTGCGTAGTGTTTCACCGAGTGAGTGAGGATACCGGAGGCCCCAACCTCTCCCCCCCATCTCCCTCCCCATCCCCCAAAGGCCGGCAACGCACTTGTGACGCCTCTGGTGTTGCGGATGTCCATGGGCGGCGGTAATCGCTTACCATCAGGCGATACATCTGCTCATTTGCACCTTATTCCATAAAAAAAAGCCGCGTCTTAGCAAACGTAGTATGGGGCGCCCTCTGGCCAGATGGCGGGGCGACTTGCGTAAAAGGGCTGGCAGCGACTGGATATTTGTCATAATCCATAATAATATTATAAATTCGAAAGTAACTCTGTCTGTCTGTCACGTTTTCTCGGCTAAACTGTTACACCGATTTTAATGAAATTTAGCATGGAGATACTTGTTACCGCAATAACGGAGATAAACGAGGGCAGAGCCGCGGTTAAAAGATCTATACTTATAATAAAAATGTGACAGGTCCAATTCTGTACATTGAAGATATTTAGAAAATTTTTTTGGAGGGCTCTCTATTATAGATACTAAAGCCAAAACTGTAATTTTTTTTCATTTTTGTCTGTCCGTCTGTCTGACTGTCTGTATCTTGGCCGCGCATCACGCCGAAACTACTGAATGGATTCAAATGAAACTTGGCATGATTTGAGTTCATACTACGAAGTAGGACATAGGATACTTTTTATCCCGAAATTCAGCACGGTTTCCTGGAGAGAGGGTCCGGTTTCATTCATTATTTTTTTGCTAGAAAGAAAAAAATAAAAGAAAACGGAAGAAGTCTTACTTTTGTCCACGACTGTACACTGCCTGTGGGAAGCTGAGACAGATATGTAAATATGGCGGTACGAAGTTCGCCGGGTCAGCTAGTAGTTAATAATAATATTTGGACACATCTACATATGGCCGTCAAGTCCCAAACAAAGAAGCCCCTGTACTATGATACCCAGTCTGCTGATAAACATACTCATATATTTCTCAATACATACATATTACACCCTCCCAAAATTTGAGGGTAATAGGTCGGGGTTTTGGGTCTCAAGTCCCCATTCACTAGATGAAAAGTAAGGAAGTAACTTAACTTTAACGTAACTTATCATCTGTTTACTGCAAGTTTACTCCCCAGTATGGCTTTCACACGGCATAAGTCCAACAATATAAAAAAAGATCAACTCTTACCTTCTCCATATTAATCATCATCCAGCCTAGCGCAGTCCACAGCTGGACATAGGCCTCTCCAATTGGTCGCCACTTAATTTGATCCTCGGTTTCTCGCATCCCGTTTCTGCCAGCCGTCTCGCGCAACTCATCACTCCACCTGGCCTGTGGACGTTCTACACTACGTTTACCGAGAAGCCGTCTCCACTCAAGAACCCGTTTACCCCAACGGTTATCGGTTCTACGGCAAATATGGCCAGCCTACTGCCACTTGAGCTTGCTAATCCTGTCGGCTATGTCGATGACCCTGGTTCTCTCCACATCAATACTAAATTTTAAAATCAATAAAATGTCGTAAAACAATGGACTCCTGCCACAACACGTAGCCGCCAGGCGCTTTCCTAAACCCGGCTGCAATTATAGCACATAACCAATTACTAATAAACATGGCTACCGATTTATTTTCACCATTACTGCTTCAGATATTAACCTCTGATAATACACTCATAATTACATCGGGAAATTACTTTCAATTTCTAAACTTGATCTAAAGCACTACCGATTGAGTCCAGAAGTAATTTCATTTCTTGTATTTTATTAGATGCAATGTATCTGATAAACTCAGACCGACTTCAGACTTTCTCATAATCTATATTAATTATTGGCTTGGCTGTGGCTCGTATGCCGTCTGTATGTACAGGCCGACTTAAAACTATGGCCCTTTCTTCAAAAGATCATCACAGATCCTCCATTGATTGCACTTGCATTGTTTTTATTTAATCAATGTTCACGGACTTTAAAAAGACACCTCTGTGGTTTGTTTCGCAATTTCTTCCCAGAGTCAGTCTTAGGAGATGCCGACGCCTTCTAGCTTTAAAGTCGAACGTGTAAAAATATCTGTATATGGCTAAGTTTATGACAGCAACATTAAGATAAATAATAAAATGAATTTTATCAAAAGATATAATAGGTCTTTACCTATGAAATTGCCGTTTTGTATGCAATAAGTGAAAGTACTTATTTTTTCAAACTTTTTTATTTCTGTTATTCGAAGTAATCACCCATGCAATCGACGCATCTTTGCCAACGCATTGGCAGTTTATTGATGCCCTTCTTGTAAAAATCAGCTGGACGGGAGGCAACAAACTCTTCAAAGGCATTTTGGCAGAGCTGGGGTTGGAAGCTCTCCCTCATCCGCCATACTCACCAGACCTTGCACCTACCGACTATTACTTTTTCCAAAATTTAGACAACTTTTTAGTGGGTAAAAAATTCAATTCCCGAGAGGCAGTACAAAATGCCTTTGAAGAGTTTGTTGCCTCCCGTCCAGCTGATTTTTACAAGAAGGGCATCAATAAACTGCCAATGCGTTGGCAAAGATGCGTCGATTGCATGGGTGATTACTTCGAGTAACAGAAATAAAAAAGTTTGAAAAAATAAATACTTTCACTTATTGCATACAAAACGGCAATTACATAGGTAAAGACCTATTATTTGGTCAATAATTGGCTATCAACAGATTATAAAATTAACCAACTGATCGTCTTTTCAATCTAAGTTATATCAACGCAAGCACAAAAGCCATGTTTACAACATCATGACTTGTCCCATAACAAATACCTAAACACGTATTAATCAAATCAAACAAAGCACCCTTTCTAAGCGGCCCTTTCGAATCAACAAGCATGAAGATTATCCCCAGGCCGTCCGTCAACTAGACAGATGGGGCGTTTGTCCGACGGACACAGGAGAGACGGACACCGGAGAGACGGACAACCGGACAGGAGTGCGGGTGATCAATAACACTCGACAGTTTAACTATCGCTCTGTGCTATTGTTTTATAATTGTAAAGTGTCTAGTATTTATAGTTGCTCTAGTAAAGTAATAAACATAATAAGTTTCTAAGTAAATCTATTAGGTAATAGGTCTTTACCTATGAAATTGCCGTTTTGTATGCAATAAGTGAAAGTACTTATTTTTTCAAACTTTTTTATTTCTGTTACTCGAAGTAATCACCCATGCAATCGACGCATCTTTGCCAACGCATTGGCAGTTTATTGATGCCCTTCTTGTAAAAATCAGCTGGACGGGAGGCAACAAACTCTTCAAAGGCATTTTGTACTGCCTCTCGGGAATTGAATTTTTTACCCACTTAAAAGGTTGTCAAAATTTTGGAAAAAGTAATAGTCGTAGGTGCAAGGTCTGGTCAGTATGGCGGATGAGGGAGAGCTTCCAACCCCAGCTCTTGCAGCTTGGAGACTGTTGCGCAGTATCGGGTCGCGCGTTGTCGTGAAAAAGCAGTGGAGACGACCGATTGGCCAAAGCTGGTTGCAGATGTGCAAGCTTCTCCATCATTCTCTCCAGTTCTTTACAGTACACATCTGCATTAATGCTCATGCCGTTTTGTAAAAAGCTGTGGTGAATCACACTCGCACTAGACCACCAAACAGTGAGCATCACCTTTTTAGGGGTCATTTTTGATTTAGGGCATTGCTTTGGTGCTTAACCAGGGTCTAACCAACTTGCTGAGCGCTTTCGATTGTCGAACAGAAACCATTTTTCGTCGCACGTAACAATTCGTTTCAAAATTCTTTCATTTCTTTGCCTGTTGAGCAGCGCAAAGCAGGTCTCGACGCGTACGTTGCGCTGGCGATCGTTAAGGTCGTGGGGCACCCATCTATCAAGCTTTTTTACCTTGCCAATTTGTCGCAAATGGATCAATGTTGTTTTGATGCTTACATTAAAAGCTGCTGCTTGCTCAGCTGTAGATTGAGATTCGTCAGCTTCCACAATCGCCTTTAATTCATTATTGTTAACCAAAGTCTCCGGACGACCACGAGCTTTATTTTTCAAGTCAAAATTTCCAGAACGGAACCGGGAAAACCAAGAACGGGTTGTGCGTTCATTTGTACAGTTCTCTCCGTAAACGTTTTTGATGTTACGTGCCGTTTGTGTCGCGTTGGTGCCACGACGGAACTCATATTCCATAATTACACGAATTTTTAAAGTATCCATTATGACGAAAAGTGTTCAAATGTAATGAAAATACAACGCTAATCAAAAAACAAAAGACTGAGTTTGTAAATAGAATGTCATGTTTTTAAAACAAAATTAATTTGAATTTAGAATACAGAGCCATTACAAACTTTTTTTTATTTGAAATGACCAGTACTGAAGAAAGGCAATTTTATAGGTAAAGACCTAATATTTAGATAAGTCGGACGCGGATAGCACAGGATCGGCTGATGTTGAAAATCTTGGAGGAGACCTATGTCGAGCAGTGGACGTCTTTTATTTAACAAACAAAACCAATTTATAAATCTCTTGGCTGCGTCATTAACTTTGCTCCAAAAGTTACAGTATTGTCATCGAAAAATCATATCACGGATCAATTTAGACTTTTTTTAAATTGTTTTGCAATACTCTGTATAGGTACATCCATAGTAATATTATAAATTCATAAAAACTTTTTATAAAAAATATTCATTTAAATAGTGGTATTATAATGGTTGCTAGGTACCTAATATCTGTTTGAATTCGGTGACGAGCGACTATCGCTTAGATTTTTGTAATTGTTCGTTCGTATTCTTTATGGCTTGGCACCGACTTCAAACAGATTTTAGGTACCTAGCAGACATTATAATACTACTATTTAAATGAATAAAGAATTAGGAATAGTCAAGAATTGGCACATAGCAATTTATGAAGAGCCAGTTTATTTTACGCTTTTTAGTGTTTTTTGGCAGGGAGTTTTCGTTGGATGTTTTTTTGGAAGTCGGTTTTTTTTTATAATAAGTTTTTTATGCTATAAAATAAAACACCAACCAATTTTAGTGCAAAGGAGCTCTCTTGATTTAATTACAACAATTAAAATATAAACCAAACATGATCGATACATAATTTTACTAAAACTAATACCTTTCTCACTTTCTTTTCGTAACCTCGCCATACGGGGAATCCATTATTTCTGATGATATTTCGAAATGCGTATCCAACCTGCAAATAAATATTTAGGTACATTAGATTTTCAGATAAACATAATCTTGGAGATTACAGTAGGTAGTCTTATATCGATTTATTCCTTATTTTTTTTTTTTTTTTTTTATGGAATAGGCGGGCAAACGAGCAGACGTATCGCCTGATGGTAAGCGATTACCGCCGCCCATGGACACATGCAACACCAGAAGCGTCACAAGTGCGTTGCCGGCCTTTTGGGGATGGGGGGGGAGGTAGGGGTAGGGGATTGGGGTATGGGCCTCCGGTATCCTCACTCACTCGGTGAAACACAGCGCAAGCACTATTTCACACCGGTTTTCTGTGAGGCCGTGGTATCACTCCGGTCGGAGTCGTGAGCCGGCCCATTCATGCCGAAGCGTGGCTCGGCTCTCCCACGGTTTATACCTATATTTAATAAATTTTCAGCACATAAAGAAGCCGGCAAAATCATGCACTTCTACATGACCTTTTAGAAATTAATATCTTCTATCTACTAAAGGCGATGAATAAGATAATTACATTTATCATGCAGTGTTAATCTAGCTATTTTCAGGGTTTTACTTTTATATATTGGGACTGAACATCCGTTAGTAAGGCGAAAAACTAGAAAGTAGACCAACCAGCTTCCTAGCCTTATCCTATTTCCTATACCAGATTAACTTAAAATAAAGCAATCAGCCGATGATGCGCAGAAAAATGGTATTGAGTGTATTCAGCGCTTAAATGATTACATAAAAAAGAACTCTGTAATCTATTATTAATCTAGTGCAGGAGGCAGAAATTCATTACTTAATCACTTATATTCGTAGCACACAACATAATATGGACCACATCCAAGCGATATTTTTATAAATACATACATGACAAACCTACTTAATATTTGTAACATAAGACGTAGATACAATAAAAACACCACAAACTGTGTACAAGATAATATAAACATTGATAGTTTTGTTCCCAAAACATACCTACTTACTTACTACTGAATAACTGACTTAGTAACTTCGTGAACCCTCGTGGCCTGACGAAGTCAATGAACCCGATATAAAAATCCTTGAGTGATTTTACATTGCTAAACTGAAACGCTCTCATAGATATTTATGAGACAGGACATACATACGTATTAACTATATTATGGAGTCAACAGAAAAAAATGGATCTTGACAAGTTTTTAAAGTATTTTTTTTCGATTTGAGATGAATTTGTAAACCCATTTTTTTGTGTGGCAACACACATGGGTACTACAGTACAGTACATCTTACAGGAGTAACGTTAAAGTAGAAATTGACAGATGATGTTCCAACTCTTAGGATCAGTTATTTCATCTTATAAAGTGTCAGATAGTTAGGACATATAACACTATTTAACAGGTGAAGGTTGCCAATATAATACATGTGGAAGATAAGTACATGTCTTGTAAACCGACCCTTAATCTACAAGTGTCTTCCTAAGCCTCATCATCTCTTTAAAAATAAATAGAAATGTCGAATTTCTTAGAAAGATGAGTATGGAAACCCATACCCAACATCCAACAACATATTAACTACTGAAAAGAATTTAACGTTTATCAAGTCAAATCAAATTAAAATGCCAGAAGTAGATATTTTTGAAAGTAGTAGAGCGACACTGATTTCAGCTCGACCGGGCGGCCGACTCTCTCACAGAAGGCCAACCTAAAATGACACAGTTTGTGCTGTCGTATTTCGTTGGTGAGTGCGAGACCTGAGGCCCGATGATGCAGAAGCATCTTAATAAGCCGCCATAGTGTGGGTCTGTTGACCCACTGATGCTGCATTGTTTGCAGTCGCAATGAGCATGATGACCACTACCCTGGGATTTCGCTCTTGCTTTCCATCAGATAGAACAGAGATACTTGGGCATGCTCATATATAAAAAAAGTTACTATAATTATTTAATTTAAAAAAAATGTTAAGTTATTGATTCGGTTTTATTATAATTTCGTTATTTATAAACTGATTCGGAAAATTAGTTCATCATGATTTTTTTTTCGTGTTTTTTTTACCGTCGCACATGGACACCCGCAAAACACCAGAGGCGTCACAAGTGCGATGCCGGCCTTTGGGGGTTGGGCCGTATTGAACTAAATCTACAGAATATCCTCACTAACGTCAAGCTAAACAAAAAAAAATAAGTAAATAGTTTCCACCGCTTTCCGTCATCCATATTTCGTAGTAAACTATTTGTGCTGCTGCAGAGTGAACGACCGTTTAATACGAAGGTGATTCGGATACATCTGATAAATAATTCGCATGTATAATATCATCACATTAATAGTAACAACACGAATATCTTAATCACTTTTGAATTTCATGAACTCGGTTTAAGTGAATACTAAAACAGGGTTCATAGAACACAGCTTCGGTTTTTGAAGACCATCGAAGTATTATCAGCAGGCCTTTGTATCCAAGCAGAGAAGTACCTAATTGTAATATAAATTACTAGCGACCCGCCCCGGCTTCGCACGGGTGGATTTCAGATGCCCCCACCGACGACACGATTCGTGCATTTTAAATCTGTAATATCTTCGAATATATTCATTTAACTTAGATACTGCAAAGGGCCATTTTGATCTATATTAAATGCACAATGTATTTAATTTACTTAATTGTATAAGGATTCATTCTGTATTGCTTAAAATCGCTTCGTAAATAAGCCATTATTTCTCTTAAAAAGAAAGGAATAAAAAATGGTTGTTGTGGGTTATCCCTAAGAGATAGACATATACCGTCGCGGACTTTTTTGTAGATCTTTTTAAGGTGTATAATACTGTAGTACATTATTTTGATCTATCTCGTAGGGTGCAACCAGCGTTTGCAATGTAAGCGCAAAAAAATGTGTTTATTTGCTACATCACATTAGAAACCTCGAAAATTAACAGTGTTTCCATACTATATTATGCATTTATTATACATAAAAACCTTCCTCTTGAATCACTCTATCTATTAAAGAAACTCACATCAAAATCCGTTGCGTAGTTTTAAAGATTTAAGCACACAAAGGGACAGAGAAAGCGACTTTGTTTTATATTATGTAGTGAAGATGTAGTTTTTGTTTGACGTGTTAATATTTTGATAATTTAATGCCATATCCACCATACGTATATATTTACACATCAATTAATGACATGCAATGAAAGAATTCTTAACAAAGATTGTCTATGGGAATGTGGTGCTCAGTTCAATCCGGCCCATTTGGAACTTGGTAACCTCAGTCACCTATTTAAAAAACACCATAAATACAAGACCAGGCTAACATTTATTGAGATCAAATAGACTATAGAGTATTATATTAGGAGGGGCTGTATTGCCAGCCCACAGAGTCGGGTTATTGACATGAAATAAGAGACAGTTATTTTTGCTTCCCCTGTTTACCGTGATATTAGATAAAGGTGGCATATTTGCACTTATATTACAAACTTATTCGATTCTGTATAAATAGATGATGTTTGCACAGAAGTAATAAATCGACAGGTACTTTAGCTAGTAGGGAGAGGATTAAAGGTACAATGATTTGTACACAAAAGCTATCTTCTATACAAATAAATGGAATTGAAGTGTCTGTTAGTAATATCAAATTAACAGCTTTTCACTAAATGCGTATGAAAGTATATTATATATGTACCTACATCAAAAAACCAATTTTTAATTTTTTTGTCTGTCTGTTCCGACAAATCTCTAGAACGGCTGAACCTAAGTCGTACTCTAAGTAGGTACCTACTGCTGCTATCATGTCCTTTTTTATGGAATAGGCTGGCAAATGAGCAGACATATCGCCTGATGGTAAGCGATTACCGCCGCCCATGGACACCTGCAACACCAGAGGCGTCACAAGTGCGTTGCCGGCCTTTGAGGGAAGGGTGGGGGAGTTAGGGGGAGGGGTATGGACCTCCGGTATCCTCACTCAATCGGTGAAACACAGCGCAAGCACTATTTCACACCGGTTTTCAGTAAGGCCGTCATATCACTCCGGTCGAGACACACGTCATGCCGAAGGGTGGCTCTCCCACGTTAAATTCTTATTTCACGTCACATCACACATCAACAGTCTTCAACAGTCCACTGCTGGACATAGGCCTCTCTGTAGAAAGAAGGTTTTAGCCATGATATAAAAATACAGGTATGGCATTCCGAGATGCATAGAGGACGAGATGACGTCATCATCACTATCGCTGGTTTAGTGCAGTAGTGAGAAATAATAACTCCCCAACCACCATTATTCCCTTTGTGAATTCGATAGAACAATAAAGTTTTACGTTATCATATATTTAAATTCAAATATTATGTTTGATTATGTACACAAAACAACAATTTAAATGCATTTTACATTTTTTTAAATAGAATGGTGACTGAAAATGTTTCCGTCATTTCATGTTATGTTGCTATAAAGTGGTAACTGGATAGTGACGTCACCCTGGGTAGCTTTCGGAATGTCATACCTGTATTGTTATACCATGGTTTCTGCCTACTATACCACGCTAGCCAAACAGGCTTGTATAGGGTTTGCTTCCTTTTGTGGTAATGTTGTGCGGCGTATTTTGCTATCTTAACGCCTCTTTCGACCTTCTATGACTAGGGGGTCACACCCTTATTATTAATCCGACACCACACATGTCCTAATGTAATCTCCTAATATAAGTTTATATCTTTAAATAAACTAAAATACGTAAAAGTAATACAAACAATGCCTTACAAGATTGGTTCAGAATAATTAATTTTTATTTAATAAGAATATGATTTTTATTTTTCCTGTTTATCCTCTTTGTTTATTACGTAAGTGAATGATGTTTTTATTTCGTCGTAAACAACTTTTCCTGTTAGGAAAATTCTCGGGTATTTTTCCATCCAGTTTTAAAGTACAAAGCAAGCAATTTTCAAGCTAACCTCAGTACAGTAATTTGGTTTTTTACCTAGAAAGTTTGCATCAAATTGTTAATTTTATTGAGTTCGATGTGCTCTTTGAGAATTTCCACTTTGCCACCTCTGTCCTTGCTGCTCACGCCGTCGTATTGGAAAATTTGCAACTTATAGCAGTTTTTTAGCGTTTAAAATAACCAGATGACTGGACTATCACTCAAATATCTATAGAAAGCTTGTCAACAAAAACAAAGAGACATTGTTACCGAATAATACATGTTTTGTCATCCATTACACATTAAAACAAGAGCTTCCACAAAGCTATTCTAAAAAAAAGTTAGCCTAAGTTACTCTTTATATCATCAGCTATCTTCCAGCAAAATTTCCGTCTAATTACGTCCAGCCGTTCCTGAGATTAGCTGGAATAAACAGACAAACAGATAGACAGACTGACAAAAATTGTAAAAAAAATATTTTGGTTACGTACCGTGTATACATCACTACATAGTATAAAACAAAGTCGCTTTCTCTGTCCCTATGTCCCTTTGTTTGCTTAAATCTTCAAAACTACGCAACGGATTTTGATGCGGGTTTCTTTAATAGATAGAGTGATTCAAGAGGAAGGTTTTTATGTATAATAAATGCATAATATAGTATGGAAACACTGTTAATTTTCGAGGTTTCTAATGTGATGTAGCAAAAAAACAAATTTTTTTGCGCTAACATTGCAAACGCTGGTTGCACCCTAAGAGATAGATGAAAATAATGTACTACATTATTGTAAACCTTAAAAAGTACTACAAAAAAGTCCGCGACGGTATATGTCTATCTCTTAGGGATAACCCACAACAACCATTTTTTATTCCTTTATTTTTACGAGAAATAATGGCTTATTTACGAAGTGATTTTAAGCAATACAGAATGAATCCTTATACAATTAAAGAAATTAAATACATGGTGCATTTAATATATACACATCAAAAGTGTCTAGGGATCAAGCATTTTTATGCGGATTTCTTGAGATTGAGATGTGGCTTTGGCCCTGGCCTGCTCAGTCGCCAGACTTGAACCCGATTGAGCATGCATGGGATATGCTACAGAGAAGAGCTCTGCCGAATATGGAGGGTATCCAGTCGCAAGAAGACCTTTTTTTGTTGTTGCAACGAACATGGGCGGCCATTCCACAGCGTGATTTGGATGAACTCATTTTGAGTATGCCAAACCGATTCTTGTGTTGTTAGTGTTCGCGGTAGAAACACGGATTATTAATTGTTTAAGTTACCTAATAAAATTTTAAAGAAAACTGTTATTTCAGTCTTTTTTTCGAACTTTAATGTTAGTGGTTCAAATGTCAAAAATCCCTTTATTAGGAAAATGGCAAATTTCTTTATTAATGCAAAGGTGACTTGGTTTATCGTTACTGTGACAAACGAAAACACTTTATTTGATGAATCCTTAAAGAAAATTTTAATTAATATCAATCAGGAGAAAAGTTATTGCAAAAATATATGTTGATCCCTAAACACATATGTTGATCCCTAGACACTTTTGATGTGTGTAGATCAAAGTGGCCCTTTACAGTATCTAATTTGAATGAATATATTCGAAGATATTACAGATTTAAAATGCACGAA
This sequence comes from Diaphora mendica, assembly GCA_949125395.1. Lineage (NCBI taxonomy): Eukaryota > Metazoa > Arthropoda > Insecta > Lepidoptera > Erebidae > Diaphora > Diaphora mendica. Next base: position 23,749,193 of record OX421327.1, on the reverse strand, counting down.
TCGTGAGCATCTGAAATCGGGGCATCGGGGGCATCTGAAATCCACCCGTGCGAAGCCGGGGCGGGTCGCTAGTACATAATAATATGCATTTGGTAAAAAGTGGTTATTTTAATATTACAAACAGACACTCCAATTTATTTGTATACTCGTAGATGTATAGAAAAACTATGTATGGCATTCCTCAGAATCAAAATAGGTGTAGCCCTGATGTTGACTCAACACAAAAACGCCTAAAGCTAGCTTGCTTATGTATACTCTAAGCCTAAAGCATACTTAATCTAATAACGTTTAGGAACCGTCTCCGTAAGGCTCACAGTTTGTTGCTAACTGGTAGCGAGTTCCGATTGCTAAGTTTAAAAGAAACTAAAAGTTACACTGTTTCAGTGTTGTATAACGTTAGAATAAATCTATTAAAACTTTAATCAAGCACGCTGTCTCTCTCATAACGCAAATTCTTTGTCTTTGTCCTAGAAGGGTATCCAATGCATATAATAGAATGGGTAAGCTAAGCAGGCAATCCAAGCCTACAGGGTTCACTTAAATCAGACGAATAAAAAACTAATCAAAACTAAAAACCCTTTGTTACACAAACTATGCATGAAATTGAGAAAATGTCCTGGCAACACAAGGAGGTTGGATATTAGTTTCTTTAATCTTTCAAACTACACAAGTATAAATCCACCAATATCATCAAACTTTTGAAATGTTTTAGATTTTGCTACATGGTTCAAGTTTGAACTATTTGCTTTTGACTGGAACATACTATGTCTCATAATAAGCTTGAATATCAAATACCAGTAAATGTTATGAACTATATTAAAACTTACTACTTAAAGTATCTACAAAATCCTTGCCAAGTCTGACCAAAACCTAAACTAGCACAAGACACAAGGCCCAGATTATAGATTTGTTTAGATACACGACGTCGAAACTACTGTAATTGTTTTTAGAACATCAACATGGCTAATGGGTAGTTAATTTAATGAAGAGTACATTGGAAACAAAAATACCATTTAGACTTAGCGACACGACCACGATACGATTTCTAACTGACAATAACCCTGAAGATATCAATGTCGGTAATCGATGATGTAAACAGTGTTACAAAAGAAAAAATAAACAACTTGGTGTATTGAGATATAACAACTTCTAAGTGAAAAATAAATTAAGTCGTTTCACCGGTTACAGATAAGTGCCGGATAGCTTATTTAGCTTGACAGAAATTATATGGAAGATACGTCAAATATGTGTCAGTTAAGCTATCTGAAATTTAAACGTAATCGGTGAAACAGAACCAAAGTCTTTTAACTCATATCCAGGATAGAAAAATACTACCTACATTCCTGTTGTAGTCTAAAGACAACACAGAGACTCCCTCCCATCTCTGTTCTATCCTTCAATCAATTTCTTTTTTAATATAGATCCTGGCAAAGTAACTCTACTACTACTCTGGCTGATAAAAAGCTTGAGTTATATCCAAGAACAGTGGTCACTCAAGAACAGTGGAATACTCATTGCGAATAGTAACAATGCAGCATGTTGACCCACGTTATGGCGGCCTAGTGAAATGCTTTTTCACACCCCAAATATCCTTCATTATACGGTTTAAGAGTACAACACAAGCTCTGTTTGCTTAGGACATTTAATGGCGTTGTGTGTTGAATGTCCGAAATATTTATTTATTTATCTTTTTCAAGATACCGGATTTCAAACAGTAAACTACTATTTTCCTACACTGAAGACTGCATCTGCATGGGTAAGGTGAACATTTAAAATGTAATCAAAATTGCTACCTCACACTAAATGGTAAAGAAAACTTTCAAGGTCTCTAGACCTTGTACACAGTCTGTAAAGTTGTAAGGTTCTAACCTTACAGACTCCTAAGCTTATTTTGCGAGCAGTTAAAAAAAAGAATAAGAAATGACTATATCAATAGATGCGTTAGTATCACCATGATCTTTAGTAGAAACAGATTTAAATCTGCAGCAGAGCATGTCTGCCTCATCTCATAAAGTCTACGTCGTATCGTCATATCTAAAAGTTCTGTTTTTTACCTAAAACATCCCTTATATTTATCTTAATTTCCTATTGCTTTTACAACCCTCACTTCATACATAGTACACTATCATCTATCTCAATTGCAGCTCTTACTTACTCAGGAATAAGGGCTAAAGTTGCGTGGAAAATATTATCTGACAGCTGTAAAACATTTTTGTGGGGAATCATGTTAGGGTGGCGACAGGCTGTTTTGTTCGCTAGTGATTTGTGACGTAATTCTTTATTGACTTTTATTTTTGTGGTGTTGTGTGAGTGGATAGACAATACATCTATCTGTTTCACTTTAATCCTTCAAATACTTTTTTGTAGTCATCAATTAAAACTCGAGACACGCCTGAATTATCTCCTATTTTTGTGAGAAGCTTTGGTAGGTTAGATTTCTGGTTCGGATATCTTTTTTATCGTAGTTTTATGGTGGGTGTTTCAATAGTTATTTGTTATACAAGAGTGCAAAGTTGCTTTTTAACCGAGGCGAAAAATCTTTGCACTCGAGTGCAACACGTAACTTTTCATTCCACCTCAGCGAGGAAACAACTAAATGCAAAAAAAGCATTAACAATCACAGTATACTTTAATTTCAATTTAGGTATTAATATTTATTAGGTACTACATTATGATAGGTAAGTATTACAGATTTATTTTCAAATTATTTCAAAAATACTTAGGTACTCGCTCAACCCCGCGGTGTTACCCGCGATTTTTGTCGTACCGCGAGTTACACCGCGGGACAAAGCTAGTCTAAAAAAAGTAGCCTAAGTTACTCCTTAGATTATCAGCTATCTGCCAGTGAAAGTCCCGTCAAAATCAGTCCAGCCGTTCCAGAGATTACCCGAAACAAACAGACAGATAGACCGACTGACAAACAGACAATGTAACAGTAATTGTAAAAAAATAGTATTTTAGTATATGTACCGTGTATACATACATATGCATTTCCTAAAAAGCGATTATTTTAATATTACAAACAGACATTTTAATTTTATTTATTTGTATGGATGTATAGATAAATTAAGAAAAATTTAAAGTTACGTTGCTATAGTTACAGAAGAAAATGCTGCGGCCAGAGCAAATAAAAAAACTACACCAAGAAGGTTTCCTTGTCTAAGTTTTTAACAAATTAAAAAATATTGTATGATTAATTCGGCACCATGGAGGTGAAGTAAATAGGTTTATTTATTTATTTATTTATTTATTAACTTTATGCACTAAATATGTACATTGGCGGACTTAATGCCCAGGGCATTCTCTTCCAGTCAACCATTGGGTGGTGTAGAAATCTTATAAGGTAGGTGCACAGAGGTTACCCTCTCGTGAAGTAAGTTAAAATGTACAAAATTTACAACATATTCAAACATACTACTACTATGTATACCAATTAATAACAACATACATACATACATACATACACATACATACATATACAAATATATATACAGATTGACATATACATAAATATTATAATATATACACTACGAATAGTGGAAACGTAAGGTATGCTATTGATTAGATAGTTCTGCCAGTTCATTGAGAAGGAGATCATGCACTTTCTTTTTGAATGTAAAGCGGTTAGTGGACATCCTGATTTCGAGCGGGAGCGCATTCCAGAGTAGTACTGCTTGAACAAAGAACGAACAGTTCACGAAGTCGGAGTTATGAGAGGGACATGAGAGAAGCAGATTGTTAACTGAGCGAAGATTTCTATCGTGATTAGAGCACAGGTATCGGAGATACGGAGCAATGTAGGTAGGTAAGGTCGGCGAGTGGAGAAATGAAAATAGGGTGGTAAGTGCTCTCTGATTGCGCCGTAGGCGAATAGGTAACCATTTTAACTGAGAACGCAAAGCAGACACATGGTCATACTTCCGAAGATTGAAAGTATATCGAATGCAGTTATTAAGAAGACGGTCAAGCTTGTTAAGGAGGTCTGCATTCAGGTCGAAGTAACACACATCACCATAGTCGATTATAGGAATGATTAGGGACTGCATTAGTGTGATTTTAATTTTAGGAGGAAGGAAGTTTTTTAGACGATATAAAGTTCGCAGGTTTCCAGTTACTTTCTGGCTCACGCTGGTAACTTGAGCTCGCCAATCGAGGGTAGAGTCGATAACTAAGCCCAAGTCTTTCACTGCAGGGCTGAATGGTATAACTACACCGTTGAAATAAATTGATGGGATAGAGGTGGTATCCAATCTGCTTATTATACGTTTACTGCCTACAATGACTGCCTGGCATTTGGTTGGATTAATAGACAGACCAAACCTCATTGACCAGGATTCTATAAGCTCCAAATCCCTGTTGACGTCATCAATAGCCTTCGTAACGTCCTCCAACCTTGCCTGTGAATACAGCTGCAGATCATCGGCATATAAGTGATACGCACACTGAAGATGTTGAGTTATGAGGTTAATAAAAATTGAAAATAAGAGAGGAGATAAAATTCCGCCTTGAGGGACCCCAGCGTTAAGGTCGCTCCAACTTGATGACAAGTCATCAACACGAACACACTGCTGTCGCCCCTGAAGATAAGTGGAGAACCATTCCAGCGTCTCAGAAGAAACCATGAGATATGAGAGGATAGATAACAGGATTTCGTGATTGACGGTATTAAAAGCATTAGAAAAGTCGACTAAAACTAACACTGTGACCTTGGTGTCTTCCATGCCCGTTCTAATATCGCCAATCACTTTAAGGAGAGCGGTAACAGTACTGTGACCGGGCCTGAAGCCCGATTGTAGAGGACTTAAAAGTTGGTTTCTGTATACAAATTGCGAAAGTTGTTTATATACGCAGGCCTCGAGTACTTTAGATAGGAAGGGGAGAATGGAAATGGGTCGAAAGTGTTCAGGAAGCGAAGGGTTACTTTTTTTTGGAAGAGGAATGATATAAGCCTTGCGCCACGAAGATGGGAAAGTACCGGAGTCGAGGGAGAAATTAACAATGTGAGAAATTGCTGGGAGAATACAGTCTAGGATGGTGACAATCATGCGACGGCTGATGCCATCACATCCCATAGCATTGGAGCGGATAGAAATAATAGTCTTCTTGATATCCTCGGGAGGCACTGGAGAAAATGCAAATGAGTCAGTGTTGGGACTGGTAAGACCAGATATGTAACGTAACGTTCGACACTTAGTTTGAGGATCCAGCGTAACTGTGGATGAGAAATGACGGTTGATATCATTCAAACCTATTTCGTTATTAAAAACAGGATGTTGACGTTTACCTATTCCAAGAGTACCAAGAAACTTCCAGACGCTGGACGAAGAAGAAGAAGACTCAATGTTTTGAAGTATATGTCGGCGTTTAATGATGTTTTGAATTTACAAACTTAGTGCACCCGAGCAATATTCTAAATTCAATTTACTTTATTCTCTAGAGGATAAAAACGGCTTTTACACTCAGATATCGAAGGGCAAAAATACTCTTTACGAGCTGGTGGGATGAAAAAGTCATTTAATAGGTATTGGCTATACACCACGGATATTTTAGGTGCAATAGAAGATCAACACTTCCGCACATGCACATATTCCGAATTCTAGTCCGCCATAGTGTGATCACCATATTGCATTGTCATTGTGTTTGATTCTGCTTATATTTTCTCACAGACTGAGTAGAGTCATTTATGTGGCTAATTTATAAAAAAAAATATATGTGGCCGATCGAGTGATACCTCGGTACATAAAGTTATTTCTCATTTATAATGTCTAGAAATCTCGCGTCAAGTTGTTGCCAGCGATGAATTTCGAAACTATCCAACTGATTTTCACGTTTTTTTTTAATGTGTGTTTTGCTGGCGTGCCTAAGATGGGATACTTAACATCACGCTAAGACTAATAGAAACGGAGCATGATTCAAAAGAGACGCAGATGACGAAGTGCAGATAGCTACAATATTTAACAATACTGTGCAAAAAAGTTTTAAATTATACTAGCTGATCCGGCGAACTTCGTACCGCCATATTTATGACCCACGTAACATCGTTTACGTTTTTGTGAATCTAAACCATTCCCAGATCCCCTTGAACACACACAAAAAATTTCATCAAAATCGGTCCAGTCGTTTTTGTGAATCTAAACCATTCCCAGATCCCCTTGAACACACACAAAAAATTTCATCAAAATTGGTCCAGTCGTTTAGGAGGAGTTCAGTCACATACACACGCACACAAGAAATATATATATTAAGATAAAACATCGACCTAAAACTATAGGGATCCTTTATATATTTTCAGTCTATACAATAACCATTTAACTTACCGTAGTATAAATTCGAAATCTTAAAAGAGCCAGTTAATATTTTTTATTCGTGCGGCACCGAATTTTCAGTATCTTTTTTGTCAAGGTTTAATCAAAGAATTGCTAATCGTTTTTAATTTCCATCAGGACCAATCAAGGGTTATCTTTAATAAAAGGAAGTTTTTTTTATTTCTTTAAGGCCAATTATTAGAGAGATCAGATACTAATCTTTTTTTAAACGGTTTTATTTAGCTTGCCCTGGTTCTTTATTTGTTTATTTGTTTGTTTGGGTCAAATCTTGTAATTGAAATTTGACCCCCTTCCTGTTGACAGATTGATCTGAAATTTGGTACACACCTTTATATTTGGTGACAATTCAATTAAATAAATTATGTTTAATTGTAAGTCTAAGATGGCCGCCGCTACAAAATGGCAGATTACAAATTTTGACACGACTACCTCAATATGGGTATCAAATGAAAGGGCTTGATTAGTAGAACATAGTTCACTATGAAAAAAATATTAAAATCCAAGATGGCCGCCGCTACATGATGGTGATTTACACATTTAGTCACGAATACCACTATATGGGTATCAAATGAAAGCGTTTGACTAGTAGAACTCCGCCCGTGGGCTGGAGGAGGGTTCATCGCAGGGTCAACTACCCAGCACGATAAAAAGACCCAAGTTGAGAAGTCACACAAAGAAAGAAACGGACTGATATCTACACGACGACCTAGGCGACGTAAACGGAAAACCCGATATGCTATACGATTTGGTACTTAAAACATCCTCACTATGCTCCAAGCTGGTAAGATGGAAGAGATAGCCGGAGAACTGGAAAGATATGGACTGGACATAACAGCTGTCCAAGAAGTAAGATGGCGAGGCTCGGGGTGTATTGAGAGGGAAAAATACACATTTTACTGGAGCGGGCCGGAAAGACTGGCAGGAATGTACGGGACTGGTTTTTGCGTCAATAAGAAAACAAAGAGGGCAGTGTTGGGTTTTGAGCCTATTGATGACAGATTATGCAAACAACGAGTAAAAGGCAAGTTTCATAACATCACTTTTATATGCGCGCATGCGCCGGTCGAGGATGCAGGTGAACGGATGAAAGGATCAATTTTATAATTCTCTTCAGGAAGTGTTTGACTCAGTGCCCAGGTATGATGCAGTGATAGTTCTAGGAGACTTTAATGCACGAATTGGTAAGGAGGCATCCTTAGAAAGTGTTGCTGGAAAACACACCCTTTACTCTACAACAAGTGATAATGGGGAAAGATTATGTTACTTCGCAGCAGGAAACAACATGTTTATCAATAGCCCGCAATTCGAGCATAAGAAAATACACAAAGGCACCTGAAAAATATCTGGTACGAATTGATATAATCAAATACATCATGTTCTCGTATGCAATCGGCGAAGATCTAGGTCTTGGGTGTGCGTTCGTTTAGAAGTGCAAACTGCGAGTCAGACCACACGTTAGTAGGTGGGAAGTTCAGATCCTGAACCTCTAGTATACCTACATCAAGAGCAGGGTAAGCAAAGACCGAAGTGGAACAACGATTCTCGAAAATACCAGATGGAAATATCCTCGAATTTCAGCTGTTTGGATGCTACTGGGTCTACTACAGAGAACATGGAGTGGAAAGTGATTAAGAGCTCTATAGAAAAAGCTGCCAGAAAGGAGGTATGGACAAGGAAAGGAAAAATGAGAGGAGACTGGTTTGACGAGGAAGTTAGAGAGGCTTTGGAGAGGCGGAATGTGGCTAAAGCAGCAGCATTTTGTTCCAGGCAGACACCGAAGAGAACAATGCTACACATAGATATTTGAGAATTGCAGCTAGGAAACTATGCAGAAAAAAAAGAAGAAGGCATTACAGGAGGACGTGCAGTAGCTAGAGCTTCTTCGGATGCACAATACACGCAAGTTCTTCGGTGGGATCAACGCACAGCGTTGGGAATTCCAGCCGCGATCTACAGCTTGTCGTGATAAAGTGGGATCATTGCTTACTGAAGAAAGAGAAGTTTCGGCTCTCTGGAGGGAGTACTTTATGGAGCTTCTAAACAACAGTGATGAAAGCAGCACACAAAAACAAGAAGGCCAATACTACTACTACGGAGAGCAGGACTTTAAACCTCTGTATCTGCAGTAAGTGAAAATGGCCATGAAGACCTTGAAAAACAACAAAGCCCCCGGTGTAGACAACATCACTTCAGAACTCCTGAAGTATGGATGAACCGAGTTGGAGGAGGCTGTGTGTGATCTTATCGATGTCATATGGAAGAGCGAAACTATGTCTGAAGAGTGGTCGGTTGGAATCATACATTCCATCTTCGGGAAAGGTGACAAAACGAAGTGCGAAAACTACAGTGGAATCAATATCCTTTGTACTGGCTATAGAATTTTGTCTAATGTGCTCTATTTTCGGCTATTGAAGTATGCGTAGGAGATTCTTGGTGAGTACCAATGTGGTTTCCGGCCCGATCGGTCAACAACGGACCAAATTCATCTACTGAGGCAGACCCTGGAGAAATTATATGCGTATGACATCACCTTACACCATCCGTTTACTGAATTCAAACAGGAGTTTGACAGAGTTAGCAGACGCGCTGCGGCGCATAGTCTTGTTAGGCTGGGAGTACCTAGTAAACTAGTGAGATTGGTGGAGATGACGATGGCTGGTTCGAGATCGGTTGTGTCCGTACAGAATACATTAACTGAGCCGTTCGATATTAACACTGGGATGCCGCAGGGGGATGCTCTTTCGGCGCTGGTCTTCAACTTCACCATTGAATCTGTTATCCGTGAGCTCAACATCTGAGGACTTTTAGATCTCAACAGCACTCAGATTGCTGCGCATGCCGACGATATAGTGATCACAAGTAGGACACAATTCGGCATTACGAGGCATTTGCCGTCCTTAGTGGAACACGCCTCCAAGTTTGGACTAGCTATTAATGTGAACAAGACAAAATACCTCATTCGACCGGGGCGGTACTACCCTCGCACAGAAAATTAACGTAAAATGACAGCATTCGTGCTGTCGTGTTTCGTTGGTGAGTGCGAGACCGGAGGCCCAATTAGTCTAGTCAACAAGTTCCATACTTGTTGACTAGACTAAAAGATGCACAAGCATCACTAGGCCGCCATAGTGTGGGTCACCATGCTGCATTGTTGCATTCGCAATGAGTATGGTGGCCACCACTCGTGGATTCTGCTTATGCTTTCCATCAGGCAGAGTAGAGTCATTTTGGCGGGCCAAACATAAAAAAAAAAAAAAAAAAAAAAAAAGTTCTAGGCGCCCTCAGGTATTAGAAAATCTCAATATTAACGGGGACGAGTTTGAGGCTGTTGGGGAGTTGAAGTTCCTTGGATCCACTATCACTGCCCAAAATAAGATCGAGGATGAAATCCGTCGCAGAATCCTGGCGGGTAACAGGTGTTTTTACTCATGCAATAAATTATTAGCGTCAAAGTTGATTAACAGAGCAACCAAGCTGTTAATATCTTTATATATATAATTCTTCTGTGAGTGTGTATGTCACTGAACTTCTCTCAAACGACTGGACCGATTATGATGAAATTTTTTGTGTGTGTTCAAGGGGATCTGGGAATGGTTTAGATTCACAATTTTGTCCGCTGGAAAAAGATTTTTTTAATTAATTTTTGAAATTTTCAAATTAAAGACGTGTAGACAGGACAACGTCTGTCGGGTCCACTAGTATAATATAATAATTTTTATCAGACAATTTATTTTTATTTTTTACCTTTTAGTACATTATTTTCGATAAAACCGTTTAAATTAAAAAACTTTTTTTTTTTTAAACCAACAAATCATAATGAAATAGTCGTACAGCGAGTTTTTGCTTTTCAATCAGGTATTGTGCACTATTTTTATGGTTTTGATTTTGTTTTAAAATAAAAATAGCCTAAGTAACTCCTTATAATATCAGTTATCTGTCAGTGAAAGTCCCGTCAAAATCGGTCCGGCCTTTCCGGAGAAATATAAAGAAAATGTAAGTAATTTTTTTGTGTAAGTACTGTATATCCTATTAGTGAACAGCTGTTATTTTGAGATTACTACGAGTAATAGATACTTTAACTTTATTTTTCTGTTCAATCGAAATTCAACACACAACATCAAATCAACATTCAGTTGACTTCACGTTTGGCCTAGTGGTTTAACGGTCACCACGCCGTTTCCTACTTTGCCAAGTGTCGTGGGTTCAAATCCCACGTTGGACAACACTTTGTGTGATCCACAAATTGTTGTTCTGAGTCTGGGTGTTCTTTGTGTCCGTTTCATGTATGTTTGTAAAGTCCCCCGCGATACAGGATTTATTCCTAGTGCGGGAGTTGTCTTTTTAAAAAGAAAGAAAAAGAAATAAATTTATTTATATAGATAACATAATACAACAGGCATTTGCGTTGTTATTCCTACTTATAATAACATAATTATGTCAAGTAATGCATTAAATCCGCCATTGTGTAATTTTTATTTCTGCACATTCGGAGTTTGGGTGTTTTCTATGTATAATATGTATGTATTTACAAAAAAAAAGTATATATGTATTTGTATCAGTTGTCTAGTACCCATAACACAAGCTCTGCTTAGCTTGGGACTAGATGGCGTTGTGTGTTAAAATGTCCGAAATATTTATTATTATTATATATTATATTATATTAAAATAAATAACAACAGAATTAGTCTGCCAACAGCAATCGAATGAATATTCAAATCACCAGTCAAATCAAAATTCATGAATCTTTAAACTCCGACAAGATACGTTTTTTCAGAAAGATAACCTTCATCCTGGAAAGTTCATTCGCTTTCCATCAAGGATTTCTATATTGAAATACAAGATGAGCCATAGGTCAATAACCACCACAGTAGCCCGACCCCCTGTCTTCCAACAGACAGACAGACCACTAGAACATTTCAATATACAGCGACCACCACTAAAATTAACCGTAATCTAGTAAAATGTATGTAAATACATCAAATATACATACTTTTGTAGTATAATTTGCGTCATTTTATACGGGAATCGAACCTGGAACCAGGTGAGAGGGCAATCGCCTATGGCATTGACTTTGTAAGGAAATCTTTCTCGATTTTACGATATTAAAATTGATGAAGAGGTTCATATGTGCCGCAGGGAAGACTGAAATCAACGTTGAATGATCGACAATGACCTTTTAAGATTATCACGTAGATAGGATATTAAGGAAGCATGTATGCACTAAAGCCGGCCATACACGTAACGATATGCTTGCGCAAGCTTAGACTTGTAAGCCGGACATACACGTTCAGGTATACTTGCGCAAATCCAGACTGTTTTGTCTGCTTGTCTCTGTCACGCACGACTTGCGCAAGTATACTTGAACGTGTATTCCCGCCTGTACAAATACACGTATTTCAGAGGTGGCCACATACATACCTACGACTCAAGCATACTTGCACAAATATCATTTCAGTAATATATGTGTAAGCGTGCGTACACGCAGCGCACTACTAGCTAAAATATAATTTTGGCGTTTGGTTCTAATTTTCGTTATTTTTCAACTATTTTATTATCAGCCGCATTTTTTGTCGCAGTCGTGGTAGTCTTTACTTTTTATTTGCCAAAGACATGGCTCATTTCTGTTAATATTTATAATTTGTTCTATCATAATATCACGAACTCCATACCTCTCGGTAGTCTCGTTCATTTTGGTGCGAAAACGACGTGCATGCATGTAGGTAGCTAGAACAGTACTGAAACTTAGCGCAATGCTAAATAACTTATGCAAGTCAATTTTTTTTACAATAATCTTCCTACACACGTACTGTATACTTGCGCAGTCCAGACTTGCGCAAGTATACTGTAACGTGTATGGCAGCCTTAATACAGACTTTTTACGGTATGGGGAGCAATCTATAGTTTTATACTTATCTATATATATAAAAGAGTAAGGTGACTAACTGACTGACATACCCAGAGATCAACGCACAGCCCAAACTGCTGAAGCTAGAATCCTGAAATTTTGCATGTAGGTTCTTTATACATATAACGTAAGTGAGCACTAAGAAAGGAATTTTTGAAATTCTACCCCTAAGGGGGTCAATCATGGGATGAAAGTGTATTATCGGCAATCTGTATGTAATCCTGTATTCTATACAATACCTAGTCAGTATATACAATTGCTAAAACGTTATACTATACCTAGGTATTTCTATTCTACACAATACCCAATGCGCTGCCAGTAATGTACCTACAATTTACGAGAATAGGTAAAAAACTATCCACTCAAACTCATTTAATATTTATATTTATAATATTTCATAGATTGCCTGGACGTCAGAGGTATTGTACACATTGCCTAGGTATTGTATAGAATACCTGAATTATAGATATTGTTGGTGACATATACATTTATATGGCTATTGGTATATAAAAAATTTAAGAAGCAATCAAGAAGGCAAAAACGTATGGCCCCAATGGGAACATAAAAAGTAACTTCCAGTGACGTCACACCGCTTACACATCAACTATAATGGGTATGTGTGTGTACGCTTAAAAGCCTTTTCACATTTTGTTGGCAAAACGGGAATTGCCTCGAGGTTTTATTACAAATTTAGACAAAATGTAAATTGTAACATGAATTTCTCACGCACTCATGTCGTTTCTGTTTATTATAAGAAATAAATGAAAGTGTACATAACTTTATAAGGTAGTACATTCACGTCTTTATCCCCCAAGGGGTAGGCAGAGTCGTATTTAACGCTAAAATTTTACCGACTATAATTTTAGTCTCGCTTACGGAATTAAATTCCCGACTGGCAACCCTGAAATGTTATATCAAGAATTCAATTTAAGTTAGGAGTGAACAAGAAGCATTTTAACGTCATCAAAGCTGGAAACAGCTGCGTCCATCAGAATTAGGTGAGGTTGGGTCTAGACAGCATATGAAATAGCACAACTCTTCTACTTTCTGTAGAAGAAATCCGATTTTTCGAAAAAAATATCTCTTAAACAACAAAGGAAAAGAAACACGGTAACCAATAAACCTTATACACTCAATACCATGATGATTACGCATTTACGCAAGGAATCCTTTCAACTTGACAATCAAAATCCTATTTAGCTTCTGCGATCAACCACAAACGTAAGTACCCACAATCAATTATCAATCGCGCACGTGTTCCCTACAAACTTACATTTACCAATCAAGCAGACAAATACCAACTTTATAACAAACCGATTAGGTACATAATAAAATAAACGAACGCATAAAATGGGCTCTATTTAGAAATTAGGGCAGCGAGTGAATGGTCGTCATTGTCGCGACTTCCCCTTTTTGATTAAAACGCGTTCGTAAAGTGTATACCTCGAGGGGGCAATGTGGGTCTCTTCAAAACCTCAGCAATTATATAATGGATGTTACGTCATGGTTATATGTTGTGAGAGGTCCCGAAGTTACGGGTGCTTTTGTCTCTGGTGTAATTGGTGAACCGAAAACGTATTCATTACCACACTTTGTCAGCTAAATTAGATTTAATGTACTGTAGAATATAATTATCATATACAAACAACCCATAAGAACTTATGCCCTAGTGAAACCAGATCTTAAATAGATAAGTATATATTTTCTTCTATATTCCTACTTCCTTAGATTCCTCCCCCTCACCAGATATAATAATAAATTTCGTCCCGGCGTAATACTATTTCATATTCTACAGCTATGTACGCCTACGTTCAAATGTTTGACGAAACCTTATCCAAAAGCCTTCAGAAGATAGGCAAACATTCTACAATCTTTAAGACCTGAAAGAAAACTTCTACTATAAATAATGCAATACCAGATTTTTCTTTTGTGTCGATGTGTGTAGCAGTTATAGATATCTACTATATAGTATTACTGCAACATTTCACGCTAAAAATCAATAGTAATATCTTGTACCAATGGTGGCCTTGCTCACCATCTGAACATTCAACCTAAACCTGTCTTTTTCAATACAAATTAAAGTAAGGATAATCTTTCGAATCAACCCTTTAAATAATAATAAAAGTTTGATCTATATCAGTCCTTTCCCCTATTCACAAATTAACCCTGTCCCTACCACTTCTTTTATAAAACATTTTGTTACAAAAGAAACCCCATTCCCATCGGCATTATTCCACCATCACGACACGAAAACACAAAGACCCTTCAACACGTTTTGAAAATAGCAACAAAAAGAAATAATTTCGCAATACATGTTAGCAAATGAAAAAAGTCTCCGGACTGCCATCCATCATCGCTGTAACGAACGAAAGCTTTTAGTTGTACAAGAGGGGGGGAGAAACGAAACGGCGACCGAGCCGCGCGGGACCGCAAGTCGACATGTATGCAATCAGCCTTATTGCACGTTACATATAAATTTGTTGCTGCTACGAAAGTGGAATTTTAACCACATGAGTAATAAAATCTGATTATATTTTCGTTTAAGAACTGAGATACTGAAAAAACAGCTTATCTACACATATAAATAAAATTAATGTCTCTATTTGTAATTCAAAATTAACAGCGTGTCGCTAAGTGTTTAAGTGTATGTCAAAGCATATACGGTACTTACATACATATTTTTTATCAATTTTATCCGTTTAATCACTATTACGGCTGGACCGATTTTGACGGGACTTTCACTGGCAGATAGCTGATGATATGAGGAGTTACTTAGTCTACTTTTTTTTTGAATAGGCTGGCAAACGAGCAGACGTATCGCCTGATGGTAAGCGATTACCGCCGCCCATGGACACCTGCAACGCCAGAGGCGTCACAAGTGCGTTGCTGGCCTTTGGGAGGATAGGGAGATAGGGGGAGGGCGATTGGGGTATGGCACTCACTCGGTGAAACACAGCGCAAGCACTATTTCACACCGGTTTTCTGTGAGGCCGTGGTATCACTCCGGTCGAGCCGGCCCATTCATGCCGAAGCGTGGCTCTCCCACGGTATATACTTTAATTTAAGACCAGCTTCTCTCGGTGTTACTCGAGGTTTTTGTAAAAGTACAGCTGGTAGTCTATGCATAACATTCATGATATGCCCTGGCTGATGAATTCATCAATGTAGAGCCTAAATCGCTGGGCCTGATTCTTTTTAACACGCTTTAATTAGCTGCTCTTCTATGTTTCTTTGTCACCGGCTTTTTTTAACGTGTTATTTTAGTTTTAGATATAAATAAATAAATATTTCGGACATCTAACACACAACGCCATCTAGTCCCAAGCTAAGCAGAGCTTGTGTTATGGGTACTAGACAACTGATACAAATACATATATTACATTTTTTTGTAAACACATACCTATTATACATAGAAAACACCCAAACTCCGAAACAAATATTTGTAGATCATACAAACATTTGGTCCGACCCGGGAATCGAACCCGAGACCTCATGATTAGCAGTCGCACACGTCAACCGCGAGACCAACGAGGCAGTCAAAGACGGATGGACGGACATTCACTGAATTCAATGCTAATAATACAATAAATTTTTTTTTCTTAAAATAATGTGACGTAACGGCAAATATTTACGTCTAAATACCGCCTAGATAAAAACCAACAGAGTGACAAATTGACGACGCTCTAAGGTTATAAACAAAAATTCAAAACGAATTAAGTGCCTCCACCTTTGAAGTCAGTTAGAAACATTTTTGATGTCAAACTAATAAGTCAAATAATTGCACATAGACATCAATAAAAACACGGTTAAACAATATTAATTTTTCTCTTTGAATACGCTTAAGTAAACACTAACATTCGTTATAAACAAATGGAGCAATTTTGCCAAATTAATTGCATAAAAATGGAGGGTTAAATGTGGCAACATTGGACTACTTATCTCGGGGCTCCCAAGAGCTCATTACGGTGTGCAGCCACCGGCACTAACAACCAAACATTTACTAACCATCATGAAAGCGAAACCTCATCAAAATATAGGCAAGAACACAGAACAAAAAATATAGGTAGAAATGTTATGTAGGCGGGGCAGGCGCGCCGCGAAATAAGTCCAAATACCTCTATTTTGTCTGCTGGCGTTAACTGAACGGTCGCATTCGCGTTTTACTTTCAACGGGAAAAAACAATTAAACAATCATACATTGCGTATTAAATTCGATTACTAACTACATTGTTTCCACAAGAGTACGCAATGAACTGCATTTCCTGCGTGAATATTTTGATTTATTTCACCCGAACAGATTTAGTGTAAGGCATAGGGGTGTGCCCAAATATTTATAATGCAATCGATACCGCAAAAATGTGGATGTCGATGATATTGGTTTGTGTTTTTCTTAAGTAGAAAGAGTTGATTTGTTTTATATTATGATTTTTAACCGACTGCAAAATAATTTTTAATATGAATTTTTTTTGGAAAGCTTTTTGATGAAATGGAATAGGAATAATAGAAATATTTCTTTTAAAACTTAAAACATATTTTGAAGATTATCATTTTCGGGCCGTCCGACGTCTATACATTGTTTTTTGCATTTAAATTTAGATATAAAAAATGTACATCTTATGATGATATAAAAATAACCTCATAATTACTGTTGATTACAGGGTTCTACAGAAAAAATATTAAGATTATGTGTGTTACGTCTATAGAAAGTTGTGTCGTGTTGATAAATATGAAACGTCAAACTCCAAAATTAGATGTACAATATGTACTTATGTTTTGACAAAACAAATGTCTTATTTTTACCCGACTACGGCAAAGCCAAAGGAGGGTTATGATTTTGACAGGCTATGTATGTATGTTCATTTGTTCCCTCATAGCTCCTTAACTACTTATTAGAACTGGACAAATGAGGTATCATTAGAAGCGTCTTGATCGTCCGCTGGTTATAGGCTATATGACGTGTCACTGAATCTAATGTGGCGCCCTCTAGCCGAAATAATGTACTGCATTAAAAAATTAATTTGAGATAAATATGCCGTGTTTGGTATCATTGGAAAGGGCGTTACTTGTACATTTCAAATATATATATATTAATAACGGCACCAAAACATTTTAAATAAAAAAAAAGTAAAAACTAAAACCCAACTACGACAAAAAACGACGCTGAAAAAGTATAAAACAAGTTTGAAAAGCCGTAGTCACACGTTATATAGAAACGCACCATAACACTTTAACAACGTGTGACTTTAATATAAAAAATAGGATAGCGATATTTAAAAGTAAGAACTATTTCTTATAGAAATTAAGCAAATTTAATTATTATAATCGACAGGACCACATCTCTACGGTGGGTGGGTCATAAAGACGAAGATCCACCTCTAAACAGAAAATTGCACGTAAAACTCTATTTAATGCCAAGAGCATAAGGTTGTAGTTTAATATTATATTCATTAAATCCCTTGGACGAATTAGAATAGACTTAGTTATGTGTGTATATATGATTAATCGTTTATGTGTGCGTCCCGGCGACAAAAGATTACTTACGAAATTACGTCAAAGGCTTTTCTAGTAGTTCTGTGGGCAAGAATAATTTAATTAATCGGCAAAGCTCTCTCCGTAACAGACATCAAAGCAATACGATGGTGTACTAAATACTTATATAATCGAATTACGAAGATTACAGAAACCCTGGGCAGAAGCTCCGCTCATTAATTACGATAAATTGTGATACTAGAGCTTTTGTGGGGAAAATGGTGGTTTAAGGACTTTGCGTTTATCATTTTCCACACAAATAGTATAAATCAATTGCTGAAAGCGTTTAATGCAACCCAAGGCTTGAGATGGTAGACTTTATGTGGAGCAGCCTTTAGATTTTCACAAACTATAGTTCCTTATTTTTACTCAAATGTGACCCAAAAATAAAAATAGAAAAATCTCTATTAAAATTATGAAGCTGTTGAGCTTGTTTGTTTGGTTGAACGCGTCAATCTCAAGACGTATTGGTCCGATTTGAAAAAATATTTTATTGTATGATAGCTGAGTTATTGATGAAGGCTATAGGCCTATAGAAATCATCACGCTACGACCAAAATGAGCGGAGTGTCAATAAAAAATGTTGCAAAAACGGAGAAAATTATAACTTTCAGAGCTTCCATTGTTAGCACCGCAAAAAAGGTCAAACTTTCACAAAAACAATGTGAGAAAGGTTGCTTGGGTCAGCTACTAATTTATAAAACTTTTGCTAACACTTTCAAAGACAGTCCATAGAGTATGAATACATTTCTCTTTAGATGTTTGGTAACTACCGAGAGCTCTTTCAGCGGCCATTCAATTCAATTCCTACTGAACCTACGGCATTGGTGAACAAAAGTCCACAGTTCATCTGAAAGCAAGCAGTGACTATAGTGCACATAGAAATGCAACACAAAGACCTATACAATAGTGCATGTATCGTGAAGGCCTGTAATCTGTATCAGTCAATGCATAACCATTTATGCATTGACTGATACAGATTACAGGCCATACATCCATATGTATTCGAGCAATGACCCGCGCACCTGGGACACTCGTTTTCCGTCAGGGCTGATACAGCAGCATTTAAAATTCTGAAGTTTATCTAATATTTTTCAATTTTACAATTTTACAAGAATTGTTGTCTTGTTTTAAAATGGGCATATTTTTTCCGTTTGCTTTAATATTTATGAGCAGTTATTAGCCGCATGATTATTTCTTATTTACCCCTTAGATGTGAATTTTCGAAAATTCTTTCTTAGTTGCTCGTTGCTTAAAAAATAAAATAATCAGCTGCCAAATTTTTAAGTTAGATCTGCGCTTTAGGCTTAGCGTTAACGACTCAGTCAGTAAAGCAAGCAATTTTACATAAATAGCTAATATTCCTATTGCTGGAATACCTAAGACTGGAATAATGCTAATATGTAAACTCAAATTAGCTCGAACAATTTGGAACAGGCCACACACAAGTGACTGTGCACTGCTTTTAAGACACTCATAAAGAGTTGTCCTACTTTTGTTTTAATAAATTAAGATCCCAAAAACGTTCAACCCTAACAGTTCACAAATCACGTTATCAACAAAGCCGTATTTCGTTATATAACGCATTGATAATCAGCTAGTTCTACAAGACCCTCTCAATTCAACGCATTTCATGTCATTCAAATTGGAATGCTTTATACTCGAGACAAAAGGATCTTGACTCGTTCAATACTTACTTATTTCATACAGTGTGTTTTTGTAGACTACAAGAGTTTAAAAAAATACCAGCAACGAAAAAAGAATTCAGTGATTTGGTACTTTATCTAAAATTTCTGCCTGAAATGCTTATTCTGATATGCTTTTCACAATAACCTCCTAGATATCGAAGCAATTTTTTTCATAATCTCAAAACTTACCCGTTTTGATAAAAAAAACTTGTTGCTATTTCTAGAAATTTATAGAAATTTTCTAACCAAAAAGTCACACATAAATTTTCACTAAAATTGTGGAAACTTCAAACCATATCCTGCAATTCATTTACCTGAGACACACGTATTAAATAGTCTTAAATAAAACAAGATATTCGCTTCAAAAAGCATCCCTACATGTCCACAATCTATACAACAAACCATTCATGAATAAAACTATAAAACTCACTTCGTGAATGTGAACCTATTGACAGTCCACCCATTGTTATTTTGCACGTGGCAACTCGCCTGTATTTTCTCATGACAACCCTTTATTTTCAGTTGGTGTCGCATTGAAATTGACGCCATTTTGAATTATTTCAATGCAATAATTATATATAAACACTTTCCTATTGAAGAGTACTTTTGCATTGTTTTTTATTTTAATAACTGGTGTTTATGAGTCGAACTCCATTGTTTGGTTATTAGTTTTTGAATGTTCAGGTGCTAGGTCACTTTAGTGTAGCTTTTCTCTTGGTCTCTTTTGCTTTTTGCTATACATATAATAAAAAAATTGAAGTCTATGATCATATTTGTGTGCCTGATGTTTCAACCTGGGTTTATAGAGGTATCTGTGAGCCTAAAGTTCATTCTTCTACAAAGTGCAAATTGACTTTTTTCGAAATTTTTATCCGCTACCCAGCAGCGAAAGCTTTAAATTAAATTTGGCATGGTGATACTTTGATTCTAGAGAAAGTAATTAAGTTTTAGCTGCCAAAAAATGTAAAGATACTATTATAATGCGGGCGGAGCCGCGGACAAAAGCTAGTTACTAATAAATCGATCTGAAGGCTGCCAAAGACGATAATACATAAATTATATATGTACATATACAAGCGACATTCAAACCTTAGATTCCTTAAGCGGCAATCCGATATGACGCTGATACGAGATCTCGAATCTGAATAATCCAGGGGAGGCAGCATCTTGCTTCCGCGGCTTCTGTGAAAGATTTGTTTGAATAATTCATTCCCACAGTTTAGAATAAAGACTCCTCTCGTTACAACTAAATGTTCAACACGACTGCACGTTTGGCCTAGTGGTTTAACGGTCACCACGCAGTTTCCTACTTCGCCAAGTGTCGTGGGTTCAAATCCCAGGTAGGACAACACTTTGTGTGATCCACAAATTGTTGTTCTGAGTCTGGGTGTTCTTTGTGTCCGTTTCATGTATGTTTGTAAAAGTCCCCCGCGACACAGCATTTATTCCTAGTGCGGGAGTTGTCTTTTTAAACTAAAAACCAGCCAAGTGTTTAAGGCTTATTATGTCTAGCAGTGGACTGCGGAAAAACAAACAACCATAACACTGGCTTTACATATTTTCCAAGTCCACATACATTTTGACAAATACAATTTAATGCATGGGCGTAGCTAGGGGGGTTATTTGGGGTTCAAACCCCCCAACGTTTCTCTACTATTGATATTTTTACACCTCTCATTTTTGTCAATATAATGTGTTGGTTGGATGGCTGGTTAATGGGACATAGTCATTTTATTATAATCTTGAAACACCCCGATATCGATACGAAAACCTGGCTTTTAAAACGGTCAAACTTGGCTGTTTAATACTTACGAGCTCCTGATGTTGTTTGCAGGAAAACTGCGGGACCTGTTGAAATTATGGATTGGACTTAAAAAGCTTATAATATTTATTCAAATTCAACAATAATACTGTAAGTTGATATCAATATTCTAGTGCCCACAACAGGTGAGGGACATACGAGCTACCAAAAATAATCGTACTTTTGGTTGCTCGTATGCTGCGAATATTGGACTGCGAAACGACCGATCATCGTGAAACTTTGTACACACCCATTCTTGGAGGTATTAGAAGTAACATAGGATACTTTTTATTAAATGCGAGCGAAGCCGCGGGTAAAAGCTAGTGTGAATAGAAATCCTTTTGTTTCAGATTAGATTAGGGTTGCCAGATGGCCGGGAAATCCGGTATTGTCTCGAAATTTTTCGTCCTGTCCCGTGTCCATTAATAAGACCTTATTGTCCCGAATTCCGAAAACCTACAAGCTTTGTAACAACATGAACTAACAACGAATGACACGTCTGGCCTGCCTGTGAGTGAGGGGAAAATGCTTCCCGAATTTCACACGATATTGAATAGTTCGCATGTCTGAAAACTGGCACTTTCGAAATAACACGTCCACAAATTTTCCTAAAGACAGTAGTTTCAATTCTAATAAGCAATGCTTTTGTGAAACAGTATTTAGAGGACTGAATATATGATAGAGCGAACTGCAAACTCCTTTCAATATTGGCGTGTCTTGCTCAGAAATTTTATCAGTTTTGCAAAGCTTTGACTAAGAAAAACTAATAAAAATGGCAAAATTCAGTGATAAACAAGATGTTTTTACTATGGTCCCCAAGGTATGGTCGACCAAGCGACCCGACACCTTTTTTTTTTAGAATTGTCCCGGATTTGATTAGTTTCTACCTGGCAACCCTAGATTATATAGATTATTAATTGAGGCAAGTTGTCGACTACGAAACATGAGATGCTTTGAGCTTTAGAAACAGTAGTTACCACAAACACAGGCAGATAATTGCTAGTAAATATTTACTGTCATTTCAAATGTGAGACACGATAATATTTGAATGCAATAATATCGCTTACATATTTTTATCTTTCTTGTCGGCGAATTTTCGCCCCTTAAACCGCACCATAGTAGAGTCTCCAGCACCATGGAGGGATCCGTCCACTGGTGTGGTGTTCCTCAATGCACTCATTGTTGAAACCTTTGCCAAAATAAAAAGCATCGCTCAAGAGGTATTCTTACCATGAAAACTTACTAGTACCTTTGTACTTGGAAAATCCCGTGCTCTTTTTAAATGATTCCATCGGGAGGCTTGTCTTTGAGTGTATGTATATGTATGAAAGTATATTTATTTTGTAAGTTCTGTAGTCTAAACCCGTGTAAAATGAATAATATAGACTTTGAAACATCTCGATACGCTCGGAGACCGAACACACATTCATTAGTTAGTTAAATAAAAAGTAAAAATATTCGTTTCCAAAGGAATCCTTCTATGTCCACAATTCATACAAGCCATTCATGAATAAAAGTAATGTAGGCTTTAAAACATCATGACACGCCCTTAAGGAGCACAGCAGAGCACACTGAGATGAAATGGCTAATCTTGTAAAATGATGAGTTTAGACTGTTATTGTATTTATGACGTCTGGATATAGCAAATTCTCATCATATGCTAGAAAATACCTTAGACAGTTCTTCGGCACTGTAATCGGTGATTTTCTCAAGAACTTCGCTCTCAGTACCAATTTTTTCCTCCGACTGCGTTGCTACAGTGCCACTAGATTCCTGCAGATAATCCTGTTATTTAAATAATTAAATATTTCGGACATTTAAGACAACGCTTTAGCTTCAAACTAAGCAGAGTTTGTACTAGTACATTGAGTACATTGCGAATGCAGACAATACAACAATACACCCCACACTATGCCGGCCTATTGAGATGCTACTGATTGCTACTGCATCATTTTAAACCGACTTCAAATTAAAGGAGGTTCTCAATTCGACCGTATATGTTTTTTTTATGTGTGTTCGCGGATAACTTCGTCGGTAATGAACCGATTAGGATGATTCTTTTTTTAATGAAAAGGAAATATCCCAACGGTGGTACCATGATAAGGACACTAAGATCTGATGATGGCATCCAAGAGAAATTTATTGGTGAGGAATAATTATCTAAGTTCTTCATAAAGTAAATATTAAGATAGCTACAACAGTTGTGTATTGAATTAGCATTACTTAAATGCGAACTTTGATTCGTCGAGTTGAAAATTGTTTCACAAATGGAAAGCTAATTTACTAGCGAGTAACATTGCGCCGTGGGAGAGCCACGCTTCGGCATGAATGGGCCGGCTCGACCGGAGTGATACCACGGCCTCACAGAAAACCGGTGTGAAATAGTGCTAGCGCTGTGTTTCACCGAGTAAGTGAGGATACCGGAGGCCCATACCCCAATCCCCTACCCCTACCATCCCCCCCCCCCCCCTCTCCAAAAGGCCGGTAACGCACTTGTGACGCTTCTGGTCCTGCAGGTGTCCATGGGCGGCGGTAATCGCTTACCATCAGGCGATACGTCCGCTCGTTTGCCCGCCTATTCCATAAAAAAAAATCTAACTAGCTTTTTATCGTTTTACCTGACATAAATTGACATACACTGATACAATTAGGCGGAACCGCGGACAAAAGCTCGTATAAGATAATTTTAATAATGTCTACATAATACTCTTAGCTTGAAGAGAAAAATATTATTAGCTCTAATATATTAAACTACTTACATAGCTGATTTCTCGGTCTAAATCCAATCTTAGTCGTATTTCACTAGACAGCTGTATCTTGCCGGGGAACCTTGGTAAAATGAAATAGTTATTGTTAAAAAATTATTTAAAAAAACCGACTGCGTCAATATCTGCCATCTTTATTGAATTCAGGTTTTTTCATTTTTTTTATTTTTATTTTGATGTAGGTACCTACCTCCTCAATGTCACTCTCACGACTAAGACAAATCTATAAACATAAAAATACGACAAGCAGTTTGGGCTCTAGGGCGTGCCAAAGAAATATACATACACAAACATACACTAGAACAAGTACAAATTATTAAAAATAAAAAACCCGACTGCGTCAATATTTAACAATAAAAACATATAAGTTTTATATATATATTCGTAATCACCGTAAAAAATTCTTTATTTTGATACCACACTCAATCTATTTTGAAAACATTTTTTTTTATTATTACTTTTAGGCGCCAAAAATCTTTTTTTTTTTAATTTTGATGTACTCAGTCTCACTCTCACGACTAAGACGAATCTATTGACACCACTCACATAAAAATACGACAAGCCGTTTAGGCTCTAGGGCGTGCCAAAGAAATATACATACTTACATACATACACTCGAAAAACATAACCCTCCTTTCGCAGTCGGGTAAAAACATAACGCCCCTCATTCTTTTGCAGTCGTGTAAAAAAATATCGCTTACTTTCAAAAAGTATCTTAATTACAGCATGCGCAAGCTACAATGTCGATGTGGGTGCAATTTGAGAGAATTGAACTAAAGAATTTATAAATTTTAAAAACACATATTATGAACAATATACCAATACTCCTGTGGAATTTCCTCTTCAATGGGGTAGTCCAAGGACGTAGAGCTTGGCCACTTCTGAAGGGCTTCATCTTGAGTTTCCTCAGCTACGACCAAATCCTGTTGACTCCACGTATCTTTAGGAGACGGATCAGGCATTTCATCAGGTATCCAAGACTCTTCGCGCTTCGGAATAAAACAAGGGGGATATGCGCTCGGATCTTCTCCAGGATCGTGACGATAGAAATACCTTTAAACAATAGCATAGCAATAATTTCTTCTTCGCTTCCACACCACAAAAACATACTTCAAAGCCATCTAACGGAGACACACTGAACTACGCAGAAACTGTTCATCCTGTAAGTAGGTATTACGACGCTACAATTAACATCTGAAATAACATACTAACATTTTCCGATTTCTACTGCGCTACTTACCTATCTACCGTAATCTACCTGTCAAAACACTGTGATCAACAAATTATTGTTCTGAGTCTGGTTCATAGATTGATATAATATTGCATGGTCTTTGTGTCTGTAAAATCCCCAGCGCGCGATTTGTTTTAAAGACAAAATGCAACACTCATTGCATCGATGCCTGCCAGGCATAATGACCTTGCCTAGTCGGAGCAACTTCCTGGTATATCTGAGGGAGATTCTAACAACCGTTCCTATAGATACAAATTATATACCTACTTATTCCCCATTAAAAAAACGCCCGCCCTTTGGTAGCCTCACGCCGTTGGAGGCAAGTTTGGTTTGGAATTAATGTCTGTGCTAGTATTTAGTATCTCTTCTCAATATATTTCAGAAAACGTTTCAAGAATTGAACAATAAGTAGATACCAGTTTATAAGTTTGAGCCATGCTTGCGCAGCGCAGTGTGCTGTAAATATAGCGTTTTGTTTCTCCATGTATTTCTCATAGCAAAATTGTATAGCTGTGTCAACGATCTCTTCCCTAATATCAAATATCATCAGATCGGTTTCTTCTTTTTGAAAAATTTCCAGCCTGCATATTTTGAACAAGGTTTGAGTATTCAATTACTATAATTATTAATCGACTTCATTAATGTTACATAAGATTTTTTTTAACGGAATTCGAGGACAAATGAGCAGACGTATCGCCTGATGGTAAGCGATTACCGCCGCCCATGGACACCTGCAACACCAGAAGCGTCACAAATGCGTTGCTGGCCTTTTGGGGATGCGGGGGATTGGGGTATGGGCCTCCGGTATCCCTCACTCGGTGAAACACAGCGCAAGCACTATTTCACACGTGTTTTCTGTGAGACCGTGGTATCACATTAGTTATTCTGTGGTATCACTCCGGTCGAGCTGGCCCATTCATGCCTAAGCGAGGCTCTCCCACGGTAGATTGTGTGAAAACAACAGATATTTACCTACCTATTAATGTAAAATGTTAATTG
This sequence comes from Diaphora mendica, assembly GCA_949125395.1. Lineage (NCBI taxonomy): Eukaryota > Metazoa > Arthropoda > Insecta > Lepidoptera > Erebidae > Diaphora > Diaphora mendica. The sequence goes on along the minus strand of OX421327.1, from coordinate 23,722,949 downwards.
CATAGTTGAGGGTAGGTTTACAAATTTTGAAGTGGATTCGGCTAAAGCGGCTATTACATTACACGTTTTCTCGGGCCCTGTCTCTCGGGTGCCCTGCCTACCAGTTAGGGTGCCGCTTATTACACTACGCTGGAAATCGCGCCCTGTGTGACCTTTACTCAGTTTTAAGGTGAACGTGAATGACTGTGCACGTCTGTCGCTATGGCGCGGACTTCATCGAAACATCAAATAAATAAATACCATCATTTTCTCCAATACTCTTAGTGTACGTATCTATAGTAAATATTTTATTTATTTTATTATTTATGTAATTTAATATTATATATAGTTATAGTGTTTAAGTATTTGTATATAGAGTTTATGTATTTGTTGTATTTATATAAGGACTTATGTATGTAATGCTTTGTAATGCATTTTTAGCTGTTTAAGTATGTACTTCATGTGCGCCTACCTCACAAGATATCTACACCACCCAAAGGTTGACTGGTAGAGAATGCCTTGGGCATTAAGTCCGCCGATGTACAATAGTGCATAAAGTTATAAATAAAAAATAAAAAATCGGACATCTAACTCACAACGCCATCTAGTCCCAAGCTAAGCAGAGCTTGTGTGATGGGTACTAGACAACTGATACAAATTAATATATACTTTTTATTTGTAAATACATACATATTATACCTACATAGAAAACACCCAAACTCCGAAACAAATATTTGTAGATCACACAAACATTTGGTCTGACCCGGGAATCGAACCCGAGACCTCATGATCAGCAGTCGCACACGCCAACCGCGAGACCAACGAGGCAGTCTGAAAGTCGCTTTAGCGGTGACTTTGGCACTTACTACCATGAGGTATTCAAAAAGGAAGAAGAGGAGGATGTGGGTGAATATTTGCTCCTTAGAAACTAACTATCAAATATTCAAATACTCAGTGTTTTGGACTCGACAGACCTACAAAACTACAGACCTACAGACGAACTATTAAGCTTAGTAGCTCCTTATAAAGAAAAAAAAACTATCTTGAGATAGCATGAGTGCAAAACATAGTATAGTTGTTACTTTACGACTCTTAGCCACTGAAAACTCCTATCAAGATTTAAAATTTAGTTTCTAGATATCTCAACCTCTTCTATCCAAAGACGAACGTGTGAACTCTGCGCTCGCGCCGCAGCGACTGAGCTCCCTGTCTCCCTGTTTCTTATTACACTACCCAATCGGAAGCGCGGCTGGGAGCTAGGGAGATCGGAACCACTCGAGCGCCCTGTTTAAGCGGCTATTACATTACACGATTTCTCGGGCCCTGCCCGCAGAGACAGGGCAGTGTAATAAGAAACAGGGAGGCAGGGTCCCTAAACAGGGCGCTCCAGTGGCTAAGAATCGTAAAGTAACAACTATACTATATTTTGCACTCACGCTATCTCTTAAGATAGTTTTATTTTTCTATAAAAGGAGCTACTAAGCTTAATAGTTCGTCAAATTGGTCTGTAGTTTCGTAGGTCTGTCGAGTCCAAAACACTGAGTATTTGAATATTTGATAGTTAGTTTCTAAGGAGCAAATATTCACCCACATCCTCCTCTTCTTCCTTTTTGAATACCTCATGGTAGTAAGTGCCAAAGTCACCGCTAAAGCAACTTTCAGACTGCCTCATTGGTCTCGCGGTTGGCGTGTGCGACTGCTGATCATGAGGTCTCGGGTTCGATTCCCGGGTCAGACGAAATGTTTGTGTGATCTACAAATATATGTTTCGGAGTTTGGGTGTTTTCTATGTAGGTATAATATGTATGATGTATTTACAAAAAAAAAGTATATATGAATTTGTATCAGTTGTCTAGTACCCATCACACAAGCTCTGCTTAGCCTGGGACTAGATGGCGTTGTGTGTTAGATGTCCGAATTTTATTTTTTATTTTTTTCATTTATAACTTTATGCACTATTGTACATCGGCGGACTTAATGCCCAAGGCATTCTCTATCAGTCAACCTTTGGGTAGTGTAGATATCTTGTGAGGTAGGCGCACATGAAGACATTATATACACATATTATTATAGTGTAGTACTATACTAGTACCTACTATAATTATAGTGCATTATAATAGCTTGTGAATTTGCTTTCATAAGTTTTAGATTACATGAGCACTATGATCTTGTGAGAACGAAAAATGTTAAAGAAGTGTTAGTTATACCAAGTACGTTCAGGAATATCTTTAGGTAAAGCGAGAATGGTCCTTTGATCATCAGAGATTTGAAGTTTGCGCCCTCTACGGGACAGTCTATACTTGCTTGTAGACCCAGACATACCCGCTATAATTTCTAGATATTTTAAATGATCACGATACAAATTTCCTTTTTAGTAAAACAATAAAATACTACAATCAAAATTGTAAAAACGACATTTCACTGTCGAAATACTTTAGCAAAGTGACGAAAATAACTCTTTGCGTCAGTTTATTTTATAATGCGTTACCATGGTTACTGTATAGGTAGTATTATTACAAATGTAGACATGTGTCAACCTCCCTTTCAAGAATAGGCCTTTGTAAAGTACCTATATACTAAACTAAGCAGTGGACTGGTAATGAGATGATGTGAATAGATGTGAATGTTTTGAAATGATATGTTGAACGGTCATTAATACTCATTTAATACTAGCTACTTCATTTCTCATAAATTTGTTGTATTATTTCTTAAATATAGTCAAACTCGAAAGTACTTTAATATTTATATGATAAAATTTTTTTGGGCGCTTAGATATCAGAAAATAATATTTTTCATATTTTATTCTTCTTTGCACCTACCGCATCATATTTCTACATTACCTGAAGGTTCGGTTAAGTCCGCCTCAGTAAGACATGTGCAATAAGTCTTAAATAAATAAATATACCTACAGTGATTTCGCGAATGCATCATGGAGCGACTCGAAATTTTGATTATCTAGTTTTAAATCGCTAAATCGTTAAAAAAACGAAAACACTCCGTTTTAGCGGTAAATATGTCCTCAGTGAGGACTACAGATATATTAACCGCTGTTGGATACGGAGGGTTTTAGATTTCAAAAATAATAGTTACTGTAAATGATTTTAAGGAAAAAAGAAGAAGAATCAATGATTTCATTTTAAGCGCGTCCGCGATCGAGTTGTCGTCTTGCTTTTTTATATGTAAGATTGTAAGGTAAGCTTGGTGTGAAACCTAGAGCACCTCATTAACATTAGCAGGAACAGGGGCATTATTTACAAAGAGTGCCAAAAACAACCATTTCTTTTGGCTTCGCCGTAGTCGGGTAAAAATGACATTTGCAATCATTGGGAGCGAGAAACATGGAGAAACAGCAAGTCAAAAATTTGACTCGTTTAGAAACTAACGGACAAAATGCAGTTTAAAAAAGTCTGAACTTAATAGAATCTAACTTTTATTTTTAAATTATTTCAACCTACTGGTTGACTCGTTCCTGCTTAAAGTTATACCATAATATAGTTCTTACCCTCCATAATTTAATAATACTCATGCATGTAGCTTGTATTAGCTTGCTACATTATAATAATATAATCTGTGGCTTGTATTTCAATGATAATTTTATTTTGCGTATTTCCATACTTGGCTCCTTGGTAATTAATCTCTTTATTGATAAATAAAAGTATTTATCACCTAGGTACTAATTCTATTTGGTGCGTACTCGTAGATTGCAGTTTTGTTACTCAATTTTATATCCATGTAAGATTAAATACTTAATGTTTATCCATCAATTTTGCTATAAAAACGAAAACTAAAAGTGGCCAGAAACAAAACTTGCAACTTTGATAGGTGACAGTTTTTTTGAAAAAGTGACAAAAACCGAACGTAAATGGTACAAGAAATCGCCGTTTAACATTTTTTAATCCTGAAAATATTTGAAGTGCAGAAAGATGAACATTTACACCAATTAGGAAAGTGTACATTATATCGAACGTTAAATAATGTGTGTTCATTATCTTGTTTAGTTTTTGTTAACGTTTGATTCTCGATAATGTATACTTTGAAGGGTATCTTTCCCGAACCAAGTATGTACCCGTTACATTTGATTTTGTCATAACTCATAAAACATTTGGCCATGGCCATTACAAATTAGTCGATACATATAGATTTACACCTCATTTGTACCTTGATTCTTTACTTTTAATTTTTTAACGTAATTATCCAGATTTTAAAAAATAGGCACTCATTTACAAATTCTATCGATTTATCTGCCCTTTACAAATCTTAGGTTGCTTCTATTAAATACTAATAATAATGATTTCAGAGAAAGAACAAAAAAAGAACTTCATTAGAGAGAACATGAAACAATTAAAGTATATTCAAAACAAATCTCCTAAGGAACCTAAATACACCACAAAAAATGTCCATCCCCCTCGATTGACAAATCCAATAGCAGCTGGCAGCTCCCTCGGACAGGTAAAGTCATCTCCTTCAAATAAAAGTGGTAAAATATCACCCACTATAGCAAAGACATGTTCTACGAATGCTCGTAAGAAAGCCCCAGAAATAAGAATAAAAAAGGGTGATATGGCTGAGTTTCTAAAACGAAAAGAAATGCGACTGGCAAAACAGACAGTTGCAGATACCTGTGAAGATGACGATGAGGAGGTAAAATTGACAGGCTCCTCTGGACGGCTCCGAGACATTGGCTGTCAAACTATTGAGAGCAATCTGTCTCAAAAATTCTCAGAAAGTGCAAAGTTAACAATGCTGTATCCTAAAAAGGAGTCTGATGATAGTGACGCTAAGATGAAAGCAAGTGGAGACACTGGACATCACAATAGAAGCCCGCCCCCAGGCCATACTCCTCGTCGAGCTGGCGATGATCTGTTAGATATGGAAAAGAATCGCAGTCGGTTAAATGCAATTCTAGAGAGGAAAGATAAAGATCCATACTTACCGTCGGGTAAATATTTAATATTACTTACTACTTAAATATTTTTTTCCTGTGATGCATAATTGTCTGCTTCTACTTTTAAATTAACAGCTTTTTACTAAATGTTCATATGCAGTATTGTACTTACTTTTTTTTTAGCCCCTTTGTTCTTTTTTTTATGTAATAGGCGGGCAAACGAGCAGACGTATCGCCTGATGGTAAGCGATTACCGCTGCCCATGGACACCTGCAATACCAGACGCGTCACAAGTGCGTTGCCGGCCTATGGGGGATCAGAAGGGGAGAGATAGGAGGAGGGTTTAAGGTATGGGCCTATGGTATCCTCACTCACTCGGTGCAACACAGTGCAAGCACCGTTTCACACCGGTTTTCTGTGACGCTGTGGTATGACTCCGGTCGAGCCGGCCCAAACAATTAGAGCCAATTCATACCGAAGCATGGCTCTCCCACAGTTGCACATAAGGAATAACTTATGCTACTTTTTAGAACAAAATTAAAACCTTAATAGTGAATAACACTCCTGGACAAAGGCCTCTCCCTACCTGGCATGTGGACATCCTACACAAAATTTGCCAGTCTCCACTCTTGGGGTAAAGGGGTTCTTGAACCCCTTTACCCCAACGGTTATCAGTTCTGCTGCTAATATTGCCAATCCACTGAGAAACTTATTTTGAATTTGATTTTCCTATAATTTCAGGTTACCAAAAGGGTGTAGTACCGAAATATCTACGTGAGCGTAAGGATCCAGGCCTTAAGGACATGGAAGGTATGAAGACAGACGATGACAGCGCTATGTGCCCCCCTGGACATGTTACTTTACCGGACACTGAAAGAAAAGAGACGCTAAGGATGCTTAGAAATAGTTAGTACTTTAGTGAATTTAATATGACATTGATGACATAATGTAAATGCTAACCTGCCCCTTAGGTTTCAAGTGTGTACATTTTTATAATTACTGTGTAGTTGTCTCAATCTCTGAAGGTGACAGGGACACAATTAATTTAGATTAAATTAAAATTTATTGTTATAGAGAGCTTTGCAGTACATGCTTATGAAAGTATTTACAGTACTGATATAAAAAAATCAATGTTCCTCTGATATAATGGCTGAAATGGATTTATTCCACGAGATTGTCGATATGTGGAATGTGGATTCGGTGATCATTGTTCCGATAGTTGTATCTGCTCACGGATTGATAGCTAAGAGCCTCGACCAACATCTTAAGAGGCTCACGTTAGAGGGCTGGATCAAGGGTCTCATGCAGAAGGCAGACCTCCTGTATTGCGAGGAGGTTCCTGTCTCTGGAGCCCTAACCACCTTCTTGGTCCCTGTACCCGAAGTCGGTGGTCTACTATTTTTTAAATATTTTAAATATGTATTTTATTTTCCTTTTTATATATTTAAAATGTAATAAAGAGTAATAATAATACAACTAAGTGTTTAATCTTTAAATATTTTTTTTTACTTTTTCCAGGTTTTGCAGAACTAGTAAGTGAACTAAACAAACTACCAGTCAAAACAGATACTTTAAAAATGCGTAACAAGAAAATGGAGCTCGAAAAACAGTTAGCGAAGCTTGAAGAGGGAATCAAAGTATTTTCGAGGCCTAAAGTATTCGTCAAAATAGGGGAGTGATTGAATTCAGACTCGTCATAAATTCATGGTAGAATATTCTTGACCCTGCAGCCTTCTCGTTAAACAGACCCACAGATTGGCTTGGGAAGTGGCCCTTGCGGTATACCTTCTGTCACCCACTTACCTACCTGATCCGTTGTGACATTTTGGACATTGTTACGCTGATGGCCCTGTTTTTTTTTAATAGGCAAACGAGCAATCGAATTCTTGTAAATATCTGCAAAACGCACATTTACAACAAAACTACTGTTACTTTCTTGACCGTTTATACTTTTTATATTTGTCCTTATACTATGAGAATTTATAGTTATCTATTGCTATAAAGAGAAAATATTTGATAAAATACTTAATGGAGTAGACAGGTTCTTTGGTAGTACGACTGTGAAGTGAGGCTATAAAATTGTTGTGATCTCGTTCAGTTAAGATAACCCATATTGTTCTATGTTAGTATTAATTATATTATTGTATGTTATTCTGTTGTTGTAACTAATATAATACATATGTTTGTATGATTTACAGTGTTGTAACGGTTTTTGGACATGCAAATACAACTATTTGTGTTTTTAGTCGCATTTCTTTATCAAATAAAATAAGTTGTTTTAGTAGATGTTATATTTTTATTATTTGGAAGTAGGATACATTGGTAAGCACGTTCAGACGCTATTTAACTACAAGCATCAATATTAGTTTTTTCTCAAGACTCTTGGCAGATAGTCATTTTGAACTTTAGACAGTCATCTAAATTAGCACATACTTATGATTTATTTAAAAGCAGGAATTAAACTTAGTATACATTTATATATTCAAACTAGCGACCCAGATAGGCTTCGCACGGAAGTCCTTAAATTTCGGATTTCCTCTGCCATAATAGGCATGTATTACACTTAATCACGATCTATTGCTGAAAACTACATTAAAATTTGTTAAGTATATAATAGATTTAAGTGAACACTATGTACAGATACCGATAAAGTTCTACTAGACTTCGCCAATCACTGAATATCTTAATTTAGTTAGGTTTTCAACATCTAATTAGGTGTATTAGTGCTTGTAGTAGTGCATGTAGTGACCTGAACATGGTTTAATGTATAATTAAACCATGTTCAGGTCAGTCAGTTTTGAGTAAAGAAAGCTATTTGCAGCATCATAGGGTTGAAGGTTGAAGTTAGCATCAGGTCAAAGTGACTATAAAAAAAGTTAATAGTAAGTGTACCAATATCAGTTGGGGGACATGTATGTTACTAAGATCCCTTCATGAACTAAGTAAATGTGAGTACGTAGTGCATAGAAAAAATAAATTGAAAATTGTAAGGCAAAATTCTGGTAACTAAAAAGTCCAATATCTTAATGGTTAGGTTTTGGATATGGTATTTCATAGTGAAATTCATATTAGACACACGAGGCAGGTAGAGACTAAATATAAATATATCAATCCCCAGGAGTTTAGCAAACTATTAATTTAAATCGTATCTATATAAATAATAAATTAAAAAGCATTTTAAAAACAAGCTTTTACTAAAATGCCTCGAGATAAATCGAACGAGTCCAAACTCTATGATGTTGCGACGTTTCTTTACAGAGTTCCTATGGCCACCTTCCAGCTCCAGCATCAGATCAGGTCCATGTCATTATAATATTGTATTGTCACACTGTATACATATACTTGCAAAATTTCAGCAAAACAAGTTTAAGATATCTGCTTCAAAATTGAGTTGCAAGATTCCACCCGAACATACAAGCATATATACATACATACATTGCAAGTTAATAAAAAGCTTGTAAAAATGAATCACTGAAATGTATGTACGCGCATAACTTCCAATCGATTGCACCAAATTAAATATTCATTTTAAACCCCGACGCAAAAGACGGGTGTTATAAGTTTGACGTGTCTGTATAACCAAATGTCTGCAAAACGTGCCAGTATAATCGTTAAATGAAAATTATGTAATTGATAACGTCGACTCTGATGCTGCATAGGGGGTTTTTTAAATTTATAGATTATATTTATGTAATAATAACAATAAAATTTTATTTCTCTCACAGGAAGGTACAATTTTGGTTACATGAGATCTAGGTACAAACTAAACAGTTTCAAAAAATTCCTTAGTGAGAGCTGGATTCCATACTAGGCTCGAAGCCTGTGTGACAATCTCCAGGCCAATCCTACGGCCGACAAATATTTTTATTTTATGTGATGTGAATTATAAGAAACCCGGACATGTAATTTTTTTTACTTCACGACTGTACTACGTGAATAATAGCAACAAGCTTTTCGGAACTTTAGAAAATAATTATAAACAATGGCAGTACGAAGTTCCCGGGTCAGCTCATATACTATAATAATTATTAATAATGCATCTAACACGTAACCTTATTAAGCAATTAATTATTCGTTGGAAGATACATTCATCATTAATTGATAGTTGAACCCCTAGAATTTAATTCACAATACAATTTAACTTAGTGGTTGAATTATATTCAACGGGAAATATTTTTCTCTTTGAGATACAATAATTGCTAGATTTCGTAATATTACTACTTCTACTTCCTACTGTTTAATTTAATATATCAGAACTCACTCAGCCATTTTTGATCCTGAATCTTTAAACAGCAATGAGTACACTCACTACTGATGAAAAATAAACAGTCAAAAAAATAAATAACATTCATTTCAACAAGTAACGGTAACAAAAAGTATAAATATTCTTGACTACAATCTTCTAACATGCTGAAACAAATATTTATTGAAGATGATAGGACCCTTCCTGTATAACTCCTCATCATCGTTGTGCCATTTGTAGAATGAGAAGTCGGGAAAGAAGAATTTTATCTCCCTTTCAGCTGACTCCAGTGAATCTGAAACCACAATTTTGTAGTCTTAATATTTCGGTGGCCATATGATGTAGATAGATCGTTTTGTGCTTCCTAAATAGGTATCTCATTTTTGGATCAAAAAAAAATTAATAATATCAAATGTTATTGACAAACAAAATTGATTAGCTGATTTCAGCACGAACGGGCCGGCTTGACCGGGGCGGTTCTACCCTCGCACAGAAGATCAACGTAAAATTACAGCATTCGTGTTGTCGTGTTTCGTTGGTGAGTGCAAGACCAGTGGCCTAATGGTGCAGAAGCATCACTAGGCCACCATCGTGTGGGTCACCATGCTGCATTCTTGCATTCACAATGAGTATGGTGACCACCACACTCAGATTCTGCTTATACTTTCCATTAGGCAGAGAAGTCATTTTGGCAGGCCAATTAAAAAGAATACTTTTTACAAAGTCTACACTTACTAGTCAGTAGAGCCATATGCCATACTGCTTTCCGAAGTTACAGTCGCCTCACCATAGTAGGCCAACCCTTCTTTCAAAACGAGATGTGGGTGTGATAGTGTGGGTTACCATGCTGCATTCGCAATGAGTATGGTGACCACTGTTATTGGATTCTGCTTATACTTTTTATCAGGCAGTCACTCTGGCACAGGCTCATTTAAAGAAAAAATAACAATTTAAAAAGAACTTTACCTGATCCATGAGCCACATTACGAGTGTCGGAGAGTCCAAATATGCTTCTCAAGCAATTCGGCTCTTTGAATTGTCCTCTATAAACGCTGGTAGGGCCCAGAATCCGCCTCCAGAGTTCTATTGCATTACAGTGTGCTATCACATGTAAATCTATGGCACCACTAGAAACAAGATTAGGATATCATTGTATATGTGTACACTCAAGTTAGACATTGTTTCCACATACACATTTGACAATATATTGGTTTAATTTCAGTAGCTGCATGACTGAGCATTGCTTGGTTTTCTTTTTGGTATTTTTTTTTTTTAATTAATTCTAGTTAAATAAAATTATCGCCCCTGAAACCCACTGCATAATAAATTTCATAAAAATCGTTGAAGCCGTTTCTTTGCTCATTTAAAGGTATTAGATTTAGTGAGGACACAGACCATACCATATCTACATACATGATCAACAGCCCTGTCAAAGGCCTGTCAAGTCCACTGTTGGATCTTCTACTTCTCTTATTAGTAAGGCGTTTGGCAATATTACCTATCTATGTCCTTTCTTTCTTAGACTGTTGATGATAGAAATTCACAAAATCAACAGTCGGACGGCCTTCCGTCAGGCAATATCCCTTATTGGTATCAGACTTACGTTCTTCTAAATATGTTTATAAGAACTCGCTATGGTTAGATTATTTCCGGTAAGGTTATGAAAAATAAATCATGAATTAAAATTTATCCTCACCTAGCCATGAAAGTGATCAAGCGGTTGTTAAAGAACTTCCCTACATGTTCTTCGTAAAATTTGCTGGCACTTTCTTTATCCAGAGAAACTCTTTTCGTCTTTACAACAACGAATTTGTTTCTTATAACATTTCTGATGTAAGATAGGGCAATTGGATTTTTGATAGCATGAGGTTTTATAATCGCCAATGTTAGCTCTAACTTCTGCATTGTACAAATATTATAAATTAATTGGTTTATTCATAATTACCGAGGCTTTTGCCTTTTTCTAATTTTAATTATGTAAACAAATAAATATTTGACATTTCCTATTTTCAATATTTCCGCCACAGATCTACAACATATTTTCCGTTTTTTTTTTTTTTGTATGGCTATGCACGGTTTGTGCTTAAGCCAATGACAAGTAAAGCTTAGGAAATCATTTAGTAACATTTAAAGTGGAATTTAAGAAAACTTTTCCGTTGTTTGTTGTTGAATGTGACCATAGAATATAATAAAAGAACGAGTATTTGTAATAAACAACTCTCTGCTGGTATTTTAGAGCATGTATATCAGAAGGGGCAGCCGAACGGGAGAGACGCACATAACCAATTTGCATGGACGATTTGGCGGGAAATAATCCAACCAATTAGAAGCTTGCGTGAGAGAGACAGACTCTAACCAAACTCAGTCTCTCTCATCTATATTACTATACTCTATGGTCTCTCTACTCCGATCACGCTTTCCGCCCGTTCAGTTACCCCTCCATTTATCCAATATAAGTTACTGTAATCGATGACTGACGGTGACTAGTGGTCGCAACTCTACTGACTGACTCTCAGTCATCAGTCTCTCTCAGTTACAGAACACATTTACTCAGAGAGCTCTCAGTAGGGATGTCGGAAGTGTAAAAATGTATCGATATTTTAAAAAAATATCAATATCGATATTTTTATAAAAAAATATCGATATATCCGTATGATTTGACAGAGAATTGCCAATTTACAAACCAAATTAAAAAGCAGCAAATCAAGTCAACCAAAAACAAAAAATACTTTTTAACCTCCGACGCCAAAAGAGGGGTGTTATAAGTTTGACGTGTCTGTCTGTTTGTCTGTCAGTCTGTCTGTCTGTGGCTCCTTAGCTCGCGAACGGATGAAGCGATTCTAATTTGTTTTTTTTTATGTGAAAGGTGAGTTACGGGTGAGTGTTTTTAGACATGTTTGATGAAAATCGGTAGAGTCGTTTAAAAGTAGTGGGAGGGTGAAAGTGGGGAAGAATAACCGAAAAAACCGTAAATATAATCGAGTGGTGTCTCAATGAAAGCGCATCACGTGCACATAACAAAATAATATGTTTAATGAAAATCGGTTGAGCCTGAACTCCAGGGGTAAAAGTGGGGAAAATACCCAATATCTGCAAATATATGTGGTGGGGAGAAAATGAGGATGAAAAACCGAATATCAGCAAATTTACCCAAGTATCAGCAAATGAAATAGCATCATGCAACATGCACTTTACAAAATTAATAATAAAAATAAATGAAAAATATTTAAAAAATCGGTTGAGCCGTTTGAAGTTAATGGGGCTAAAAGTGGGGATAGAAAACAGAATGGCTGTGAATGTATCGTAATATTGTATCATATGAAAGAGCACTGAAAAAGAATATTAATGACACAATCGAGAGTGTTCTTAGCTTCGGTGTGTAACTAGAAAAAGTATGAAATAAAAATTAAATTAAAGAAACTCAATCTTAAAGTACATATGTATTGTATGTACGAGTATTAATAATTCTAAAAAAAATAAATCGCGTAGACGTAGAGGACGGCTCCAAACCTAACAATTCAATTACAAATATTAAAGTATAAATAACGCGATGTTGGTCCCCCAACGCGATGTATTTTTTTTAGAATTATTAATACTCATACATACTTATGTACTATAAGATTGAGTTTCTTTCATTATTTTTTACTTTTTAAAGGAAACTCGGGTTATTGTGTCGGGGGGTCTTTTTTCTTTTTCAGGTTGATGGTATAAAAAAGTTGGCATAGAAAAATATCGATTTTTATACCTTTTCGATACTTGGAATTTTATATCGATACATCGATATATCGAAATATTAAATATCGCTCAAAAAAATCGATACACTGTAAAAATAATATCGATATATCGATGTATCGATATTGTTTCAACGAGCCTAGCTCTCAGTCAAGGTCAGTACAGTTGTCGTTGTGTTGTGTGTCATTGAGTATATGTGTTCTGTGGTTGTGTGGTGTTGTGCTGTGCGACTGTGCGTGCTGTGTTTGTGTGTCAAACAATAATAAGCTCATAGGTTATATTAAGTAGCTTAATATTGAACAAAAATGCCTGAATTAGAAAAAAGAAAAGCGGAAGATGTGGCCATCGTTCCATCAAAACGAACTCGCCATGAAATTTCAGTTGTCGGCACAAGAGAAAAAGCTGTTGTTACAACCTCTGTGAGTATTGAGTGGCCTTTTTCATTGAATTATTTAATTTGTTGGGATAACACTAATGATACTGAACATATTGTGCAGGTTCCACGTACATCGAACTTATATGCACCTATAATGTTATTGGAAGGGCATCAAGGAGAGGTATTTACATCAAAGTTCCATCCGGAGGGCAAACACTTGGCCTCTGCTGGATTCGACAGACAAATCTGTAAGTTTATATATATTTACCAACTGTAGCTATTTCGTAAATCAGTGATTGCGAATTCTATTTTACCTAAGTGAAAATTGCTTACTGCATGGTATTTTTCAAAATCTAAGTATGGTATCATAAGCGAATCCAAACTATAAAAATTCAAGTAGTAAGTGCTTAGTTTAAAACCACTTAGATACATTTTCTTGAAATACCATGCAACAATCAGATTGACAAAAAGCTTGTTTTTATCTATATCTCCATAGGGTTGAAATATAATTATTTAACTCACTAATACTGGTACATCACCACTTAGTACACTTATTGGATACCATGCTTAAATACAATTTTTTAATACCATGCAATTAGCAAATAGATTATACAATAATTTTTTAATAACATTTTGAGAGCTTATATAAACGCTTAAAGTTTTCAGAAACTATGTGTGAAAGAATTATTTTTATTCCTATTTAAAAGTAAAAAAAAAGTCAAGCTTTATGTCTATCTTTTAAGCTCCCTATAACCCTTTTCTGGTAAACAAATTTGTTCACCCTATTATAGCATTACGATAAGGGCAATAGGAGACGCAGTTGCTTGAATCAGTTTGTCAATAATACAAGAGGACACATTTTTCTAACATAGTCTTTTTGTTTTCAGTTCTTTGGAATGTATACGGTCAGTGTGAGAATGTAATGGTGATGAAAGGACACACCGGTGCGGTGATGGAACTGTGCTTCTCACCGGACGGATCACACTTGTACAGCTGTGCCACAGACAACTCTGTTGCAGTGTGGGATGTACCCACTGGTACGAGGATAAAGAAGTTAAAGGGGCATGCCAATTTTGTTAATTCAGTATCAGGTACGTACATACACACATCAAAAGTGTCTAGGGATCAAGCATTTTTATGCGGATTTCTTGAGATTGAGATGTGGCTTTGGCCCTGACCTGCTCAGTCGCCAGACTTGAACCCGATTGAGCATGCATGGGATATGCTACAGAGAAGAGCTCTGCCGAATATGGAGGGTATCCAGTCGCAAGAAGACCTTTTTTTGTTGTTGCAACGAACATGGGCGGCCATTCCACAGCGTGATTTGGATGAACTCATTTTGAGTATGCCAAACCGATGTTCTTGTGTTAGTGTTCGCGGTAGAAACACGGATTATTAATTGTTTAAGTTACCTAATAAAATTTTAAAGAAAACTGTTATTTCAGTCTTTTTTTCGAACTTTAATGGTTCAAATGTCAAAAATCCTTTTATTAGGAAAATGGCAAATTTCTTTATTAATGCAAAGGTGACTTGGTTTATCGTTACTGTGACAAACGAAAACACTTTATTTGATGAATCCTTAAAGAGAATTTTAATTAATATCAATCAGGAGAAAAGTTATTGCAAAAATATATGTTGATCCCTAGACACATATGTTGATCCCTAGACACATATGTTGATCCCTAGACACATATGTTGATCCCTAGACACTTTTGATGTGTGTATTTTATTGGCTGTATTCCCAAAATAAGTGTTGATCGAAAATTATGTTGAAGTGAAAACTTATTTAGCCACGTTGAGCTCTGTTTGGTAGGAGATAATCTTATGAGTTCGCGTCAACGCGTCACCGACATGCTGACGTCACAAAACTTCTTTGGCCGCTTTGATCACTTTTTGGTCGGAGAAAATCTTATGAGAACGCGTCACCGACATGCTGACGTTACAAAACTTCTTTGGCCACTTTGAGCACTTTTTTGGTGGGAGAAAATCTTATGAATTCGCGTCAACGCGTCACCGACATGCTGACGCATGCCGCGTTGAGCACTTTTTGGTAGGGGAAAATAACATTATAAGTTTTACTTCTATCAGCAGACCTGATGACTGTCCATAGAAATAAAAACACTACAGATTGCCCCCGAGGTCTGAGCCCGATGATTTAAACTGTCATTGGAGCCATGTTTAAATACATTGTGTCACAGTTTTCATGTTCAGACTCCTCCCATATAGCTCGACCGATTTTAATGTTTGGTGAACCGAATTTAGTAGATTTGAGTAATACAGAGTGTGTGATAGGTCATAGAGTATTTTTTACCCTACTACCTTCGTCCCTCTTTTATGAATCACGATTTAATTTCTTTGATAACTTATATGGTAGAAAAAAAATCCAGACAGATAGTAAACATATGAATATATAAATAAATATGTATGTTCCCAACCCTGTAATATTATTTACATCTATTATAGGTGCAAGACGAGGTCCAGAACTGCTAGTTTCTGCCTCAGATGACAACACAATTAAGTTATGGGATGCAAGAAAGCGCAACCCTATAGCTTCCTTCGACAGTTCTTTCCCTATCACATCAGTTTTGTTTAATGATACCGCAGAGAAAATTATATCTGGTGGTGTGGACAATGCTATCAAAGTGTGGGACATCAGGAATAATCAGATTGCATACAAGATCAAAGGACATTCAGATACCATTACAGGTAATGACCATAAATTACTCTAAATGTTAACACTATTGGTATAATGGTTATGTGATATATAGATAATGTCTGAGACTTGGGGGTTCAAATCCTACTCAATTTATGTAATTGTGTAATGAGAATGAATCTTCTGCGTTCTGACACATTTAAAATTATTGATAGTATTGTATACTGTAGCTAGCTTTTGCTTGCTGCTCCGCCCGCGTATATGTAGGTTATCGCGGTTACGAGTAGCCCATGTCCTTCTTTAAGAATCAAAGTATATCTAAGCCAATTCATTGAAATCGGTGCAGCGGTTTAGCAGTTAAAGCGTAACATACAGACAGACGAGTTACTTTCGAATTTGTAATACATATTAGGGTGGATTATAAGTTGGTTTGTGTACACTTCAAAAAGTCTGCACCGATTGATCTGATATTTTGAATATACAACCTGCTTCAAAACAGTTTTGTATTTGATCCCATAAATGCAGTGTCACAGAGAACCATGGTAGGGTACAACTGGTTTCTTTATAGTTATGTTACCATAATTTGAAACCGTCTGTTCACCTACTGCAGTCCACTAATGGAGAAAGGTCCCTCCAATAGCTAATTGCAGTTGAGTCATTTGAATGGCAATAATGCATATGATAATTTGCAGGTATGTCATTGTCGTACGACGGTTCGTACCTGCTGTCCAACTCGATGGACAACACGCTGAGGATATGGGACGTGAGACCCTTCGCCCCCTCCGAGCGCTGCGTCAAGCTCTTGTCCGGACACCAACACAACTTCGAGAAGAATTTACTCCGATGCGCCTGGTCTCATGATGGATCTAAGGTTTGTTTCATACATATGTGCTTATCACGCACTTGTGACGCCTGTGGTGTTGCGGGTGTCCATGGGCGGCGGAAATCACTTACCATCAGGTGTTACGTCTACTCGTTTGCACACTATAAAATAAAATGAATGTCTTGAAAAATTTAAAAAATCTCGTCGCTTGCCAAGCTCAATGCATTCTCTAATTTCTGTCTTAGCTATAAACTCTTATTTACAATTGTTTTTAAACTTTCGCGACTATACATATTATTCGACTGTAAATCGGGACTTAATCGCGATAATATCTACAAGATACAATGCCTTTTTTTTTTTTTTATAAAAAGACAACACCCGCATTAGGAATAAAGATCCTGTGTCGCGGGGGACTTTACAGACATACATGACTTTACAGACATACATGAGACGGACACAATTAACGCCCAAACTCAGAACAATAATTTGTGGATCACACAAAGTGTTGTCCCGTGTAGGATTTGAACCCACAACACTTGGCGAATTGGCAAGCGGCTTGGCGACCGCTTAAACCACTAGGCCAACCGTGCAGTCACCTTTTTTGGTTACCCGACGTTTCGACTGAATTGCACCGATCGTGGTCCCGGGTAGACTGGTGTGAGCTTAGCGACGCCGACGCGAGTTTCACCAACTATCCGCACTTGATCTTCTTTATTTTGATTATCTTTCGTACTCTTGGTACCTCGACATACCACACTTACGACGTCCGTTGAGTATTGTAGAGTAATATGTATTCGCTAACGATTGCACTGGCTGATGACAGGATTCCAAGATGTCCGTGGAGAGGACCTGTGGTTGGTGTAGTTCTATCCAATGGTTTGGACCTGACTCCAGCAAATGCTCGGTGATCGCCGACTTATTTATTTGACGGTTTTTCACAGCCGCTGACTTGTTTATTTACAATTGCAGGTGGCAGCAGGTTCCTCAGACCGGTTCCTCTACATCTGGGACACGACTTCACGCCGGGTGCTGTACAAGCTCCCAGGACACAACGGCTCCGTCAACGACGTGGATTTCCACCGCACCGAACCCATAGTCCTGTCTGCGTCTAGTGATAAACAATTATACCTTGGTGAAATAGATAATTAGATTTATATTTTGTAAATAAACTCATTTTAAGGATGCGATTTTTTATTACTCTTTTTAAATAATTTCGAGAAATGTCTGAAAATAGTGTAATTTAGTGGACTCCCTCAAAAATTTTTTGTTTAAATTGACTTTAAATATTGATGAAATTTGCCAAAAGGTAACTATGATTAAAAAGAAACTTTTATAAAACTGAAAAGGTTATTAAGTAAATAAATAGATATTTAAAACTTAGGACCTTTTCAGTAAAAAAATATACATCTTTAAAATCGAATGCCTCAGATGATCTCAACAGTGTTTAAAATGTCTTATTTTGTATAATCAACAACCCATAATGTCCCACTGCTGGGCTCGGGTCTCCTCTCAGGAGAGGGTTAAGGCCATACGTCCCCACGCTGGCCGAGTGCGGGTTGGGGACTGACAACACAACGCAATGTTGTGGCTACGTCATCTTGCCGTTGGATGTTTCTAAGCCGCCCAAAGGCCTCCAACTAAGCTTCGCGTCTGTTATCCTATGATAACAACAGGAACCGACTGCTTAACGTGACCTCCGAATATGTCCCCCATCCAGGTAGTGACCGCGCCGTCGTTGCTTACCCTCGGTCATTGTTTGTAATCACCGAGCGCAACTGGCCTGTGAGCGCCTAATTTTTTATAGGATTTGTTTTTTTTTAACAAAAGAAAAGTCTAACATAATGAAAATCGATTTATTTATGGTAATCACTTCTCCTTTTGACTTCTTCCAGTACATTATACAAGTTGGTCTGTTTAGAACTTTAGACTATAACCATGCTTTTCCACAACTCATTACGATAATTTCTACCAAAAAGCTAACATTGGAAAAGATTCAATGGGATACGACGAAACACTGCGTACATGATTTCATATCGTTTAAAAGTTGTAGTTCATTACGTTCACTCCATTCACCTGGGTGATGTCATCCAGGTGAACATCTATACTAATATTATAATGCTGAAGAGTTTGTCTGTTTGTTTGTACGCGCTAATCAAACTCAAACTCAAAAATATTTTATTCATATAGGCACTTATTTTACAGGCACTTATGAATAGTCAATATTTAATATTAAAAAATCGAGTGATTCTAGTCGCCAGTTCCAAGTGCAGCCTACCCTTCATGGAGAAGAATCAGGCAAGAAACTCCATTGTTGCTCCTTTTAAAAAATAATAATACGGTTTACAATATTTTTTTCACTAAGAGACTTGAATGAGAACGAAGAAAAAGACCAAAGAAAACAATATAAAAGGTTTGGAGTCATTGCTGCACAGCCATGAGCTAACCAATCATGCGCCGTTCTTACTGATAGCTGCAAGATTTTTACATTGTTATATTGTGACATTGTATTGTTATATTGTGAGGTCCACTTATGGAAAATAAAATCCAAATAGCCTTTCACTCACAGTCAAATTTAAAAAGATGTAATATGTCCAAATATAAAATAATCAATAAATGTCACAAATGTAAAATAAAGTAAGACGCATGGATCAGCCATCGACCTATTCAACCCTAGTTGAGCTGAGTACTCAGGCCGCACGGCAAATCATCAGGTCAATATCAAAGAAATTAATAATTAATAATAATCATAGTCGACAAGGTGCTCATACAATAACAAGTGCGTATTTAATAAATTGGGAAACATTGTTAGATAAGTACCAAGGTACCATCATCATTCATTTACATTATCCAAGTATGTGTGTATGTTTTCATTTATAAGTTGCAACTAAAACAATCAACAATTTGTATTTAAGAAAAAAAAAGAAAGATGAAAATTAAGTAGAATTGATACAAGAAAGATAAAATAAAGGAAAATTTAAACAAGAACAAACTAATTAAGAGAAAAAGGAACTACTGGACCGATTTGAAAAATTCTTTCAGTATTAGATAGCCCATTTATCGAGGAAGGCTATAGGCTATATATCATCACGCTAAGACCAATAGGAGCGGCGCATCAATAAAGAATGTTACAAAAACGGGGGAAAATATCACGCTACGGGCAATAGGAGACGTAAACGACGTTGCGTGAGTCAGCCAGTAGTGTAATAAAATGACTATAGCATTACCATGAGGGTTGCTGAAACTTGACAAGTGTCTAACTTAGCATCTAATTAATTAATATTTAAATAATTAAAAATTAAATTTATTAAAAAATTGAATCACTGCACTGTATCACATGATTTTTAAATATTCATTTCTTAAAACTGTCATTCTATTTTTTGAATCGTTTTTTAAAAAAACACAAAAGTATCACTATCACTATAAGGCCCGGGTGCACAATGGATATGGTGGCGGCAATTCAGGCACAAAACCTAACTCAAACTTGTCACTTTTAAAAGCTTCTATATCAGTCTCCGATAATTCTTCTATCTTGCTGTAAACTCCAGGATCATCAGACATAAGCTGCTTATTGGCTTGTCCAAAAATAGATGCTGGACTGTCATTCTTTTGAAATATATTACCTTGGCTAAACGGTGATGAATTTTGAATAGGTGCAAAAGGCGAGCTGTTCTGTTCTTGACTGAATGGGGATTTGTTCGGTACTTGTGCAAAAGGTGAGCTACTTTGTTCTTGACTGAATGGTGACTTCTGTACTTGAGCGAATGGAGAATTATTCTGATTTGGAGGGGAGCCGAAAATACTCTGATTGGCTGATGCAAATATGCTTGATGGGTTTGCTGAATTTTGACTATTCTGTACAGCACCAGCAAAGAGAGATTTTGCAGAGACGTTTTGTTCTCCAAATGCGTTAGGAGGTGAGCTTTGACCGAAAACATTTGTATTACTAGCTCTTGAAAATAACTCCTTAGCTGGGTCTGGTTGAGTGTTGAATATACTCTGTTGTCCTTGACTAAATATTGACTTTGCCATATTAGCTGTAGGACTGGTTGGTTGAGTATTTTGGACAGCACTACGAAATATTGATGACGCAGTATTGCTACTTGAACTGAATGCATTCTGCTCATTGCTGAATGGAGAAGGTAACACTTCACCTTTGTATAAGGCTTGTAGTACTTTAATAATGTTCGTATCAGGCTGTAGGATCTGTTCATACTTTTGTTTTGTCTCTTTAAAGATATTGTTCATGTAGGTTATCTGAAATGTAGATATTATAAATTATTAGTATAGATTTATTTTCTTTAAATCAATGTGGCAAGTAGGTAGACAGCATTTATGATAAGAATTTTAAATAGGCATCTGTAATCAATGCTGTATGCACTTGGTCTCCATCATTGCTGCATGCACTTGGCACTAGTCCTTCAGCATGTTTTATCAACAAGTATTGAAGTGCCAAGCATTATGATTCTTAATACATTAGCATTGGTGTTGTAAATAACACATTTTGTTTTCTTTAAAGCACTAGTGAGTTATTATCATCTTCCTATTATTCTTAAGATTATTTGGGGTCGGCTACTAGTTCTACGAGTTTTACCTAAATATAGTTTTAAAAGGGAGCGTCTTTCATTGGACCTCTGCAAACCAAAGGGTGAACCAAATTCGAAGGTTGAACTAGTTGTCAGCATATTTGAGGGCACTGACTTCCCAATAACCATTGCAATAGATGTTCATGACAACCGGGACCAACGGCTTAACGTTCTCTCCGAGGCACAGGCGGGAATCACCGTCATCTTCCATACTCCGGGCTGCTATTAGGAATTTAAATGTAAATAAAATCCAACAGCAGTACGACCCGGGAATCACAGTGTTACCCGCGGTTAATTTCGCACCGCGGGGCTAAGCTAGTCTTGTACATAGTTACTTCTTATATCATCAGCTGCCTATCAGTGAAAGTCCCGTCAAAATTGGTCCAGCGGTTCCAGAGATTAGGTGGAATAACAGACAGACAGATACAGACAAAAATTTAAAAAAATACAATTTTGGTATATGTACTGTGTATACATACATATGCATTTAGTAAAAAGCGGTTATTTTATTATTACAAACAGACACTCCAATTTTATTTATTTGTATATTTCAAATAAATCAATCAAAAATTCAAAAGATAATTTAGGTAATCCAAATGAATTCAAACAAGATGATTTAATAAACTAATGTAAAAATTTGTTGAAACTATGATATTTTATATTCTTTCATTTTCAGATTAAAATAAACAATTCCCAAAAAAATCACTTACTGCTTGTTCTAAATTATTACTATTCTTAGCTTCGTAAATAAACAGCCTAGCTTCCTCTGGAGATAAATCGCTGATGCCTGGGAATATGGGCTTCTCTTTGAATGGTGAGTAACACGACAGTATCCATTGTCCTCCTCTGAGAGCAGACTGCATGTCCGCTTGTACTGAACTTATTAGTTGTTCATCCGCCGGGATCGAGGACTGTGTTGGTGCAGCGGCCTGTGGTTGAGGATTTGCTGAAAATGTGTCACATGATATTACATATGGGATATGGGATATACATGAGAAAGTAAAAAAAAGTCTCTTAAACAATTAAAAATATATTACATGTCTTTTATGGAAGATCAGAATTTTAGTCTATGACTTCAATAATAATAAAGTTACTTTCATATTCCACTATTTCTTATACTGTGGGAGTCACGCTTGAGCATGCATGGGCCGACTTGACCGGAGTGATACCACAGCCTCACAGAAAACCGGCGCAGACAATGTGTTTCACCGAGTGAGTGAGGATACCAGATGCCCATACCCCAAAGACAAACAAATAGGCCAACTTTATTCCACTGGTGTGTGTCAAATATTTATACTCAATGAATATCATGCAGAAAAGAAGCAAAATACATAATTATTTAAAGCAGCCGACTGGGCTTTGCGATATGCCTTGGGAGAAGCCTATGTCTAGCACTTGGACCCTGACTGCAACAGGCTGATGATGATGATAATGATTATCATGGTGACAAAAACCTGACACACAATATAGTCTTAAAAAATTTAGTGGCCAACTGATGGATACTACTTTTCTTCGATGATTTTACAGCCATCATAGATAAACAAATTCTTGTAATTAGGTTCGAATGTGTGTTAATTCAATTTATTATTGTATTTTACTTACCATGATAAGAATATTTGGAGCCATAAACATGGTCATATCTACAATTCTGCCCAAATCGGCAAGATCCTTGTTGGAAAAATCGACACACAGTCATTTTGTCATTAGGGCGCTATTTAATTTATTCTGTATTTTTCATCAACCAAAACTTTTTTGTTTTGATGCAACTTCACTTTTGGCACTGGCACTATTCTCTATTCTCTTTGCACTGGCACTTGTGCTGGCAGCTGGCAACAAATAACAAAACTGTGGGACAAAAAGGGGACAAACTGTCACCAGATTTTCAGAGTCAAATATTTGGATTAATTTGGATTTTGGAATTTTGAGTATTTATTTTTGCCAATTCGTTTGACAGTTTACCTTACTGTCAGATCTTTTCAACTTTTCATTCAAATTCCAGATTTCAGAGCTTTTCTGATGCTTGTCAGAAACTATGAAACGTTAGAAAATTTATATTTAATAAAATAGATCTTGAATATGTGACAAAAAAATTAATTTTTATAAATAACAAAAGTCTATACATTTCATGTGGGAGTTTCTTGGTTGTAAACTTAGAACATATATACAAGAGGGGTTTTTAAACGGGCGGAAAGCGTGATCGGAGTAGACAGAGAGACAGAGTTTGGTGACAGAGTTAGAGCCTGTCTCTCTCACGCAAGCTTCTGATTGGACGCACATGTCAATTTGCAGTACTGATTTGGCGAGAAATACACCAACCAATCAGAAGCTTGCGTGAGAGAGACAGACTCTCACTAAACTGATTCTCCCTCTACTCCGATCACGCTTTCCGCCCGTTTAGAAGCCCCTCATATATATGCTTTAAGGTTGTAAAAGATAACGCACTATGACAACAACTTTACACAAGTATTTTAAAACTCGATTGACAGTTAACATCTGTAATCACTAATCGCCAATCGGACATCGGTTATCGAGGTTAAACTTAAAAATCGAATGATTTAGAAAAGTTTTTAATATTTATTTTTGTATTATAAAGGCATTGCTTAGTATTTGTGTCAATTCCAACATAATTGACAATCGTCCTTAGTAGTACTAATATGAAAAATTGCTACATTTCTTCTAATTTGGCTTAGAACTGGTAGTAGAGTAGGTATTCTTTTGTTCAAAATAATCGTAAACAAAGTGCCGTGGTGTGGTTGAAAATACTATAACTCCTTCCAAAATGACGGAAACTAGGTTAGTATACCTATTTGTTGTTAAAACTAGATTGTTAACTAATAAAAAAGGTTGTATACATTAACTAGAATCGTACTAGCTGATATTTACACAGGAAAATAAATCATTTCTTTTTTCATACTACGAGAGAAGTTTTGGTTGGCCTTTTAAATTTCGGACCCATGTTACCTGGCTTCCGTTCATCTCAACCAATTTTAAATTAAATCATCATAACCTATAACGTCCCACTGCTGGGCTCGGGTCTCCTCTCAGGAGAGGGTTAAGGCCATACGAATTAGAAATAAAAGATCTTCTTGAAGGATGTCTTATAGGATAAATTTATGAGAAATGTACATCCAATATCATGTTTGAATATATCTTTAAGTAAAGGGTTAAAGTTAAGTTTTCCCAAGCTTGTACAAATCTGTGCAAATCTATGGATATTTGAGGAAAAACGCCAACCGCGAGACCAACGAGGCAGTTATAAATAAAAAGCTAGAACTAAGAACAAATCAGGAAACCTCTCTTAACTTTTATAAGTCAATAAACTTAACAACTGCTTCCTTTTAAAAGGCCGATATTTTGGGAATATCAAACCTTAAGGAACTTGGCTTTCATTATCTTAGTCTGTAAATAGGTTATTTTAATAGTACAAGCTCAAACTTTTACCAATTTTGAAGTCAGAAGTGGGAATGAATGTGACTCACAGTTATTTTGACAATCTAGAAATCTTAAATAATCACATATTTTAGGAAAGTAGTTTAAATAGAAAACAAAAATAACAATATTTATAAATATCAGAACTAAGTATAAGTTATCCTGGACTCACATCACAAGTTGTAATTTTTTTATGATTGAGTCTTGATAACAACTGAATGGAGACCAAAGTTTGAGAATTGGCCTTCGATTTAGGATACATTTTTGCAATTTGTTTATTACATATATGATATATTATAAGCTCATAAAAAATTACCAATATCTCTAAATGTACCTATATCTAACATCCTACATACATAATCTATAAACTCTTTGCATTTCTTCAGTCATAAGAATGTGCAGAATTTATATGATACTAGCTGAATCCTGCGGTGTTGCCCCGGTTATTGTTGTACCGCGGGTAACGCCGCGGGGCGAAGTTAGTATAAAAAAAGTAGCTTAAGTTAATCCTTATATCATCAGCTACCTATCAGTGAAAGTCCAGCCGTTCCAGAGATTAGCCGGAACGAACAGACACAAAAATTGTAAAAAAAAATTATTTTACTATATGTACAGAGTATATATACATATGCATTTAGTAAAAAGCAGTAATTTTTATATAACAAACAGACTCGAATTTTATTTATTTGTATAGATGAAGGTCTTATTTATATTTGTGATATTTATTTTCTTTCAAATAAAAACTACTTACCATATTATAATTGTATTCATCATGAATACAATTGTACTTCTATATATTTCTTCTGGAAATATAACAAATGGGGGAAGCCTACGTTCAGCAGTGGACTTCCTACGGCTGATATGATGATGATGATATTTCTTCTATTATTTTCTGTTTATTCAATAAAAAAAAAACT
The DNA here is from genome assembly GCA_949125395.1 of Diaphora mendica. Classification (NCBI taxonomy): domain Eukaryota; kingdom Metazoa; phylum Arthropoda; class Insecta; order Lepidoptera; family Erebidae; genus Diaphora; species Diaphora mendica. Next base: position 23,697,329 of record OX421327.1, on the reverse strand, counting down.
TCTATCTTAGAAATCCATACTTTCATTTCTTACATTCAATAACAATAAGTACATGTTCACAAACAGTAACACAATGTTAGCAATATCTGTAAAATCTATGTTTTGCAAGTGATTTTGAGATCGATAAATAAAAATCAGGCAGCAGTATTGTAAATTGTTTAACTTTGTGATTTGATAGGATTTGACACTCATGTCTCACACTCTGATTGGCCGATTTGATTGGGGATTTCAGAGCCATAGACAATGATGTTCAATTACTTAGTGTTGCCAAAGCTTGAATTTATTTTCTCCCAAAATCGTTTATGGAGAAGTATATTAATTAGTATTTAAAGTTCTAATAATTGTTGTAAATGCAATAGGAGCACTATTTATTTTCGACACCCCATAAACTTTTAAACACTATCCTTGATTTGCGGGAAATATTAATAAAAGAGTTTAACACTTAAGTGTAAATTAGATATTATAAAAAAACAATGAGAAATTACATTTAATTTATATTTATTATTACAGGAAACCAAAAATGAACCGAGACTATATTTACATAATGCAAATATTATTTGCAGTTGGCATCACAATTGGTAAGTAAGATTTGCTCACAGAGACTAGACATAATAAGGATCATATCAGTGCATAATGAATGTATTCGTTAACAGATTTAATTTAAGGTACAAATTGGAAAAGCAAGCCAATTGCAGATGCAATGAGACCATTATTGCCTGTATTTCTATTTTAATACTTTGACATCAGGTCGTGCCATATCTCGTATCAATATCTCTATCAGCGCTCTGTTAACTGATAAAATAATTAAATAATCTTTTATACTTTACTTTAATATAATATATAATACTTTTTTTTACTTTAATAAATTTAAAGAAGAGTTTACCTATAGTTATTAGATTTTTTTCTACACTACGACCGTAGTCTCTCGTCGCGTATTGGTCGCGTTTTTTTTTTTTACTGTATAGCAGGTGAACGAGCAGACCTATTACGTGATGGTAAGCGATTACCGCCGCCCATGTACACCCGTAACACCAAAGGCGTCACAAGTTTCAAAATGACAGCGTTTGTGCTGTCGTGTTTCGTTGGTGAGTGCGAGACCGGAGGCCCAATTAGTCTAGTCAACAAGTTCCATACTTGTTGACTAGACTAAAAGATGCACAAGCATCACTAGGCCGCCATAGTGTGGGTCGCCATACTGCATTGTTGTATTCGCAATGAGTATGGTGGCCACCACTCGTGGATTCTACTTATGCTTTCCATCAGGCAGAGTAGAGAGTGCGTTGCCGGCTTTTAGGGGATGGGGAAAGGGATGTGGGGAGGGGTTGGGGTCTCCGGTATCCTCACTCACTCGGTGAAAGACAGCGTTAGCGCTATTTCACACCAGTTTTCTGTGAGGCCGTGGTATCACTCCGGTCGAGCCGGCTCATTCATGCCGAAGCATGGCTCTCCCAACGGTAAAAATGTATCAGTGACTTGAACTAATAATAACTTGACAAATCTCATCTCACACACATCTGTCTGAGTCTGAACTAAACATAGCGTGTACCTATTAACTACCTACTAACCTACATATTAAAGATAAATTACACCCACACAGAATCAATGATGGGGCTCAGCACACAATTACATTATTTGTACTAGGGGATTCGAACCCATGACAGATTTACTAACCATTACATATACCAACAGGCGAGTCAAGATCATCAACCTATTGCAGTCCAGAGCTTTGGATAGGCTTCTCCCATTGCACGCCACTCTCGATCGATTTTGGGCTTTTCATCGGACGCATGTCGTCACTTCAACTGGTCTGTGGGCTTCTTACACTAAGTTTGCCGGAACGCGGTCTCCACTCTAGAATTCATCTACGGTTATGGTTGTCAGTTCTGCGGCTAATATAATCAATCAACCCACTGTTAATTCCGATTGCTAATCCGAGTCAAGATAACTCACTAAGATTCCAAAATACATTTGATTTACTTGACGGACCCATGCCCCCTATATGGAGCAGAGGGCGTCCACAGCCATCGCGTACGGTCGTGAGCTTTGCATTTCATCTCGCTCTACGTCTTTTCGACCTTCGCCTAGTCTGTAATAGAGAATATGCATAAAATTTTTATTTGTCTCAAACATTTTTTTCTAGATTCTTTATTGTCTTTACAATATACATAAGTTGTATTTTTTTTATTTAGTGATTATTTAAACCCAGAAAATATTAACTAAAAAGTGAAAATTAAGGGAGGGAAATTAAAACCTGCAAAACGCGTCCTATTGGTCAAAACGAAATGTGATGTCGATTGTTACATTATCGAAATAGGGAATATGCACGTCTTTTTTTTATTTCTTAATCTGATCATATAAGTCTCCATAACATAGAAAAAATATAAATAGGTTTTAAAATAGTCAAACTAATTTTCAAAGTGAAATTTAAAACACCGACTAAATTTGAGCTATTCAAACGCCGCCATTTTTTGCGCGCTATTGACATAACATATGACGTCACTGTGATTTCGTGTTTGTTTACTGTAGCCCCTCGTCTGTGTAGGGATGAGCGATATTAGTAAAATATCGATATTGAAATCGATATTGAAATCGATAGCTAGATATCGATAGTTCGATATTATCGGGCACAAAATATCGATCGAAAACCATGGTCAATGTATGTTATGTGCAAAAAATATTGTGAGAAATAATATACATCACATTTTTTATCACAATTTATTAAAAAATACAAATTGAAAATGCAAGTTGTGTTACATTCAATTTAAAGCGATAAATCTTCTGATCAATCATTTTTGTTGTTTTTGAATAGTGGGTACAGTAAGTTGCACATCAATACTTACGTTTTCGTGGTTGCGTTCGAAAATTCATCTCAAACTTATACTATACTACTATACTATACTAGTGGTTGACCGCGGCTCCGCCCGCGTATATGTCGGCTAGGCGGCAAATAGTAGCCTATGTGTTATTCTGACGTATAAGCTATATTACTGTAAAGTTTCATCCAAATCCATCCAGTAGTGTTTGCGTGAATAAGTAACAAACATACACACAAACTTTCGCCTTTATATCTTAGTGTGATATGATGTGATGTGATATGATACCACTCGAAAATATTGCACTTAAATTCTTTTAAAATAACACAATGTTTATTAGAACTGAGCTGACTACTAACTGACTTGTAATAAATGAATGAGTGAGAATTGACTGACTTTATTTTCATTTCATTTAATGAGAAGGTAAAATAGGAATGCTACTCTGCTGAGTTTGCTCGTAAAAAAACTATATCGATGTTTAAGAATGAATATAAACATTTTTTTTACATAAACAAGAGAACAGAGATGGAAGTTTCGATATTTCGAGAATAACCCGATATCATGTTAAAAATATCGATATAGCGATATTTCAAAGTTACAATTATCGATATTTAAATATCGATATTTCGGAGATTAATATCGATATTTCAACGATATCGATAAATATCGCACATCCCTACGTCTGTGTAACATCTGCTAACTCAATATGGCGCATCTGTGTTAAGGTTATAAAAAAAAAAAAAAAAAAAATCCCGACTCTCATTCAAATGACGATTACCAAAAAAAAGAGTATTGGGGCTATACATTATTTATGTACCATTAGAATGCCCATTAAATAAGCTATCCGATGATGTATAATTGATTATGATTTAAAATAGCTTTAAATTAGTAAATCAAAGATGGAAGTAAGAAAAGTGATTTTTTCCTCGATGTACTGTACTTAAAAGTGGAATAATTTCTAAATAAAACCTTTACTACAACTAATATGTATGTTATTTAAAACTATATACAATCCTCACCAATAAAAACAGCAACAAATACACTTATTCACACAATTTTATCACACAAAACAATCAAACATCAATAGCCACTTGAAAACATGACAAAAAAATGGGTTTGTTTACACTTCTAATATCCGTTTCACTGTGATTCACCGTGGTTGAAGTGGCATTCTGTTGTATTTATTTAAAAGCTTATGTCGTGTACTTGTGATATAAAGTTGCAAATATAAACAAAGCACTCAAGTTTAATATTACTGAACACTTAAATAAACATTCACCACACGGCCGGCATCATCGCCATTGATAAGGTCACATAGAAAAAAATAGTTGAGGTTGGGTTTTGTACTGGCGTTATATTGCATCTTTGTTCTACTAAGTACAATATAGTAAAGTGCGACAAGGATAAATACATTAGTAACCAACATAAAACATCTTTCAATTTTTGATACCCTGCCACAGAGTGACGTCACCGGACAAGGTATTTTTGGAATATTTTTAGTGTTGCTCCTTGTAGGTTTGATAATCGACTAAAGCTTTTGGTTTTTTTTTAGTTTCTTATTCTATACATTAAAATAAAGTGTTTTAATGATAAAACTACCATAAAATTACAAAAATTAGCCAAAAAATTGGATAAATCTCGACGCCAAATTTAGGCGTTTCACAGATAATGGCCAAATTTGTTGACGCCACATTCTTACGTTTCACAGACCAGGGGGTAGTATATCCATATACTATATTGTCGGCTCCAAGGTGCATATGCACACTCACCTGCGACGCTCACCGTCGACTGAACTGTGTGCGACCGCACATGCCTAGAGATGACCTAATGCTTCCTTCTCATTCATTCAATGAATGAATGCGTTACTAGTGAAGTGACTGACCATAGACACATACACTACATTTACTATAGAGTGTTTCAGTTATTTTATACCTATTTACAGTTTTGATTGCTATAAAAATCATGGAAGAAGTTATTTTTTCTCACAAACACTACTAACACAGTAGGAATTTCGACGCCGATAATTTCGATAATGTAACAATCGACGTCACATTTCGTTTAATATTTTCTGGGTTTAAATAATCACTTAATAAAAAAAACCATTTATGTATATTGTAAAGACAATAAAGAATCTAGAAAAAAATGTTTGAGACAAATAAATTTTTTATGCATATTCCCTATTATCGGCGTCGAAATTCCTACTGTTAGTAGTGTTTGTGAGAAAAAATAACTTCTTCCATGATTTTTATAGCAATCAAAACTGTAAATAGGTCAAATCTGACAATGACGTCATTAGTTACGTCAATAGCGCGCGAAAAATGGCGGCGTTTGAATAGCTCAAATTTAGTCGGTGTTTTAAATTTCACTTTGAAAATTAGTTTGACTATTTTCAAGCCTATTTATATTTATTTCTATGTTATGGAGACTTTTAAGACAGATTAATTGTGCGTCGCCAGATCTGTTTGGGCGAATCGAGCGCCTGTTTGGCGATATGTTTTGTATCCTACTAATATTACGAGTATTAACGCGAAAGTTTGTATGGATGGATGTTTGTTACTCTTTTACGCAAAAACTACTTAACGGATTTGGATGAAACTTTACAGTAATATAGCTTATACATCAGAATAACACATAGTCTACTATTTGTAGCGATAACCGACATACACGCGGGCAGAGCCGCGGGCAACAGCTAGTATATAATATGTAAACCAAAATACATTTAATACGTATATATTTATAATTTTAGCTACCAAACATCACAAGTCCAGTCTAATATAAATTGTTTCCTTGAAGTCCCCATACTATACGCCTGCGTTTTGCTTATCTTAAGTATAAAGTAACACGTTAACAACTTCTGAATGAACGGCCCTTATATAAACAAAGTATTCCAATTTGTTTGTATACGGTACGTCCACGAACTTGCCGTTTATACTTAAACTAGCTATTACTCGCACCTTCGCTCTAGTGATTATTTCTCAGTATTACTAACTTAGAAAATGACGATCTTTCATACTTTTTAACCGACTTCCAAAAGGAGGAGGTTCTCAATTTCATCGGTTTTTCAATCGACTTCAAAAAAGGAGGAGGTTCTTAATTCGACTACTTTTTTTTTTTTTTTTTTATGTTTGTTACCTCATAACTTTGGACTGGGTGAACCGATTTTGATGATTCTTTTTTTATTTGAAAGCTGGTGCTTCCCGAATGGTCCCATTTAAATTAGGTCCAGTTCTGACATGTCATCCATGAGAAAACCATATAAGTCTTCAATTTGCATTATGTATGTACGCGACAAATTAACGAATAACTCAATATTCCCGTATGGTCCCATTTGAGTCCCCAGATTGAAGTCGGTTTTTTTTTTGTTAAAATTTGTAATTATTTAATGTATGTACACGGATTACTCCGTCAATTTGTGGACCGATTTTGAAAATTATTTTTGTATTCGAAAGGATATGCTCGCCATGTGGTCCCATGGCCATATCAGGATCTGATGATGGGATCCCAAGGAAACCCTCAAATTTACGTGAGCGCCTACAATGAAGTTACGAGCAATTGTCTGCATGCCTTCATATTCTGTAGACATCAGTTAATGTCATAATATATAAAACGGGTCCTAACGATATCAGAGTTTACCTCAGATAGTCAGTTTACCTCAAATCACTTGAATTATAGTAACCTATATATATTGTATAATAACCTATAGTACCTACTATTACATTTGGCTTGACACTGACTTCAAACCTATGAATAGGTAGCACATACAAATTAAGTTATTTGATACTTTTTGGTTTTTGAAGTCGGTTTTTTAAACGAAGTTTTTTTTTTCGGGTTTATATAATGACACTTACAAATATTACGGCTTTCTATTGTTATAAGATTTTTTTAAATCAGTTCAGTAGTTTCAGTGATTACCCTTTATTATAACCTCACAATCTTTACTTATTTATTACTAGTGGTTGCCCGCGGCTCCGCTCGCGTATATGTCGGTTATCGCGGCAAATAGTAGCCTATGTGTTATTCTGATCTGATCTGATAAGCTATATTACTGTAAAGTTTCATCCAAATCCGTTCAGTAGTTTTTGCGTGAAGAAGTAACAAACATACACACAAACTTTCGCCTTTATATATTAGTGTGATGATTAGTGTGATATTATATTATTACCAGCTGACCAGCCGAACTTAGTACCGCCTTATTTTTCTTTCGTAAATATATTCAAAATTAAAAAAAAAAAAACAGAAATGAAAATCTTTATAAAGCTTGTCCTACGAATAAGGAACACATAACTTAGAAAACATTGGTTTATTCAAAGTTTTTGAAATCCATTGTCATTTTTCAAACTTTTTGAAAAACATTGTCATTAATCAAACTTTTTTGAAAAACATAGTCATTATTCAAACTGTTCTGTAATACGTTATTGTTTTTTAAACTTTTCAAATAATTTTCTCTAACGTTTTAGAAAAATATGTATATGAAAAGGTTGTCGTTCAAGTGAAGTCATGGCTAAACCTTATTTATATTTCGCTACGCTAGGGCCTTTCTCAGAACTTTGATAACAAAACAAGCCCTGAGAGGCGGTTTCACGTTACGTAGAAGTAACGTCAGGAAAAGAAAAACGTTTTTGTTTTTCTACAAAAATATTGCGAATGACCTTTTTTTTTAGGTCACTCATACTCATGCGTCGTAATTTGAGATTAGATAAGTTTTTTTACTCCTTGTCCCGCTTTCGTCAAAAGAATCCCGCTTTTTTTCACAAAAAAGTTTCAAAATCACGATTTGACTAAAAAAATATCTGGGAAGGCTGGCTGAGATAGACATATGTACGCATCCTGTATTTAGGTAATTATAAATGTTTTTTGTTCCCAATCGGCATTAAAATACAAAATTATCGAAAAAATACATGAGGTGGAAAAATACAGTACCAACAATGAATGTAAATACCAAAACAAAATTAAATACACATCGTGTAGTGAATCATATTCTATCTCAAATTCGCTACATATAATATCTTAAATATAAAAATCAATTGCTGTTCGTTTGTCTCGCTAAAAGTCGAGAACGGCTGGGCCGATTTAGCTGATTTTGGTTTTGAAATGTTTGTCGTAGTCCAGGGAAGGTTGAAACGGTAAAAAAAAATATTTGTAAATCCAAATGTCACGTGTACGAAGTAGCGGGCACAGCTAGTATTCTATATTCTTAATTATCAATTTTTTTCTACAAAATCTAAACTTAGCGAACGAAATGAAATTTTATTTATTTAATCAACTATGACTATTTATGCTGACCGTACTCCATATCAAAAACACTCGTACTTAATAAACTTTGGCATTCATTTGTGATCCTTCCTCCTACAATGAACTCTATCAAATTTAGCGCTTTTTTAACTATGTTTTCTCTTTACATTTTAGTTTCTCAGAGCCTGGACTTGGAAAACAAACACAAGTGGGCACTTAATTTTGGTAAGTTTTTTAAATATAATATTATAAATCAGTACGTGTAATCGATAAACGATATTGTGCTTTATATTAGGTATATTTGAAGTCGTTTTCTCTCTCTATTATTTCTTAGATATATAAAGTGTTACAAAGAAAATATTTAGGGTAATCCACTAACCCTCTTGACCCACATAGATGTAAAGGTTTACTTTTTGCCAATAAGCTATCTCCAATTAAAGATAGATCCTCCATTTGCAGTGTCTTTGATATCTACCACACCACTATTTAATTAATAATCAGAAAAACTCATTAACACATTTGGCCCAACCCGGAATTCGAACCCGAGCATAGGCGGATTAAGTATCAAGAGCGCCCTAGGCAACCGTCCCAACGGCGCCCTTCCACCCCCCCCCATGATTCCAGCATCCATATATTAATTTAACTATCTTGGCAGTTGGAATATCTTTAATATAATATTTTTTTACGTGTGAAACCCTCTTGAGCCGTTATTACACAGGGGTTTGCGGTGTATCGAACGTACGGTATACGCGTACGTCGCCTCCTCGCGGTTGGCCTCTGAAGCGGATGGAGGGGAAAACACGTCCCGACCATCCGCGGCCACACTCAGAGCGGCATGAGGCTCTGATAGGCGCGCCTCCGCCGCCCGGTTCGCCGGCGGCGAATTGGGTCCGAGTGGATGTCGTCCTCTCGGGCCTTCTCTGCCGCCTCCTTCTGCGAGATTAAATCTTCACAGAAGGTTGCGCCCGCCGTAAAACTCGAGAGATCTCCTCGGATGACTGCAGTGAGGGCCCGACGGACGCCGATGCGGGGCAAATCGCCAGCGTGTGCTGGGCCGAGTCGTCGCTGCAGTCGCAGTGGTGGCAGGCGGGAAACAGTTCCCTCCTAGCGACCGAGTGCAGGTACTACCCGAAGCAACCGTACCCGGCAAGGACCTGCGTCAGTCTGTAGGAAAGGGTCCCGTGCTGCCGCCCTGCCCACTCGAGGATGACCGGCTGAAGAGACTCCACGGCGGCAAAGACAGCGCGTGCGCGTGCACCATACAGCGCCATGGACCGTACAACTCCCGTGTACAGCTGTCTCGTTGCGACGCTGGCTCCACCCAAATTGGGCAAAAGTCGCCCAAGGGCAGAGGCAGCGTCGACCAGCTTGGGAGCAAGCTGTCGGAAGTGCTCGTCGAAGAGCCACCTACCGCCGAGGATCAGGCCCAGATACCTCATCTGGGCCCGAACCGGTACGAGGAACGAGTTGACCACTACGGAGGCGCCGGGGTGTGGACCACGGCGTGGCCCATGGAATAACAAGGCCTCCGTCTTATCCAGGGCCACCATTAAGCTCAGTGCCTCGATGCGCCCGACCACCAAAGAAACACCCCTGGTGGCCAGGCACGACGCCTCTTGGAAGTTCGCCCCAATGTGTCATCGGCGTAACAAATTACGCCCAGCCCAGGGGGGAGACGACCTCGTAGGACCCACTCGTTCCCCACGTCCCACAGAGTGGTCCAAGGACAGACTTCTGCGGAACGCCGCACGATATGGGTCGCCGTCTCAAGACGCCCTCTCAGTCCTCGTACACGACGGTACGCTCCTCCAGATAGTCTGCCACTAGCCGCCTCCGGTACTCTGGCACCCGTGGTACTGGAGTGCTTCCCTGATGCGGCGCGCGCGCCCCTAAGCAACCTCGCGCCCCTAGGCACGTGCCTACTTTGCCTTAGGGTTAATCCGCCTCTGAACCCGAGACCTCTTGACGGCAGTCGCATACGTCAACCGCAAGACTAACGAGGCAGTTAATAACAGCTCGGAGTTTGGAAGTTGGGGTCTGAATTCGTGCCTCGGACTCGGAGAGCACGTAAAGCGATCGGTCCTGCGCCTGATCTTTCACCGATCGTGTCGGTTAACCGTCCCACTAAAATATCACCTGCATAGTTGGCTGGTCTCCGTTGAGACTGGCCGTTATCGGCTAGGAGAACATTATTAAATTAATACTTATCACAGCCGAGGAATAAGACAAGAAAATTTAGATTAAAATATTTCTGGATTTGTGTAAAAATCTCCATATAAAACATACGTTGATAAATAACAATATTATTCTCAACAAAACTAAAACTTTTATTGTTAATGTGTTAATATTGTTGTGTGTAGAACATAACACGCTTTTTCTTAAACTTAGGCATTATGGTGGTGGTGGGAAACGATTAGTTCCAAAGCAATGGTATTGCTTTGGAACTAATCGTTTCCTACTTGAAAGATAGAATTCAACATGTAGGTGTCAATGGTGCGAGGTCATCTGGATTACCTGTTACTATGGGCGTTCCGCAGGGCTCTATACTGGGTCCTCTATTTTTTCTCATATATATAAATGACTTACCATATTATTTAAAAGATCTCTGTGATATAGTTCTATTTGCTGATGATACGTCACTTATTTTTAAAGTCGATCGTAAGAAAACAGTTTTTGACGATGTGAATAGGGCATTAAATGATGTATTGAATTGGTTTACAACGAATAATCTCCTACTGAATTCAAATAAAATAAAGTGTGTGAGATTTACTATGCCAAATGTAAAACAACTAGGCACTAATCTAACTATAAATAATGAAATCATAAGTATTGTAGACTCAACAGTATTCTTAGGAATTACATTAGATAGTAAACTTCAATGAGGAACCCAGATAGATAGCCTTGCGGGTAGACTTAGTTCGGCAGCTTATGCAGTATGGAAGGTACGTCAGCTCACTGATACGGACACAGCTAGGTTAGTTTATTTTAGCTACTTTCATAGCGTCATGTCCTATGGTATACTACTTTGGGGCAAGGCGGCTGATATTGAAACGATTTTTATTCTACAAAAACGAGCCATCCGCTCAATGTACAATTTAGGTGCTAGAGTCTCTCTTCGAAAGTTGTTTAAAGATATAGGTATTTTAACTGTTGCATCATTATTGACTATAAGAAAAACAGTGATGTACACAATATTAATACTAGAAACAAATCTAAACTCATTGGTACCTATCATCGATTACATAAGGTACATAACTCGTTCGAAGGTCTTGGTGTACGTTTTTATAATAAAATTCCTATACATGTAATCGACCTTCCTGTAAATAAATTCAAGCTAACTGTAAAAAATCACCTTATTAGGAAAGCCTACTATACGATCAACGATTATCTAAACGACAAACAGTCATGGGCTTAAGGTGTCATTAGAATTTAAATAGATACACACAAACTTCTTTGTCTTTTAATAAAGCTAAATATTAACAAACCATTGTTAGTTGAAAGTAATGCGTGGCGATTATTATGGTAATTTAATTAGTAGTGATTTTTATCAGTATCTCGACTATGGTTTGTCATGCTCACTAAAATGTCATTGCTTGCGGTGTCGTCGTGGGGCGGGTCGTTTCCTTCCCTCTGATATGACGAAGGAGATGATGGCTGGTCCATGCGTCATACTCGTGAACGGGTGCTGCTTGGGGTGACTGGTCGGCCTAGTCAGCGATTTTTTAGACAATACTATTATTCTGGTTCGTTCAACTGCAACCCTAGCCTCTTAATCCAGTCACGAATTATTTTCAACAGTAGATTTTGTAACTGAATGTAAGTGGATGTGCACCTTGTTTCTATTTTGTTTTATGTTAAATAGACTCAAACCTTCAACGTTCTCACTGAGTGTTTTTTTTTTGGTTGTGCGTTAGATTTTGGAGCTTTTTAATAAAAGGAATTTCAGGTGGCAACAGCTTGCATACTGTTTACCTTACATGTAATACTAACACTATTGTACCTGAAAATCAGATTTTGAAAAAGTGTAGCCATGAGTTTCTTTGCCAGTTTTCTTCTCATGAGCTCTACGCATTTTGGAAACTGGAACACAGGCAGGCAGTAGATTTTGGTGTATTCGCCAAACTTTTTTTTTTTTTTTTTTTACGTGTGGAAATCCCCTCGGACCGTCACCCCACCGGGGCTTGCGGCGGGGCGGTGTGTCGGACTCGAACCGACTAAAACCACACGGTGTGCCACTCTGCGCCTATGAAGGGAGGAATCCGGGAACTGCAGTTATTAACACGTCCGGACCCCTCCCAGCGCTTGCCCGCACTGAAGCGGGCACCGTCTGCTGTTAAAAACTCTCAATTTAGGTGACGTACGGCACACGCGTACGTCACCCCCTCGCGGGTGGCCACTAGAACGGATGGAGGGGAAAGCCCGACCCGACCATCCGCGGCCACACTCAGGGCGGCATGAGGCGCTGATATTTCGCCTAACTTACCTCGACAATACAGCACATGCTGTGGCCTCTGTTTGTGTCGATCTATGATTTTTAACTATAGCTTCAATTTGACGTTCATAAGTGTCACTTGGTGTCTTAGATGAATAAATGATTTTGATTTGATTTGATTGCGCGATGTAGCTTTAATAGTTAGTACTTAATTCAGAGGTCTTCGTTCAGTAGCAGGCTAAAGTAATTCTACTTGACGAATTTACACAACTATGCTATCTGTTGGTGATGGTAGAAGGCTACACAATTCTAATTTAATGTTCATTAAAAATTACCGACTGCACAATTGGCCTAGTGGTTTTAGCGGTCGCCACACTGCTTTCCACTGCGCCAAGAGTTGTGGGTTCAAATCACACATGGGACAACACTTTGTGTGATCCACAAATTATTGTTCTGAGTCTGGATGTTCTTTGTGTCTGTTTCATTTATGTTTGTAAAGTCCCCGCGGCACAGGATATAATTTATTCATAATGGGGAGTTGTCCTTAAAAAAATCTGTTTTTTTTATATTTTCAGCGCGCTATGTCATGTACCTGTTGACAGTTCAAATATCAAAACCAGTATGTATGGAACTCTATGAGATTCTATACAATAAACGAGAATTAGATGTCCAGGGTTTCTTGAGCAAAGCGAATAGGAACCAGGTTATGATGTACGCAGCTTCTGTAGCAGTGGTATTCCTAAATGATCAGAAGCTGTACGCTGAGGACTTCCCCTTTATCTTCATGGCGTATCTAGCTGTCAAATATCCTGAAGTGGTAGGTGTTCTTGATGGAAGTGACATTCAACCGTTTGTTACAGTCTTTAAAATATAATTCGACTGCCTTGGTGGTGATGTTTAAGGTCTCGGGTTCGATTCCTGGGTCAGACTAAATGTTTATATGATATACAAAATATTTTGTTTTCGAGTTTGAGTGTTTTCTATTTATGATACATATGTACAACGGCCTCACCGAACATCGCTTCTTTTTATGGAAAACGGGGCAAACGAGCAGGCGTATTATTTGATGGTAAGCGATTACCGCCGCCCATAAACACCCGCAACACCAGAGACGTCACAAGTGCGTTGCCGGCCTTTGGGGGATGGGGAGGGGGAGGGGTTGGGGCCTCCGGTATCCTCACTTACTCGGTGAATCACAGCGCAAGCACTATTTCAAACTGGTTTTCTATGAGGCCGTGGTATCACTTCGGTCGAACCGAACCGACCCATTCATGCCGAAGCGTGGCTCCCCCATGGTAAAAGCAGTTCTTTTATTGCTTTTCACCAAGTGAAGGTTTCCGGAGTCCGAATTCGTTTTCAAAAACTGCAACACATTTATGACTCTTAAGTCATGCGTGTCCACTGGCTGCGGTAGTCACTCAGCTTTAGGTAGTCGACTCCATAAAAAAGAAGATGTCCAGGTTCTTGTAAGACATCGAGAGAAGAAGTTATGATGATTAGTAAGCAGAGAACGACTAACTCGGAGGCGCAGTGGTAGCGTATGCAACTGATAGCAGCTTGAGGTTTCGTTCGATTCCTGGGTCGGACCAAATGTTTGTATGATACGCAAATTTTTGTTTCGGAGTTTGGGTGTTTTATATGTATGATATGTATGTATTTACAAAGGTACCTATACAAGTAGTTTATCTGGCAATTCAACTGTCATAGTACCTACAAGCTCTGCTTAGTTTGAAACCAGATGGCGTAACATGTCAGATGCCCTAATAGTTATTTAAATTTCAGCAATTTTACAAAAACTTATTTAATTTATTTCTAGGAGACTACATCAACTAAAGTGGCCGTAACTTACGGCATGGGTATGGCCTGCAGTTTCATAGAAGGGTATCTGGTCCACGTCCTACCTCCAGACGGTGGGGAAATGAAAGGCTTGCATAACAAGATAAGGGCGTTTGAAAGCAACAATGGTGTTGTTTTCCCTGTGAAAAGACTGTTCATTATTGTCACCAAGTCTATGCACTGTCCGCCAGATTTGAAGGAGTTCAATGACAAGAGTGACAGAGAAGATGTCAACAGATTGGAGGCTTGTCTGGTACGTGCTTAGTTTAGACTTTAGTTTTGTTTTTATTTTAGATTAGCTGACCCGGCGAACTTCGTACCGCCATATTTACACATGTACAGTGTACATTCATAGGTAATACACAGGCAGTGTACATTCGCGGACAAAAAAAAAACACTTCCCGTTATCTTTTTTTTTCTTTCTAGCAAAAAAGAATGAATGAAATCGGACTATGTGTTATTGAATTACAACTAAGTACATATTTTGACTTTCATCCCCTCTCTCCAGGAAACCGTGCTGAATTTCGGGATAAAAAGTATCCTATGTCCTACCTCGTAGTTACTCAAATCATGCCAAGTTTCATTTGAATCCGTTCAGTAGTTTCGGCGTGATGCGCGGCCAAGATACAGACAGACAGACATCAATAAAAGAAATTACAGTTTTGGCTTCAGTATCGATTATAGAGAGGCCTCCAAATTTTTTTTTCAAAATATATTTAATGTACAGAATTGGACCTGTTACATTTTTATTATTCTAAGTATATAGAAGACGAAATAACCTTTGTTTTTGTTGACTGCCTCGTTGGTTTTGCGGTTGGCGTGTGCGACTGCTGATCATGAGGTCTCGGGTTCGATTCCCGGGTCGGACCAAATGTTTGTATGATCTACAAATATTTGTTTCGGAGTTTGGGTGTTTTCTATGTATAATATGTATGTATTTACAAAAAAAAAGTATATAATATGTATTTATATCCGTTGTCTAGTACCCATAACACAAGCTCTGCTTAGCTTAGGACTAGATGGCGTTGTGTGTTAGATGTCCAAAATATTTATCAAAATATTTATTTGTTCTGGTGGCATTGCTGCTATTCAGGATACCCTGGTTCTTGGACCAAAGCATAGGTGAAAGATCAGTTCGTCTAGACTAGATATATATTTTGTAGTATTCCAAAAAAGTACCTATATTTTTTATCCGACTACGGCAAAGCCAATAGGCAGTGTATCTATGCTTGTATGTTCCACAGTAGCGCCTAAATATTTGTCCGGAATATTTATTTACTTTAGCCCTCGCCCAAATGTAAGTTTATTTTGCGCCAACTCGCTCTTAACGACAAGCGTGTTCCAAGTTGTGATCGGTGAACGTGACATAGGCTTCCACTATTCCCTCAGTGAGTGTTAAATGACGCCATTTTGTACTTTCCATGATGATTATTTCACAGATAAGCCACCATGTGACCTCTGATAATTTCCAGCCTTTGGAGGAGGTGATAAAAGACGTGGCCGGTGTTAAAAGTCGCAACTACAAGAACTCCGCTTACAAGATCATCAGACCGAACAAGAAGCCGGTGTATATCGCTGCAGAGTGCGCTACTCCCTTGCACACGCTGTACAGAGTGATCAAGAACAGGCACTTGTATGAAGGTATTTATGGTTTTTAGGGTTCCGTGCTAAGCAAAAAACGGAACCCTTATAGATTCGTCATGTCTGTCTGTCTGTCTATCCGTCCGTATGTCACAGCCACTTTATTCCGAAACTATAAGACCTATAATGTTGAAACTTGGTAGGTAGATGTATTCTGTGAACCGCATTAAGATTTTCACACAAAAATAGAAAAAAAAACAATTAATTTTGGGGTCCCCATACTTAGATACGTGTGGGGTATCTATAGATAAGTCTTCAAAAATGATATTGAGGTTTCTAACATTATTTTTTTCTAAACTGAATATTTTGCGCGAGAGACACTTCCAAAGTGGTAAAATGTGTCCCCCCCCCCTGTAACTTCTAAAATAAGAGAATTATAAATTAAAAAAATATATATGATGTACATTACCATGCAAACTTCCACCGAAAATTGGTTTGAACGAAATCTAGTAAGTAGTTTTTTTTAATACGTCATAAATCGTAAACTGCATTTTACCTTTTATTCAATCAACACAAATACAAAAATAAAATAAAAATTATATCATGTTTCTTGCTGCTGCGGAACCCTTCATGGGCGAGTCCGACTCGCACTTGGCCGCTTTTTTTTATGGAATAGGCGGGCAGACGAGCAGACGTATCACCTGATGGTAGGTGATTACCACCGCCCATGGACTCCTGCAACATCAGGCAGGTTTGTATAGGACTTTTGTACCGCCTGGCGTATCACATAGTAGGGATTGTTTTTATATTTATTTGGCTTATACCTATCAACGACAATAACGTTTTAAATTCCCAGATTTTTACAATTGTGCGTTAAAAAGTTAATTTAGTTCTTAGATTACAATGAAATACGTTGATTACAAATGAGTTGTCATTATTGTCAACAAGATGGCGTATTAAAATATTTTTGAAATCAAAATCAATCGCGTACGATTTTCTTGCCCGTCATAAGTCATAAGGTGTTACTCTTTTACTAAATTCACAAGTAAGCTCATTCACAAATATATATTCAAATATTTAATAGATTTTTTATGCAATGTATATTCTAAAATAATGTAAAATATTTCTGTCAATCTGACACACACCGTCATCTAGTTTTCAGACTAAGTAGACTATAAGCATGGCGAGCTTAGAACCCGTAGAAATGCGTTTTATTAATGCAGTTGTAACAACTTTATGAGCAGAATTAAAATTCTTTTAGCACAGTTTTAACAAGCTAAAATTCAAAATTTAAAAAACCCTACACAACAAAAACCTATTTAAATAAAAACGTGTATTATTTCAGAAATGGCTGATGTGAAAGTGGAAGACATTGTGTCAGACTTCGTGGGTACGTTACGAACGGTGCTGGCCAAGAGCCCTGAGTTTAAGAATAAGTGCGAACTGGTTTGCTTTGATGGTAAGTACTTATATACTAGAAATATATTACAATTAGCCATTGCCATTGGCTTGCACGACTATTTCTTATTTCGTGTTTATAACTTTGAAAATGACGAACTTCCATTTCAAACGTTCATCGTTTGTGACTGCTTCGTTAGCGCAGTGGTAGCGTATGCGACTGCTGTGCCTGAGGTCTCGGGTTCGATTCCCGGGTCGGACCAAAGGTTTGTATGATCTACAAATATTTGCTTTGTAGTTTGGGTGTTTTCTATGATTAATATGTATGTATGTATTTACAAAAAGAAAAGAATATGTGTATTTATATCAGTTGCCTAGTACCCATAACACAAGCTCTGCTTAGTTTGGGACTAGATGGCGTTATGTGTTAGATATCCAAATATTTATTATTATTTTTTTACTCCCTTAGGTTCGAAATTAATAAAAGTTCTTTCTTAGTGGGTGCTTTTATCATTACTTGTCGAAATGTCAAGTTTATAACCCAATATAACTTGTGTTGATAAATCAATCCGGGCGAATACTTTTTAACCGACTTCATAAAAGTAGGAGGTTCTCAATTCGACTGTATTTGTTACCTCAGAACTATCGACTGGGTGAACCGATTTTGATGATTCTTTTTTATTTGGAAGCTAGTGCTTCCCCTGTGGTCCCTTTTCAATTTGGTTCTCCGAGTCGGTTTTTTTTTTGTTAAAATTTTATACGTATAGATTTATGGCAGAACGGTTGTCATGTCCCGTGATGTCCCTCCAAAACAAATGGAGAATTCTCGGACCAGGCGAGATAATCATACGAGGCGGGATGCGGCCCAAGGGTTGTTGTTGGGATATTGTAAATAAGCAAATCGGTGCGCGAATTTCTATATCGCGATACAGAATTAGCAGTTACTCCTTAGTTCGGTATGTCTTCAATAGATGGCGCTGTAGTATGTTTAGTTAAGCCGTATGTGCAAGTCGTCACAGATTAATGGAAAACATGCATAGAGTCACGCCTATTTCCCAGAGGGGTAGGCAGAGACAATTAATCTCCACTTACCACGGTCCTGAGTTCCTGACACGCCTCTTTTGCTTCGTCCTCATTCATCAATCGCAGCATGCATGCACATGGCATTTTTTCAAAACATCACCAATTTTATCGGTAAATGTTACTTATCTATATATACAAAAGAGGAAGGTGACTGACTGACATACCCAGAGATCAACGCACAGCCCAAACCGCTGAAGCTAGAATCCTGCAATTTCGCATGTAGGTTCTTTATGTAACGTAAGTGAGCACTAAGAAAGGATTTTTTGAAATTTCACCCCTAAGGGGGTAAATCAGGGGATGAAAGTCTGCGTGAGCGAAGCCGCGTGTAAAAGTTAGTCTTCTATAAAAATGAATCGCCGAAATGTATGTACGCTCATAACCTCCGATCGGCTGCACCCAAATTAAGTAATTCTTTTTTTATGTGTTCGTTATTGTTAGCACAAGGTTTGTATCAAAAAAATTAAAAGATAACGGGATAAGTCAATTTTTTTGGCCGCGACTGTACACTGCCTGTGGGAAGCTGAGACAGATATATACTTAATATTATAAAGCTGAAGAGTTTGTTTGAACGCGCTAATCTCAGGAACCGCTGGGCCGATTTGAAAAATTATTTCAGTGTTGGATATAGGCTATATATCATAAGACTAAGACTAATAGGAGCGGAGCACCAATGAAGAATGTTTAAAAAACGGGGGGAAATTGTTGCGATACGGGCAATAGGAGACGCTAACGAGGTTGCGTGGGTCAGCTAGTATGTAAATATGGCGGAACGAAGTTCGCCGGGTCCGCTAGTTTAAAAAAAATAACACTGCAAATGCTTCAATTTTTTTTTATAGATACCGATGAAAAATACAACCTGTCTGATGTGTTGCTTGACAAAATAAAAGATCTGGAACCCAACTTTGAAGAATATATCAACCGCACTTACTGAAAAAGGAAAAAGTTAAATAAAAAAACATTATTTTGTTGATAAATGTGCCTTACATGTTTTTTTTGCTTCAGTAGTATGACTGACTAGCTAATTAATCTGGTTGTAAGTGATTTAACTGCTAAGTAATTATTATTATTACTATTTCGTGATTTTTACTTTCGATGCTTGTATCAAATTGATTTATAAATAAGTACTTAGTACACCAATGAGAACAGCCTCAAATTATAATTTAAAATTGTAATATTGATATGGCTAAGTAAGTTTTACATAAATACGCTTAGGAATCATCCATTAATAACGTCCCTTTTAGGTTATATCCCTCTTCTCGTTAATAGATGTCACGATTTACATTTCACTTTTAACAAGTTATCTGTAGAATAAATTCTTGTTGCGGTGTTCCTAGACGCACGCAAGCACGACTATCTCAAAAACCTGGAACCTGCAACGCATTTGTGACCCTGATATGCAGGTGTTCATGAGAGGCAGTAGTCTTTATCATCTAGCCGTTTTTTACACTGTCTTCTATATCATAAAAATCAGTAGTTTATGTAATATGCTACTGTGAATAGTATTTTTTAACTTATTACATGTTATTATTATTCAAATGTTATAAGCCTCAAAAAAATTTGTTTTCTCATAAATATATTGTATATATTGAGTTTGGAAAATTGCTTATTAAATATCTTAAGCAGTTTTACGAAATACATATGGCGTGCATTTTATTAGAGGTACATAGGGTTTTTTAACATAAGCTATAAATTAAATAAAAGCTTACTGTTTAACAGTGAAGTTAATGGATGATCCCTTATTTTTATAGATATACATATGAATATGTTTAACATTGTGTGATCTAGTGATTTTTAGTATTAAGAAGATTCTAAAAAAATGTGTGCGGTCTACATCGTAGTTACTTCTCACACCCACACACTTTCGTGTATAATACAAAGAGACAAATATAAAAGGAAAATCATCTGGTTTTCATAAGAGCTCTGGACTTTAAAGCTTTTTCGTTGGTTCTAAAATTTTGAAACCACCTTTTTTTTTGAACGGTGATTTTTCTACTAGTGATAGTGTTGCCAGAAAAATAAACAAGGTACCAAAAAGGTAGTATATAATCGTATTGGTTACAAGTGTTGCTAGATATTGTTCGTTATTTACCATCAACTAGTAGGTTACTGCATCGACTAACATGTCATAATTATGGTGTAATAACCGTTTTATTTTAAGGTTTTAGTATAAGAGACGTTAAATAACTATCTGTGTTTACTTACTATTTTTAAGAAATCATAACACCATCCGGAATATATTTTTTGTAAGAAATTCAAATTCCATAATAATTCTTGTCAATGTCCTATCTACAAATTATTACCTTTATTTTTGCATCTTTTAAATTGTTTAAACTATCAATATGTCCGTAATATACAGTAGAAGTAGTAGTTTTTTAAAAGACTGATCACATTATGAGGTAATATAGGTAATTTATTCGGACCGACATACAGTTATTAAAAGAATGATTTTTATAGGCAAAAGAGCAAAATATTGCAACGCATTTAGATTAAATGGTAAATGAAGCATTTAATTATACTGACTGAACTATTACTGTAGTAATTATTGATCTTGTCTGCAAATTGTACCGGAGTTCGATTCCCTTTTCTAGCAACTCCGTTTTCTATAATGAAAAGATATGCTTGTATTTAGTCATTATAGCACATACACTGCCTTATTTAGATTCAGACGGGCGTGAGATATCTGATGTTATGATTATAATTATTAGTAGTACTATCCATTTTTATAGACTGTGGTAAAACCGAAGTCATTATTTGTAAGTACTAGCGTAGCGAAGCTTGTGATGACCCTTAATAGGGCCCAAGGGTAAAGGTAGCTAAAAGTAGAACTAATCCTACCCTACTAATGACCCTCAGACTAAAAGGTTCGGGATCCCCTATGCAAACATGTATAACGTACTTTATAGCAATAATTGTATGGTTTATTTTCGACAGTGTTAAAAAAATACTTTCCGGTGTCTCTGTTAACAGGGTAGGACAGCCCACCTAAGTCTTACATCGTAATTTCTAATTTATATTCTATGAGAATACTATAACTACTATTTCTTTACTGATAGCCATTTCTCTTTTTTTTATTATCTTTAACTATACCTGGTTGCGAGAGAGTGGACTGTATCTGCGGTTTCTAAAACTGACAATGAATGCGACAATAAGGGAGATGAACTGCCTTAGGGAAAATCAGGGTTATGACAAGACAGTTCTACATATAGGTAAGGACTAACCTCTGCTTGGTCTTCCCTTGTGAATGTGGACTGCTGATGCGAGTAGCGGCGGGTAGATCCACGGAATCCTCGATAATCGCCACGACGGTTAGCGACAAAGTTCGTTCCTGCGGGTGCGGTGAAGTCTTTGCGGGATAGGGTTACGAAAACAACCTTTTCCTTCCGTGGTTCGCGTCGGACTTCTTCGACACTTGTCAAATCACAAGTGTCATTGTATGCGTCGAATGCTTCTCTTTCTCGCTCTCACAATCACAGCTTGAGGTATGAGGGAAAAGGATAGGAGAGGATGGCGCATTCATCAATCAATTATAGATATATTAAATAAATGACAATATGGCGTAACCATTTCCCCCCGGCTTGAAGGAATTGATTCCTTCAAAGTATGAAAGAAATAAAGAAAAAACACTAAATAAGCGAAAACACGAGCGAAAAAATACGTGCGAAAAACTATATATGCGAAAATTACGAGCCCAACTATATGGGCGAAATATATCTTAAACTATAACCTAACCTAAGACGCTATTCGCGATAACACTTATTGGCTAGGTAAAGGGCACAGACGTACAACCGGGCGCAAATACGATCCGGTAGCAGTTCTAACTCTTGCGATACGAACCACTCCATCAGTGGCCGGAAATACTTCTTCAATAACCCCTAAAGGCCAGTGAAGAGGCGGCGCGTTTTCAGTATTTAAAATAACGACGGTCCCTACAGTTATCGGGTTATGCGGTGTATTCCATTTATTCCGAGCCTGCAAAGTATGCAAGTATTCTGCTCTCCATCGCCTCCAAAAGGATTGCACTAATCCATCCAGTAAGTCATGTCGAGACAGAATAGTAAGTCTGTCATCTTCGATGTCGCGAGCAGGTAAATAACGTAAGGGTGTCGTATTCAGAAAGTGTGCGGGCGTTAATGCGAGATCCACCGAGGGATCGCTAGAGATGGTGCGACATAAGGGACGTGTGTTCATAACTGCCTCAACTTGAGCCAGTACGGTGGTCATCTCTTCAAACGATAAAATTTGCTCACCAATAACGCGAAATAAATGAGTCTTAAGGCTCTTAATGTTAGCCTCCCAGTTACCTCCAAAGTGACTAGCGGCGGGCGTGTTTAGTAACCAGGTTATGCGATTCTCAGCTAATATGTGAGCATATTCACTATTGAAATCTTTGGACTTCAGAAGCCCATAAAGCTCTGAAAGGGTGCGTTTAGCGCCGACATAGTTCGTCCCGTTGTCCGAATAAATACGACCCACAGGACCTCTACGCGCTAAAAACCGTTTGAAGGCTGACATAAAACTTGCTGTACTAAGATCACCAGCTAGTTCTATATGAACAGCACGTGTTGTCAAACAGACAAACAAGCAGACATAAGCCTTTACAGACCGTATACCACGGCCTCGCGAAATCGTCACCTTAAAGGGGCCAGCATAATCTGTACCCGTGTGTACGAAAGGCTTAGCGGATTGTACGACACGACAAGACCTGTGTTCCGACATTTCAGGAAATACAGGCTTAGGCCGTACTCGAAAGCAAGAGATACACTTATGTATCCTACTACGAATCAAATTGCGTGCGGACAAGATCCAGTATTTCTGTCGAAGAATTGACATAAGTAAATCTGGACCTGCGTGGCAGTTTAACTTGTGATAATAGTCCACAAGCAAACACAAAACATGATGTTTTTTAGGCAAAACGATCGGATGTTTCTGATCGAAATTCAAATCTGAATTCGACAAACGTCCACCAACTCTAATTATGCCATCGTGGAGAAATGGCTTGAGTCGTTGGAAGGAACGACTACAGGGTTTTCCAGTCTTTAGCTTGACTATCTCATTGGCGAAATGAGTAGTCTGTAATTCACGAAGAACCCTCTGCTCCGCATAAACCAAATCTGCAGCTGAAATCAATTCTCGTTTTGGAAGAAGTTTCATAAATCTGCAGACGTAAACTACGCAGCGCAAAAGTTTAGACCACGAGGAAACACGATCCGCCAGTGTGAGAATAGGAGATTGTTCCTGTGGTATAGAGGTGAGTAATGAACATTTCTTTTCTTCAGGCGGGCAAGAAACATCAGATGGTTGAAACGTGTACACTGGCCACTCAGACGGATCAAATTTGACCCATGGTGGACCTTGAAACCAAAGCGGGTGACCAATAATTTGTGCCGGACTAAGACCGCGCGACAAGCAGTCAGCGGGATTTTCAATTCCTGATACGTGACGAAAACACTGCGGCGACAATAACGATTGAATCTTTGAAACGCGATTAGCGACAAAGGTTGCCCACCTATGGGGTGAGGCGTGAATCCAGCACAAAGCTACAGTAGAGTCTGAAAAGGCGTACACGCCACGAAATTGTATGCGGTTTCGACATGCTTCAATAATACCATTGATTAAGTTTGCGAGCACTAGGGCAGAGCAAAGTTCGAGTCGGGCTAAAGATACCACTTTACGAGGTGCAACTTTGGATTTGGCACTAATAAGGTGCACAACAATATTATCGCCATTTCTGACGTGAAAATATGTAACAGCCCCATAGGCCTTCTCACTAGCATCACAGAACCCTATGATAGTCACTTCGCTACCACTAGTGATGTCCACATGGCGTGGTATATTGATTTGTTCGAGCAGCGGGAGCTCCTGCCGGAACCGTACCCACAAGGAGACAATGTTGTCCGGAGGTGTGTCATCCCAGTCACAATTACAAAGCCAAAGCTCTTTAATTAGAAGCTTGGCATATAGTATCACGGGAGCCACGAAGCCCATTATATCCCATAATCTTGCCACGCAAGATAAAATGGTGCGTTTTGTACATTTTTGAGCGGGTGTACTAATTTTCAAACTGAAAAGATCTGATGAATGTGACCAGTTCAAGCCTAGCACTTTATGAGACTCTGATTCATCAAACTCCTTAACAGATAAAAGGCGATGCGATGGCGGAATAGTGTTTATAACATCTTGCGAGTTGCTAGTCCACTTTACTAGATCAAACTGCCCAGCTTTCATAAGAGAGATAACCTCAGCAGTAGTGGAGATAGCTTCGCTTTTGTTCTCTACACTGAAAACAAAATCGTCCATATATCCAGAATGTTGAACGATTTCTTGCGCCTTAGGGTACGAGTTACCCTCGTCAGACGCTAACTGCTTCACTGTACGCAGTGCGTGAAATGGACTCGACTTGAGACCGAAACATACGCGATTAAATTCGTAAACCTTAAGCGGTTTATCAGGTGAAAAGCGGTATAATATGCGTTGAAATCTGCGATCACATTCGCGAACTTCAATGTTTAGATACATTTGCCGAACGTCGGCCGAGAGTGCGATTGGAAATAAGCGAAAATTAACGATTATATTGAACAAATTGCCTTGTAAGTTCTGCCCATTATGTAGAATATCATTGAGGGACACAGACGTGCTAGTCTTAGCGCTAGCATTTAGGACTACGCGGAGCTTCGTTGTAAGTTTATCCTTTCGGATAACCCCATGATGCTGTATTATATATGAAGGCAACTGGCTGCCCTTCTCGCTCTCAAGAGGAGAGGGTGCGATATATTCCTTCTGCAAATATTCTCTGATGACGTCATCATAAGCTTGCTTTAGCTTTGGCGAGGCTTGCATTTTTCTCTCAAGACAGAGAAAGCACCTCTCAGCTAGGCGTCGGGAGTCGCCGAGCGTACATGGGTCGCCCTTAAAAGGAAGCGCGACACAGTAACGACCATCAGCGGTGCGAGTCGTAGTACGACTATACATTTCCTCGCAGTCCTTATCATCTGGACTCAAGATTGGTGGGACATTTACTTCTTCGAGTTCCCAGAACTTAGTGACGATCGAATCCAAAGGAGGTTCGACTGAGCAACAGTACGAAACTGGCGAATAAGTAATCCACTTTGCGGGAGCACAACCTACAACAACATAACCCAACACGGTCTCTAAAGCGTGTGGTGCGGTGAGGGTGGAATTACCTTGAACCTTGGAACCCAAAATGAGATGTGGAAAAATAGAGGCGCCTATCAAAATATCAATATCAGCCGGCGTGTGATATGAATCATCAGCTAAAGGCAGATTTTCAAAATTAACAAGCGACGACGTATCAACAGTGACAGTCGGTAAGCGTTCAGTAATTTTATCGACGACTAGTGACTCCATATCAAACTTAACATTTTTATTAAAGCGCGAATAAAAGTTTAATTGTACGGAACCCAGTGTCGTTTTAGTAGAACCCCCAATTCCCTTCACTATAGAAGATGACGATCTTTGGTTCAAGTTTAATCCTAAGCGGTTACAGCATTGGCGCGTTACGAAATTACTCTGAGACGCACTGTCTAACAGAGCGCGGAAACTATGTTCCTTGCCATGCCTATCTATTAGTATAACCCGTGCGGTTGCAAGCAAAACCGTAGTCACGGGTGCGTGCGAAATATTTTTATTATTGCTGCCTGATAATGAGCACAATGCAACATCATCAGCGCTGCGGGTATCATAGGATGACGGAGCGGGCGCCGGACCCAGCTGCCGTCCTCCTCCCACGTCACTGCAAGCGCGCAGCGCCGGGGGGGCGAGCGGTGCGACTACTGCGTTAGATGCAGTATGTTTATTTTCAAAATGTAACATCGTGTGATGTTTCTGTTGACATTTTTTACAACGCGAATCCGAATTACAATCAGAAGCATGATGCCTTTTACTTAAGCAATTTATACAGTATGACTGCGATTTAATAAATTTAAAGCGTTCGTTAGGTGTCAATTTTTTAAATGATTGACATTGATACAAATGCTCATGCTGCGATTTGCATAGCGGACACACCGTTTGATTCGATTGAGTTTGAGCGGTGTTAACGTAAGTATTAGTAGACTTGCGTTGCGGCGGCGACCTTGGCGTCGTATAGTCTACGCGGTTACGAGGTTCAGTTTTCCATGTGCGGTTTATGATCTT
The DNA here is from genome assembly GCA_949125395.1 of Diaphora mendica. Taxonomy (NCBI): domain Eukaryota; kingdom Metazoa; phylum Arthropoda; class Insecta; order Lepidoptera; family Erebidae; genus Diaphora; species Diaphora mendica. The sequence continues at coordinate 23,670,803 of OX421327.1, read as the reverse complement.
TGCTTGATCGCGAACAAATGAAACCAAACTATCAAAAGATGGAATCTCAGAACCACGACTGTCCAACTCAAATGCGCGAGCGGTTTCAGGATCTAACTTTTTTAATGATAAGTATAAAAACAATAAATCTGAGAGGTCACTGACCTTAAGATTTTTAAGCGCAGCGACTGAAGTTGCGAATTTATCTAAAAACATCTCGAGGCCAGCTACACTGGGAGCACTCAAAGCCTTAAGTTCGAAAATCTGATCCAAATAGGAACATGACAGCGCGCGTTTATATTCATACCTATTTATTAAAGTGTCTAAAATAACTTTATAATTTTCGGCACACGGAGTAATGCCTGCGAAAACAGTTTGAACCTTACTATTTAACTTACCAATCAAGTAATGCAATTTTTCTGAGTCAGTGAGCCCCGGGTTCTCATGAACGGTGTTTTTATAAGCCGCGTAAAACAATGGCCAAGTCTTAATATCACCATTAAACTGTGGTAATTCGATCGGCGGTAGCCTAGGTCTGTCACATCTTTTGTGTTCCAGGCGAGGCTCAACTAAAGCAATTAACTTTGCCGCGCGTTTTATTCGACCGTAAAGTTCGTCGAACGAAAGAAGCGATTGATAATTAATAATATATTTAGGATTCAATTTTAACTCAATCGAATTTATTTGGTCTAAGATTAACTCAAAATCTATGCGTAATTTATCTATAGTTTCAATATCACACAAAAAACTTTCTTTTGCAAATTCATTCGATAGATTCTTACATCTATCTGAGATAGCCTGTATGCGTGAGAACATAAGGTCTCTCTTTGCGTGTAGAAGCGACAACTTATTCTCGTCCGACATGATGATATCTAACAGCTGTTATAAATAATAACAGGGTAGAATATGTAAATATTATTAGCAATAGATACTTAATTATTTTATATTGAACAACATATGCCAACAGCATATGTGCCGTGTTCTTATTGGTATAAGCGACGAACAGATAACTTGCAGACCTATACAGCTATATAGTGAAACGTGATGCGATGCGAAATAAATATAATTAATTATAATTAATAAGTAGTTAATAAGATATCCGAATAACATCTATCTACTTTCACGTATTTACTAAGTTGCAAGTCTGTGCAATATTAAATTAACGAAAATCGGGTACGACCGATATTTATAATTATTGTACTACCTACGAATCTGAGATGTTAACAAGTTATAGAAATTTAATTTTTATTGAATGCTACAAGAAACAAATAATGCGGTAATCCTAACTATTGGTAACGTATTGTATGATTGATCGAATTAGATGCCTAATACCTATAGCGGTGCGATAAATGCGAGAATTAAAGTAGCGTACTGCTACTACAAGGGTAGGTACTAGCTAATCTAACCCTACAAACAGCACGAAAACGATACGTTTGGATTAGAATAATTAGTTATAATCCGGCTCGAAGGACCAAAAAATAATGGTTGCGAGAGAGTGGACTGTATCTGCGGTTTCTAAAACTGACAATGAATGCGACAATAAGGGAGATGAACTGCCTTAGGGAAAATCAGGGTTATGACAAGACAGTTCTACATATAGGTAAGGACTAACCTCTGCTTGGTCTTCCCTTGTGAATGTGGACTGCTGATGCGAGTAGCGGCGGGTGGATCCACGGAATCCTCGATAATCGCCACGACGGTTAGCGACAAAGTTACGAAAACAACCTTTTCCTTCCGTGGTTCGCGTCGGACTTCTTCGACACTTGTCAAATCACAAGTGTCATTGTATGCGTCGAATGCTTCTCTTTCTCGCTCTCACAATCACAGCTTGAGGTATGAGGGAAAAGGATAGGAGAGGATGGCGCATTCATCAATCAATTATAGATATATTAAATAAATGACAATATGGCGTAACCAATACCCACTAAAATTTATTAGATAAGATCATGTTGCCAATTAAAAAACAACATAACTATTCAATTCGTCTGCAACAGTTTACATGTTTGATATCTTTGTCTATAATAAAAACCGCATTAAAAACCTCTTTAAAATTAAAATGTTGTCAAACTGTTTTTTTTTGTTAGCATCTGTATCATATTGAATTGTGATGTGTAACATCTCTCATGAAAAGGGGACGGAGATCTGTAATGCTTGATTTCTCAAAATTTTATGTTGTGTGTGTATTAAAATGATTGTATTTTGTATTAATTGTTGAAAGTACTGAAAGTATATTTTCAATAAAAATGTATAATAAAAAGTTAGTTTTATTTATTGCACTAGAGTGAAAATTTGAGGTTTTAGTTAACTATTAACACAAAATCAATATATTCTGATCAGGAAGTACACGAAAGTTCGTTTCCACCCTAAGAAAGGAGAAAATTGAAAAAAAAAACAATTCAATTAAATACTATAACATACATATAACATTTTTATCCTAAAGCAATAAATCAAAATGCATAAAAATAAATCGAATGTACAAACTGCAGTAAAGCTCGTACCGTACGTTTACCGTGGGAGAGCCATGCTTCGGCATGAATGGGCCGGCTCGACCGGAGTGATACCACGGCCTCACAGAAAACCGGTGTGAAATAGTGCTTGCGCTGTGTTTCACCGAGTGAGTGAGGATACCGGAGGCCCATACCCCAATCCCCTACCCCTACCTCCCTCCCCCATCCCCAAAAGGCCGGCAACGCACTTGTGACGCTTTGGTGTTGCAGGTGTCCATGGGCGGCGGAAATCGCTTAACATCAGGCGATACGTCTGCTCGTTTGCCAGCCTTATCCATAAAAAAAAAAAAAAAAAAAAGGCTGCCAGAACCCACGACGGGTTTGGAGTACAAGATTTTATTTAAAATTTCTACCATAAACTATTTTTAAGAGAGCATCAGTGTGGCCATTTACAAAATAGTATATGAAATTAATGCAATACCCGCAGTTATTGTTACAATTAACAACAGTCAGCAGCACACATAAGACTGTAAATTTATTCTAGAACTTATTATTTCAATCATAAGTTTAAAATTTTTTGTAGGTTATATCAAAACGATATTTTGACAAAAAAAGAAACTTTATTAAGTTATGACATTTACGTTCAAGATTCAAGAAAATCTTGGTTACTTGTTCAAGTTTAGAAGAAATAATTTACCGTGAAATGGGATTAGTTTAAATGATAGGTTATAAATATTTTTCACTTAAACACACGTTCTTAGACCCGAAAAAAGGTCAACTTAATTATAAATTAATGTATAGTGACTTATATATAAATAACTATTGCTCCGTTTCAATAAAATAAAGTGTATTATGAAAACGTTTATTTACTTTTAAAACAGGCGTACAAAATTATGTTCTTTTTAACCTCTTGGCAGATAAAACGTGGCTTCATAAGCCGACTTATAATTAAAGTAATAAATGCAACTTAGATTTAACAATTACTTCATCATCGTCATCACCAGCCTTTAGGTATACTATACAAGGCTAGCCAGATAAACTTAACTAAGAGGAATTGAAATTTTGTGCACAGCTTTTAATTACTAGAACTGGTATAAAAAACTACCCGACTACGTAAAAACTTATGTCAATTACAAATCCATTGACACCTCATTCATTAATTCAACTATTGACAATTGAGGCGTTACCGGCGTTACGGTAAAACATACATACATAGATAGCTAAAACTATTACCCTTTTTCGCCGCAGTCGGGTTTAAAGTTCAGTTCAGTTTTTTTTTCATTTCAAGTTTGACTCGACTATAGTCTATAGTAAGGTAGGTTCCTGTTTCTTAATTTAAAAATTTAAGTTCGTCTGGTATTTATCTATATTTTATCACGTGAAGCAAAAACTTATGTATGGTAATGTTCTTGGTCTGTACCTACTGTACCTTAAATTACCAAGTACCTACTTGCTAATTTAATGTTCAATAAATCACTGTTAACCACAGTTAAAGTGTAGCAAGCTAAAAAAATAAAAAGAAATTTGGTAGAATTTCGATCACTGGACGACCACTAGTTAGGACTAAAAAATAATTCGACTAGAAGTGTACGCTTAGCCTGCTAATGTAAAAAAAAAAACAAGAAATTGACTCTAGAAACGGTTAGGTTCGTTCCTTGTAACAGATCATTCCATCGTTGAGGTATCCAACTTAAAAAAAGAGTACTTTTAAATATACTGAGAGACTAATTGAGCGTTTTTTTCAAGTTGATTAAAACACGAAGGGGCAAAAGAAACCAAATACAAGAGTTAATACAGTCAATAAATCAGGCAATAAGGCCGCCACTTGTACCTACATACCTATTTTTAAGTCCGTTTTATAATCTTCTGGTGTACAATAAAGATATTATTATTATTATAAAACTAGCTACTAATACCACATTTTAGTTACTTCATAAATAAATGTAGGTACTTAACAAATTCTGATATATTCTTTGTATTACATATTTAAATATTTTAAAAAATCAACTCAGAGTTTTGTTAGGTTATTTGTTGTCAGTGATTTAGGTCCAGTTCTGAGTTGATTTATTCTAAACATCTAAATTGTTAAAAAAACACAATCATGGTAATAATAAATTATATAAAAATATGTATGTAGGTAATAGAGCCGACTTAAAAAAAGAGTACTTTTAAATGTGCTGAGAGACTAATTGAGCGTTTTTTGAAGTTGATTAAAACACGAAGGGGCAAAAGAAACCAAATACAAGAGTTAATACATTCAATAAAACTAGCTACTAATAGCACATTTTAGTTACTTCATAAATAAATCTAGGTACTTAACAAATTGTGATATTTTCTTTGTATAACATGTTTAAATATTTAAAAAAATCATCTCAGAGTTTTGTTAGGTTATTCGTTGTCAGTGATTTAAGTCCAGTTCTGAGAGTCGATATTCTAAGTAGCTAAATTGTTTTAAAATTACAATAATGTAAGATGACATTAAAAAATGATATTTTAAATACAATAATGGATATAAAAAACATTTTATTGCTGCATCATATTTAAACACACAATTTAACATTTTCCTAACAAACGGACATGTCTAGTACAAGTTAACCCTATAAAAATTTCGGACATCTGACACACAACTCCATCTAGTTTAAAACCAGATAAATAGGTTTTTTATGGTTTGGGATCAGGATGTCGCTTGTCAGATATGTCAAATAAAGTCAATAAAGTCTCACGAAGTCACACTTGAAACGCTACGTTAGATCTGAACATAAGTTTCTAGACTAGACTAGACCATTATTTATTTCCTCATAATATGTTGATGTTTCTATGAATTTAATGTTTCTATAATTCGTTTTCTTATAGATAAAAAAGATGTTATTACATAGTTAAATATGTAATTGACTAAAATGTTAATAATGCTTTTTAGCCTAATTGCTCATTATTCATAAAATTGCTGCGTTTCTTGTGTCCATGGCACCATTTAGATTTTTTAAATCTCTTAATATTAATTGAAAAAATATGTCTTAAATCTAACTACATAGTCTCAAGAACGCAGTAAAGCATCTTCTACATTGTCTATGTATCATAGACATAATTAACATAAAGGCACGTTTTTTATTATCTAAAAACACTATGTACTTATTCAGGAGTTTTTTATAAGGTTATGTACTTTGGTTGATTGTGATAGTAAACGTACTATTACTATTATGATTTTATATAATAAAGGATTTAATGTTAACAGCACCCTGTACAATCTAATTATATTATAACCGACTTATATCATGCACATCAAATGTTTAAAGTGGGACTTAATCTCGCTAGCTGCAATTGAACCGAATGTTATCACGACTAAATGGCGGAAATATTTACGAGTTTCTATACATACGGTACGATAACTTGATTGTTTATGTACCCTTGATTATTGATTGGTCCGTACATATTCAACCTATGTGTGTCGTAAGGCAGCAAACTGAGCAAGACAACATCACTGCAAGAAAAGGAAAGTTTGATACAAACCTTATTCCAAACTGTCAACGTAACAAAGAAAACCTCCTTCCTAGAGCCAACGCCGATAAAGTGGCGGCGAAGATATGTAATCATCTGTTCTGGAACTCATAAGTATCTTATAAGATCTAGAGAGAATAAGTGGCTGTCTAAAGCCGAATCTCCACCGAACAAAAGTTAACATCTTTTGTGTTGTCAACACGTGTTCGTGTCAAAAGTTTCTGTAATTTCCTTATGTTGTTCTGTTTTTGGAGGTGAACGTCAAAAGAATAAGCTTGTTGCACATATTTATCGGCTCTGTGGAGACGCTTAGTTCGAATGTTTTTCAAATTGTTGAAGACTCGGTGTAGACACAATGTAAACAAAAGTTGGCGATTTTCTGAAGAGTTGCAAACAGTTGGAAACACTGAAATTGCCAAAAATTTCGGTGGATACGCGCCTTTATGTTCTTCTTAATTTTCTACTAAAGTAAAAAATTCTAATTACTGGTCAAGTGATGATGTCAAAAAATGGCCTACATCTAAGATATGGCCAAAATTGTGGTATTCTTAATACATACCTTAAAATTTATAACACAGACGCTTAGCGTACCTATAATAACAAGCATATAAAATAATTTACATAAAATATAGTTTATAATTACATAACAAAGTATAAATAACTTAAAAATTAATATAATGTTTTATATTATAGAACTGTGAATTCTCGTCATATTACTCTGGGCTTTTTCCGAAAAAAAAAAACAACCATGTCTATGGAAAAAACTTAAATGACCGTAAAAATCTGTTGTTTAACGTAGTAAAACTTTAATAAATACATTTTGAATCCAACTCATCAAATATAAAAAAAAAAACTAATCTATTTCATCGCATGTGTTAATATTCGGCCAAGTGTTGTCAGTAAATAAAATATAATCTCGCAAGTAATAAATAAAATAAATTACAAATAGCAACAAAATATTATCTGTATAATTAATAAGTTATGATTAGAGAAATGTTGAATGTCATGTTTAAAATAAATTATCGTCCTTTCGCAAAGGAACATAAAAATAAAAATTGGAAATGATATGATAAGAGAGAAAAGAGTAGGTGAGAGATAGAGTTAAAAAGAGTATTTATATGAAAGTAAAGAATAAGGACAGAATACTGTCGTTACTTAATTGTATATAAATCCCTAATTATTATAAAACTTTATCATATATACACCTTTGTAAAAATTAGAATTGTAGACATTTTATCTTTGGAAAGAGTCCATTATCATAAAAAAAACAAATAAGTAAAATAATTTTATAGTACAAATTATGTACTAAATATGTCGATGTTCTATCATCAAGTCTATAATAAAAGTATGCCAATTATAAATTAACTATGCTAATAAGAAAAGTATTTCACTGTCCTATGTCCTAATTACACCTTAAAACACTGACTTTAGAGTCGAATTTCGTTATACGCTTTTTTAAATTTACAAAAGATAATGTTTATATCTTTTAAGTAAGATAAACCTGCTTATAGTCACTATAGTTAGAAAACAAAGAAAATCGGCAGACAAAAACAGGCGATTAACGGTCAGCGCCGACAAAAAGAGTGACGGCGAAGAGACTAATTCAGTAGCAATTTAAATTCAACCTTATGTTTGGAATACAACTGCATTTCATACAATAAAGTTAAATGACGACGGCGGAGGCGTTCGAAGTAAGAACTCGTTCCCACTTGTCGGGTGTCGATCCGAATATTAATCGGATGTCGGACTTTGTTCACACTTCGGTTAATAAATCGGTTGTCGGCCACGATCGAAGCTGGTAACAATTTTTAGTACTCTACGCGAGGCGACTATGCACGATGGATGTCGACGAAGTTCTTGTTGTGATCTATTATTATTTAGAAGTAAACAAAGAAAGAGAGCCGAGGAAAGAAAATATTGGGTGCACCCAATAATGAGCGAAAGATTTAGTTTGGGAACATTTCAGAACTTAATTTGGGAAATGACGAAATTAAGTTTTTCAATTATTTTAAGTTGTTAATAACTACATTCAACGATCTACTGGCTCAAATATCAGAGAGCGTAAACTATCAAAATACAAGATTTAGACATCCAACAAATGTGAAAAGCGCCATTCTTATTCATGGACGAGCGATTTCCGAAACGATTTTTTTTCGGGCGTAGAGGGGTGGCACAACACCCGACTTATTTTCGGGGCCGACACAAAATTGGTTTTCGATAAGTGTGAATAGCTTCATATAAATTGTTCTGCCACTGGAACCTCCGATT